>JAKZAP010000004.1:20369731-20969731 GCA_023053575.1 Branchinecta lynchi | reverse complement strand
ATGCGACAAATGGGTTGCACACAACCCTCTCATCTGCTCAAATCCATTTTGGCTCGGGTTTATTCTGGTGATAAGTGGCGTTATGACGTTTACGATAGTCTTTATCGAATACACTCATACAACCTAAGCACTTTATTTTGACTCGGTTAGTTCTCACACCAGACATATTTATTTCTTGGCACAGTTCTTTCACGGTCAAGGTCAATTTTCAGACTGACCGCCTGCCCGCGAGCCAGACAATTAGTTGGAAATGCTGCACGACCTTGCTTAGCAACGAACGAGGTACCGACTGGGTTTTGCATAATATTGTACGTCGTTTTTAATCGATAGAAAAGGTACATTTACCGACTGGGATTTCGTACATATTCATGTCATCTTTTTTATACAACCGAAAAGAAAATTGTGTATGAAAAAAAGGTATCGAAAAAGTGGTACCGACTGGTGTTTGCATAATATTGTCTGTCGTTTTTAATCGGTAGAAAAGCTGCATTTACCGACTGGGATTTCGTACATACTCATGTCATCTTTTCTTTTCTATACAACCGAAAAGAAAATTGTGTATGAAAAAAGGTACCGAAAAAGAGGTACCGACTGCGGTTTGTGTAATATTGTCTGTAGTTTTTAATCGGTAGAAAAGCTGCATTTACCGACTGAGATTTCGTATATATTCATGTCATCTTTTCTATACAACCGAAAAGAAAGTTGTGTATTAAAAAAGGTACCGAAAAAGAAGTACCAACTGGGGTTTGCATAATATTGTCTGTCGTTTTTAATGGGTAGAAAAGCTGAATTTACCGACTGGGATTTCGTACATATTCACGTCATCTTTTTTATACAACCGAAAAGAAAAGTGTGTATGAAAAAAGGTACCGAAAATGAGGTACCGACTGGGGTTTGCTTAATATTGTCTGTAGTTTTTAATCGGTAGAAAAGTTGCATTTACCGACTGAGATATCGTATATATTCATGTCATCTTTTCTACACAACCGAACAGAAAATTGTGGTGAAAAAAGGTACCAAAAAAGAGGTACCGACTGGGGTTTGCATAATATTGTCTGTCGTTTCTGATCGGTATAAAAGCTGCATTTACCGACTGAAATTTCGTATATTCACGTCATCTTTTCTATACAACCGAACAGAAAATTGTGTATGAAAAAAAAAATCGCGGCGCTTCGCGCCGCGATTTTACCGACTGGCCGAAAACATTGGGGGGGGGGCGTCCCCCCCTCCCCCCCCCCAGTAGTGACGCCTCTGCCCGTACTAGTGAAAGCAAGGCATGCCATTCGCGGGTCGTTATGTGCCTTCTTTTTTGCTTCCTCTTGTATTTTGCCCAACATTTTTGTCTGTGCCTTTAAGCTTGGTGGATACAAGCTGCAAATTTTCGGTCGAGTCGCGAATTTCGGATCGATAATTTAGTCTGCTCAGCGATGGCAGTACGACCCTTCAACGCCGACCTTGGACACAATAGTAGCGGATTTAGCTTTTAAGCTAAGCCGAAGCTGTTTCCCTTGTTTCTCACGCTGCTACGGAAGTTTTGCCGCAGTTCTGCAGGTTTCCTGACGTGTCCTGGGGCTAGTGGGCACTTATGGTGTCAGAAGGTCTTAAGCCCACACCCCAAGAGCCTTAGCTTCACTTAAGCTCGCCGACCACTCCTTCATCATCTTAACAGTGCTATCTTAACAATCTTGACACTTAAGAATCCGCGTATCCCTGTATATCTGTGACGAGAGCAGTTGTAATCGTTGGAAAATAAAGTGGACTAAATTCTGTCTGGCAGTGGCTGTCCCACGGAGACGAAATGAAGGGTGAACAGTACTGTTCTGTGTAAATAACTACTAGTTAAGGAACTTTGATATCAATCATCTTCATTGGGTTAGAGTGTTAAATGAGAACTAATTGACGTTTGTTTATTCTTAACAGAAGTCGACATGGAAAGAGCGGCTGATGAAGTTGATGTAGTCATAGTCGGCGGAGGACCAGCTGGAATGTCAGCTGCGATTCGACTGAAACAACTTGCAAATGAGTACAACCAGGAATTAAGAGTCTGTGTTGTTGAAAAAGCTGCTGAGATCGGTAAGCTGATGCGGCTTCGGGTTTATTTCCCCTATTTCTCCTTTTACAATAATAATAACCTCTACCTTGCTAGCTCGTACAATTCACTCGCTAGCTGTGGATCGTCATACAGTTAACGACTAGTACGTATTTTTACATTTAAATGAAACATCGTTATAATAAGTTTCAAGATAAAATTGTTCTTCGTTGTTCTCAGACGTATGATACAGAGCGTGTTCCATCCTACTTACCGTAGTTACTACGCATGACGTCACGAATTCTGGCTTTTCGCCGTCAAGGCTGGAACGATTTTTCTATTTTCCAGCAGAATCTCACGCCAGGGGCGAATCCGACCAATCACGTTACAGAGATGCGTAGTTACTACGCTTACTACGGTCCCGAGCATGGTAAGCAAATAGTAACTATTAGTTACTATTCCGACAAGGTTGGAACGGTCAGCGTAGTAACTTTTCATGAGGATGGAACGGAAATAGTAACTATTAGTAACTATTGTTAGAAGGGTGGAACACGCTCACAGTGGGTCCTAACCCTTACATTCATTCAAAAGGACCGGATTTATCCTATGTTATATTTTTGCAGTGTGACCAAATTTTTGTTTGCAAGAAGCTGACATCACGATTGCAAGCTTACGTACACTAGCATGGTTCATTGTCCCTCTGTAACGATTTTTGGTTGAAAAATTCGGTACCCGACTGAGAAACCGAAAATAAATCTGGAATTTCGTATGGAATAGACTGGACAACCTGTTTTGCGTAAAGACAGCACACAGATAGGTTTTGTTGTCTTTAAGCGGTTTGGTTCTTTTTCGGTGATATATTCTTCATCTGTAAGCCGCGTGTTCATATAAACGCATTGCCTAATAAACCACGTAGAGGGGTAAGTTGCGTAAGCAGCTGACGAAAAATTGCCGATTCTGTTTTTGGGATCCCAAACCGTAAGTGGAGGGATACCTATGACATCGCAAAAATGTCCGTCTGTCCGTCTGTCTGTATGCACGATAACTCTCGAAGGGAATGAGATATTTTGATGAAACTTGGTGTGAGGATTCATTGGCTCAAGGGTAAGGTCAAGTTCGTAGATGGGCTATGTAGCCCTACATTTAGGGGTGGGGGAGGGGGTTCAAATTACGGGACAAACAAAATATTTTTAAACAGCCAATGTGATAGTCGATTATGGGGTAAGAAGGCATTCTGAACACGATATTGAAAACCATTTTCTCGCCGGACAAGTAGTTCCTCCGGAATCCGGCAAAAACCGGAAAGCTGGTTAAAAGTAAAAGTTTTGTTTTAAGTTGATTAAATGTTCGATTTCGAAGTAAGAAGACATGCTGAACACCGCGGTGAAAACCATTTTCTTGCCGAACAAGTAGTTCGTCCGGAATCCGGCGACAACCGGAAAGTTGGTTAAAGTAAAGTTTCATTTGAAGTTGATTAAATGTTCGATTTAAGAGTAAAAGGACATGCTGAACACGATGGTGAAAACCATTTTCTCGTCGAACAACTATTTCGCCTGGAATCCGGTCAAAACCGAACAATTTGTTAAAAGCAAAAGTTTGATTAGATGAGAGATTAAGGGGTAAGAAGAGAGGCTGAGTCTGTATATGACAACCGTTTTTTACTCGGACATATAATTAGTCCGGAATCCGGTTATAACCGGAATTTTTGTTTGTCAAAGTTTTATTTAAAGTTGATTAGATGTTCTTTATAGGGATAAGGAGATACACTGGATTTGTTTCTGAATTTTCTTTATTTACTGGACTAGTAGTTCGCTCGGAATTCGGGCGAAACCGGAAACTTGGCAGAAGTAAAGCATGAAGTCTTTGTCAGTATCGTCAAAATAGATATGGCGTATAAAGGTATAACTTAACTTGTTTTTTTCTGATGATTAGCCTGGCGAAGACTGGATCTGGTGAAGACAAGACCAAACTGTCTGAATCAAATATTAGATTTTTAGGATCCCATCGACACCTTTGGTCTTGTTCTAGCTGAAAATTTTGTTCGGGAAGTGAGTGACGGAACGTTCTAAAATCGGTGATATGAACGTTCAGATTTGTTTTGCACAGTTTTCTTTGTGTTCGGGGGATCCCAAAACGTAAGTGGAGGGAAACCTATGACATCGCAAAAGTTGTCCGTCCGTCCGTCTGTAAGCACGATAACTCTCGAACAGAATGAGATATTTTGATGAAAATTGGTGCAAGGATTCTTTGAGTCAAGAGTAATGTCGAGTTCGTAGATAGGCTCTGTAGCCCTACATTAAGGGTTGGGGTAGGGGGTTTAAATTAAGGGGCAAGCAAAATATTTTTAAACAGCTGATGTCGATTATGGGGTAAGAAGATATGCTGAACACGATGATGAAAACCATTTTCTCGCCGGACAAGTAGTTAGCCCAGAATCCGGCCAAAACCGGAAAGTTTGTTAAAAGTAAAAGTTTTATTTGAAGTTGATTAGATGTTTGATTCATAGGTAAAAATACATGCTGAACATGATTATGAAAACCATTTTCTCGCCGGACATGTAATTCGCCCGGAATCCGGCCAAAACCGGAAAATTTTTCAGAAGGAAAGGTTTTATTTGAAATTGATTAGATGTTTGATTTAGGAGTAGAAAGACATGCTGAACATGGTTATTGAAATCATTTTCTTGCCGGACAAGTAGTTCGCCCGGAATCTGGCGAAATCCGGAAAATTCGTCAAAAGCAAAAGTCTTATTTGTAGTTGATTAGATTCCAATTTAGGGGTAAGAAGAGATGCTGAATCCCGATATGACGATCGTTTTTTAACTCATTGTCATGAGTTAAAGCTTTATTTCGATAATTCGTTTTTGAGCTTTCTTATTTTGTCGGATAAGCGGTTCCCGGATTCGGCAGAAACCGTAAATTAGGCAGAAGTAAGCTAAGGCAGGAAGTATCAATCAGTTTCGTCAAAACAAATTAGACTTATAGGGGTAAACACACATGCTAAATCTATATCTGAACTTGGTTTTCTCAGATGATTAGCTTTTTGGCCTCAATCTGTTTCTGAATTGTGTATTAAAAATGCTTAAGGAGTCTGGAGAAGGCACGACCCAATATTCTAGATGAGATGTTGAATTGTTGGGATCTCATCGAAACCTTTGGTCTTGTATGGTGATAAACAAAACTAAAAAAAATATTGCGATTATAGGTAGAATGGAACTTCTCTTAAAGTACATGACTGAAAATATACAAAGGGAGCTTAGAACAAAAAATCAATCAATCTGTCATCGTATTTATTCCTGAATGTCTGTTTTAAAACATGATAAATTACGACTGTCAATCACAACTTGTGTAACATAATTAAACCGTATGTCAAACATAAAAATATAAAATATGTAAAACTAGATTAATTGTCAAAACATTATACGTGTCTTCAATTGTTAAGAAACTTCACAAAATATGGCCCAAATGACTTAAGGAATCTATCAGAAGAGTGACTAGGTGAGTTTCATAGGGTTAATTTATTTGCCCTTCTGGTGCGTGCTTGTTTACCATTCTTTACTGCGTAAGCTGGCAGAATACCCCTGTGCTTTTCTGTTGACAAGCACTTCCTTCCGAATTTCGTGACTAAGTCATGGGGATGTTCTGATAGGACGAAAGCGTTCTGGATGAATGAGTGCACGTAGTTATTGGCACCGGTCCTTTAACTTTATGCGGTCGCAACACGTCCCATCCGAAAGTTAGGGTGGGTTGGGTGAAGTTTTTTGTTAACCTACTGTGCGAACGAATAATGTGAGGAATGAGGCGAGAAGCGCTATGCGTCCTGTAGGCACATGGTAACATTCTTAACTATTATGCGTAGGTTCACCTCTTCGGTCTTTTTTTTAGGTGGTCACACTCTTTCTGGAGCCTGCATTGAGACACATGCGCTCAGCGAGTTGATTCCCGACTGGAAAGAAAAGGGAGCCCCTCTACATACTCCTGTCACTGCCGACAAGTTTAACTTTCTTACTGAAAAATATGCCATACCCATCCCAATTCTACCAGGTCAGTATTGTCCGCACTTTACCATGCTCTAGACAGTTAGTATTTTTTATTTTAATTCCTGAAAATGTTGGCGGAGCCACTGTGCTAACTTTTTTAGTTTTTTCGTGGGGAATACCTTTGACTTCGTAAAGTTTGTCTGTGCGTCTGTTTTCACGATAAATCTCGAAGGGGTTGAGATATGTTGTCCAAGCTTTGTGTGAGGATCCTTTTGGTCAACTTGGTTGGGCCCCGTAACCCTATTTTTTAAGGATATGAGATGCGATTTCAGATTAATCACTTCACTTAAAACTAAATTGTCGAGCAAGAAATTGCAAACTAATGATAGTAAGTCTTCGGTTATGCAGTTTAGCAGACTGAGAAGAGAAACCGCTGAATATCCATCGTCATTCAGGCAGTGTAAATCCTTTAAATTCCATGGGGATGACGCTTGATGACGCAATTGATGACG
Organism: Branchinecta lynchi; assembly: GCA_023053575.1. NCBI lineage: Eukaryota > Metazoa > Arthropoda > Branchiopoda > Anostraca > Branchinectidae > Branchinecta > Branchinecta lynchi. The sequence goes on along the minus strand of JAKZAP010000004.1, from coordinate 20,963,211 downwards.
CTCTGAAATGGGATTCTCATGTTGAGAATGTTATTCGTAAAACAAACTTTCTAATTAAATCCCTCTTTACGCTCAAATCTTTCAGTTTGGAAACTAAATACCTCCTCTGTTACTTTTATCCGTCCTCATATAGAATAATTATGCTTCACCGGTTTCGCATTCTTCTCTCTCTGCAGAGCTCTCTGATCGCCTGGAAAATGTCCAAAAGAGAGCAGTGAAAATCATTATGGGTGATCACAACATTTTATCTGAAGAGGCTGTCACTAAACTGGACGTTCCTAAATCAACTGAACGCAGAAATACTCTTTCAAAAATTTTGGAGCAAAGATAGTGTGTTGTCCCCACATGGGCCGTCTATTCCCCCCTCCCCTCCAGTCGTCCGTCCGAGCGGAATAATGGCATCCCCACATCGTGCTAATTCTTCTTACGTCCCGTCATTTATTTCTGGTCGTATCCTGTAAGTGTATTAGTTACTTATTTGGAAATAAATTTGATTAATTGATTGATTAATGTGTGACACAAATTTGAATTTTTTCGAGCCCTTCGAGTTTTAAACGGTCGATTTAGAATAAGGAGAAATGCTGAATCCAAACCGGAACTTTGAGCATGTTCCACCCTTCTACAAATAGTAACTATTAGTTACTATTTCCGTTCCAACCTCACGAAAAGTTACTACGCTGACCGTTCCAACCTTCTTGAAATAGTAACTAATAGTAACTATTTGCTTACCACGCTCTGGAGAGTAGTAAGCGTAGTAACTACGGATCTCTGTAACCTGATTGGTCGGATTTGCCCGTGGCATGATATTCTGCTGGAAAATAGAAAAATCGTTCCAGCCTTGACGGCAAAAAGCCAGAATTATTGACGTCATGCCTAGTAACTACGGTAAGTAGGATGGAACACGCTCTTTATGTTTTCGGCGGACAAGTAGTTCTCCCGGAACCCGGCAATGGACATTTTCCGAGAAGTAGAAGTTTCGATCTGGAGTTGTTTAGAGTGTCCAAATAAGGTTACGAATACATGCCAATCCAGATCCAGATGCCAATCCAGATGCCGTCCAGATCTGAACCTTGTTTTCTCCAGACTAGTAGTTCGTTCTGAATCCGGCAAAAAACGTTTTCGGTCGGAGTAAAATTTAAAAAACAGGTTAGAGGTGGAAAAAAAGGAGGAGAATCGGAATAGCGTATCTTTGCGTAGGTCGCCCGGAATCCGTCAAAGAATAAATTTGGTAGAAGTGAAAGTTGATTATGAAGTCGTTGAAAGATTTGGGGTTTAGATTTGCACGTGTAACATGAAGATCGGCAGCGCAGCCTAAAGAAGCGCGGCTGGGCAAGAAAACACGTGGGTATTATCACTTGCTTTGCTTCCAGTTTATTCAATCAATCAATCAATCAATTTATTTTGCCAATATCATTATAAGATAGTTTGGACGCGTCACAAAGAAGACAATGATACAAAACACACAACATGCACAATTGAGATTAAGCAGAAATATTGACAGTTATAAATAAATAAACTAAATCAAAAATATATTTACAATTACACCAAGTAGAGTGTTGGATTGAAGATACTGAAACCGCATCGCAACTTCAGCTGGATTTTTTCGTGGTGGTTTAGAGCTGCTAGGTTTATTACACATATTTTGAGTGAAAAAGGCAGATAAGTTAATCAACGCTAATGAAATGCGAATTTCCCTGCTGAAGTTCAGAAAATTGAAAGCGACGGAAAGCTTCACTAGTCTTCAAGCTAAAAAACAAATTTGAGTCATCTTGTCTAAAGCATTATGCGTTCACTCGCTGTAATTTTTAAGGTAACAAATTAACTGTTCGCGTCTACCTGTTCCGTAAGAAGCAATGCATGGTTGTTCAATAGAAGCAATCAACCCCTTCCACCATTTTCCATAAAGTCGCCAGACTAACTTGAGGAGGCAAGAAGCTGTCGCGTAAAAAGCGAAATAATCGAGAATCGATTCTAGGAAGGAGTCGATAGCCACCTCAGATTTGCAGTGTTCTTTAAGCCCGTTTCAGTCTGGTAACGACTGTAGTCGTTCGAGTCTACATGTGAACGTTTCCGCCCATATTCTGTAGTATTGTCATCCGACACATCTGAGCATAAATTGATGTATACCCTTTCAAAAGATTTGCCAAGTTACTCAATCCCTTCTCTCTTCTTCGTTGAAAGCATACGACCTCTTTTGATATGACACTTCATGTCGTATCATGCCAGACCTTCTGTATGACGCCTGTGAGAGATACTGTTTAAATTATAATAAAATGGAGAATATTTAGGTTGAGCAGCTTCGTGCTTATGTCAGTCAAGCCACACCGACTACTTTTCTTTTAAGGCATGCCGATGAACAACCATGGCAATTATGTTGTCCGGCTTGGTCACGTCGTTCGATGGCTTGGAGAGCAAGCCGAGGAACTGGGAGTGGAAGTCTATCCCGGTACACCCGCCTCTGAAATACTTTATCACGAAGACGGTAGTGTTAAAGGGATTGCTACGGGTGATGTGGGGATAGCCAAAGATGGGTCCCCGAAAGACACATTTGCGAGGGGTATGGAACTTCACGCCAAGTGTACCATATTCGCAGAGGGGTGCCATGGGCATTTAGCAAAGCAGTTGTTCACGAGGTTTAACTTGAGGACAAAATGTGAGCCACAGTCATATGCCATTGGGTTGAAGGAATTGTGGGAGGTTGAACCGGATAAACATCAGCCTGGACGTGTGGAGCATTCAGTCGGGTGGCCTCTGGTAAGTACAGAGCCTGTACCTTCACATACTTCTACAGCAAGGTGCTTGTCCCAATTGTTCTGTGTGGGCCCTTCTGTTTGCTTGAGCCGAAATGTTTGCTTCTGTCCCCACTGATTAGCTTTATATAGATTTATTTTATTTAAAATTGACCGCGAATGGCCGTTTCTTGCACATTTTACAGAGGAGCTTTTACTTATTATTTCTGCGTTAAAGGACCTGTCTTACCTATAATACTAATGCAAGCAAATGAACCCGAAGACCCCAATTTCGTACGGTACATTCTAACCCCTCTAACAAAATCACGCTGATTTTCTCATTTGCCGTGTTTTGCTACATTCGATGTATATCACGCTGTCGACGGTTGTCTGCGAGAATTTTTTCCGTCAGAAATATCGGTTATGTAAATTGTTTCCCTGTTTTCGCTACAAGTCAACGAGTCTCGAAAAAGGCTTAAAACAGCAAACCATGGATTATTTGTTGAAAGCACAGCCTAGTTTTAAAGTATTCAATATTTGAAAATACTGTAACTTGAAGAGTAAATAGTGCGAGGGGTTCTTTAAGAGAATTCAAAGAACACAGCGTGTAACACGTGCGCAAGAGAAGTCAGCCTGATTGGACAGGGAGAAAGTCTCGACCTGATTTACCAAAGCGTGCTGAGAACCAAACGACGGTTCACTGAAGAGAATTAGAAAAATATGCTAATGTAATTTCTTGACAACCCGGATTTTTTAAAATGTCCGAATGCCTTGATGCAGTAGAAGGAAACTTTATCATCAGAAAATTTTACTTTATCATCAGCTGTAGCTGCATCTGTTCACGTGCTACTACGGAGCATCAGTCGTCTTTGAGCATCTGCAAGAATTTGAAATAACGTGGCAGTTTAGAAATTAGCATGGAACAAGCGTACACCTAATGTCATATTTCATTCACACACAAAAACATATCATTCTGTGCAGTCAAAGTTGGCCTCAGGTGTTACGAATTGATCATCTTGAGGTCAAAATTTCCATCAGCTGTGATGCGACACGAATGACAACTCCGTCGTAACCTTTTCAGCGTGATATTCAGAAAATCTGGAGATTTCCGGAGACAAATCCTGCTCATTGGACAAAGAGAAATGTCGCCCTTTCTTTAGTAGAAGATTTCTGGTATGCTGACAATCCATATTCTTGGTAATGGGATGTTTTGGAGCGTTGTTAGTGGGACAATTGTCAGATTATCTGACAACACGGTCCTGCGTCTTAGAATAAAAAGAATTTGACAAAACTCTGAAATCTTTGGTTCACTCAGCTGACGCTGGATGACTCGCCCTGCATTTCATCGTCAGTAATTATAACATATAGGTTTTTCAGTTATCATAACATATAACACGTGGATGATCGATCATCTTTGTGTTAAATTTTTATGACGCATGCCGAGAATTTGTGTGTCTGGAGCCTTTTAATGTCATTGCGTCGCGAAACACAACACCTAAAAGGGTCGTAGCATAATGTTATCGGCATCACTCATTTGCTCGACGTAGGGGTAAGGAGACCCGCTGATTCCATAGCCTATCTGAAACTACCGACAAATAGTTCGCCCGGAATCCGGCCAAAACCGAAAAGTTTCATCTGAAGTTGATTAGAGGTTAATTTTTGGGGTAAAGAAACATGCTGAATCCTTATCTGTAGGTCATTTTCTCGTCTGAAAAATAGTTCGCCCGGAATCCGGCCGAAACCGGAAAGTAGCAACAGTTAAAGTTTTATCTGAAGTTGATACGAGGTTCGATGTGGGGGTAAGGAGACATACTGAATCTATTTTTTTACTTTAGCCACAAAGCTAATGCCATTATCGGAGACGTAGGATTTTCTTTTCCACAGAATATCATTGATGATATTGTTGTTGTCAAACACTCCATAGAAATACAGCAGACGAGGAGTGGTTCAATATCGGCTGCTCGGCAGAAGAACTGTAGAAAATCCGTCAGTGTTAGTCAAGTTGGGGCTACGACATCGTCTGATTTTAAGATTTTGTAGTCAGTAAGTTTTACCCTTTGGGATTCCCATGGACAATGCATACAGATAGTCAGGCCTACGCTTGTCACTATTTTGTACAAAGAAGGTTTGGCCATAGAGCATAGAGAAAATAATTGTTATTAGGGGAGTTCTTTGTGGAATCTAACGTACAGCTGATCTATTGGCCTAAGCTACGGTGTGGTTATTTTTTAGTAGGAATCGACTACGGTAGGTGGTTCGGTGATGACCAGCTCCTCCGAAAATCTGCGTTCCTATCTTATTCTCTTTCATGATTGAACTTTCTTTCAGAACATGCATACCTACGGTGGCTCCTTCTTGTACCACGTCACTGACGAGAACAAATCACCCTTAGTGGCTGTCGGCTACGTCATTGGACTGGACTACAAAAACCCTTACATCCATCCCTTCAAGGAGTTCCAGATATTCAAGACTCATCCGAGCGTCCGAAAAACATTCGAAGGAGGAAATAGGTAAGTGGGACTAATTAAGGGAAAATCCAGCTGGAACGGTATCCAGGGATTCTTGGGCCTGTACCAGCCGGGAATTTTGCTGGTGATATAACCGAATCTTTTTCTTCAAAAGAACAGATAATTTAGCAAATCGTGCAGCTGTGTGGAAATAGATAGAAATTGGCAGAATCTTTGCTCTTCGGAATACGGGCCCAGATAATGACAATAGCGGGAAATGGCCGGCGGGTATGCCCTGCAGCGTGGGAATTTGCAACTCTTAAACATGGCGAGTGGGGCAGGAAGCATATTCAGGCTCAACGACACGTTTTGTGTGCTGACCCTTGGCACTAGTAACAGTCTTATTTTCGCCACGCTTCCAGTACTCTAATTAAATATCAGCGAGAGGGATACGAATGGTAATGGTTAGTTGGTTGGCATATTTCAATCAATCAAATCAATCAAGTTTACTCCGAATAGCTAAAAGCTAGAAAAGGAATACAAATTTACAAAATACACAGACACACAAGAAACAAATTAACTAATACACTTACAAGAAATTACCAGAAATAAATGATGGAATGAAACTACGTAAAAATTGAGTAGAAGAATTAGCGGGATACGGGAAAACTTATTGCCAGTATTCCTTTCGGACCGACGCACGGAAGACGGGATGGGAGGGGGGAATAGATGGGTCATCTGGGGACAACACGTTATCTTAGCTCCAAATTTGTTTGAAAGAGTATTTCTACGTTCAGATAATTTAGGAATGTCAAGTTATATTAGAGCCTCTTCGTATGTAGTATTGTGATCACCCAGAATGACTCTCATGGCTCTCTTTTGGACATTTTCCAGGCGATCAGAGAGCTCTGCAGACAGAGAAGAATGCCAAACCGGTGAAGCATATTCTAAATGAGGACGTATATAAGTTTTAAAATAACAGAGGAGGCATTTAGTATCCAAACCGAAAGATTTAAGGGTGGAGAGGGATTTAATTACAAAATTTGTTTTACGGATAAATTTTTGTGACATGAAGCAGTGCAAAAGCAGTGGAAAATGCAAAACTAAAACAGAGAAAGTGCGCCAGCGCTCAGACGTGGAGTGTAAAATAATGAATTGAACTGACTTAGATCTCTCCCTTCCCGTAACTAGTTATCCTTGAAACCAACAATTGAGCTCTCAAAGAATCTCCTAACACGTCTCAGGCCATCTCTCATACAATCAGTTATGCACGCTATGAGCACCAGGTTTTTTCCAATATACTTTGTTTAGTATACCTTGCTCAAACGCCCTAATATCAAAGTCAAAATTTTCAAAGTGCATCTCATCTAAACACCTTCCACGCGAGAAAACATGTTAGTTCACGCAGAAACGCAATCTCTTCGCGTAAATCGTAATTCGGTCTCCGGTCACAGTATTGTCCATCTTTGTCTTATAAACCCCGCAGGCTTGTTCCAATACACTACCGGCTTGACTTTCATCAATTTTGAAATATATTTCGTTTATTATACCTTGTTCTAACACCAATGTCAAAGTCAAGAAGTTTCAGATCCCATTTCATCACCCTTCCTAACGCGAAACACATACTTTGTGACTAATTAACACCTCGAACCCTTTGCGAAACATGTAACCAAACTAACGCAATGCGCATCTTGCGAAAAGTGCTCTGTACAAGCATACGAGATTTTAATTTGATGAGTGTCCTCGTATTTCGTACGACGAAATACACTTCGTCGTACGTACCAGCGGGAACTAAAACACAATAATTCGATAGTCCAACCCCAGTGGGAAGACGTCTGGGCAGCAGCACATATGAGGGACGACTGGTGGCTCTTTCTGGATGCCCTGGGTGCCTCTGGTGGCACAGGAGGAACTAAGGTCTAATGAGTGTCCTCGTTCAGGGGCATGGGCAATCTGGGCCCCGTTGCAAGTGAACGGGAAGGGTGAGGGAGGTGAAACTCCAAAAGTGTATTCAACAGCCTGGAATTTGTGAAGAAATGGAATTTCATTGTCGTATCTCTAACTGTGGTCTATGTTACCCAAATTAATTACTGGGGAAACTGCGACTAGTAGTTAGTAGTATCTCAAACGCCCGGATGTTCGAGGCAGGACCCCCCTCTTCCTAAAAAAGAACGTACACATCTGGACCCAATGACAACAATCGTTCCAAGTTTCTACATGATATCGGACACAGTCTGCAAGCTAAGAACCGGGCACGGTTGCCCCTGAAACCGAGGAATGGTTAATGTGTGTGTGTGTTGGGTGGGGGGGGGGGGGGGGGTATTTCCGAGCCTAGTTGCCCATGAACGGGGAGGGTGGGGGAGATGCAGTCTCAAGATTTTCTTCGTAGCCAGAGGATACAGGTAAAGGAAACTTCGCCATTCTAGCTTCATCCGTTGTAATTTTTAGATCTTAGGCACGGGGCAATTTGGGGCCGACTGCCCCAGAACCGGGTGGGTCTGGGGATTTGGGACCACAAACAATAGGCTACAACTAGATGTCTGTCCCAAAAATAATACCAAGTTTCAAATTGATGCATGTCATGGTTCACGGGTTACTGCCTGGTCAATCTGGGCCCAATTGCCCCTGAACTAGGTGGGTGGGTGGTGGTGGGGGGGGGGGGGGGCTGGACCCCTGAAAAGCACAACAAGACCCCAGCGCCAACACTTGTACCAAGTTACAACTTGATCTCTGTCATTGTTCACGGGTTATGAGCTCCACTCAATGGGCAATCTGACCCCAATTGCCCCTGAATCTGGTGGATGTGGGGGGTGGGACCCCTACTAAGTACAACCAGACTCTAACGCGAACAGTTGCACCAGCTTTCAAATTGATATTCGTCATTGCCCACTGGTTTAGAACTCTTACTCAATGGGCCAATTGCCCTTGAACCGGGTGGGTGGAGGAGTTGGGACCCCTAAACGGCACAACTAGACCACAATACCCACAAGTGTACTAAGTCTGAACTTGATGCATGCACGTGTTCATATTTATGAGCTTCACGAGTTAAAACCGGAAACCGAAAACCGAAAGCTACTACAGCGCTCGCAATAGTGGAATGTTCTAAGGTACACTCCACTAAAAACACCGAACAATTGCAAGAATAATGGCCGCTAAGCCGTTGACCGTGCGTGTTTCCCTGGTGATTCTTTTGGAGGTCGCCCGTACCCTCCCCATAAACATAAGTGCTATGAAGAACAAGACCAAAGGTTTCGATGGGATCCCAAAAGTTTAAGATTGATCCAGCAATTATGTCATTTAGATACCCGGTCTTCGCCAGACTTCGTAAACATTTTTACTATTAAAATTTAGAAATCGATTAAGGCCAATGGTAATCAGCTCAGAAGACTCATGTTCAGATTTGGTTTCAGCATTGGTGTTGACCCGTAATTGCGTAATTTCTACTTTGACGAAATTGATCAAAACTTTCTTCCCTACTTCTGACGAATTGGACGAAATTGATAAAAAAAAATTCTTCCTTATTTCTGCCGAATTCCTGTTTTGCCGGATTCTCGACTATCTACTTGTCTGGCGAAAAACTGAAGCCTCAGCGTGTCTTCTTACCCCTACATCGAACCTCTGATCAACTTCAGATAAAACATTTACTTTCTACAAAGTTTCGGATTTAGCCGGATTCCGAGCGAACTTTGAGTCTGGTGACATAATGATTGTCACATACGGATTCAGCATGTCTCCTTACCTGTAAATAGAACATCTAATCAAATTCAAATAAAAATTTTATTTTGAACAAATTTTCCGATTTTGGCTGGATACCGGGCGGACTTCTTGTCCGGCAAGAAAACGATTTTCATATTCGGATTCAGCATGTCTCCTTATCCCTGAGTCAAACCTCTAAACAACTTCAGGGTAAACTTTTACTTTTCACAAATTATCCGTTTTTTGCCTCGAAATATTTACCAACTACGAAATTGCCGAAAAATAAAAAAATGCAGATTCTTTGAAGACATATCTTAAAATCATTCTCCTTGTCCGCCGCGGACTTCCCCTGCTTAGCGTTTTTAATCCTGGAATTGCAGGCTTGTATTCAAATTCAAAATCTCCTCGTTTGGATGAATTTTCGGTTGTCGTGCAAGTAGTGCATACGTCATTGCTAGAGCCTCGGTTGAAAAAAAAACAAATCCCTTCGATGGGCCAAAATGTTTCAGTGTATTCAAATATCAGATGTATGTCAGCCGAAAGCGGTGTGCATCGAAACTCCTCCCTCATTTGTCATTTATGTCACGCATTTGCTACATGAAGTCGGATCGACCCACCTTTGCCGGTGACACCTTTTCCCTTCTACATGTCTGCGACAGTTTACATTATTCACGCAAAGAAGTTCATCGTTTCCTGGTCTTTGTGTTCAGTTTCTTGATGTCTGAGGCTGACGTCAAAGCCTTAGTTAAGGCTTACAGTGAGTCTGATCTCTTTGTTGTTTCCAGCCGACCGGAGAAGCACAGCGCTTGCCGGAGGACCAGATTGACTTTGTGCTCTTGACTGCTCCTAATGAGTGCTTCATTAGGAGGATCCCTGCCTCCTTGAGCAAACGAGGAGTCTCTTTGGCTGTTGGTACCAAAGTGTTATTCTCACGGTCTGCTTGGAGCTGGGCATTTTTACGTGCTTGCAGCTAGCGGTAACGGTGAATGGCTCATGGGAGCATAGAGTTATCAACTTGGTATTTGGAAAACCTCGTTTCTCAGATGTCACACTTGAAGTCCGGAATGGATCCGGCGACTTTGGGGGGAGTTGGAGGGGGAACCGGAAATCGTGTGACGTGTTCAGAGTGGACGGATCGCGATGAAACTTGGTGGGAAGAACCAGCACAAGCCTTAGATACGTAGCTGACAAGACCGGACCAGATCCGAGCACTGTGGGGGGAGCTGGAGGGAGGGTTCCGTAGTTCCTGTGATCCCGACTGCTTACAAATGTGCTAGGACGATAAGCTTGGCAGGCATATTTTTTTTTATTTTTTAAATTCCCTCCTCCTCCACTCAGTGGCACAAGTGTGGCACTTACTCTTTCTGTTTTTACTTTAAAATTCTATTATCTTTACAATTATATTTATAACTTAACATTTATTAATATTTTCACCTTTACTTTTTACAATAAAAAATACTATTAAAAATCAAAATCAATGAAAAGCGTCCAAAATGATTATTGTAACATGAAAACGAGTCAAACACACACTAAGCGAAAAAAAATAAAAAAAATATAAGAGCACAACCCACGCCAAGAGGTGCCCTTCCGCCATAGGGCACGTCTACTGTGGTAGACTTGGCAGGATTAGGGACCCAAACACAATAGCTTGCAAATCGTCACTACCCCCACCCGACCACCAGGGGGGGGGGGGGGGTTGAGTGAGGGGGAATCCGAAATATTGATGTATTTATGGCTTTTGGCCGGGGAATCGGATCTTAATGAAACTTGATATTTGGAAAGACCTCGTTTCTCAGATCTCACACTTGAAGTCCGGAATAGATCCGGTGACTTTGGGGGAGTTGGAGGGGGGGGGGGGCGGAAATCATGTGAATGTTCAGAGTGGACGGATCGGGATGAAACTTGGTGGAAAAACAAGCACACGCCCTAGATACATAGACGACAAAACCGGATTGGATCCGAGCACTGTGTGGGGAGTTGGAGGGAACACTTGAGTTTTAGCTGATAGTAAGTGCTTAATTTATCATTCTCATTTGACTAATGTAGAGGCTAAAAATAAAATTAAGATGGTCTATAATTTGGATTGTCCAATGTTGAAGTGTCAACAGGAGCATAGATTAGATTAGATTACATATGGGGTTTATTGGAAAAAAAAAAATACTAAGAACTACAAAACCCTCCAGAATTTTACACTTGTTAAGAGGTTTAACAAACACCCTTGGACAGATTAACAAACATAACACTATAATTGAGAGAGAAATAAGAAAAAAGAGAGGAAGAGAAAAAAAAACTTATACACTTACTCGGTTCCTGGTCAAACACCCAACAAAAAAAACTATATACTCCAAAATCTCGTCTTCAGAAACAGACAAAACCAAACATGGTTAAATAAACATAACGGAATCTGGGCCAACCTGAGAACGACTCATATCAAGATAACTACAGTTTAAAACTCATATTGGTGGAGACAAAGGGTTTTAAGATCTCGACGGAACTCAGATTCTTTAACCTTCTTAATGATTCTGGCAATTTATTCCATACAAGTAGTGAAAATAGTGACCTTGTTCTAATAACCTGTGGCATTCGTATGTCACTAGCGTTACGCGTTGGATAATTATGTACAGCACCTCCAGAAATAAATATATTCAAAAAACAATTGGGAACCTGGTTCGAAAAATACTTAAACACAAAAAATGCACGGTAAAATTTGACAAAGTAATAATATTTAACTGCACGTATCGTGATCTTACCGACGTTCTATTTCTATTCCCAGACAACACGCGTATTGCCATATTTTGCATCACACGTAACTGTTGCAAATGAACAGAGAAAGTACTGGACCAGACACTCACACAATATACCAAGTAAGGGTGAACTAAAGAGAAATAAATTAATCTCATCACTGAATTAGGAAACATATTTTTGAACTTTCTCATCATTCCAACATTTCTAGCTATCTTACTACTTATAAACGAAATAAGGTCTTTAAAACTAAGGCATTCATCCAATAGAAGAGAAGCATGCATGTCACGAATCTCCGAATTTCTCTCTCTTCGACTCCCACAAATTTGTATGGCACTTGCAGCTCCGCCCAAGTGCCATATACCGATCACTTTTCGGTCTGTCCGTCAGGCCACTGTTCTTGAGTTAGGGTACTTCCAGACGTGCTAGGACGATGCAACTTGGCAGGCATTTTAGGGTCCTGACCAAACTAACTTGGAAATAGTCACTTCCCCGATCTGACCACCGTCAGTGGAGGGAGGGGGAATCCGGAATATTGGCGTATTAATAACTTTTGAACGGGGAATCGGATAACGTTTGGTGGGAAGAACAAGCGGAAGCCCTAGATACAGTGATAGAACCTGGCCGGATTCGGTCACTCTGGGGGAGTTGGAGGGGCGTCCAAATTCCGGTGATCGCAGTTTAAGGTAGGCTACTTCCAGATATGCTAGGACGATGAAACTTGGCTTGAACATTAGAGACTTGACAAGATTGGCTTAGAAATTGCCACTTCCCATTCCGACCATCCCTGAAAGTACTCATCTTAACGCAAAGTACAAAAAATACTTTTAAGCAAAACCTACATTTTGACGATCACCATGAGCCCATGATCATTTTTTGCCTCAAGGGTTTTGATTACAGATGAATTTCTACCGATCTTAAAGTGCACATCATCACAGCCAAGTGCAAAACAAGATTTTTTTTTTTTTTTTTTTTTTTTTTTTCACCAAACGACACATTCTCGTGATTTCCAAGGGTCTATCATCATTCTTATTTACCGTCTTGCAAGTGCCATATGAGCTTCAAGCTCTTGTTTGCTTAGCTGGCATGAGCATCCAGCTTGGCGGTGCCTATCAATGCCTCTCACAAATTTCTATCTCCTTAGAGTTTCTAGCATACAAGTTTGGCTCCTCTGAAGACGTGTTTGGAGAACATTTTGGTCGGTTTTGCTCCTGATGTATGTATATTTGCTTGGATTATGGAGAAGGGATCATTACCTCACCAAACGATATACTAATTAATTTTCAGGATTGCCTACGGCGCCAGAGCTTTGAACGAGGGAGGCTTTCAGAATATCCCGGAGCTTACGTTTCCCGGAGGTTGCTTGGTTGGCTGCAGTCCCGGTTTTATGAACGTCCCAAAAATCAAAGGCACCCACAATGCAATGAAGAGTGCCATGGTCGCCGCTGAGAGCGTCTTCCAGACCATGGTGGATGAGGAAGGGAAGGACACGAAAACAAAGGGTAAGTCCTGCATCCCCTCACGTTGTGGATAGGCCTACTGGGACTACGATTCTCCATAAAACGCTAAAGGCGAATTCTCACATTGTGCAAAGAGCGCACAGGTTTTCGAAAAGGGGCAGGAGTTTACATGACAATTTCGTAATGCGTTGTCCGGTTTTTGACGCTTGAGTATAAATTGATTTCTGCTTTCCCCAGGAGTACTGGGAATAGTTGGCCGTTGACAGCATGTCACGCTTTCTTTGCCTTTGAGCCTGGTCTGACAAGTGAGTGCTTTGATGCTCCTGTTGGTTATGCCTGTAGCTCTATTTCATCAGCTTGGGCCACTCAAATTACCGATCAAAACATGCCGTGTCTTTTTTGTTGTCTCTGGTGCTATGAACTATATGTCAGCTTTAGAGAAAACTATAAGCCCGGAGTTCAAGTCTAGAGTCTGATATTGCCTCCTAACTTCCCTGAAAGAATAAATGAGATCAAAGTGCACCCTAATAGAATACACTTGAAACTTGGTTTCTCCCTTGCATCTCATTTCCGAACAGCGCTGTGGGAAAATTCTCGTGCTTGGTCCTGAGATTTGCTACCGTGACGGAACCGGTAACCGACAAAAGTAATAATTTTTAACAAACTAAGGTCTGGAGAGATATGCTACTCTTGGGTCTGGATGACTAATGGGCGATTATAAAAAGCTCTTTGTCGCCATTCCTTTTATTTCCGTCTTGGTGTTGATGTTTTTGCTGACTCTTCTCGTCGAGACATGTAGTGAGATTATCTGGTTTACGAGGACCTCGGACCTTATTTACGGAAGTTTGGACAGGGTACCCCCTAAGGATATACCTTTACTTGTTTATTGGTTTTATACGAAGATGGAAGTAGCATTTTCTTCATCCTGCATATCAACATGGCTTACGTGATGTAAACAGGTTATTGGACATGGAATACAGCTTTACCGAGTCAGTTGGGGAAGGGAGGGTCGACAATAAGCCGACAGTGGATGAGAATGTCCTATAGGGAACCAGACTTGTACGTGTACGATTCTGTGGTTCCTTTCTAGTATTCCTGTCTGATAAAGGGGTTTCACTGTAACTGGCTAGTTTTCGTACTCAGGGTCTAAAACCCTCTAAATGCAATAACCCCTCCCCACTAAAGACTAATAAGGCGATGCGATATGACGAAAACAAGTTGTAAGTATCTGTTAAGGCATCATATATATTTAAAACTCCCGAAGTTACCCCCTCCCCCTCCATGACTCCGTCCCAGGTGAAACAAACCCTTGAATGTCCCTGAATATAATAATCAGTCTTTTTTTAGGTTTATTAAAGTATTATTATAGAAAACAAAATATTTGTCCTCTTGCAAGTCATATTAAATATAACAACTTGTATACATAGTCAAACAATTCGGTGATTGAAATCTTATGATTGATTGAGAAGGAAACAAACCTGTAATAATCTTATGATTGATTATTACAGGTTTGTTTCCTTCCCCGAAGTTGAACCAGAGGATTGACAGCCTGACGAGGACCCTTGCCAAGAAGGTGCGAAATATCGCTGATGAAGAATCATAGCTGACGTATCCGTTGTAAACATTGTTTGAATAAATGTTTCAAAGTCAGCTTGGGCTCAAAGAATATTTAGAATAAACATATGAATAAAGATACAGAACTAAAAATTTAAGCTTTTTTTTTAATAGCTTTGGAAATACTCGGAAAGGAGGGTGACAACATCTTGGGGGAACTGGCTATTGCTCGAAACAATCTGTATCGGAACGAAAGCCGAGGATGCGGTAGCTGCCCATTTTAATTACTACTTACGCTGAAGGTTTTGACTTTGCTTTTTATAGCCCCTCCCTCCTTCCCTGGCAAACGCAGGAGCTCCTTCCTGTTTAGTACCTCTAACTTTTTACGGTAATTGCCTGTAAGTGCCGAGTGCGTCGTCTTTTTGAAAGGCGAAGTTTCGTCCTGAAGGTCGTTTGATGGTCTCATAAATTGTCGATTCAGCCTCATTTTATGAAACTCAATTAGATTTGTGTTGTCTTGGCAACGTGAAGTCTTGCATCAACCTTTGGTCGTCTTCACCGACGAAAGTGATTTGGAGCCTACCGTTTTGACACTGAAGTGGTCAACCCGTCGAATTTAAAATGGTATGTCCGTTTTTTTTCTCTCAGAATAACTGATGAGAGATTCCTTGATCACCTGGTCAAGAGCTATCGCTCATTGTTGAAAAACTTGGAACTTAGACCTCATGTGCCTCTAGAGGCGCCCAGGGCGTCTGAGAAGGTTTCAAAATGTATTGACTAAGCAGCAAGTTACACTTTGTCCTTTTCAGTCATGGACATTGTGACGGGTGAAAACTTAAAATTTGATCTCATATAACCAAGTTTGAACTAAAAGCTCTCAGTAATTTTTCAGGACCACGCTAGCCCTACGATAGACAAGCTCCACTAATAATTTCGAAACGGAGGTTTTTTTCGTTTTTTCTTCTTCATTACGCAAACACTTGGTTCTAGGGTAAAGTGAAAGACATTGAGACACATTTTCTTGTCCTCGAACGTACCGCAAACAGAGATGGCCGTGATCCAACAGCCGATCCTTAATTTTAAGTCTCTCTCCGTGACAGATGGTATGGACACGAATTTGGATTACCCTCAAATCCATAGGAAACAAATAATAGGTACAACCACAAGGAATAGCTGCAAACCCCTCATCCCCGAAGACAACCAATGTCTCACAACCTATCGATACTTACTCACAAGTCCCTCTCTTGTCTCATAGTGTGTACATAGCATAATATTTATGTGTCATTGAATAGACCAGATGGTTTAGGCATGGTTCTGTTTTATACGTTATTTTGTACCCCCCAGTTCCGAGGGAAATAAATGAATAAATAAATAAGTGTGTACCGTAACACTGAAGTTGGCGACCCATAGAAAGTTTTTACATGATATATCCTTAGAAGGAATTTTTCAGAAAACGGTGACATATACTTTGACATACATCATCAAGGGCATTCATCGGCGTTGAAAAGAAATCTGTATTTCAACCAACATAAATAAAGAACTCTCATAAGAATTTGCTTCGTTTTCTTGGTGGACGATTGTTTTGCTGGAATCCAACAATGTTTGCCGAATTGTCAGCTGTCTTTTTGAATTTCTTATTGGAATGTTTGCCGAATTGTCAGCTGTCTTTTTGAATTTCTTATGTTTGCCGCCGAAAACCCTGAGAGAATCGCCGTACTCCCCAGTTTCTTCTTGAGAATTCAGCATAAAATTTAGCATTCTTGCTGAATTTTTCGATGAATTTTATGCTGAATTAATGCTGCATTAATTGAGCGAAAGCGAAATACTGCATAAAATGCTGAATTAATTCAGCATTTTCGTTCGTTTCGGAGCTTTCGGACACGTTCAGTGTCTCGATCAGATTGTTGGTGTCGATAGTGAGGATGAGAAGACACATTCAGTCGATCCGTCTGTTCATAAACATAAGTTTGTTACCGTTTTTTTCTTCTTCTGCTTTTCTAAACAGTGAAATGCACAAAGGGACACACGTAAAAGTTTCAGGCGTGGCACTGCTTACATTTTTGTTTCCTCTCGTGGAAAACCGAACCGATGCCCACTGCCCAGTCGGTGCCCATCAATCAAGGCAGCATCCCCTCGTCTCGATGCTGCCTTCTCGGGCCTGTTCTCCTTGGAAGAGAATAAATTTTCCCGAAGTTTACTTCTGGATGAGCTCTAAAACGTTGAAAAAAAAAAGGATTGACTTGGGGTAACTTTTATAGCATTAAGAAGGAGAGGCTGAATCATACATCCCTCAGGGTCGGAATTAACACCCCATGAAAAGCTCCCAGTTTTCTCATTAAGCAAACAAAGTTTTTGGGCCGAAAGTCGCTCTAACTGAGACGGGATGAACGGTTCCAGTAGACTAAACGGGAAGGCAGCCATCTTGTCGTGTCTGTCCTGTACAAGTTAGGACACATTCATCCACCTGAATGGCTTCCTGCTTGTCTTTTATGATCCTTGATTTAAATGATCAGGCGTCTTCGCTGGGATCGTTTGGTGGGTTTTGGCTTCCTTGATCTGGTCAGTATCAGTTTTGATGAGTTGCATTCAGCTGTTATTATCAATCAGGCAACTTGGTCAAGAAACTTATAAGGCTTCCCCAGTTCCCGTTAATGTTCGTGGCTACGCGAGCTCGTACTCCAAACCAGGACTGTATTGTTTAAGTCGACTCTT
The DNA here is from genome assembly GCA_023053575.1 of Branchinecta lynchi. NCBI lineage: Eukaryota > Metazoa > Arthropoda > Branchiopoda > Anostraca > Branchinectidae > Branchinecta > Branchinecta lynchi. The sequence continues at coordinate 20,945,871 of JAKZAP010000004.1, read as the reverse complement.
TTACAGTACATACGTGCGCTAGTTGGGCTAACACAACTTTCACTAAATCTGTTTACCGAATATATACATTCATTTCAAACCCTGCCCGAGGTTATCACCACGCTTGACTGTATTTGCAACCGCCCACTAGATGCATTAGTCCGAAAAATGCCTGCTCGCCAAGTCTACCAGATTTCTGTTTTTGCCCGATTCCGGCCGGTTGGACAGTGGATTCGTTAAAGGACCCCTCGCACTATATACTCTTCATCTTACAGTATTTTAAAATATTTGGATACTTTAAAACTATCCTGTGCTTTCAACAAATAACCGACGGTTTTGGCTGTTTTAAGCCTTTTTCGGAGACCCGTTGGCTCTATGGAAAACAGGGAAACAATTTACATAACCGGTTTTTCTGATGGAAAAACTTTTCGCAGACAACCGTCGACAGCCTGATACACATCGAAGGTAGCAAAACACGGCAAGTGAGAAAATCAGCGTAGTTTTGTTAGAGAGGTTAAAATGCATCGTACGAAATTGGGGTCTCCTGGTTTAGAAATATATGGAGTGATTATGGAAGGAGGTTGCATTAGTATTATAGGTAAGACAGGTCCTTAAAGAATAGAAAGCAGACATACAGAATAAGCATGTCTACTTACCGTCAAATCGACCTGATCAAGATTTCTTGAACCAAATTTTCGGTTTTCTCCGAATTCCGATCGCCTTGTGAGAAAACTAAATTGAGAGATAGAATCAATATATCTTTGTAAGGTTTTACCTACAGTCCAGTCAACTTGAATGTGACCTAACTGACGTCTTGATCACCCCTAGAGGCTTGCCCCGTTTTTGCAGTGAATGGAAACGAAAATGATAATTGTGTTGTGGAGCAACACTGTTTTTTTTCTTCTCCCAGTCCGCCGTCGTTTTCTGCTCAATGCCAGAAGATGGCAATGGTCTAACCTCTGGTGCTTCCACGGAAAGTCTGGATTGCCGGATTGGTGAATATGATATTACGTTTTGGAAAGCTTCCTAGAAGTCTTGCCTTGTGCCAAAAACGATGGATTTTGCCTGAAGAAAACTCAGTGCCTACAGTGTGTGAAGTAGAACGGAGGTTTTTGATCTGAATTCTCAGTTCTCCGTCCTCGCTTCTGAATTCTTGATTCTCGCACAAATGACCGTTTTTGCTCTTCTCGCTTCTCCATTCTCACTTTTTTAATTTGGCAGCTCGGCTGCATCGCGGTATACCTACCTGTTTATGAGTATTGAGCACCCGCACTCTGTTGACCAATTAGAGAGGAGAGTCGAGAATTCATTATCTGAGCAACTTCTGGATTCTGCAGAATCGTGAGCTTTCCCCGTTCTCGATTCTGACAAAAACGCAAGAAAAGGAGAATTCGCTTCATCTGAATAGTCCAAAAACGCGAAATAGGAGAATAGCGAGGAGAATTCGGATGTCTGACACATACAAGTATTGTCTGTGTCAGACAGAGAGGACTGTCCCCAGCCATGCAGCCAAGCTTCCGTTTCTTCAAACTAGGTTCATTCATGTAGGAACCGGTTTCTGGTTGAAGGAATATACCAACTTCAGGTGCCGAAGAGGTGCGGCAGTTCCCTAGCCCCGTAGCTAAAATACATCCTTTGAGTAATACAAAGAAAAAAAATATAGAAATAACATATTTCTAGGGGTCAAGAGTGCTGCTGTATACTGTTGCAGCCATTTCTGTTAGTGACTTGTGTTACAGTTTATCGCTTCCATTTCTGCGCAAGAGATTGAGAATGACATCAAGTATACGTGCTAAACTTTAAAAGCTCCCTTACTGCTAAAGAAATTCGAGCTTAACCTTGCTCCTTTCTAATTAATAATTATCTTTCTAGATGATGATTATTGTGAAGTTGGCCTACGGCAAGCAGCAACGCCTTTAACTAGGATAGATATGCACTCTTTTATTGCTGAACGACGAAACTGAGAAATGGTATCTAGTGTACCTGCTAAACTTCAAAAGCTCCTCACATCTAAAAAAAAATAGGGGCTTAACCTTGCTCGTTTCTAATTGTGTTGCGAGAGCAACACTTTGGTTTTGTCCTCGTTTTTTTTTTTTTTTTTTTTTTTTTTCCTATGACTCCGATTTCATTTTATTCCTGGTAACTGGGAAGGGTCTAACCTGTGCGGTTTTTACGGAAAGTGTGGACCTTAGGCCGGATTGATGAATATGACATTACATTTTGGAAAGCTCCGTAGAACTCTTGCCTGAGGCCAATAAGGATGGTTTTTGCTTGTCATCGAGCCAGAGCCTACGGTTTGCGAAGTGAAGTGGAGTTGTATAGCCTATGTCGGAGAGGACCATCTCAAGTTGTGTAGCGAACCTTTCGTTTCATCAAACCATGTTTCTGCTTTCGAGTGGAAAGCTCCGTTCTAGCACGCTAGCAGGCAGGCACCAGTTTCAAATTGAAGATGGACTAAAATCTATAAGTGTTAAATATATGCGGCAGCTACCCGGCCCCACAGCCAACATATCTTCTTTGAGTGATAAATAGAAAAATCTACAGAGACAAAAAAGTGGCTTTTTCCCACGGGTCCGAAAGTGCTGCCATCTATTGTTTCTGTCCATGTCAGCGACGATTCCAGCTGAGTTTATAAATTTTTTTTTTTGCACTTGGGTTTGCGGTAGAGTAACGGTATCAGATGTGCCCCTTAAACTTTAAAAGTTCTCTCATTGCTAAAGAAACTAGAGCTTATCCTTTGCTCCTTTCTAAGTCGTGACGTTAGAAAGTTGGCCTACGGCAAAAAAGTCAACTTTTGAACTAAGACAGGTAGAATTTTTTTTTCGACGGCAATCGATAGCCATTGATGGGCTGATCAAAGTATATGTCATCCATTTTTTGGTACAAAAATTCCTTCATGAGATACACCAGTTTGAAAATTTCAAAGGGGTTGACAACTTCAGTAGTAAGGTACACTGAAAACAAAAATAGGCGATACCTGTTATGAGACATGTAGGGGACTTTTAAGCAACAGTCGACTGTTGGCTCATAATCATCTTTGGTAATGAGGGGTTTGCCGCTTTTGCTAGTTGGTGTACCTGTTATTTGTTTCCGGTGTATTCGATGGTAAGAACAATTTGGTTCCCAATGGTAAGATATGCAAGGGACTTGTAAGTAATAATCGGCTGTTATGCTACAATCATCTTCTGCGATGATGGGTTTGCAACTTTTGCTAGCTGGTGTACCCATTATTTGTTTTCGGTTAAGGGTTAATGTATATCACGGGAGAGGGACTTGTAAGTAGGAATCGGTTCACGAGTGGCTAGGAATTTTTGCAATTGGGTGCACATTGTATTCGATTTCTATAAATCTGACAGTAAGAAAGTTTGTGTCGATGGTCTATCAATATAACCTAGGATTAACTGTTTACACAACGGATACAAACGAAAATGTAAAGCAATGAGGTAGTTTCATAATAATTAATAGTGTCATCTATGGTATTTTAATCCTGAAAAGTTACGGATAGCTTTCTAATGCCAACTAGATTATATAAGATATTGTTCCAGTTTTTCATCCGTCACTATGTCTACGATTGAAAAGGATAAAGTTCAACTGACTGCAAAGTTAATTTAGTCCCTTCTTCCTATATTATTTTGTTGTTGTTTTTACAGCGCTGAAGAATACCTTTTGATCATATGATTAATTTTTTTTACAACATCCCGTTTAAAAAGCTTCGATAAGTTGACAACTTCAGCATTAAGCGACAGCGAAGAAACAAACCAGTTTGAAAGTTTAAAGGGGTTGACAACTTCAGTAGTAACGTACGCACTGAAACCAAAAATAGGCGATATCAGTTGTGAGACATGTAGGGGACATGTATGCAACAGTCAACTGTCGGCTCATAATCATCTTCGGCAATGAGGGGTTTGCAGCTTTTGCTACTTGGTGCACCTGTTATCTGTTTCCGGTGCATTCGATAGTAAGAACAATTTGGTTCCCAATTGTAAGACATGCAAGGGGCTTCTAATTAATAAGCGGCTGTTATGCTACAATCATCTTCAGGGATGAGGAGTTTACAACTTCTGCTCGCTGGTGTACCCATTATTTTTATCCGGTGGTGAACTTGATGTCTAGCGCGTTAGAGAGACTTGTAAGTAAGAATCGGTTCACGAGGGGCTAGAACTTTTGTAAATTGGTGCACACTGTATTCGATTTCTATAAACCTGACGGTAGAAAGTTTGTATCGATGGTCTATCGCTGTAACCTAGGATTAACTTTTTACGCAACGGGTACAAACGATAATGTAGAACAATGAGGTAGTTTCGTAATAGTTAATAGTGTCATCTACGGTATTTTAATCCTGAAAAGATACGGATAGCTTTATAATACCAACAAGATTATATAAGATAGGTAGAATTTTTTTCACGACGGCAATCGATAGCCGCTGATGAGCTGATCAAAGTATATGTCATCCATTTTTTGGTACAAAAACTCCTTCATGAGATACGCCAGTTCGAAAGTTGCAAGGGGTTGACAACTTCAGTAGTAAGGTACACACTGAAACCAAAAATAGGCGATACCAGTTCTGAGACATGTAGGGGATTTGTACGCGACAGTCGACTGTTAGCTCATAATCATCTTCGGCAATGAGGGGTTTGCAGCTTTCGCTAGTTGGCGTACCTGTCATTTGATGGTAAGAACAATTTGGTTCCCAATTGAAAGACATGCAAGGGACTTGTAAGTAATAATCTGCTCTTATGCTACAAAAGTCTTCAGCGATGAGGGGTTTACAACTTTTGCTAGCCGGTGTACCCATGTTCTATCGCTGTAACCTAGGATTTACTGTTTACGCAACGGGTACAAATGATAATGTTAAACAAGGTAGTTTCGTAATAATTAATAGTGTCATCTATGGTATTTTAATCCTGAAAAGTTACGGATAGCTTTATAATACCAACTAGATTATATAGGATATTGTTCCAAGTTTTCATCCGTCACGATGTCTACGATTGAAAAGGATAAAGTTCAACTGACGGCAAAGTCAATTTAGTCCCTTTTTCCGATATCCTTTTGTTGTGGTTAGGGCAATCGATAGCACTTGATGAGCTGATCTAAGTATATGTCATCCATTTTTTTTGAACAAACATCCTTCATGAGATAAACCCGTTTGAAAGTTTCAAGGGGTTGACAACTTCAGGAGTAACGTACACACTGAAACCAAAAAATAGGCGATACCAGCTGTCAGACATGTAAGGGACTTGTAAGCAACAGTCGACTGTAAGCAACAGTCGACTGTTAGCTCATAATCATCCTCGACAATGAGGAGTTGGCAGCTTTTGCTAGTTGGTATATCTGTTATTTGTTTCAGGTGTATTCGATGGTAAGAACAATTTTGCTCCCAATTGTAAGACATGCATGGGACTTGTAAGTAATAATCGGCTTTTATGCTATAATCATTTTCAGCGATGAGGTGAATTTGATGTCAATCACGGGAGAAGGACTTGTAAGTAAGAATCGGTTCACGAGGGGCTAGAAATTTTTGAAAATTGGTGTACATTGTATTCGATTTCTGTAAATATGACGGTAAGAAAGTTTGTATCCATGGTCTATCACTATGACCTAGGATTAACTGTTTACGCAACGCGTACAAACGATACGGTAATGTAAAACAATAAGGTAGTTTTGTAATAATTAATAGTGTTATCTATGGTATTTTAATCCTGAAACGTTACGGATAGCTTTATAATACCAACTAGATTATATAAGATATTGTTCCAAGTTTTCATCCGTCACGATGTCTACGATTGAAAAGGATAAAGTTCAACTGACCGCCGAGTCAATTTATTCCCTTCTTCCGATATTGTTTTGTTGGTCATAATCATCTTCGGCAAAGAGGGGTTTGCAGCTTTAGCTAGTTGGCGTACCTGTCATTTGGTGGTAAGAACAATTTGGTTCCCAATTGTAAGAGATGCAAGGGACTTGTAAGTAATAATCGGCTGTTATGCTACAAACATCTTCTGCGATGATGGGTTTGCAACTTTTGCTAGCTGGTGTACCCATTATTTGTTTTCGGTTAACTTAATGTATATCACGGGAGAGGGACTTGTAAGTAGGAATCGGTTCACGAGGGGCTAGGAATTTTTGCAAATGGGTGCACATTGTATTCGATTTCTATAAATCTGACGGTAAGAAAGTTTGTGTCGATGGTCTATCAATGCAGCCTAGGATTAACTGTTTACACAACGGATACAAACGAAAATGTAAAACAATGAGGTAGTTTCATAATAATTAATAGTGTCATCTATGGTATTTTAATCCTGAAAAGTTACGGATAGCTTTCTAATACCAACTAGATTATATAAGATATTGTTCCAAGTTTTCATCCGTCACGATGTCTACGATTGAAAAGGATAAAGTTCAACTGACTGCAAAGTTAATTTAGTCCCTTCTTCCTATATTATTTTGTTGTTGTTTTTACAACGCTGAAGACTACATTTTTACCATATGATTAATTTTTTTAGAACATCCCGTTTAAAAAGCTTATGCTATAATCATCTTCAGCGATGAGGGGTTTGCAACTTTTGCTAGCTGGTGTTTCCATTATTTGTTTCCGGTGAATTTGATGTCAATCACGGGAGAGGGACTTGTAAGTAAGAATCGGTTCACGAGGGGCTGGAAATTTTTGAAAATTGGTGCACATTGTATTCGATTTCTGTAAATATGACCGTAAGAAAGTTTGTATCGATGGTCTATCGCTATAACGTAGGATTAACTGTTAACGCAACGGGTACAAAAGATACGGTAATGTAAAACAATAAGGTAGTTTTGTACTAATTAATAGTGTCATCTATGGTATTTTAATCCTAAAAAGTTACGGATAGCTTTAAAATATCAACTAGATTATATAAGATATTGTTCCAAGTTTTCATCCGTCACGATATCTACGATTGAAAAGGATAAAGTTCAACTGACCGCAAAGTCAATTTGGTCCCTTCTTCCAATATTGTTTTGTTGTTGGTTTTACAACGCTAAAGAACAGCTTTTGATCATGTGATTATTCTTTTTAGAACATACCATTTTAAAAGCTTCGATAAGTTGATAATTTCAGCACTTTACCGACAGCGAAGAAACAAAACCAAAGTGTTGCTCTCGCAACACTTTATTCGGCGAAGCCGGACAAAGGTTGCCGCAACACTTCACGTTGCCCGGGCAACGTAGGTCTAGTTGATGTTACTATGAAGTTGGCCTACGGCAGGAAACTGCGCTTTTCACCAAGATAGACATACCTTTTTTTTTTTTTTTAAACTCCTTCATAATCGGTTTTCTCCATGACCTATCAGCGTCACTTAGAATTAACACGCAATGCTTCACCTTCCCCAAGCAACGTAAATGTAGTTTTAATATTATTCTACCAATTTTCGGTTCTTGTGGCCTTTGTGGGTTGTTGCTCCATCGAAATAGTTATTCCTGTATCTGTAGGTGGCCATTTAGTGAAGACTTAAGATTTCTCTCTTTATTGGAAAGAAAGTCCCCTTATTCTTTTCTCCAGATAATCCCTATGTCGCGTAATCCTCAATCACGATTTCTTTCCTTTTATTTTCTAATGATGTTCCCGGAGGTGAATTGCGCGGGATTGACTAAAAGCAGGAAGAGAAGGGAACACGAGAAAAGAAGGAAGGCATACTAAAACCAGAAAGGGCATACTACTCCACCGTTCCCTTCCTCATTTTAGTGTTCTTCGAGGGGTCGGCACCTTTTCAAACTCAAAGTTCACCATCTCTTCCTCGTTTTAGTATCCTGACATGGGTAGGCATTAAGTTCAGTGAGGGGTCTGCAACTATCAAAATTGTAATTCACCTTTCCATTTCTCGTTTTGACGGTTGGCAACTAAAATCTTCTGAGTCCAGCGAGGGGTCGGCAACTAAGATATTTCAAGACCACCATTCCTTCCTCGTTTTAGTACAATGAAAGTACTAAAACGAGGAAGGAAATCGAAAATTTTAAATTATTCTTCTCTGAGCGGATCGGCAACTTTCAAAGGCGACTAAAATCCTTTGAGTCCAGCGAGGGGTCGGCAACTAAGATATTTCAAGACCACCATTTCCGTCCTCGTTTTAGTACCTTGAAAGTACTAAAACGAGAAAGGAAATGGAAAATTCAAAATTATTCTTCTTTGAGGGAACGATAGCTATCAAAGGCGACTAAAATACTCGGAGTCGATTGAGGGGTCGGCCACTAAGATATACCAAGTCCACCATTTTCAAGGATAAATATTCCTTCAGCCCAAGCTGACTGCGAATCATATTTAATAGTGCAAAACGGATACGTCAGCTGAATTTTATTGGAGCTATAATTCGGCCCTTCTTGGCAAGGGTCCTCTTCAGGCTCGAAACTGCTCAATTTGGAAAAACGAACTTGTTCGAGGTACTAAAACAAGGAAGGAAATTGGAAATTTTAAGTTATTCTCCTTTGAGGTATCGGCAACTATCAAAATTCTTAGTTCACCGTTCCCTTTCTCGTTTCTGTGCTTTTAGGGGTCGGCAACTAAGATATTTCGAGTCCACCATTTCCTTCCTCGTTTTAGTTCCTTGACAGTACTAAAACGAGGAAGGAAAAAGGGAATTCCTTAAATACAGTTATTCTTAGTTATTCGTCATTAACTCGTCCTTTAAAAGCGTGTCACGGGTCGTACCTTAAATTCTAAAACGAGGAAGGAAATGGTGGACTTCAAATATCTTAGTTGACGACGCCTCGCTGGACTCTGAGGATTTTGGTCGCCTACCACCAGAATGAAAAATTAAAAGGTGAATTACAATTTGTATAGTTGCCGACCCCTCGCTGGACTCGGAGGAATTAGTTGCCGATAGTTGCAAAGAAGAATAATTTAAAATTTCCAATGTCGTTCCTCGTTTTAGTACTTTCCAGGTACTAAAACGAGGAGGGAAATGGTGGACTTGAAATATCTTAGCTGCCGACCCCTCGCTGGACTCGGAGGATTTTAGCCGCCTACCATCAGAACGAGGAATGAAAAGTTGAATTAGAATTGTTATAGTTGCCGACCCCTCGCTGGACTCGGGAGGACTTCAGTCGCTTACCGTCAAAATGAGAAATGAAAAGGAGAATCACATTTTTCATAGTTGCTGACCCCTCACTGAACGTAACGCCTACCCATGTCAGGATACTAAAAGGAGGAAGGGATGGTGAATTTTGAATTTGAAAAGTATCTGACCCCTCAAAGAATACTAAATAGAGGAAGGGAACGGCGCGGCTTTCCAGTTTTTCGCAGCATTTCCTCTTTTTTGAATGCCCTTCCTCGTTTTAGTATGCCGTTCCTGGTTTTAGTATGCCTTCCTGCTTTTCTCGTGTTCCCTTCCCTTCCTTGTTTTTAGATGATCCTAAATTGTGCATGTTTTGGTGTAGGCAACGCAGCCTTCAAGGTTCCTCCTTGGAAATCTTCTGTTAAGGGGGAAGGAAGAGAAACAAAATGAACAATTATGTCAGAGGAATAATGAAGAATAATGTTACTGGGAGAAATACTCTAAGTGCTATTCTGGCGGTCTGGAAAGCTCTGCTTACTAATGCGTCGGATGTTTTTTTGCGACTTTAGATAAAACTCGCTTCACTTTCACACTTGTTTTGGTGCTTCGCGAGTCTTGGGAAATGAAGTGAATTGTTCGAGAAAGCGAATCCACGGTTCGTAATCTCGGAAAGGTTCGACTTCCCATGAATCTTTTGGCGATGCTACTTTTGCTTTTCGGAAATTGAGTCGGGGAGAACGCCAGAACCACCCCCTAGTCTAATTCTGTGCTGGTAATCAGTGTGACTGTTCAAAGTTGGCTTGATGTCTTTTCTCAAGTAGCTTCATAGCCTCTAGCCGTTTAATACTTATCTCTTGCCAGATACAATGGTCTGTCCGAATATTACTCTGGTTGAAACGTCTCTCACAGATTGTATCCGCAATTATCTCACATTCAGTTCTTAATCCATGACAGCTCACTCGATTTCGCCGGAGTGGCTGAGCAGCAAGCGAAAACACCATAGAAAAATAGTATAAACCGACGGCCCTTCCGCTCTTTTTTAGGTTCGCGCACACGAAGCTAAAAGGTCGAAATTTGATGTCTACCGTCCTCTTCCTAATTCGGTTATCTCGGAACGCTTCATGTCCCAACTCCCGCGGAAGAATAGCTTGTGGGGGCCCTCCCACTAAACACAAGAATAAAACTTTGAAGAAGCCGTGCCAGTAATTATGCCCACTCGTTTTTTTTTATGTCAGTTATCGTTGTTTCTTTTCAGTAACTGAGTTCTCATTTTCACAGAATTTCTTTCCTACACGGAATCGCAACAAGTGGTACCATTGTACCATTTTGGTACATTTCATAACCGCTGTTACCATATGACACAATCACTTATTTTTCGGTAGCCTACGTTTTAAAAGTATGGTCAAATGTGGTACATTTTTTTTTTTTGTACCTTTGTTAAGAAAAAAAAATGACTGAGAAAAAATGAGCAAAGGAGATATTTCAAGCCCGTTGGATACACCGAGGAATTTTAATTATTTTGCGGAGCGTCTAATTATATAATAAACTCGGCTTTACTACCCTTAATGCTCGTCTGGGTGCTAAGAGAGTGGTTGCCAGAAACTGGAAGCTTTCGATGAGCATGGCGGCAAATCCTAACTGGCGAAATGCTGGATGGAGGGTATCGAAAATCTACAACTGCGAGTACACTCCTCTATTGTAACGTCTATGATGTCCTTTAGCAGGGGCGCGAAACTAAGCGGGGGGGGATAGGAGTCCATCGGCATAGCCTTACGCTAAATAGCTTCTGTCGGGCACGAAGCTCCGACAAAAGCATACAGCCGTTTTTTTTCAGTACGTTTTCGTAGAAACACCCTTTTCTAGTTGTCGTTTTCTGATTAGAAATCAACTTAATTGTTGGCAGAAATTAACATAAATAAATCTTGCTATCGCATCAGACCAGAAATTCCAACTTCAGCTTCTAACAGAAGCTTGTTATACCAGCTATTTTTCAGTTAGCGTTTAGCTTATTCTGCTTCAGATTCAACTTCTTGTCGTAACAAAATATATAATAATAAAAGTGATTTCGCACTATCCATGAAATTTCAGTTTCTACTTTTAATCCAATTGACAAGAATAATTTGAGGAAAGATTTTGACTTTAGTCTTTTTTTTCGGGTGGCGGGTATGTTCAGGAAAGAAACGAGTGAAGCGCAACAAGCGGACAAACATTTTCGCAAATGGTAGAATCTTGTGGTCAGTGCCAGTCAGCGGTACATTTTCCTGGCGAGTTTTGGCACCTAGAAGCGTTGGCAACACTGTTTTCGCCGGTCCCTTTCGGCCAGAGCATTCGGCAGAAAATCTGGGATTTCTCTCGAATAAGACGGACTACGATTGTAATCGCCTCCTTTTCTTCTCCAGCATGACGTTTACTAGAGCTTTGTAGATTTGGTGCTCGGTCTTCTTGGGTAATATCGTGATAGTCAGGGAGCCACTCAACGAAAATGTGTCGGGTAGGTGATCAGTGAGCAGCAGAAGGTTTGACAACGGAATATGGGGTAATCGATAGCGCTGATCACGAAAATGGGCGTTATATACTCGGCGGGGGGGTGCTTGACCCCGAAAATTGAAAATTTCGCGTTTTTTTTGCTATTAAATCACGTTTCGGAAAAATTTCCACAATGATCGCCAAATCTTTCGTAACTGATGCCAGAAGTGACGAGTACAGTAGGGACCATCGCGAATGACCTTGAAACTTGCAATTTTAATTTTTTTATTCGCGCTGGAAAAGATTTTTTTTCCTTACCTAGATTCAGCTGGTGGCGGATAGTTTTATTATCTCAGACAGGAAGAGTGCCACTATACTCAACAATGACCTTGGTTACAACTCTCTTTTCATTCCTAATCAGAATTATTAGTAAACTTGACAAGATTATTATTCAATAAACTTGAATAAACAAAAAAAAGATTACTATACTAACACCTGCTACGGATTTCGTGAACGGCACTTGTTACTACAAAAGTTAAAAAGTAGCTCAGCATATCAAATTATCCATCAAGCATATCAAACTCGTCCATAAAACACTTCCCACCACAGCCACAAAGTAAATCGCAAGGTCTATTTCCAGCACATGAACATTTTTTTGTACAGCGCTTGCACGAGCAGTACTGGGGGACCACACCTTCTGGAAATGCCTGAAGGGTAGACACAACTGGCCTAACCCCACCGTCTTGAAACATCCAGCCAAATTGCAGGGGATCCAGAAACTGTGGCTTTGCTCGATTTGCTTGCAAAAAAATGTCCAACTGCAGGTACACGCGCTTAGCATGACACTCAAAGGCAGCGTCAGATGGTGGCAAATACTTAAGCTCCCGCTTTCGAGGGTACAAATGCACTCTTAATTCATTAAGAGAGGTAAAGTGGTCTGGGTCTTTTCCGTATGAGGCAACAACGACCTTTTTGCAAATCACACTGAATTTTTCTAGAACCGCAGGGTCGAGCTGTGACTTCTGTATCTCTTGCACAAGCAAAGCAATCGGTTTCTCCAATCCCCATTTCTCGACAGCCTTGGCCACCACTCGTTTTCCTTTAGAAAACATGAAACCCACGGTATCACACCCTGAAAGCGTATGAAGAAGGCAGATGGAGTGAACAAAATCGTTCGGTAAATTGCTGCAAAGCCGATGTATAGGCACTGAATAGCTGTGGAACCTGACATAAACTTTCCGCTTTTCACAATTTGGGTGGTTCCCAAGGAATAACTTGTAGTGATATAGCAAGACGACAACAATGTCTGTGTCATTCGCATCGACCAAAACGACATCGAAACCCCTCTCCAAACAGTCCAACATGTGTAACACAACTCTTGTATCGGCCTCTTCATGGGTACAGCTCAAACGCTCTTCAAAGTTTGTATCAGCATTTCCACTTCTGTTGAGCATCACCACTCTCATCCGGTCTCGAAAGCCTCCTGAGAGGTACACAGTGAACCCTGCTTGCAGCAGGTGAACTAAGTTTTCAAACTCACCGAATAAAAGCTCAATCAGTCTTGCCTTTGTCTTGGAATTTGAGAGCAACGAGTTCCAGTCATCTAGGTTTGAGTGTCTACCTAGAGCTACCGGAGACCTGTTTGAACATCCTCGCTGCTCATGGCAACCACCGCAGTCCTTTAGGCAGATCACCTTGCCTTCTTCGTCGGAATATCCAAATATCCCATCATATCTATCTGCAAGGACGTGCAGCTCCTTAACGTTGCTGTTGAAAGACACAAGCGTAGAAAATGTCCGTTTTCCATAGCTCTCAACGGTTTCCGATGGATTTGGTGGATGGCTTCTGAGGTAGGGCATCAAGTCTACCACCCTTGAGTGAGTCGACTCACTGCTAATCTCGAGGTTAACGGGCCACTCTGTCAAGCTGATTTTTGTTTTCAAATACTCCAGAAGAGCTGACTTTGTTCCTGTCCGAAGCACAACCATTCCAGATATGGCACTTCTCTGGAATATAGAAGGTGCATATGGAAGAAGCTCATGGGAAAGCAAATTCTTTAGATGGTGAAGTCCTCTTTCGCCTGTAAAGTCAACACTCACCAATACCCTTTTGACAGTTTGAAGTTCAACATTGGTAAGGCTATTTACAGCACTAGAAGTATTGGTTGCTTTTTTCTGTTTCGCCTTCTCATTATTCATGACCTTTACTTTGCTAAAGGCACCTTTTTCACCGTCCAAGTAGCGATCAACCGCTCTGCTTCCAACAGATCGCACACTGAGGAGACTGTCAGCTATCTCACTATCAACTGTCTCAAGCGTATAAATATTCAGCAAATCTTCGTCAGTGGATCGAAAGGGATTGAGCCTGGCTTCCAGAACAGACTTCACTTTATCAACAGCCATGTGTTGCCGCAGAATGAAGGAAGGGTGATCTTCGTGGTGAGAGGAGTCAAACTCAGTCTGGGGAACAATGCGTAGCATCTCAGTGAATGTAGACGAGACTGAGGCACAGAACGGAAGAGTTAAAGTCCACTTCACCAGTGCCAACTCATTCATGGTAATACCCGTCATTCCACCTTCCGTTTTTGAATCTAAATTAATGGTAGATTCTACAGCATGGTCTGGGGATATGCAGTTGAATTTTGCATTCCTCCTCTTCACATTGAACAGTCCATTGTGGAATGCCTGATCTACTTCTTGAGGTAAGCCCTGCATCTCAGCCAGGTACTCAATCAAGCAAGTGCCATACTTATAGTGACCACATGCAACTAAATAAGGAAGCATTTTGCTAGCTCCTTCAAGATGGCCATCCCAGTCACCAGATCTTTCACTGTACAAAAACTGCCACAAAACCAGTACCATTTCTTTGTACTGCTTCCAGAACTTGTGGGTTTTTGAGCGTGCACGAGAAGTCTCGAACCTTTCTAACCACGGGGACAATGCGGTAAGTTTTTCCTTTAGACAGTTCAAGTTCTCATCACCCTCTTTTGAGATCTTCAAGTTTTGCAGTAAATCTCCCATTTCTTCAAAGATAGTGATGCACGATGAATCGTCTGATTCTGCGCAAAAATCTTCGAAAGCTTCCCAGTACAGAATGGATATTGCCTCGAGGACTAACGTATGAGCAGCGAGAGCTTTATAGTACGGTTTACCACTCATCACTTTCTTTGCGGTTCCTTCCAACAGAATTCCAGCCTCGTAAATCACCTCTTCTAGACCCGAGCACTTCATTATATGACCGATGGCACCCATGAAGTTCATTAAAATATGAAGACCGCCCATTCTGAGGACAACATCAGAATATGCTTCCGGATTTCTGACTCTCAGAGCATGAACGATTTCATACACGGCCTGGTCACATGTGACGACGGTGTAACTCAGTCCCAGTTCTCTGGCAGTTTTCTGGAAAGACTTAATGACTTCTTCCACGACTGCTGGGTTCGAGGGAGAGTGGGGAACCACTGGCAGGTATCCGATCCTGGTAACAGGAATATCAGCCTTACAGCCATACACTGCTGAGAAACACTTGAAACCAAAATATGGTTGAGATTCTGCCGAATCACTTGACACATTAATGAGCTGCGTCGGCAAAGCTCTACAAAGAAGCCAGATCGTGAAAAAGTCTGAAACGGGAACTTTCTGGTCACCTGACAAACCAATGAGATCGCTGCATTTATCGGTCGCCTCTATTTTTCTCTTGAGGTACATCTTCCCAAACTTTCCAGGCTGAATCAGATTTGAAGACGACAGGGAAGGGTTTCTGTTCCAACTTTTCTTCAAAGAACACGCTTTCTTTAGTGGGCCGTCCGTGTTTGGTTGCATAATGATACTTGTCGTAATATGTGACGTCGAACCGTCAGACGTCTCTTCCTGAAATAAAAGTACTCTTAAGCAAAATGTAACAAAAACCCTATTATTCCTTTCGAAAATTGCTCAAAGGACACTTGAAGAAGAAACCAAACTGGAAGATAGGATTCAGGTTGCTGTATACGCGAAGCGGCAACGGCATTTTTTGTCGGCACATTTTTTAGTCCGTCGGCACAAACTGGACGTCCCCCCCCAAAAGCTAAACGGCTAGTGACGCCCCTGATGGTATCTGATACCACGGTCTAAAGTCGTTTTCGTAGTTACCGAAGTATCTGATACCACGGTCAAAAGGCGTTTTTGCAGTTACCGTGGTCTCTAGCCAGGTACTGTGGTAACTGATCGTGGTATCCGAAAATTTCATCAAACTTTCATCATCACTAACACAGGAGTCATGGTTTTTTGTCAAATTGGTGGGAAAGAAGTTATGTCACTCAGAATTTTATTTTTTTTGATGATTTCTAAAAGTACAAATCGTTTGAAGGTACGTCAGCAGCTTTCGGATTATTTTCTTGATGATTTCTAAAAGCACAAATCGTTTTTGAAGGTACGTCAGCAACTTTCGGATCTCAGGTCGCTTTTTGGATCCGAATTACAGTTCCCGGATACTCTACAGTCTCGTAACATAACAAAAACCTTAAAGATATGAGAATTCCTAAAAAGCGAGGGGTTGCCCACTCAGTATTTGGATGCACAACAGGAGTGGGCAACCCCTCGCTAAAAAGGCATTATTTAATAACTGGAATGTGAGAAAAAACCCAATAAGATAACAATAAGAAAACAATAAGTAAGACATCAACGTTGTTTAAAGCTACTGCTTTTGTCAACTCTAATAAAATCTCTAATAAAATCCCCAAAGATGTTAGGTCATTTTTATAATCTCTTCCAACCCAAGGCTGTTAAAAAAAAAAAAAAAAAAAAAAACAGAAAAAGGATTCGACCTCTGTGCATTTTTAGGGAGTGTCCGAGCCATCTATATCACGCTTTCACGATATACATAGGCTATTAAGTGGGCTCAAACCACTTCGCTCCTAAAAGTAGAATTTACCATCTCTTCATTAAGTATTATTTCTAACATGATCAGAAGCAACTTGCAGAATGCAGGTAAGAACAGTGAGTTAGAAGAAATTTACCTGGAAATCGAGGTTGTCGAACGCAAAGTGTGCAAATTGATCTTTCTTGAATCCATCCGGAATGTAGACTCCAGTTTGGTTTATTGTCTCTTCAATGGAAGTGGCTTCGCTGGTAAGTAGCCTCTGCAGGGTTGTAAAGCTTACTCCGTAGCCCAGCCTGTTTAGTAGAAGAAGGAGAGATTTGCTTCTGGTTTTGTAGTGCAAATGGACAGACAGTGCAAGATGTTTGGGAGTTGCTATGCCCTGGGACTGAAACATGATGTCTTGAGCTAAATTTAAAACCTTCTCTCTCGTCTGTTCATCAAGACTGTATTTGGTATCACTGTCGACAGGGGGGTCTGATACGTCACCGATCAGAAATGCGATGATGTTATAGAGCAGTGGTGGAACTAGGCTGTCTGCTGCATCATAAGTCAAATCAATGCTGCTTTTGCTTTCTTTGAAATCCTTTGCACTGTCCACTAATTGAGCCTTGGCTTTAGTCATCAGATAAAAGAAGTTTTTTCTTTCTTCCATTTCGTATTTATCACTAAGTCTACTAGGACCTGAATTTCCACTTTCTGATACCACTGAAGACCTCCTGGGTCGGGTTCCATTCTCACCTTCTCCATCATCATTCCCCACATCAATAAACGAACAATCACCAAGTTCGTCGTCACTCGATGTCACAGATTTCGATGTTACAGCTACGTCAGAATCTATCACAGTCGAATCTGAGCTGTCACTACCAGCATCATCTGAATCTATTAGAACAGCACTGTATTCAAATTCTTCAATCATCGCCTTAACTTGTGCTGCCATATCGCCAGCCGAAACTGTTCCTTTCAGATGGTAAAACGTCCCTTTTCTAGGATCCACAAACTTGATTAGCTGGCTCCCGAAATGTCTGTCCAAACTTCTTTTAAGCCAAAGCAGTCTATGCTTCTGCCAAACAAGTCCATTGTCAATCAAAACTTTTCTTAGCTTTTCTTTGAAATCAGAAATGTGGTAAATCCTTCCTTCTTTAAGCCTAGACTCAACCCCTTCTAAGAACTGGGCAAATATTGTTTTGTTCATATCATGCACAACGTCACATTTTGGCTTTGTAGCCATAAATTTGTCAATGCACTTTTTGTGGTACTTTGCCTCAGCTGCTATTAGGTCAGTCCCACTAACTCTGCTGAATACCACTGGCAGTGTGAGCCAGAGAAGATTAGCTTTCAGGACAATAGCTTCACTGCGAGAAAAAGTTTCAACATTGGATAACTTTAGAGAGTTTTTTTTACTGCTTCCTGTTTTGGAGCAAAACAAACAACAAGTTTTGTATGAGAAGGAAACGGCTGCAGGTTCCGAACGCGTTTTTTTTCTGGTAGTGCTTACATTTTCAGTGCTGGAACATCCCTCTGGAGCAGAAGTTCCTTTCCTGATGGTGTACATAAGCTGGCGGTGACAGCTGGAATGCCATTTCGGACTTTTAGACAAAAAACTGTCTTTTGACGCCTCAGTCAGCAATCTTCTGAACTTGGGATCAGCAGATGTTTCCAATGTCTCAAGTAGCTTCTTAGAGCTTTTGATGATTGACAGGTTTTCTTTCTTTTCATCTTGGCAAACAAAGCATAAAGAAAAATCAGTCTTTCTTATTTTTTTGGGGCTCTCAAGAAATCCAACCGTTTTCTGTAGTTTTTCCATCTGAAAGAATAAATTAGTGAGGAAATTGTATACCTGGAAAAGTTTATGTTAAAATATAGCTAACAATACTGGGAAAATAACATTTGCTTACGGCTTAACAGTCTGTGATATTTCTCTAGATTAAAACCCAGTTTTGCATTTGTTGTACAACTTGTATTATAGGAGTAAATTAATGTAGCGTTTACACTGGCAAGAATTCCTGTCGAGTAGAACGGAATTCGGTCTACTTGAAAGGATTCCGATGGTGAGTAGAGAGTAGAATACGAGTACGCAACAAAATCACTTTGGCTACTACTATTAACTCAGTAAAAAGGACTGACAGCAAGAAGCAAAGTAGAACATTAGCCTGTGAATTAAGTGTGATGCTGGGATTATTTGCTAAAAGAAAAAACAGACTATCCCTAGATATCACTTAACTGGATTAGTATTTTCTTTTAACTCAATGATATTAGTCATTTAAGAACCAGAAAAGAGAGACTGTTCACACAAGAGGTCAACACTCACCGGTAGTTGAGAACCCAAAAGAGTAGGCTAGAGAACGGTCAAAATAGCAATAAGGCGGAGACTCGTCTCCAGCAGCCAACCACAGACCTCCTTGGACTTCGTTAAACTAGTCAACAAACCGGGATCCTGTCCCCAGTCTGGAACCCGGATCCTGGCTTAGTCATTTAAGAACCAGAAAAGAGAGACCGTTTACACAAGTCAAGAGGTCAACACTCACCGGTAGTTGAGAACCCAAAAGAGTAGGCTAGAGAACTGTCAAAATAGCAATAAAATCTAAATAACTGCAGCTGCAATTTATTCTATGGCTGCTTAAGTAGAGAATTCTTTAATGAACAATGTTTAATGAAAAACAGTTTCCACGAGCCTACGCTATTCAACTTATTTATTAGTGGTCATGTCTGGGTCATGTGCCTGGCTTCTGCCTGACCCGGGCATTCAGAGCAGGACATATCAACAACCTTTGTACTTTAAATATGTTTCACAAGGAAAGCCTACCTTCAGTGTCTACACCTCTTGCATCAAGCTCCACTCAAGTGCAAATCAAGTTTAAGGTCCTCCATAATTTTGTGTTTAGACTCCTTTGCTTGACTTTTTCTATTCAGCTTATCTTGGAAAATCTATCTGGCCGGGTGAACCCTGACGCATTCACACTGGATAGATGCCGCTGCTTATCCGAGCTAAAAATTGGGTCAATCCGCTTTTCTGTCAATAGTTCAAAAACGAGAAGAGTTAGAGAATTTCTGGATCAGTCATTTTGTAGGACAATAAATTTCCTACAGAAGCCATTAAAAAAAAATACACCTCAGTCAGGCCAATTTTCAAGATGGATCAAGATCAATCCAAAAGAGAGATAAATTGTGTTAACTTTTTCGTCGAAATTTTGTGATTACAACTGAGCGGCAAAAGATAAAAATGTTTTGAAAAGAGAATATGATTCTTTATTTAATTACCTTCGATCTGAGGTATAGCTGAACAATTTTGGAGTAACCTGTAATTTTTTATCGATTTTAATATAATTTTTGCCAGTTAAGATGGATTTTTAGGGAATTTGAAGAAATGTGGATGTCGCACCCATTTGTCGACTATATAACGCCGATTTTCGTTTTCAGCATGGTCGATTGCATTAGATTGCACACTCAAACCTTCTGCTGCTTGCTGATCACCTCAATCCTTAAATATCAACATTTCTCTCGTGTGGCTCCCTGACTATGAGGTGAAGACTCTTGACCATACGTTTTTGAAAATTCCGCCTTAGAGCCATCTACTTCGCCCTCTAGGAATTTCTTTTTGAGTGTAATTCAACGGCCTCCATGTAAAGGTAATCTGGGGGCGAAGGGCTTGCTGCATCATTCTTGGACAGAAATACGAGTCCTATGAAGAAAGCCTAA
This sequence comes from Branchinecta lynchi, assembly GCA_023053575.1. Classification (NCBI taxonomy): domain Eukaryota; kingdom Metazoa; phylum Arthropoda; class Branchiopoda; order Anostraca; family Branchinectidae; genus Branchinecta; species Branchinecta lynchi. Next base: position 20,925,853 of record JAKZAP010000004.1, on the reverse strand, counting down.
AGACATTGCGTCTGCAAACCCTCTCTGATCGGAGACACGGTCTCCTAGTGAAATTTGGCAAAAAAATGTCTGGCCTCGGATGTGCACTTGTCCAGTATACCCCCTTTGACTACAAATCTGCAAATTAAGGCAACTCGTAGCACAGACGCACCAAAGACACAACTCAAGAAGCCGCACGTAAAATCTACGGAGCGGTATCTCAATTCATTTGTTCCCTATTTTGTGAAGTTTTTAAACGGATCGGAGTTATGAATTTTAAATTGACATGTTTTGTAAATACGTTTGTTATTGGATTGTGTTTTAAAATTTTTAAAATTGTGACATATATATGATTTTTATGACTATGTCGACCATGCATGACGATCCACCACTATTTTTGTTAAAAGATATCATGGAAATAAACGAATTTGAATTTGAAGAAAAAATCAACTGAAGATGTAAAATGATGTCCTTTATGCTTTAAAAATTACTTCGAATTTGTGTATTTCTATGGTGAATATTCCTCGGGAGTTGACCGTTGACATAAAAGAGTTTCGCAAAAACCTTGGGCTGAAGAATACTTAGCCTTAAATTAAGTTTTCACTAAATTTTTATTTTACTCATTTAATCATTTTAAATTTATAAGTAAATTTTTATAAAATGACCACTTACATTTTTAATAAGTGTAAAACTGCACTTAAAGTCCTTCCGTGTTGATTCAAAGCAGGGAGTAAAGGTAAATTATGTGGGGGTCCACGATCAACTTGTTTTTGGGTCGATCCGACAGCTATGATAGTGTCCCTTAAGTTTCAGCTGGGTCTGTTATTTTTATGGCACTTGAGCTTACTCAAGTGCCATATAGCGATTGTAATTTCTGTCCGTCAGTCGGTCTGTCGGTCCCGGTTTTGCTAGTTCGGGCACTTCCAGATAAGCTAGGACGATGAAACTTGGCAGGCATATCAACTGGACCAGATTAAATTAGAAATGGTCGATTCCCCGATCCGACCATCTGGAGGGGAGTGGAGGGAGGGGGAATCTGGAAAAAATAGGAAAAATGAGATATTTTTAGCTTACGAACGGGTGATCGGATCTTAATGAAACTTGATATGTGGAAGGACTTCGTGTCTCAGACCCTCCATTTTAAATCCAGACCGGATCCGGTGACATTGGGGGAAGTTGGAGGGGGAAACCGGAAATCTTGGAAAGAACTTAGAGTGGAGGGATCCGGATGAAACTTGGTGGAAAGTACAAGCAAAAGTCCTAGATACGTGACTGATATAACCGGAACGGATCCGCTCACTTTGGGGGAGTTGGGGGGGGGGGAGAAGTCCGAATTTGTAGTGATCCCGCGAGTTCCGTGGTTCCTGATGTGCTGGGATGATGAAAATTGACAGGCATGTGTGGGACCCGAACAGATTAAATAGGAACTCGTCAATTCCCCGATTCGACCATCTGGGGGGGGGGGGGAGTGGAGGGAGGGTGAAGCCAAAATTGTAGGTATTTTTAGCTTGCGAACGGGTGATCGGATCTTGATGAAAGTTGATATTTAGGATGACCTTGTGTCTTAGACATCTCACTTTAAATCCGGACCGGATCCGATGACACTGGGGGGAGTTGGAGGAGGGAGCCGGAAATTTTGAGAAACGCTTAGAGTGGAGGGATCGGGATGAAACTTGGTGGGAAAAACAAGCACAAGTCCTAGACACGTCATTGACATAACCGGACCGGATCAGGGCACTGTGGGGGAGTTGGGGTGGGGGTCCGGATTTCTAGCGATCCCGCGAGTTCAGCATACTTCCTGATGTCCTAGGGCGATGAAACTTGGCAGATATGTCAGGGATCCAAACAGATTGACTTGAGAACAGCCGTTTCCCCGACCCGACGATCGTGGGGGGAGTGGGTGGATGGGGAGTCCGGAATCTAGTGGCGTGCATAACTTTTGAACGGTTGATCGGATTTGAATGAAACTTGTCTGGTGAGCTATCACCTCGGACGTTCAGTGTCACGTCCGGGTCGGGTCCGATACCTGTGGGGATGGGGGGGGGGTGGAAAACTCAAGAAACTCTAAAAGCAGAGGGATTGGGACGAAACTTAATGGATGGAACAAGCATTAGGCCTAGATGAAATTGACGGAGCCAGATGGTTTCGTGGCTCTGTGGGGGAAGTTGGAGGGGGTTTCCTGGAATTCCGGTAGTCGTGAGTTAGAATAGTTCCAGATGTAAAAACAACGAAACTTTGCAGGCATATTAGCGACCCGAATTATCTTGAATTAAGAACCTGACACAACATACCCCTGGAAACTTCCGTTCCTAGATCTGATCATTTTTTGGGGAGCAAGAGAAGAGAAATATGGATATTGACTTCTATAAATTGCAAACGAGTGGTCTGATTCGAGTGAAACTTCATGGGTGATACGAATCGATGGCCTCGACATGTAAAACATGCGTTCGAACCATATGCGACCACGATTAGGGGGATTGGGGGTGGGGGGACTTTTGACATGCACAAAAACCAAACGGATGGACCGAATGAGATGCAAATTCGACAGTGCCGAGTTTATGCGGCCTAGATTTGTTATTTGGCGTCCGGGCCGGATTCGGCCAAGGTAGGGGGGGGGGGGTACTGGAAACTTGCAGATAGGCTATGCTCCAATTTCAGTAAAACTTGATGGACAGGAACAGGGAATTCAGAGATTGGGCCCGAACCGGCTCCGACAACGTTGGTGGGAGGGGGGGGGGTACCGGAACTTTCCAAAAATGCTCAGATTCGAGTGAAACTTAATAGATGGTATAAAAGAAGATGCTTTAGGTGGTCGATTTTTTTTATTCCAAACCAGACTCGGCCACGGTATGTGGAGATAGAGTGAGTACCGGAAATCGTGTAGCACGTCTAGGGATCAAACAAATAGATTTATTGGGATGAAAGTTTGAACAGTCAGGTGCATTTGCTACAGACAATCGAGACGATGCCGGAACTGCTCAGAAATGAGTGAAACTAAATATCCAGATCCAGATAACCGGTTTTACACATCTGTAGCATGAGACGCGAAAACTCTTTCGGAGCATAACCAACACGGAAAATAGTGAAATATGGCAAATGCAAAGATTAGTGAGGTGTCGTTCTTGTACAGCCTACTCGTACAAGTGCCATATGAGCTCGTAGCTCTTGTTTTACTTTCTGTTTAGCCTGTTTTAACGTAATAATTCTAATTTTACAAGCGTACAAGACCAAGTGCGTAGTTTGATCTGACCCCTTTTGCATCGGCTGTCCAAGCGTTTACTCAATCACATTCTTAATCATTGAAGTAGTGCTGCCTTTTCTCAAAATGTTTCCGGGACTGGAAAGCAATTTTCATCCAGTTTCTCTACTAAGTTGCCCGGCTCTCAATGTGATGAATAAGTGAGTACGTTTATAGAGCCCCGCCAAGTTCCTTTGTCCTAACACTAATCATTATTAAGGTCCCGCCACCGTGGGACTGGGAAATTCAATTCCCAGGATTGCTGCCACTAATTTTGTACCCCTGTCACGAAAAGTCACAGAGCAGGAAAACAAGTGCCAGTAGGCTCGGCAATGACTGGATTTGGAATCGGGAACACAATCTACCACATATCCCTGATTTTTGTATAGCCTATGCCACACGTCGGTTACCGCATGCCATATGCTACCAGGCAAAGTAAAAAAAAGTGTGATTTTTGTATACCTAATTTTCACTGCCTCTCTTAGCTGTAAGCCATTTGACTGATTAAATTGATCGACTGATCATACAGAAATGCTGGGTAACAATAATATCTCAGTAAAATATTTTGATGATCTGAGTGAGAACAACCACTCGGAACTTTATTGTAGTGGGGAAGTCGAGGTTAGTGTGCCCAGCATCTGCATAGGAGAATCCGCGTCTGGAGTAGGCAACCCCGAACTGAGGGTATATCCACCGTTTGGTATAGCCGATCCCAGAATCAGAGGTTGGCGTAGAGTGAGCGAGCCGTATAGCTGGGCTATGGGATTTAGGGTGCTGTGGGTCAAGAGGCGTTTTTCTTTTCAGATTTGTTTAGTTCTGCGCGGAATAGCAAAGCCTTTAGCCTTTAGTTATCTATCAGTCAATTTATATCCAGCCAGTGTACCATACTAATATATTTGACTTAATATGAATATCATATCGTTTATACAGCTCCTGGAATTTATCCCGTTATACATGCTTGTATAGACCTATTTAAAGCAAAACTGAAACCAGATACTATTTCATTATTTTCCTCCGCAGTGTCAAGTGCTTTCACCAGTCCTGTTTCCATACTCTTGCCCTCTAACCAAATCGAATCTTCCCATCGAGAGTATTTTCACAATTAAGCCCCGCCTCTGGTGTCGTAGATTGGTTTGGTCAAAGTTGGAACTGTACAAACCAGTCAGAGACAAAGTTTGTTGGCGATGTTAGTCAAGATTGCGCGTCAAAGTTAGAATGCTTACACAGTGAAGAGACATTGCTAGAGTTAGTTCATAGGAGGAGGCCGGTTTTTTTCTGGTGATTTTGAGACATCGTAGTCATCGTGACTGGTGAAAACTTGGAACTTTGTCTTACATAACTACATGCTATCGTTGAGTAAGCTGAGACTCTTTTTGAGCAGGAGGAGGAATTTCAAAGAAATGGTAAAAATGTTATTCCAGTTCATTTTCGGCTGAGAATTTTCGTTTCTTCACTATTGATATTTGTGTCAGTAGTGCTGCTATCTGCCGGGTGTAGCTTCAAGAATGAATAGCAGGCTACTGAAAGCAGGCTACTTTTGTAACATCCCCTATCAGGCATACTGCCGTGGAGGCCATCAGTTCGCTACTGAGTTTCCGATAGTATGCTTTGCCTGTCAGCTATAGTTTGCGGTGGGGAATGCACTAGTATTCGTTGAGAAAGGTCGGTAGAGTAGTCAAGAAAATGCCAAGTGAGTTGAATGGGATCAGTCGGAAATTGAAAACTTCCGTGATTAAATCTCCGAGTAGGGAGCACTTTCCTGGTGCGTCGAGGGGTGTGGAAGGAGAGTATTTTCCAGAGACATGCAGTTATTCTTTAGAGTAATGGGAGCCGAAGTGGTGTATGGCCCGCGAAACGATTGCAGACCTGGACTTTTTTTCATTTTTTTGTATCCCCAACGACAGTGATGGGTCCTTGTGATGTCAGTTCGTCCGTCTGTCTTTTATGTATATTATTATTATTCTTTTGTACCTTTTCTCGAATAGGTCTGCAATGCATATCTTCGTATGTCCCACAGGAAGTTATATTATGACAGTTACTTTTGTGGAGGTTGATACGACCTCATATCATCCTACAGGGAGGGGCTGATACGAAGCCGCATCAGCCTCCGCATATCTTCATCGAACACTTTTCCTCAAATACTGAATTCATTTAGTACTTTTCCTCAAATACTGAAAAACAGAAGCTGAACTCCAAAAAACAAATTTAAAAGAATACTTTCATTAAAAACAAGACCAAAGGTTTCGATGGGATCCCAAAAATCTAATATTTTATCCAGACAATTGGGTCTTGTCTTCGCCAGATCCAGTCTTCGCCAGGCTAATCATCAAAGAAAACCAAGCTCAGATATACCTCTATAAGGCACATCTGTTTTGACGGTACTGACCGAAACTGCTTTACTTCTGTCAAATTTGTGGTTTCGTCCGAATCCGAGCAAAGTACTTGCACAGCAAAAACGAAAATTCAGAAACGAATTCTCCTTATCCCTATTAAGAACATCTAATCAACTTAAAAAACTTTAACTTATAAAAAAAAAATCCGGTTACAACCGGATTCCGGACGAATTACACGTCAGGGTGAGAAATGATTGTCACATACTGAACGAGCGTCTCTTCTTATCCCTAAATCTGTCATCTAACCAACTTAAAATAAAAAATTTTGCTTTTCACAAATTTTCCGGTTTTGGCCGGATTCCAGGCCAACTAGTTGTCCGGTAGAAAAAGCTTTTCACTTAAGTGTTCAGCATGTCTTCTTACCCCAAAATCGAATATTCCAGCAACATCAAATGAAACTTTTACTAATCAACTTTTTTTTTGCCAGATTCCAGACGAACTACTTGTCAGGCCGGCGAGAAAATAGTTTTCGCCATCGTGTTCGGCATGTCTTCTTACTCCTTAATCGACTATCACATTAGCTGTTTAAAAATATTTGCTTGTCCCTTAATTTGAACCCCCTCCCCCACCCCTAAATTTAGGGCTACAGAGCCCATCTACGAACTATCTCATTCCCTTCCAAAGTTATCGTGCTCACAGACAGACCGACAACTTTTGCGATGTCATAGGTATCCATGCACTTACGTTTTGGGATCCCAATAACACACAAAAAACACTGAGCAGTTATAGAAAAATAGAATAAAAAATAAAATAAATGTTGAAAAAATGACAGAACTTCTTACTTTCTTAGACAACCAGCCTATGCCCTAGGGCATACCTTGTTACAATCAGATATCCACTGAAAATACATCTTATCAACTGAAACAACATCCTACTATCCCTTGCTTTCCAAATGCTAGTTATTCAGCATTGATCACTGTCTTTGTTCTACTATCCCAGTAGCAAAAAAGTACAACAAAAGAAGAATAAGTCCCACCCAAAAAATATATTATGTTCGAAAAAGTTATAATAGTTAACATTCCTCCATCTCGGTTCATATCAGAGTAATAAGCACGACAGCGATTCAAAAATTATCAACCTTGCCCTCTGCTCGGTAAGTATTTTCATATCCATTTTCCGATGTCAACTTCGATGTCGGAAGTTAATCTTTTATATCTTTCTTCTTATTTTCTTTGGTTGTATCTACAGCTTCGTTGTGTTTTGTGCTTATTTTAAAAGGGAAAAAATAAACTTTCATCTCCTTTCGCCCTAACGCTTCATTCAAGGCACGAAATAGACACTGGGCCTCTGCATTAGTCGACAGCTTCTACATTATAAAAGATTTCCTACTCTGCTCTGTAAGATTACAAACCATTTCTTCCACCCCAGTAGAGCCGAATGATAGTGATATATTAATTAAAACTGAACTGTAGTCATCCACTATATTATCCAAGACCCTAACCACTATGTCTTCGTTATCACTCATACTTTCTTCGGTTCAACCCCGGCGAAAGCAAAACATCAGCAGGTGACGACTGGGGCTATGGTCGGTTAATCCAGGCGATTGCGGACGGCTATCTCACTTTAACTCGAAAGTGGAGCGAGGGTGCTCCGCTTTGGATTAGAATTAAAATTGAAGCAGTGTCTACTGGGTCGGGCTGCTCAGTCAACTTGTCGAGTAAGGGCTCACCGCAGCGGTATTTTCCAATTTTCTCGCAGCCAGTCCCCCCCCCCCCCTCTCTCTCTTGTCTGTGAGCTAACTTACATTTTATGCTAACTTGGCACTTATAAGTAATGTTTTATTAAGCGCCAAATAAGAGTCTGATATGTATTCGAATGAATTTCCAGTGAATTGGTCTGATTTCAGTTTGCATTTCGCCCGTTTGTACTTCCTTCGCCGAATCGCTTTGGTGATTCATGTCATGTTGAAGTGATAATCGATTTCGCGGGAAACTGTGACAGATGGGGTTTTTTGATGCAAAGAGTTCAGTCCAATAGCGTAGGGGATAAGTCTGTTCCCACCGGTTCTTTCAAAAGAGATTGTTTCTTTGTCGTTCGAAATTGTCCTGAAGTCAACTTAAACCAGTTTGTTCAGATTAGGTCTTCTAATTGGATCCTAATGAGGAAGGTCTTCTCTAGTGAATGTGAAGGGAAATTTGGAATTGAGGTTCCGTGTAGGCCTATAGCGAAATTTTAATGACATCTTTTGAAAAAAATGAAATGTGTCGCTGCAGGTATTAGAACCATGTCCTCTGTTCTGATTGGAAGCATTTTTCTTGTGTATGAAACGAAATCAAGGACGAATAATCATACAGGAGGCTTGATGTCTTGACCTTTCTTGGATCACAAACGAAAGCAGGGGTTGCCTATCACATCTTAAGTTTACTTGCCCCGGTGTCCTTAAACAAACTAAACAAACGTTTTGAGACATATCGATATAACTTGGAATAGAGATTGTCCAGTTCAGTAAGGTATAGTTTATCAATCGTCTTGTGCCTCAGTATTAGGAAATTTAGAACGACACAAATCTCCAGACCAAGGTGATTAGAAAACCTAAGGGTAAAAGGACACGATGAAGCAAAGCTGATAATTCGCGCAGAATTTAGTGAAAACCGCAAGGTGAGGAACGAGCATTTAGGGATAAAACAATATGCTGTATTGGGACTACCTGTTGTTTTTCACCATGCGTAGATTTTTTATGAAACCTATACCTTTAGGATCAGACAGAGCTTACTGACTAATTTGATTAGGAGACGATGTGGGGAAAAAAAAACAACGTGCAAACTAGGATACGGGTGTCATGTTTGCCTTTGACGATTTGGAGGAACGGAATCAAGAGAAAGTCAGATATTTAAGAATGGACAGATGCGATGGCCTTCCCCTGGGAATTCTGAGAAAGTAGGTGAGAAGTTTAAATGGTCCGTCTAGCGGTCTTTTCTTCTGCCCAGTGTTTGGTTGTGTGTATGAGCATTTTTTCCCTACTGTGCGAGTGTGGGGATTGAGAGTTGTTTCGGATCTATTTTTTTGGATCGTTTGTTGGTTGAAAAGCTTAAGGAAAAAGTGGAGGGATACCTATGACTTGGTAAAGGTTGTGCGTCTGTCCGTCCGTCTGTGAGCACGATAACTCTCGAAGGGAATGAGATATTTTGAGAAACTTGGTGTGACGATTCTTTGGGTCAAGGGACAGGTCGAGGTAGTAGACGTGCCCTGTAGCCCTAGATTTGGGGGTGGGGGAGTGGGTTCAGATTAAGGGGTGAACAAAATATTTGTCAACAGCTTATGAGATGGTCGATTTAGGGGTAAAAAGACATGCTGAACACGAATATAAAAATTCATTTTCTCGCCGGAAACGTAGTTCGCCCGGAATCCGGCCAAAACCGTAAAGTTTGTTAAAAGTAAAAGCTTTATTTATATGACATTTATATGAAAGTCATTTTCTCCTCGGACAAGTACCCGTATCGAAATAATTCAAGTCATTGTATCATGGGACATTTTCCAATAAAAAACATTTGGAAAACGATCGTCACCAATTGTTTTTTTACGATTACGACTGTAAACAGATGTTTCCAATTGTTTCTAGTCGTTTGCGGTTGGAAACAGTTGTTAACGATTGTATTTTTACGATTGAAACCGATTGTTTCCAGTCGTAATTTTACTATTTAGTTTATTAGAGGCTCGAGGTAGCGGTAAGGAGGCATGCTGAATCCGTATATTAAAATTATTTTCTCGTCGGACAAATACTTCGCCCGGAATCTGGCCAAAACCTGAAAAATTTTTAAAGTTTTATCTGAAGTTGATTATAGGGGTAAGAAGATACGCTGAATTCGTTTTTGAGCTTTAGTTTTTACCGGACAAGTAGTTCGCGTGGGATCCGCTCGAAACCGGAGATTTTGCAGAAGTAAGGCAGGAAGTTTTGATCAATTTCGTAAGATATGACGCATATAACCTAGGTGTAAGTACACAAATGCTGAATGCATGTCTGAACTTTGTTTTCTCAGATGATTAGGCATTGGCCTTATTCTGTTTCTAAATCTTAGTAGTCAAATGTTCAAGGAGCCTGGAAATTGTCTGGAATATTGCAGTTTTGGGATCCCATCGAACCTTTGGTCTTGTTGTAGGTAGGTTTTGTTGAAAGAGCTGTATTTGTTTTGGATGCGATGGTACTCGGGCTTTTTTAGTATATCGTATAATATCATATAATTTTACGTTTTGATCATCTGATTTCGGCTTTCGGCAACAATTTTGGAAAGGAGCAGCTGTACCGGAAGCGCGATCGTAAAAAAGGCACACAAATGTGTTCCTTTGATTGAAGTTTCGCCACGTGGACCAAACGAATGTTTACGCGTTTACCATAAAAGGGATAAAAACGCCCATTGATATTGATTTCTTTTTTGCAAAGGCTAAACTGACATTTTGGCCAGTGCCGAACGCTTTTCCTTAGAAGGCTTTGTTGGCATTAACGAAAAAAAAATTCCCAGAGGTCCGCTTTTTCCATTTTCTATTAATGCCCTTAATTCTAAGTAGTAAATGATGTAAGAGGTTTTTGCTCCAGAAAAAAAACTCGGAGGCTGTCTAACTAAGCAAGCCAGTGGCAGACCATTTTTTCTGATATTTGTTTTTCTAAGTCTAAGGGAAAAGAATGGTTACTCTGTCAGAGTTCCCTGAAAAAGTATCTGAGCTCAAGCTTTAGTGATAATTGCTATGTGCTCTTTCTTGAGCTCGCTTTGATGCTGTAAGCAAGAATGCGGGTATTCATTCCAAGACATAAAGATTCTTTCCCGCTTTCTTAATGAGTTTTTGACAGGGTTCTGAATCCTTTTCTGGAAAAAATAGTGTGTAGCCTATTTCATAGTGCTGATGTTTTTATCATACCAGCTGTTTTTCAGGCTGACAGAGAGCAGAGCCTTGGTTCAGTTTATGTGTGTTTTTCTTTTGTTGTTTCCTTTTCTTCTTCTTCTTTAAGTCAGCCGATACCGTATGTTAAACATTTTGTTGTCTTTTTTTTTCTTTTTTCCTTCAGTTGACTATTTTTGTCCCTATCTTTTTCTTCTTTCCTTATATGTTGAGTTGTCCGTTGATTCTGATTGTTTTTTGAAAATTATTAGTTATAGTAGTCTTCCCTAGTCAAACGTAACTACAATATTTGTTAGAGTACTTGATCCAGAATAGCGAATCTTGTAGATTTCCGGTCTTTGCCAAACCCCTTTTAGCATTTTTATGGCACTTGCCTTCCGGCCAAGTGCCATATACCGATAACTTTTCCGTCGGTCTGTCGGTCGGTCGGTCGATGATTCCGGTGTTTGCGAGTTAGGATACTTCCAGATATGCTAGGACGATGAAACTTGGCAGGCATATTAGGGACCCGACCAAACTAAGTTGGAAATAGTCACTTGCCCGATCCGACCATCGTGGGGGGAGGGAGAGTAGCCGGAATCCGGAATTTAGTGGCAAGCATAACTTTCGAACGGGTTATCGGATCTTAATGAAAGTTGAAATTTGGAGAGACGTCATGCCTCAGATGTTCCATTTCAAGTCCGGACTGAATCCGATGAATGTGGGAGGGGGGGGGCGCAGGGGGGGACCGGAAATCATATGACAAGCTTAGAGTGGAGGGATCGGGATGAAACTTGGTGAGAGGAACAAGCACAAGCCCTAGGTACATCATTGGCAGAAGCGGACGGGATTCGTGCACTGTGGTGGGAGTTGGAGGGGGGGGGGGCGGAATTGCGGTGATACGGAGTTTAAGTTACTTCTAGGTGGGCTGGGACAGTGAAACTTGGCAAGCGTACCAGGGACCCGACCGAACTAACTTGGAAATAGTCACTTCCCCGATCCGACCACCGTGGAGGGAGTGGAGGGAAGGGGAATCCGGAATCTAGAGGTACGTATAACTTTGGAACGGGTGATCAGATCTTAATGAAACTTGATGTTAGGAAAGACCTCGTGTCTCTGATGTCCCATGTGAAGTCCGAACCGGATCCGATTATTGTGGTGGGGGGGTCAGAGGGGGAGCCGTAAATCTTGTGACACGCTAAGAGTGGAGCGATTGGGATGAAACTTGGTGGGAAGAACAAGCACAAGCCCTAGATTCATCAGTGACAGAACTGGATCGGGTTCGAGCACTGTGGGGGGAGGAAGGGGGGTCCGGAATTCCGGTGATCACCAGTTAAAGTACTTCCAGATGTGCTAGGACCATGAAACTTGAACATTAGAGACTTGACATGATTAGAATATTTTTGCCTCGTGGGTTTTGCTTACAACTGAATTTCTTAAAGTACAAATGAGACTTTTGATTAAAATATACATTTCGTTATCCCGATGAGCTCATCATCATTTTTGCTTCAAGAGTTTTGATTACAGATGAATTTCTAGCGCCCCGAAAGTGCGTATCATCACAGCCAAATGTATTACCAAACGATATGTTCTCGTGATTTCCAAGGACCCATTATCTCAAGGGTTTTGCTTAAAAATAATCACAACAAACCCACGAACTGAAGAATTCCTACTTTCATCCTCTGACCCAGCCTTACAAGTTCCATATGAGCTTGCAGCTCTTGTTCTATAACCTATAGCCAAATTCAGAAATGGATTCAGCAGGCATGTTTACTCGAACATCTCATCTCTAATCGACTTTAGACCAACTTGACCAAACTCCTCTTAGCAGTAGGCTACTGTCGGTGAACTGCAGATAGAGCAAAAGAGCTGGTGACTTTGAGAGGCAAACCTTTCAATCCAAATTTCCGGGTTTTGGCAAATTTTGCTAGCTTATCCGTCAGTGAAATAAAGTTCAAAGTTGGATTCAGCATATCTCCTTACCCCGATACCTTATCTCTAATCGATCTTTAGTACGTCCGAAAGCTGCAACATCATGTTTCCTCACCCTACATCAACTATATCAGTGGGTTTTACAACTTCATGCTAAATTTCCAATTGTGGCCAGATTCCGGGCAAACGACTTTTGCGCGTCTCCTTACCTATTACTCAAGCCTCTACAACAAACTTCAGACTAAACTTTAACTTATACAGATTTTCCGGTTTTGCGGGATTCCGGTGAACTACCTTCACGTCAAGAAAATTAATTTTATATTCGGGTTCAGCATGTCTCCTTAACCCTGTATCGAACCTCTAATCAACTTCAGATTAAACTTTTACTTTTCACATATTTTCCGGTTTTTGCCGGATTCCGGCTGAACCGCTTGTCCGGCGAGGAAATAATTTTCAAATACAGATTCAGCATGTTTCTTCACCCCTAAACTGACTCATTAGTCTCATTAGTTTATCTCATTAGTTTAAAAAAAAATATTCGCCTCTTAATTTGAAACCCCTTCCCCACCCTTAGGCTAAATATAGGGCTACAGAACCCATCTTCAAACTTGACCTGTACTTTGACCCATAGAGTCCTCGTGCCAAGTTTGAATAAAATATCGCGACCGCCGAGAGAGTTATCCTACCAACAGACGAACAGACAGATTACTTTTGTGAAATCATAGGTATCCCGTCAATTACGTGTTGAGATCCCAAAAATGAAACTGCGTACTGCGCGAAAGACTTAATCGCTGCAACTGTCGGCTCTGGATGTTCTACATTTTGGATTTATTTATCTTTATTGCCTTAACTTGAACTTGCAAGCAATAAGGCTGTAGCTAGTGCTGTCTTATTTGGCGGCGTGCCGTTGACAATGTGTATGAGATCGTGTAATTTCCGACCAGGAAACTTTATTAGAAAATAGGACTACTGCTCTTAAAACGTTTAAAGCAGAGCTGAAGGCTTGAAGATCATTTTGTTACTGACCAGCACACTTTTTTTTCTCCAGCCCATCAAGTCTTCCCGTTAACTACCGAGTCTTTACCCCATGATTAAATATATGCATGCTAACTGATCATGACGTAAAATGTTACGTGAGCAGACCTCATAGGCAGGTATTCAGGCTTTTGCCTGTGAGCACAGCCAGAAGGATAGAGCACAGCTCACGTGATGGCTTGCCACGGGTGATCAGGGTTTTCACGGGTGGAGGTTTGTCAACAAATTTGGTGATTTTTGTTCTGTTTGCATCACCATTTTGCTCAGTTTTAAGGAATTACATATCGAAGGTACTGCACAAATCACCGTTTCCCCCCAAAATCATAAAAATTCACAAAATTTTTCACTTCTGGTGATTTTTGGGATCCCAAAACGTAAGTGGAGGGATACCTATGACGTCGTAAAAGTTGTCCGTCTGTTAGCACGATAACTCTGGAAGGGAATGAGATATTTTGATGAAATTTGGTATGAGGACTCTTTGGGTCAAGGGTAAGGTCAACTTCGTAGATGGGCTCTGTAGCTCTACATTTAGGGGTGGGGGTTCAAATTAGGGGGCAAACAAAATATATTTAAACAGCTAATGTGATAGTCCATTATGGGGTAAGAAGACATGCTGAACACGAAAATTTAAAAACATTTTGTCGTCCGACAAGTAGTTCGCCCGGAATCCGGCAAAAATCGGAAAGTTGGTTAAAAGTAACAGTTTCATTTTAAGTTGATTAAATGTTCGATTTAGAGGTAAGAAAACAAGCTGAACACGATGGTGAAAACCATTTTCTTCCCGGACAAGTAGTTTGTCCGGAATCCAGCAAAAACCGGAAAGTTGGTTAAAAGTAAATGTTTGATTTTGAAGCTGATTAAATGTTCGATTTAGGCGTAAGGAGACATGCTGAACACTTATATGAAAAGGATTTTCTACCTGGACAACTAATTCGCCCGGAATCCAGCCAAAACCGGAAAATTTGTAAAAAGTAATAAGTTTTATTTGAAGTTGATTAGACGACAGACTTAGGGGTAAGAAGAGACGCTGCGTCTGTATATGACAATCATTTTTTACCCGGAAGTACAATTCGTCCGGGATCCGGTTGTTATAAGTTAAAGCTATATTTTAAGTTGATTAGATGTTCTTTATAGAGATAAGGATATACGCTGAATTCGTTTCTGAATTTTCTTTTTTTTGTTGGACAATTAGTTCCCTCGGATTCGGCCGAAACCGGGAATTTGGCAGAAGTAAAGTAGGAAGTTTCGGTCAGTATATCTGAACTTTGTTTCTCTGGTGATTAGCCTGGCGAAGACTGGATCTGGCGAAGACAAGACCCAATAGTCTGGATCAAACATTAGATTTTTGGGATCCTATCGGAACCTTTGGTCTTGTTCTTTGAAGAAGTGTAGAAACCCGAGGAAAAATTATCTCAAGTAGTAGTATGAAGTTGCACGAAAAAATAGCATGCAGTACCAACTGATGCTACTACATGTTACTATAGATGATACTGAATACTACTGCATAAGATTAGCCCAGTGTGAGGCACATTAAATTAAAGTATTCTGTACAACTGCATATCAATACATGCAAATTTTTCGTACAACTACACAGGCTACACATTTTTCATCGGGAAGACCCTGCACATGGTGCGGTGCGACAGGTAACGACCAGTTATGTCAGTTTTTGTACTGTTCCATAGTCTACAGAACGAGACGAACGGTTTTAATCGTACCCCAAGTGGAATATCTATTGGACTTTTTTCAGTCACGTAGCCTATGTCTTTACCGGACCCCTCAGAAATGATCAACTCAATTACGCAAGCATTTGATTTCATCATAGAACTCGTAGAATAGCCTGATCGATCATTTTGTTTTTCCTATATACTCGACCTTGTTTACAATATTTGTTTACAATATTTGCTGTTACCGGAATTTCCAGTTTACGTCAGATTTTGACAATTATCTGGTAGGAAGGGAAATGTGGTTGATGGTCATTCACTTCTTCTTGGAATTCGTCATCACATAGGTTCCAGGACAAAGACACTTATGAGAACTTACGAGTTTCTTGGGTTCACCGGATTCCGGCCAAATTATCGACTTCGTTCGAAAACGAAGCTAAAATTTGATATGGTATGTATGTAGTAGTTAATAAATGGAATGAATATCGATTTCTGTGCTTTCTACGCACCTCGCGAACATCTCGGTGGCAAGGTTCTGTGATTTTTGTGTTGGTTTCGAATAAAAAAATTAAGAATATACGAAATTGTCTCTTTATCAGTCAAATTCTTCCCTATTTCCGGTTGTGTGTGGCCTAATCTTAGAAGAACCGAGGCAGGTTTATCTTTCTTCTATGCGAATTCTGTACGCTTTTCCAGGTTCCTCACCTTAGATCCTCTGCAGGCTCAAATAGTTTTCACATACAGTCGTCAGTCTTGGCTCTAGCTACAGTAATAAAAAGTCCTGGCACAATTATATTTTTTATCTCATTCAGTTTTCGGTTTTCTTGCCAGAACAAAAAAAAATATATGACTGTCGTGAGAATTCTCGCTCATTTGTTTGTTTTTTTGCCAGCTTGGTATTGTAATGCATGAATAAAAAAAATCACAATTCCTTCTTTCGCACTTGCTTTTATCTAGTTTGCTACAAAAAAGGTCAGACTGCTTTTTCCTCGCTTTTTCTGGAGAGCTGAGAGTGTGCTCGTGGATTAGAAACCGTAGAAATTAATTTGCGCTTTTTAAGTAATCATTTTCTTTTTTTCTAGGTCTATATCCGAAGGTTTACGAGGAAAATATCCGGAAGTCTTGGGTCTGGGAGGAAATGAAATCCGTGAGGAACGTCCGACCTTCTTTCCACTCCCCGCTTGGAATTTACGGAGGAATGCTTTATACTGGCATTTTCTACCTACTCGCAAAGGGAAAGGAGCCATGGACTTTCACCTCGGGAGGTAGGTTTTGTTACGAAAATGCAATGGGAACTATTCAGATGTAGAAGCTGCTAAAAGGACAGTCCTCTTTTGGTAAGGATGAATGGGTGAATTCGTCCCGGGAGAAATGGGAAACCACATTATTCGGTTTTCTATTGAAGTGAAAGCTGGCACAATTTTCTTGGAATTCTTGGTACTTCGGAAGAGGTTCTGGTGGGGTGAAGTGGGATAAAGAACTTGGTTTCCAAACCCGGAAGGAATATTCCTGGCTATTCTGAGATTGGTTGACTGCATGGCGTTTCGTAATCCTACTCATGGAATGCGATACGGACTCTTTTCGGAATTTACAGCACAAACGACGTACATTTTGTTTTATTCACTTCACCAAGATTCGAAACCTCTCCAAACTCATTCTCAGTTTGTACTTATGGTAAGTCGCAAGTTGAGCAGCTCTCCTTAGCTGCAACAGTTGATCGACCAAGTGATCTCATGAGGCTCGGATCCTTCGTGAAGGGCGTCGAGAGTTGAAGCCAGGAAAGATTACTTCTCCTTTCCAGCCGTCGGGAACACCCGACGGGCTTGAGGTCTTCTGAGAGAGGTCTGACCGAGGGGTTGCGCGCTCGTGCCTCATGGTGTACAAGTTCCCTGCCTCATGCCTGCCTCACGTGCCTCATGCCTGCCTCACGTGCCCCATGTCTGCCTCACGTGCCTCATGCCTGCCTCACGTGCCTCATGCCTGCCTCACGTGCCTCATGTCTGCCTCACGTGCCTCATCGCCCGTTCTGGTGACACGTTTAGGGATTTTTGAAAAATTTTCGCTCAGCTACGAGATCTGTGATGAATAACAAAAAGAGAGGGAGCTTCTTATCCCCTCGGGAAATTTGAACTGGGTTGTCCATGCGGATTATTTGAAAGGCAAAAAAAATATATATTTCTTGTTAGTTGATTAATGCCTTTAATAAACCCTGGTAAATTATCTCTGACAGACTTAGGTATACTCAGGACTATTCAAAAGACTACTCAACGACTATTCTTAAGGCAGTCTGTTCGTGTCCCTGATATGCCTACCAAATTCCATCGTCCTAGTACCGAACTCGCGGGATCACCTAATCCCCCCCCCCCCAAACTCCCGCCACAGTGCCCGAATCCGGTCCGGTTCTCTCAACGATGTATCTAGGACTTGTGCTTGTTCTTCCGACCAAGTTTCGTCCCGATCCCTCCACTCTAAGCGTTTCCCAAGATTTCCGGTTCCCCCCTCCAGCTCCCCCCAAAGTCACCGGATCCGGTCCGGATTTTAAGTGGGTCGTCTGAGGCACGAGATCTCTCCAAACATCATTGTGTTGCGAGAGCAACACTTTGGTTTTGTCCTGTTTTTTTTGTTTTTTGTTTTTTCCTATGCCGCCGATTTCATTTTATTCCTGGTAATTGGTAACCTGGTAATTGGTAACTAACCTGTGCGGTTTTTACGGAAAGTGTGGACCTTAGGCCGGATTGATGAATATGACATTACATTTTGGAAAGCTCCGTAGAACTCTTGCCTGGGGCCAAAAAGGATGGTTTTTACTTGTCCTCGAGCCAGAGCCTACGTTGTGCGAAGTGAAGAGGAGTTATATAGCCTCTGTCAGAGAGGACTATCTGAAGTTGTGCAGCCAACCTTTCGTTTCATCAAACCATGTTTCTGCTTTCGAGTGGAAAGCTCCGCTCTAGCACGCAAGCAGGCAGGCACCAGTTTCAAATTGAAGATGGATTAAAATCTGGTGTTAAATATAGTGTTAGATCTTGCTAAAAATCTAAAAAAGATCTCGTAAATATAGTGTTAAAATCTGGTTTAAATATAAGTGTTAAATATATGCGGCAGTTACCCGGCCCCATAGCCAACATATCTTCTTTGAGTGATAAATAGAAAAATTTAGAGCAAACCAAAAAGTGGCTTTTTACCACGGGTCCGAAAGTGCTGCCATCTATTGTTTCTATCCATTTGTGTTCGCGATTTCAGCTGAGTTTATCATTGTTTTTTTTGCACTTGGGTGTGCGGTAGAGAAATGGTATCAAATGATCATCTTAAACTTTAGAACTTCTCTCATTGCTAAAGGAATTGGAGCTTATCCTTTGCTCCTTTCTAAGTGGTGACGTTAGAAAGTTGGCCTACGGCAAAAAAGTCAACTTTTGAACTAAGACAGGTAGAATTTTTTTTTCAACGGCAATCGATAGCCGTTGATGAGCTGATCAAAGGATATGACATCCGTTTTTTGGTACAAAGATTCCTTCGTGAGATACACCAGTTTGAAAGTTTCAAGGGGTTGACAACTTCAGTAGGAATGTACACACGAAACCAACAATAGGCGATACCAGCTGTGAGACATGTAGGGAACTTATACGCGACAGTATGTTAGCTCATAATCATCTTCGGCAATGAGGGGTTTGCAGCTTTTGCCAGTTGGTGTATCTGTGATTTGTTTCCGGTGTATTCGATGGTAAGAACAATTTGGTTCCCAATTGTAAAACATGCAAGGGACTTGTAAGTAGTAATCAGCTGTTATGCTACAAAAATCTTCAGCGATGAGGGGTTTGCAACTTTTGCTACCTGGTGTACCCATTATTTTTATCCGGTGAACTTGATGTCTATCATGGGAGACGGACTTGTAAGTAAGAATCGGTTAACGAGGAGCTAGAATTTTGTGCAAATTGTTGCATATTGTATTCGATTTATATAAATCTGACGGTAAGAAAGTTTGTATCGATGGTCTATCGCTGTAACCTAGGATTAACTGTTTCCGCAACGGGTACAAACGATAATGTAAAACAATGAGGTAGTTTCGTAAAAATTAATAGTGTCATCTATGGTATTTTAATCCTGAAAAGTTATGGATAGCTTTATAATACCAACTAGATTATATAAGATATTGTTCCAAGTTTTCATCCGTCACGATGTCTACGGATTGAAAAGGATAAAGTTCAACTGACCGCAAATTCAATTTAGTCCCTTCTTCCGATATTGTTTTATTGTTGTTTTTACAACGCTAAAGAATATCTTTTAATTGATCATGTGATTCTTCTTTTTAGAACAAACCGTTTTAAAAGCTTCGATAAGTTGACAACTCCAGCATTTAACCGAAAGCGAAGAAACAAAACCAAAGTCTTCACGTTGCCCAGGCAACGTAGGTCTAGTTTTTCATTGCTATCCGATCACCCGTTCAAAAGTTATAAAGACCTCAAGATTGCGGATTCCCCTCCCTCCACTCCCCCAACGATGCTCGGATCGGGGAAATGATGCAACAATCATTTGGGGTCCCTGATATGCCTGCCAAGTTTGATCGTCCTAGCGTATGTGGAAGTGCCCGAACTAGCAAAACGACCGACGGACGGCCAGAAATTGCGATCGCTATATGGCACTTGGCTGAAAGGTAAGTGCCATAATAACATGTCAAAAATGGCTAAGAAGGCAACCAAAGTTTCGGCGTTCGGCTGAATACAGGGTCGCACATGGATGCATGTTTTCAATGATTATTTCCCCCCCCCCCCCCCCCTTCTCCGGATGTAGAAAAATATTTTAAGATCTGGGCAGTGAATAAACCTCAAAGAAATGACGCAGGAATGCAAAGAAATTCCGGTGAATTCCAAGGTAAAATCTCGAACAATTCTGGTTTAATCTTGGAGCTGCCCCTCCCCACCCCCTCCCCCTACAAGGAAGGGCTCGTGATGCCCCTGGGTCTACTGTAAAACCAGTCAGGGTTTCACACTCAATGACTATGGTGTCAAAACGAACCGTCAAATGTAGGCCAAAATCAAATGGTCAAATGAGAATCTTCTGCAGATGGCGCGCGGGAATTTTTCCATCCCATCCGTTACATTGCAAGATAGGCAAGTTAGACCTCTTATACTACTATCATGATACTCTGTGGCCTGAACAGTACTGTCGGTACTGGGTACTTTCAGAGATTCGCCACAAACGAATTGCTTAACCAATATGTAATATCAAACAAAAATGTTGCGACATTTTGACACTGACATTGCTAAGATTTTTTGGTCCGATGACTTCAATTCTACGCAAGTTGTATTTTCATCGTGTCTGGCTCACGTGCCTCATGTCTGCCTCACGTGCCTCATGCCTACCTAACGTGCCTCATGTCTGCCTCACGTGCCTCACGTGCATCATGTCTGCCTCACGTGCCTCATGCCTGCCTCACATGCCTCATCTGCCTCTGCCTCATGGTGTACACGAAATCGGCCAGTGCGCAACCCCTCGGGTCTGACAACGCGCGAAACCATGTGATGAGTCGTGGATGCCACACCAGCTACTCGTTCGCTAAGTTGCTAATGCTTCTGCCTTGGAAACGGGAGATCACTTGTACAGATCCAACACAGGGAGCATTTTTGTCCCCCAGTTCTCCATATGTGTTGATTGTTTGACTGTCAGAAATAATGTCCAAAACACGCCAGTGAACCTCGGGAAGAACGAGAAACGTCGCCCGAACGATGACTCAAATCCTATGTTAGCCAATCAATGGCATTCGTTGGGGACAGCTGTGGTGCCGCTTTTGCTCTTCCGCTGACTCCACGGCGATTCTAGATCGCCACGAAGAGTTAGTCATCAAGAGTACTTATAGGCCCACTTTCCAGAAAGGAGTTGGTAGTGGAGAGACCACAGAAGCCTCTCTAGAACAAGACCAAAGGTTTCCATGGGATCCCAAAAATCTAAAATTTGATTCAAAACAATTGGATCATGTCTTCGCCATTCAGTCTTCGTCAGATTCCTTGAATTTTTGTATTGTTAAAATAAAATTCAAAACTGGATTCCACATGTCTTCTTGTCCAATACCGAGTCTCTTATCGATTTCAGAAACAACTTTAAGCTTCAACCAAATTTCCAGTTTCAGCCGAATTAGTGATGCACCATTTGTCCAGCAAGAAAACTAAGTTTCAGCAGACCTCTTTACCCTCTCAATGAATATTTTATTAGCTTATAAAACATAAATGTTTTTACCGTGAATTCGAAACCTCTCCTCTGCCTCTAAAGATAAGAACTTGACCTTTACTTTACCAGTGAATCCTCATTGAACAACATCCTCGCTAGAACAACATTATTTCCTCGTTTGAACATTATATAAGATAAGATAATATATTTATTACCTTAAAAGCCCAAGGGCCACGGCAATACAAACAAACGGAAACAGAATGACAAACTTATCTCTATGGATATTTGACAGCTTGAGGAATCTACCCACTTTCTTTATAGTACCATAACACTCGCTCTTAAACATTTGGTCCATCCATTCCTGATCACACTCATTTACTCCAAATATTTCACTTCTCAAATCATTCAATTCCGTACAATCATACAAAAGCTGTCGCACACACTCATTCATATTTCCACTCATCGGACAGAAGTAAGGACCAATTCTCCCAATCAGACTACCCGTGTAGCTCCTCCTATTCACCAGCGGTAAAACATCAACACGCATACTAATTAATAACTTCAATTCCTCCCTATCGAAACCCCCTTTAAAATAAACACATTCACCCCATGTCCCTTTCGCCTCTGTAGAAAACCTTAGAGAACCCCTTAACCTTGGATTACAGAATTCTCTCCAACGTCCACAGCATAAACAAATGATTAGTTGCGTTTTTGATCGAAGTTTTGTTCGCCGTTCGCTTAGCCGGTTGCTTAATTTCTGTTTTTCAACGCCGTCGAGGTTCACCGTTTGCTTAATTAGTGTTTACGACTCCGGAGATCCTTGCCAGGTCGACGTTTCTTCGACGATTCAAGCAAACTTCGCACGAAGTTCGACGGTCAGAGTTTGAAGGACGAAGGAACTGTGACCGGCGACCAAAAACGGTATTTAAGCAGAGACCTTTGAGGTTGAAGGTAACTTCAAACTGCGATCAAAAACGCAACTATTTGCGGCATCCCCGTTGCCGAGCGAGCTATGATCATTTGAGAATAAAGGGAAAATTAGTGTCCGGTTTTCACTGGATTCTGGGTGAACTACTTGTCCGGCATATTTTTCCAGTCAGGGCATAAATAAAATTGTTCTTTTTCTCGTTCGCGCATTTTTTTTCTTCTGTTAAATTGTTACCTTTCACCGTGTAACTTCTATCACGAATGAAGTCCTATTCGTTCGTACATCTCTGCTCTTTAAACTCGCTCGTTAAATATTGTGAAAAGGTCTTGAGTCTTTTTTTTTGTTGTTATAGCCTCCCATCGTTACGAAAAAGAGTCCCTCGTTTCAAAGGTAGACTTGACGCCTGGCCCGGGAAATACAATTTCCGGGAAGCCCGAAATAGCAGGTCTTTCGATCAGCAGGCACTTGAGACGAATATTTCCCCTAGCAGAAAGCGGATGTGAATTTGTAGCCTCCCTGATAAGCCTTTGAATCTCTCACAGCAACTCGACGTTCGGATTTGTTTCATTCCCTGAACCGTAAAATTTCATTTTTGTTTTCCCTTGTAATGAAATGGAGTTACGAGTCCAAGTTCTTGAAGATGTAGGTAGACCTTTACAAGTTGCCTCTTTTCTTCTTAGCAGACTTTGTTTGTCTATTTTCTTTCTTGAGTTGATATAGTGGAATTCCGGAAGGGCCACGGCAGAGTTGGAACGTATTGGTACTGCATAGTTATTTTAAGGTTCTGCCTGGGCTTAGTGTCTGGTATGATCTAGTATCTCGCAGAAATACTTAACATGTTCGTTGTGGGTTATAAAGTCAATTTTTGTTGCCCTCTTCTCTTCATGAAGCTCGGCTTATATTACTCTTCCTATCTAAAATCGAAAGTTAAAAGAAAATAAGACCAAAGGTTTCGATGGGATCCCAAAAATCTCAATTGAGTCTTGTCCTCGCCAGGCTAATCATGAGAGAAAACCAAGTTCAGATATACCTCTATAAGCCATATCTATTTTGACGACACTGACCAAAACTTCCTGCTTTACTTATGCCAAATTTCAGATTTGGGCCGAATTCCGAGTGAACTAATTGTCAACGTATATCCTTGTCTCTATAAAGAACATCTAATCAACTTCAATAAAACTTTAACTTGCACAAAAAAAATCCGGTTACAACAGGATTCCGGACGAATTCATGTCCGGGTACAAAAATGATTGTCATATACAGACTCAGCGTATCTTCTTACCCCTAAGTCTGTCACCTAATCAGCTTTAAATAAAACTAAAGGTTTTGGCCGGATTCCGGGCGAAGTAGTTGTCCGGCTAGAAAACGTTTTTCACATAAGTGTTCAGCATGTTTTCTTACCCCTAAATCGAACATCTAATCAACTTCAAATAAGACTTTTACTTTTAACATTTTTTCCGGTTTTGGCTGGATTCCGGGCGAATTGCTTGTCCGATGACAAATTGGTTTTCACCGTCGTGTTCAGCATGTCTTCTTATCCCGTAATCGGCTATCACATTAGCTGTTTAAAATATTTTGTTTGCCCTTTAATTTGAACCCCCTCCCCACCCCTAAATGTAGGGCTACGAAGTCCATCTTCGAACTTGACCTTACCCTTGACCAAAAGAACCCTTACACCAAGTTTCATCAAAATATCTCATTCCCTTGGAGAGTTATCGTGCTCACAGACAGACGGACATTTTTGCGATGTCATATGTATCCCTCCGCTTACGTTTTGGGATCCCAAAAATGCTACGGCAACACACACACATTTTCATTCATCAGCATCATTTTGCGGATGTTTCACAAGGTATTTGGAACCTTGAAAATATCAACGGTTTCTTTAGCTCTTAAATAACAAACAAACAGGTCTGTCATTCGCCAAGTGTAATGTGTGGCTTTTGAATTGGATCTTTGGATCCTTAAAAATATTTTAAACTCTTTGCGGCTCTTTTTAATTTTTTAAATAACCAACCGCCGCATCAGTACACAACCTCTTCAATTGCTCAGCGCCAATTTGTGTTTTTAAACTCGTTGCGGGTTGAACTCAACGGTCTTTTAGCCATGAAACTTAACGACGGTGACGTCTGGACTTGATTCAACGGCCATTCGTGGCCGTTGTAATTTAGCAACACCTCCACCAGTTTTTTAACCTCATCGCTCATACAGTTGGAGCTCAGTCAGAGCAATTATTTTGCTCTGGGCTCAATAGTACTGATGTGGTTGTACAAGCGTCGACATGAGCAATGGTATGTTTGTTTCATTGGTAGTTGAACTCTCAAAAACTACAGTTTTTGGCTTCCCACGGCCCTCCGTTAGAACTGTTTTTTTTTTTTTTCATTGTTTGATCTAGCCATTATTCGTCTCTTGCCGAAGACCGGCTCGTTATCAGACGTTAATTCCCAGGTCTGTTTGAGGATCATTAGACAACTAGTTGCTAGTTTGATGAAAGATCGGGTTTGAGTCATGTTATTGAAGATAACCATCGGACGACCTGACCTTGTCTGAACTGGGGAAGTTATTTTCTGCTGTCATTTCTTCTTTTTCCCTATATGCCCTTTATTTGCAATTCGTATTCTATGGCCTACCTCTAGCATGATTTCTTGGCGATATATCGGTAAAACTGATCAAGGCCGTCTCGATAGATTCTTGGAGGAATTGCAGCACTGTTTCTTATCTCGTCTCAGAATTCTAAAATGTTGTCCTCCGTTTTTGATCGTTCAGTAATCTAAATGAGACATTTAGAATCACTAAATCTGTACTTACACACTGTAAAAAGTTTCTCCGAGTACCTAAGGATTAAAGTTAACTGCAGTATTTGCTACTGGGATTAATCTTATCTCTCCTGAGATAAGATTAATCCGAATTAGGGACAAGGTTATCTTTTTAGAGACAAGATTAATACCAATAGCAAAAGACATGGTGCAAGCAATGATCTGTCATATGTCTTTAGTACGAATCAGATACATCTTTTGAAATTAAGAGCGTCGGGGAAAGAACGGCTCGTGCATTAAAGGAGGACGAGTTGAAATTGTACTATGAAGTATTAAATCACAAGTCGCAACAGGAACATCGTTTGAAACTCTGCTAAAAGATTATAAACCTATCCCTGTTGTTTGGAGCCCCACTCGGCTTTGAATGATTTTGGTTCTGAATGAATGAAAGTCTTTTATTTTTGGGGATCCCAAAACGTAAGTTGAGGGAAGGAAATGAGATATTTTGATTCACTTGGTGTCAGGATTCTTTGGGTCGAATGTAAGGTCGAGTTCGTAGATTGGCTCTGTAGCCCTATATCTAGGGGTGGGGGAGGGGGTTCGAATTAAGGGGCACACAAATAGTTTTAAACAGCTAATATGATAGTCGTTCAAGCGGTAAGAGACATGCTGAACACGATGGTGAAAATCATTTTCTCGCCGGACAAGTAGTTCGTCCGGAATCCGCCAAAAAACGGAAAGTTGGTGAAAAGTAAAAGTTTCGTTTGAATTTGGCTATATGTTCGATGTAGGGGTAAGAAAAAATGCTGAACACTTATGTGAAAAGCACTTTATATCCGGACAACTAGTTCGCACGGAATCTGGCCAAAACCGGAAAATTTGTTAAAAGCAGAAGTTTTATTTGAAGTTGATTAGATGACAGACTTAGGGATAAGTATAGACGCTAAGTCTGTATATTTCAATCATTTTTTACCCGGACATATAATTTGTCCGGAATCCGGTTGTGACCGGAATTTAAGTTAAAATTTTATTTGAAGTTGATTAAATGTTCTTTATAGAGATAAGGATATTCGCTGAATTCTCTTTCTGAATTTTCCTTATTTTGCTAGACAATTAGTTCGCTCGGAATTCGGCCGAAACCGGAAATTTGGCAAAAGTAAAGCAGGAAGTTTCGGTCGGTATCGTCAAAATAGATATGGCTTATAAAGGTATATATGAACTTGAATTTCTCTGATGATTAGCCTGGCGAAGACTGGGTTTTGTCCCAATTGCCTGGATCAAATATTATATTTTTGGGATCCCATCGAAACCTTTGGTCTTGTTCCAACTTTAGCGGCTTTGAGCCTGAAGAAGACCCTTGCCAAGAACGGCCAAAATATAACCCTTAATAAAATTCATCTGACGTTTCTGTTTTGCACTATCAAATATGATTCGCAGTCAGCTTGAGCCGAAGTAATATTTATAGTGGAGGGATACCTGTGATTTCGCAAAAGTTGTCAGTCTGTCCGTCTGTCCGTCTGTTAGCACGATAACTCTCGAAGGGGTTGAGATATTTTGATCAAACTTGCATGGGGACTCTTTGGCTAAAAGTACAGGTCAAGTTCGAAGATGGGTTCTGTAGCCCTGTATTTAGGGGTGGGGGTTTGAACTTAAGGGAAAACAAAATATTTTTTAAAAGCTATTAAATAGTCGATGTAAGGGTAAGGAAGCATGCTGAATTCGAATACGAAAATTATTTTCTCACCGGACAAGTAGTTCACCCGGAATCCGGCAAAAGTCGTAAAATTTAATCTGAAGTTGATTAGAGGTTCGATTTACGGGTAAGGAGACATACTGACTTCGCTTTTGAGCTTTAGTTTTTTGCCAGGCAAGTAGTTTGACGGGAATCCTGCCGAAATCGGAGATTTGGCTGAAGTAAGGAAGGAAGTTTTGATCAATCTAGGCTATAGGGTAAACACACATGCTGATCCATATCTGACCGTTGGCTTTAGTCTGTTTATAAATAGTAAAAATGTTTAAGAAGTCTGTCAAAGACCGAATATCTTCAGGACCCAATTGTATGGATCAAATATTAAATTTTCGGGATTCCATCGAAACCTGTGCTCTTGTTTCGTATGTCACTGGCACGTCTGTCGCTTTTATGGAACTTGAGTTTTTGAATTGTACCCGATCTTGCGCCAATATGACGAGATAAGAAAAGGAAAAACAGTACAAAAGTTAAGGCATTTACGATAGAAATATCGAATTTCCTTACGATTTTTTTTTTTACATTATATTACAGATAAAATGTCGACGAAACAATTTTGTTTTTAAACAGGGCAATATCTTACGAAGTCTCAGGCTCGGCTAAGATGGTGGCTTGGATAACTCTAACTGAAGAGGCAAACACGGAAAAACTTGTAAAACCGATATTTCTTACTAACTAGCTCCTCTGAAGAACATGCGGGAGGAAACGGAGCGGACACGAACGTATCTGCATAGTACCGTTACCGTAGGTAAAAATTACTTAAGCAGTGTCGAAATCTGTGAAAGGAGAATTGACGCAACGATAATGGACATAGCAGTGAAGCAGCAGTGTAGGTTTAAAGGTTTTCTGAAATTGGCTGTACACGAAATCACGTCTACACATGTTTGAAATCAGTCGAAAATAGCTTGCTTGATTGCTTCACTATTGCCGAATTGCGACTTCTGCTTCTGTGAAAAATCTTTTAAGCGTATGGTAGCTCTATGTGATTTTAAATATTTAACAGCAACAAGAGCATCGTATTGCCTGCTATCAATAAACAAACCTGCGATTTCCGAGACTCTTCTAAAGTGATTTTGCAGCCAGGTACATCGCACCGCATCTCCAATGGAATTGAAATAGTGCCGTCTACCTGTGATTTCCATTGTGTCGCGGATATGTCCATATTCCTGTTTCTATAATTCAGTATATTGTTAACCCTTTTGTTCTAATTTAGTGCATTCAGTCTCGAGATAAAACAAGACCAAAGGTTTCGATGGGATCCCAAAATGTTAAAATTTGTCAGATTTTGTCAGATATCCGTTTTGCGCTGTCGAATATTCAAATATGGATTCAGCATACGGTTTACCCTATAGCCTACGTCGTATCTCCTTCCTTCCTTACTTCTGCGCAACTTCCGGTTTCGGCCGGATTCCGGACAAACTACTTGTCTGGCAAAAAACTAAAGCTCAAAAATCAATTCAGCATGTCTCCTTACCCTTACATCCAACCTCTAATCAACTTCAGATTAAACTTTTACTTTTAACAATGTTCCGGTTTCAGCCGGATACCGAGTGATCTATACATCCGGTGAGAAAATGATTGTCATATGCAAATTCAGCATGTCGTCTTACCCACAAATCGAGCATCTTATCAAATATAAATAGAACTTTTACTTTTAACAAATTCTCCGGTTTTGGCCGGATTCCGGCAGAACTAATTGTGGGGCGAGAAGACAAATTTCATGTTCGGACTCAGCAGGCCTCCTTGCCCCTAAAACGAACCTCTAGTCAACTCCATATTAAACTTTTACTTTTCACAAATTTTCAGGTTTTCGCATGATTCCGGGTGAACTATTCGTCCGGCGAGAAAATAAATTGTATATTCTAATTCAACATGTCTCTTTACCCCTAAATCAACTATCACAATAGCTTTCAAACAATTTTTTTTGTTGCCCCTTAATTTGAAACCCCTCCCCCACCCTCAAATATAGGGCTACAGAGCCCATCTTCGAACTTGACCTGTTTTGACTCAAAGGATCCTCCCAACAAGTTTCATCAGTTATCTCAATCCCTTCGAGAGTTATCGTGCGGACAGACAGACGGACAACTTTTGCGTTGTCAAAGGTATCCCTCCACTTACGTTTTGGGATCCCAAAAATAAGCTGTGTCTCCTTTAAAGTTTGGCTGCTTCGGAACCAAATTACAGCACCGCGTCGGATCACGTGCTCTCTTCAACCCTTGCAATCATCGAGGCATGAAAATCTCCTCCAGTCGAGCCCTGTGGGACTTGAGATTATCGCTATAAAACCTTCCACGCGAAAGAAAATGTTGATTGGTTCAGTCCTCGCAAACATCTGATGTCTAGCCGTCCTCAAGGAGTGATTACCCTATGGTTCCCGACTAGTAATGTGGATTTATGCAATGCTCCCCGTGCGTGTCTTCTACAGATAAGTCGACCCCTGGCCCACTCCCCGCTGCTGAAAGGAAATTAGCCCTAGTCATTTGTAATCTCCCTCGCGGGGTTATTTGAGTTTCACTTTTGTCCGAGGCTCAACTGGCTGGAGCCGTCCCCAATCTCACCTCCCGCGGCTTGAACTCTATCTCTGTCACGCCAGCAGACCTGAGACGAATTTGAATTGCCTTCTAACGAGGGCCTTAATTCGATTTCACCCCTTGAAATTGCCTATATGCCTGATAGATTGTTGCGCTGCCTCTGGAACTAAAACTTCCCCCTTTGTCTCTAGAGTCAAGATATTTCGGAAGTTGGAATTTTGTGGGATATTTAGGCTAATCTGAATACATTACCTCCCAAGTTCATTTAAAGAAGTGGTGAATTCAGCTGCGCGGTGGATCCTACTCGAGACGGTCGTAATCGGCTTTCTTTAGGTGGATGCGGGTTCTTGGAAGGGAGCTGTAATGTTACCGTATGAAAACTGCAATTTTCTTCAATCCTAGTTGGCTTTCTCGTGTTTTACTTACTTACCTGTTAGTGCCGGATTACCAGAGTAGATAAACCGCAACAACGCATCATAGAATATTCGCTGCGTTTTCGCAGACACAACGGTATGTGATACCTCGGTCTAAAGTCGTTTTCTGCAGTTACGGCCAGTAACCTTGGTATCTGGAAAGTCATTTCAATTTCATTATCACCAACACAGAGCTTAGTTTTCTAGCAAATTTGTGGGAAAGAAGTTTGACACTGGCTTTGCAAGTGGTTCCAAGTATTTATTTTGGGAAGATTTTGCAGTTGTATGTTTTGAAAAGCAACCGTAGTATAACTGCAAAAACGCAAATCCAATCACCGTGGAATCAGATACCATATCTGCAAAAACGCAACTACTGATTCGGTCGTGAAAGAAAATTACAATCAAGCCTGATTAAATTGTGTCGTTGAAATATACATATTTCGTAATGTAAAGTAATGATGGTCGTCTCCCTCCAGCGGTCTACTTGCACACTACTTGGAGATAGTTTGCACGTTCTCCCCGAAATGTCGATTGCCTAGGGTTTAATCCTGCACTGTCAAGGAAGGCAATGTTTGGAGTTGGTAAAATTTCAGTCAGCGGAAATTTCTATCGACAAGATTCTGGATCATTTTGGAAAAGGTCCTGCAGCCATTCCTGAGACCTTAGAAAGCTCTTGTTGGAATCGACTTCCGGGGGGCGGTGGCTCTCTCACCGCGGGTCGGGTCTAATTAATATCAACCGTAATACCAGAATGTAAATCAAGAGATTAAAGCCTATATAAAACGATTATTTTGTATGTCTAGCTGGGGGGGGGGGGGGGGGTCGAACCCCCTAGCCTTCCCCTATATACGGCTTCGGTATCTGTGCTACCAGTCAAAGGCAGCCTTTTACCCGCACGTCACTCAAGTTGACCAGTCAGCGAAAGCCTGCTGTGACATGCCAAGTCAAAGAGTAAAGGCGCGTTAGGGGAAAAATTGAGGCTTGGAAACTACTAAAGCTTGGCTAAAAAGCCAACTTGTTTTTGTATCATTTAACTTAATGTACTGCATTATTTGGAGTGTGTTGAGAGATTTTTTTTTCCACTATTTGCTCTAGTATGACGTTGAAAATATCTACGACTGTCTTCACCACGCAAACTTCTACTATGACGCAGAAAATTTGAATCTCAATACAAACGGGGCTTTCCAGTGGCCCGTGATCATCTTGCATATGGTAGCTCATTCCGTGAAGACTTATTTTTCGTAAATCATTTTGGTCAAGCATACTATACAGGTACAAGCGCATATACGTACCACAAATACGACAAGGAAATTTGACTATGTGAAAATCGGTTGCTTGTGAATAGCTGAGAAACGAAGTCACGCATTTTCATCGGGTCTTCAAGTCTGGTGGCCAATATCTGATGTGTAACTAGATTGTCCTATCTCAGCCGTTTTCGATTAAACTTTAAGCGAATGACATCTAGGGCTGTAGTGTAGAAGGCCAGCTGCCGCGGAAACAGCGCTTCCTCGTTAGATACTTCTGCCAGATGATATAATGACAGCGAGGGGGGGGGGGGGGGCTAGATTCTCGTAAACAAGAGGGACTACAGGCAGTGAAAACTGTCATCGCGGATTACGTCTATGATGGTAAAATTATAGGTATTAGCCGAATCTCTTTCATTCTTATTACATGCGGAATTATAGATCGGAGTTCCTTGTCCGGCCGGAGAAGAGCATCAAAGAACCCAGTAAATCCTATGACGGGGGAATTAGTGTCCTAGGGCGAGTAGGGAAGAAGGTAGGCATTTTAAGAAGACCCACATGACCGGGGTATGCATATTCTAGGGGAAGATATTGAAGTTATGAGATCGTTAGCCTTAGCTGTAATGGATCATACTCGGTCTTTGCTTGAGGTTTCCTTAAAAGGTTTTTCACGCGGTAACTGCCACTAGCCTGCTAACCTTATAAGTTGGTTTGTTTTTGGGATCCCAAAACGTAAGTGGAGGGATACCTATGACATAGCAAAAGTTGTCCGTCAGTCAGTCCGTCCGTCCGTCCGTCTGTAAGCACGATACTTCTCGAAGGGAATGAGATATTTTGATGAAACTTGGTATGAGGATTGTTTGGGTCAAGGGTAAGGTCGAGTTCGTAGATGGGCTCTGTAGCCCTATATTTGGGGGTGGGGAGGGGGTTCAATTTAAGGGACAAACAAAATATTTTTAAACAGCTAATGTGATAGTCGATTATGGGTTAAGAAGACATGCTGAGCAAGATGGTGACAATCATTTTCTCTCCGGACAAGTAGTTCGTCCGGAATCCGACAAAAACCGGAAAGTTTGTTAAAAGTAAAAGTTTCATTTGAAGTTGATTAAATGTTTGATTTAGGGGTAAGAAGACATGCTGAGCATGATGGTGAAAATAATTCTGTCGCCGGACAAGCAGTTCGTCCGGAATCCGGCCAAAACCGGAAAGTTGGTTAAAGTAACAGTTTCATTTGAAGTTGATTAAATGTTTGATTTATGTGTAAGAAGACATGCTGAACCCGATAGTGAAAACCATTTTCTCGCCGGACAACTAGTTCGCCTGAAATCCGGCCAAAACCGGAAAATATATTAAAAGTAAAAGCTTTATGTGAAGTTGATTAGATGATATATTTAGGGGTAAGAAGAGACGCTGAGTCTGTATATAATGATCATTTTTTACCCGGACATATAATTAGTCCGGAATCCTTTTGTACCCGCATTTTTTTAAGTAAAAATTTTATTTAAAGTTGATTAGATTTCTTTATAGGGATAAGGAAATACGCTGGCTTCGTCTCTGAATTTTTCTTTTTTTGCTGGACTAGTAGTTCGCTCGGAATTCGGGCGAAACCGCAAATTTGGCAGTAGTAAAGCAGGAAGTTTCGGTCAATATCGTCAAAATAGATATGGCTATAGAGGTATAGATAGGTAGATAGAATATGTGAACTCGGTTTTCTCTGATGATTAGCCTGGCGAATTGTCTGGATCAAATCTTAGATTTTTGGGATCCCATCGACACCTTTGGTCTTGTTGAGTGGAGAAATCTTATCGGACCATTCGCAATTCACAGTCAAGGTCGCTTCGCTTTCACTCCTAACCGCGTTAGTGAATCCAAAGTGGGACGACGTAGCCCAAGAATTCCTTAAAGGATAACTGAAAAGCAACTTCTGTCTTCATGTGTTGTCCGAGTAGACATTACGGCTTTCGATCCGTCTGTAAACTTAAACCTATTTCTTTGAGAGTTGTCTTGTTGCTTTGCAAAATAACTGGACCACCCTCGTGGAAAGCCACACATGTAGCGCAAATTCTTTGTTAATCGTAAGAGCTTTTATACTAAACCGAAATCTCCTGCTAAATTGTCCAAAATGTGAAATTGAGAGAGAGGCAATTTCGGGAACCTGTAGCGAGCCATAACTACTTTTTGGGATCCCAAAACGTAAGTGGAGGGATACCTATGACATCGCAAAAGTTCTCCATCTATCCGTCCGTCTGTAAGCATGATAACTTTCGAAGGGAATGAGATATTTTGATGAAACTTGGTGTGGGGATTCTTTGTGTCATCGGACAGGTCAAGTTTGTAGATAGGCTTTGTAGCCCTACATTTAGGGGTGGGGGTTCAAGTAAGGGGGCAAACAAAATATTTTGAAACAGCTAATGAGATAGTCGATAATGGGGTAAGAAGGCATGCTGAACACGATGATGAAAACTATTTTCTCGCCGGACAAATAGTCCGTCCGGAATCCGGCAGAAACCGGACAGTTTGTTAGAAGTAAAATTTGTATTTGATGTTGATTAGATGTTCGATTTAGGGGTTAGGAGACTTGCTGTACACTTGTGTGGAAATCACTTTCTACCAGGACAAGTAGTTCGTCCCGAATCCGGCCAAAACCGGAAAAATTTTTAAAAGTAAAAGTTTTATTTGTAGTTGATTAGAAATCCGATTTAGGGGTAAGAAGTATGATGCTGAATCCGTATATGACAATCATTTTTTACCCGGACATATAGTTCACCGGAATCCGGATGGAAATGGAAAATTTGTTATAAGTTAAATTTTTATTTGAAGTTGATTAGATGTTCGATATTGGGGAAAGAAGATACGCTGAATTCGTTTCTTAGCTTTCTTTTTTCACCGGACAAGTAGTTCCGGAATTCAGTCGTACCCGGAAAATTGTTAGAAGTAAGGCAGGAAGTTTTCGTCAAAATATATATGACTTATAGCCATAGTGGTAAACACACATGCTGGATCCATATTTGAACATGGTTTTCACAGTTAACTTATTGTCCTTAATCTGTTCCTGAATTTTGATATTAAAACTGTTCAAGGAGTCTGGCGAAGACTGGACCTGGCGATGACAAGACCCAATTGTCTAGATCAAATATTGGATTTTTGGGATCCCGTCGAAACCTTTGGTCTTGTTAAAATCGATTCACTCCGTGGTGATAGAGCCGCGAATGGAAAACAATCGGGGTTGAAACGTCATTCAAAAGAAGCAAGTTCGGAAGTATACGTAGCCCTAATGAACTTGGAGAGCCAACCTTGGTCATGTCCACCAGCATCTACACATTCAAACAAAGCTCTTATCATCGCCGGAGGAAGTTCCAGTTATTACTACAGGTTTTGACTGTGAAGGAAATAGATCTTGGAGTTGGGTGTCGGAACCCAGGCATGCTACCAAGTTTTGTCTTCATTAGGTCACTTTACTAAATATTTCCTATGGCTTGTTCCGAAATCTTGTGCTACCGTATTTCCTATCTGGAATATCTGAATTTTCGGGGAAATGTGGAAAAGCTTAGGTGAAGCTCGAAAGCAATTATGTAACCCTGGCGATACAGCCGACGAGCAATCCAGCGCTCTTGACATTTTGCTTTTTGGGATCCTAAAACGTAAGTGGAGGGATACCTATGACATCGCAGAAGTTGACCTATGGCATCGCAAAAGTTGTCCGTCCGTCCGTCTGTAAGCACGATAACTCTCGAAGGGAATGATATATTTTGATGGAACTTGGTATGAGGGCTCTTTGGGTCAATGGAGAAGTCGATTTTGTAGATGGGCTCTGTAGCTCAACATTTAGGGGTGGGGGAGGGGTTTTAAATTAGGGGCGAACAAGTTTTTCCTAAACAGCTAATGAGATAGTCGATTTAGGGGTAAGGAGACATGCTGAACACGGATATGGAAACCATTTTCATGCCGGACAACTAGTTCGCCCGGAATCCGGTGAAAACCGTAAAGTTTGTTAAAGTAAAAGTCTTCTATAAAGTTGATTAGATGTTTGATTTAGGGGTAAGAAGACATGCAGAAGATTTATATGAAAATCATTTTCTTTTCGGAGGAGTAGTTCGCCGGGATTCCGTCCGAAACGGGAAAATTTGTTTAAAGTAAAAGTTTTATCTGAAGTTGATTAGATTTTCGATTTAGGGGAGAAAACATGCTGAATCCGCTTTTGACAATCATTTTCTACCCAGACATATAGTTCGCCCGGAATCCGGCTGAAACCGAAAAATTTGTTAAAAGTTAAAAGTTTTATCTGAAGTTATAGGATTAAGTCTGACGATATAGGGGTAAGGTGATACGCTGAATTCGTTTTTAAGCTTTAGTTTTTGCCAAGGGAAGTAGTTCACCCGGAATCCGGTTGAAACCGGAGATTTGGCAGGAGTAAGGCAGGAAGATTTGATCAGTTTCTTCAAAGTAAATATGACATATAGCCTAGGGGTAAATACACACATGGTTAATCCATATCTGAACTTGGTTTTCTCAGATTAGCCATTGGCCTTCTTCAGTTTCTAAATCTTAATAGTAAAAGTGTTCAAGGAGTCTGGCAAAGACCGGATATCTACAAGATCAAATTGTCTGGAACAAATATTAAATTTTTGGGATCCCATCGAAACCTTTGGCCTTGTTCTTGGTACTTCCATTGTAGAGCAAGGAGTATCACTTGTAGATGATTAAGAAATTGTTGGTGTAAGATAGCGATATATAAGAATGCCGCCTAATTGTTTGCAAACATATTGCAAAACATATTGTGTTGCTAGGGGGCATGGCGTATCTGTATTGTCTTATGCTGAAAATGTTCTCAGCTTGTGTCGCTCACTCTACAACTACAAAGACGCTTTCGTGATATCTTTCGGAACTATAGTTGCGTTTTTTTGGATGTACTTTCGGCGTAGTTTCGCTTAAAAGCCGTTTTATTTGTCCATTCCATTTGCTGTAAGACAAAACAAGAGCCAAACCACAAACTTTGACAAAACAAAAGTGAATCCAAAAAAAAACCCAACTTATACGAGTATTGGCCTGTCTCTAAATACTTTCAAGCCTCAGGTACTGTTGTTTAACTTTCCTTTGTCGCTTGTCCCTTCAGCAGCTGACATCCGGCAGTCTTCGGTGACTCCTGTTAACGAGCTTGTATAAAAGAACGAACCGAGCGGAAGGTGCAGTATCCTTATGGGAAAGTTGTTGAAACTCAACTCGTATTAGATATGATGTGAGATAGTCCAGAAATGTCGTTCTTGGGAAATACCAACCGGAGAATTTCTTAAAAGTACAATTTGATCAGAGGTTCGATGTAGGGTAAGGAGACATGTTGAATTCAGTTTTTAGCTCTTTTTTTTCTTGTCGGACAAGTAATTTGCCCGGAATCCGGCCGAAACGAAACGGAAATTGGACAGAAGCATGGCAATAAGTTTTGAAACCGGATGAGATAGTACATAATATAGGAGGTTCGTAGGTTCGTATCGGGGATAAGAACGCGTGATGAATCCATTTACGAACTTAATTTTCTTGTCATACAAGTGATTCCATTGAAATTTGCCAAAACCCTAAAATTTGGTTATTCGTCTCGTGTGGTTTTTTGGCAACCTCAAATGAAATTTAAAGGCCTAACAATATTACATTAGCATATGCCTTCATAACCTTACAGAGCACACCGACCAGCCCTCCTATGAACCGTCTTTTCCCAGTCGTGTCCGCATATTAGCATGGTCAGTTCACTCAGTTGTGGATAGGGGCCTTCCTTGCCGACCACATAGATATGTGACGTAAGCAAGTCAGGATCCACAGTCGGGAGATTCCAGTAGAACTGCTACAAAAACAACAACAGAAAACAGAAGAATCGGGGTCAGGTTGGCGTTGGACGTCTTTTTCTGGCTCCCAGAGGCATAGTGTCGCGAAAACCCAGGGGGCGTCACTGAGTCGTTCCGGATCATTAGCTCGTCTTTAAGAGGCCACAGTCTGGTGAGAAGATGGTTCAGGAAATTCTGTGACAAATTACAATTATTATTACCGTGGGGATACCGCACCAAATTATTTAGTAGGTGTCATGTATTAGAAAATTCTGGTAAACTTTTAAGCGTTGAGGTAACGATATGTGACGTGCATGTCGCGAGCATATGAAGACATTAAAAGTCTTTTGGAAGCCTGTGAAGTATGTAGAAAACGATAGGCTCGCGCTACCAATTTGAAGTGTTGTCCTTGATGTTTATCTAGTGCTTTGATATATTTTGTTCTGTCTTGTTGGGGATTGATGTAAAGAGGGGGGTAACGTCATGACGTATCTCGTGACGTATCATTCAAGGGCTATATATACCATGCTATGAATGAAAGAGCTCATAATAAACTCGTCTCTCGAATAGAGAACATCCAAGTTTCCACACAGATCTTATGATATTTTATGGGTACTTTGGGTCTCCCTCGGAAAGCCAGGGAAGCAGCTGCCACTCCCCCCAGATGGCCTCTGTTGGCTCGTTTGTTTCCAAGTAGAGTGGGGAGGAGGATTGAAACCCCCCCTGCCCGTACAGTTGTTTTGGCCTCTCACTGATGTACGTTATTTACCAGGCCCTGACCACGCCAAACTCAAACCCGCGAAGGAGGCAAAGCCGATTGACTACCCCAAACCTGACGGTAAAATCACATTCGACCTTCTCACGTCAGTGGCCCTCACTGGAACCAATCACGAGGCTGACCAGCCACCCCATCTAACGTTGAAAGATGACACAGTCCAAGTGAAACGAAACTTGGCAGTTTTTGACGGACCTGAAGCAAGATTCTGTCCCGCTGGTAAGTCATAGTTGCGTATTCCTAAGACTGTTTAGTTCTCCTTGAATTAAAGGATTATCTCCGATGCTACTGTAAGTCTGAATGGCAAGCGGAGCCACATCCGTCAGTCGGAGCCGTGCTCGTTGATAAACATTAGTTGTGTTTTTTGCAAATACCATGGTATCTGAGACCACTGTCTAAAGTCGTTTTTGCAGTTATCGTGGTATCTGATACCACGGTCAAAGGCGTTTTTGCAGTGATCGTGGTATCTGGCCGGTTATCGTGGTATCTGATATTCAGATACCACGGTCCGACCGTGGTAACTGATCGTGGTATCTGAAAAAGTCATCTCAATTGCATCAATTTTTGTCAAATCGGTGGGAAAGAAGTTCGGCACTTATTAATGTGACTGAATATCAGTTTTTTCTTTTGGGATGATTTCGAACAGCGCAATTTCGGCAATTGTCGTTTTTGCAGAGCAACCGTAGGCTATATCAGATACCACGGTTACTGCAATAACGACTCATTGCAGATCCAGTTACCGTGGTAACAGATACCATAGTGTCTGCAAAAACGCAACTATGACGTTCCTAAGACAGGGCTACAATCGTCAGAAATTGCGAGATTAGAAAAAGAAGAACACGTGCCCCTGCCTTGAGTCATTTTTATCGCAGGCTTGTGCGACGAAAACGGCTAAGACTTTTGACGTCTGTAGGATAATCGGACGTAT
This sequence comes from Branchinecta lynchi, assembly GCA_023053575.1. Taxonomy (NCBI): domain Eukaryota; kingdom Metazoa; phylum Arthropoda; class Branchiopoda; order Anostraca; family Branchinectidae; genus Branchinecta; species Branchinecta lynchi. The sequence goes on along the minus strand of JAKZAP010000004.1, from coordinate 20,887,512 downwards.
GTATTTTTTGCATTTTTTTTTACCGCCCATGAAAGGGAATCAACCCAGTAAAGCGGGACAGCTTATCTAGCTAGAGTACACGCCAGAAAGATTATATGCGTGTCTCAGCAAAAATGTTGACTCATTCTCCGAGATCCTTTCAATTTCATAGCGAAGTTACGGTCACGTCACCACATAAAGAGAGGAAAATTCTGAAATGCGTTTTTGTCTGGCTGCATTTTGCCACGGTTCTGGGTTATGTCTGATATTGCCCGATTTTCGAAATCCTGCTCTGGCGGACAGGCCGTAGGCTATTTAGAACGGAGAAAGACGATCCGCAACATATGTTATCGTATTATCTTACGATATTTACGGTACTTTCATTCTATTTACCCCCCACCCCCTTTATAGTAACCACGGCAGCTCCTATGTCTTTCTATTGGCAATTAGGCACCGCATGTTGTTACATATGTCTATTTCACACGAATCTCGTCACGCTTTGATCGTCGCAGCGAGGCGAATTGTCCAGCCGTCATTGGTTCAGGCCCTAATAATGCCAATACAGATTTTGTCCTGATCGGCTTTCTGAACACAATCGGCTAATCTGCTCGTTTTTCCCCCTTGATGGGTCCATGTTTGAAGATTTTTCCTTGATTTTGTTTTGTATGATTTGGAGATCCCGCGGAAGCATGCTTGTCAGGTTCTCGATTGCTTACGTAAGTTTTCATAGTGGTGGCAAAGTACTTGGTTGCTTAGGGCGTACAAAATGCGAGCGAGAAAAGTTCAGGGACATCAGCTGGAGAGAATTGAGACAATATTCTCCCACTCGTACATGCATGACTCGTGGAAGAAAAATTCAACTGGGCTAGATAGTGGGATAGTCTCAGATAATTCTTCTATCTCGAAGCGCCCTTATTACTCGAAATAGCATTAATTACAGATTTTAAGGTCTTGTTTCAACAGGCAAATTCGGAACTGCGGTTATAAAAGTCTCGACCTTCTTCATCCTAGTCCAGTGTTTGGCTTTTGCTTCATCCAAACACACCCACCCTCCTTGCGCTGCAAAGCAACGTATTTCGAGCAAGAAGAAAGTAAAAATGAAAGAATATACGCAACCAAAACACGACTTACAATACAGGGATTTACTGTGTGCAAGTTGAATTCTAAAACTCGTGAAAGTGCCATTGCTAATTGTTCACAGATGATTTCAATAAGCTTATGGAAGGAATTTAGGAATGGTGACGTTGCGGAACCGGGTGAAAAAAGTAGCAGGCCATGAACAAAGGGGTTCGAGACTCGGAAATTAGCAACCCGAAGAGAGTGAATTTGATATTTACTTTTCACACATGCACCCTCGATCAGGAGCGCCAGCTCCTTCCATTCATGATTTACATGTGTGGTTTCGTCGCTTTTGATGAAACTTTCTGGAAGGACAATTTAGGCTACACATAACGTGAAATTTAGAGTAGAATTGACTTTACGCAGAACTGAGCCCGTCTTGGAAGTCTTTTTTTCTCTAGCTAGAATAATAAATCTGGGCATATTTTATTCGAAATAGGTGAACCTGTGCATATTTCTCTAAAAGTCTGGCCAATTTTGTCTTTCGGTTGTGCGTTCTCTTCAATGTGCCGTTTTTTTGCAATTGTTCGGTCGTGCAACTGCAAGTTTCCAGGTTTTTAGAACATATTCTAGTTAGACGGAAGTAGGCTATAAAGATATTTTAAGGTTAAGGTTATAAAGAATAGAACGAAAAATCTTGTTTTTACGGTTCTCATTTTGGTTTGTGTGGGAATGAGAAAATCTGACAAATTAGCTATTCCTGCCAGATTTGATTTCTGTCCCGAAAATAAAACCTGCGTAGCAAGAAACTCCTTCTGGAATTTGTTCTTCTTGATAATAGCAATTGTCTGCTAGAACCTTAGTAGTAGGCCTGATAATAATGAAATAAATCGGCAACAAAAAATAAAGATATTTTAAGGTTAAGGTTATAAAGAATAGAACGAAAAATCTTGTTTTTACGGTTCTCATTTTGGTTTGTGTGGGAATGAGGAAATCTGACAAATTAGCTATTCCTGCCAGATTTGATTTCTGTCCCGAAAATAAAACCTGCGTAGCAAGAATCTCCTTCTGGAATTTGTTCTTCTTGATAATAGCAATTGTCTGCTAGAACCTTAGTAGTAGGCCTGATAATAATGAAATAAATCGGCAACAAAAAGCCTTGCGGGATTTTGGGGAAGATGGAGGGCTGGCTGGATTAAAAGAGTTCAATGATGTTTCGGTTTCCTGCTCGGGGCAAGCAGACTTGATTATCGCATTTTGTACTGCCGCTCACATCCACTGCTCTGAAGAACCCCTCTTGTCCGTGTAACTTAGGACAATCATCCCTTTGGCGTTATGCTCCCATCCCGCTCTCGTGGGGAAGGGAAGCGCCTGTAGTGCTCTCTTGAAAAAAAAAAAATCCGCCGTGGCACGATAGTGAATTTAATTTCAGAAAGCAGACAGGCGAAACATAAGCTCGATTTTAATCCATATCTGTCCCTCTCCAATTTGTTTTCCTCTCGAAATCCGACGTGATGCATTCGGCCTGTTGCTTGTTGCCATTGATCTCCCTGTCCTATCGTCAATCAGCCCCTCTTCTTTCCCGCGTCGCTTATCCTTTGTATTCGTGAGAGCATGGTATACATGATTTGAAAGCGGTTAGTCAGTGGAGCATGATGCGTCTGTAATTGGAAGCTTGTCCGAGGATAGCAACAGTTGGAGCAATGGCCTCACTGGAAAGCTTGCCACCTGGATTTGCCCGACCTTCAGCCTCTGCTGGTCGTCCCGTACCCTCTCTTGTTTTACATCGGCCGTCACTTTCACAGCGTTGGCTCTCGAGGATTGGAGAAAATGCTCACTGTTTCTCATTGCACAAAGTCCTATGCTTCCGACCATCCTCCAGCGTTACGTAATATTTTGGACAGAAAAATGGATGTGTCGTATAGCCTAGGATATCGCGCAACTCAAGTGCTACCACGGCTTTAGCTGAAGCAGTGTTGCCTTTGCAAAGACTGTCACTCCTTCACAAAAGTGAGAGTTTCCCAAGCTGTAAAGACAGGCTTCGTCCGTCCGTAATTCTTGGCTCTGTATCGAATAGAGCCTACCTTCCAAGCGTTTTAGGCTGGTTTTAGGGGTATGGTTAACCCCCTGCCCTTTTCAAACTAGTCCGAAGATGTCGACAGATGTAGTAACTAACTTCTTCTTAAGATCCTGCCAGCTGAAGATTTGCGTCCCCTGAATTGTCAGCCCCAAGGGTTCAATTGAATGTCAGTGCAGGTTTCCCTTTCCAAGCTTTCAGCGTAGAATTCGCAGGTCCCTCTGCGGAGTCTCTAGGATTTGTGCCTTCTAGGTCACGTTGTTCCTGCATGCTAAATTCTCACTGGTCTATTTCTCACGCTTCTTCGAAGGGTCTTTCGCTATGTGCTTCACCGCTCACCTGACACTTATGCTCCTTTCACCTTCCATCATGTGAGGCTCCTAACTATTTTTCCCGCCTATCTGTCACAATCCGAGCTTTTTAATGTGAAGATGTCGCCTTTCTGCGACAAAGTTGGAAAACTCGAGTTTTTCGAATGGAAATGGTGATGATACCGAGAATCCTGGCAGAAATTCAAGTCCGCGATCGCCAAGCGCTGATCATCTGTCGGTATCGTAAGTCGTGGATTGCAGTCCAGGATGTCTGATAAGGAAGAGATCAATCCTCTTAGTAGACAAGCTATTCCGATGCTGAATGTAGCCTGGAGGATTTCCATTTGTATGATTCGGAATACGGATCGTGTTTTCCGAGCCTAATCCGTGTGGGATAGTTACGATCAGACCAGTAGGGATAGGGTGAAGCAATTTGCCTATTTCTGACGTAGAACGTCGCGTCAGTACTGCCATTCTCACGCTTTTACGAGACCTTGAACCCTGTCTCTAAACGGCTATGTTTCAGATTTCGCGAATTGTATGCAGTACGGAATGCAGTGTGAAGTCTTCGTCATCGCGATTGACTTGTATATGGAATCAGTGGCGTGGTTCGATAAGAACAGCCTGGGGATGTCCAGCCATGAAAAAGCCACCTGGAGAAATCCAGGGAGAATGAGGGAAGTCGTCCGATGGTTCTCCCCTAGATCCATAATATTGGGGAGTACCCATCCGTGAAACGCCTACCGAGAGAAACTCTTGGAAAAGAGCGGAAAGTGTCGGACGGTCAAGTCCCATAGAAACAGGGCATGCGAAACGGCAAATGCGGCAGACCTTACCTTCAACTTCTACTTTGATTGGGTGCATGGTTGCAAAAAATTAGAGTGAGCCATGGGCAAAACACAACACAGAGCCAAGAAAAACACAAAGTTAGGATTTGTTCTGTGCTCCCTCACGTTTTTGAGCCAAGACTTGAGCTTAAGTTATTTTAGTGATTGAAGGTAAAGTTATTTTATGGCCCATCGGCATCATGAATATTTATCGTGTGGTCACAAGTATTTTTTTCACTTTTTCGTTAAGATGTGCACTTTAAAGGACCTGTTTTACCTACAATACTAATGCAAACTACTTCCGTAATCACTACATATATTTTTGATCCTGGAGACACACGTTTCGTTCGGTACATTCTATCCCCTCTAACAAAACCTCGCTGATTCTCTCACTTGCCATCTTTTGCTACCTTCGATGTGTATCACGGTGTCGACGGTTCGAGACGGTTGCGCGACTGTTGTCTGTGAGAAGTTTTTCCATCAGGAAAACCAGTTATGTAAATTGTTTCCCTGTTTCGCTACAAGTCAACGGGTCTCAGAAAAGGCCTAAAACAGCCAAAACAGTTGGTTATTTATTGAAAGCACAGCATAGTTAAAGTATTCAAATACTTTAAAATACTGCAATATGCAGGATTTGCTTTCTACTTTTAAGTGTAGCTTGATCCTTTGTTGTAATTCTCTCCGGAGCGTTAGGTCACCAAGAGCTCCATAGCGTGACCTTCTAACCGCAATATCCCGTCTAGCGGCACCATAATCATCCACCGATTGCTATCAGGCCATGCAACAGGAATTGTGTTAAATGACTAGTCTTTCGTTCTTCTTCCTAATTATGTTGCTTGTGTGAGTGATGGTCCGTGTTCGTTCGGTAGCTATGAACCATATTATTTGTTGATATAAGCACACGGTGGCGATGATCCTTTCATTTTGGGAACCTTGATGGAAACAATCAACGACTGTCTTGGCTCCTTTTTCTCAGGAAATATTGTAATCCCAGTCTCCTTTATTCCCACAACTGTGGGATTGATGGAAAGACGAGGAGTCGGTAGGATCACCCTAAAATAGTTAAGAATGAAATCAAACAAGAAACCCAGCAGTTCCTTAGAACCCCAAGCTCAATAGTCTACACATGGGATATGTGTATCATTTATTTATTCATTCACATGGGATATGTCACAGCGAAGACTCGCGAAAATAAGCGGGGGCTCTAATCCATCTCGGCGGGGTGGGGGTTGGCGCCGCGACTTGCTTAGAGGTAGGTATATCGTTCCACTGTTTCCAAGCAATTTGGGACTTTTACCTCGCAAGCACCTTGCTGAAAGAATAAAGGGACTTTAGCCATTAAAGTTAGCTGAGAAGCCGGCTTACTTTTGTATATTTTTTAAATACACTGCAATATGTTGACTCTCTGAGGGAATTTGAATTTTTCCACAGTAGCCTCTAGTAGGGATGTTGAGAATATAGATGGGCTCCCGACAACACTGGATCCACAACTGAACCGCTAAATTTAAACAAGAGAACACGCTTGATTTTTCTGGCCTCTCCTCTGTTCGAGATCGAGTTTCAAGTCCTTAGAAATTAATAGGTATCAGACGACATTAGACGTTGCAAATATCAGACTAACGTCTTGCCAGTTTTCTTATGCTTCTTATTTATATTCCCTGGGAATCGGTTTGCCGTTGTAGTTACTAAATATTCAAGGATAGAGGTTTAAGCACACAGAGGTACCACAAATCCGAAAGCGAAAATTCACAATATTAAAATCGACTACTCGTGAATAGCGGAACAACGAGGTATCGTATTTTTATTGGGTCTTCAAGCCTATTTAAATGAATAAGTGAAGGGTAACTAGCAAGGCCGTATCCGGGGGGGGGGGGGGGGGGGGGGTGAACTCCGACGTTGACCCCCCTCCCCCCGAAACATACAAAGATGATCATTTTTATAGGCTTTTCCCTCGGATCTGTGTATTTTTTTTGTTTTTGTATCCGACCCGCAGGCAACCCCCCCCCCCCCCCCCCCCCCCCCCAAAATAAAAGTCTCACTCTTTTTTGGTTAGGCTTAAAGAATTTTGGACCAAGAATTTTGGTTCACATCAACTGAAAAAACATATGTTAACTTCGCCAGACCAAATATTCGTTTCCCAAACCAAATGTTACCGTTTCAAAACGAATATTTCTTTCCCAGGCCTGATATTAATTTCCCAAACCATCTGTTCGTTTGCCAGAATATATATTTGTTTCCCGAACCTTCTGTTCCTGTTGCATACTGTATATTTATTTCTCAAATTCCCTGTTTGTTTCCCATGTAATCTTTAACCACTCAGATTTTGGACTCTGTCAAAATCAGGAAGTTTTTCTCCTAACATTGTGTCTCGGAGGCTCCAAACATTACGTCTCGCAGGTTGAACATTACGTTTGAGAAATTCGAATCAGCTGATTTCGTATCGGCCGATAGTGCCTGTGTTTTTGCCAGTATTGACGTATCAGTAAATAGGTCCAGGCGCGTTGAAGAAAGTTTAAGTAGAAGAAGCAGATGAATTATGGACTAGTGTTGCCACCAGCAGTAAAATTTTACAAGATTTAGTACAAATAAAATATAGAGTATCTATTAAATTTGATTATAATCTAGTAAGAATTACTATTTCTAGTAAATAATAGCAACAAAAATTCTCTGGAGTTTAGTAAACTTATTTTGGTCGGGTGGCAACACTGTTGTGGACAGTTAAGAAGTGCCTGGCTGTTGATGTTAGCATTAGATTACAGGTAAGGTAACTTGAGTTTTCCATAAACATCAGTCATTTCTAGACCAATCCTGGTTATTCTTTTGACACAGGCCTTGGATACAGTAGGCCTATGTATCCTCAAACAGTTTGGAGAACATACTGTAGTTGGGTGATATAAACGAGGATATAAAGCCCGTAATAACTGCGGTAATGTACACCTTCTTTCTGGGATTCTAAGTTAGTACAGTAGAGGCCCTGAAAGGTGTAATAGACTAGGCTATACCCAATAAGTCCGTAAGTTGGGGGTTTTTTTAGGAGGGGGGGGTGCGCGCGGGTCGGACCACAAAGTACAGAAAATAAGATCAGAGATTAAAGCCCGTGAAAAATGTTATTCTTGTATGTTACCCCCCCCCCCCCCTGGATACGGCCCTGGCTATACTGCGCATATACCTACTGATACAGTAACGGCATGCTTGTTTGCGCGACTGGTACAGTAGCGTCTAGAAATGACTGATCCACAGAGAGACACATAATAATCATCAGTATCTAAAGAAAATACAACTTGTCTTACCTGTAAATCTATTGCTAACATGACCAGCCAGGCACTTCTTGACTTTCCATCTGCTTCTTCTACTCTACTTATACACTTCCTTCAACGCGCCTTGATAGTGTTACTGATACATCAATATTGGCAAAAACGAAGGCACTATCGGCTGATACGAAATCAGCTGTTTGGAAGTTTACCAAACGTAATGTTCAATCTTCGAGACTAATATATAGTCTGGCAAACGAACAGATGGTTTGGGAAACGAATATTTGGTCGGGGAAAGAGATATTTGTTTTAGAAAGGTAACGTTTGGTAACCCCCTCGCCCCCCTTCAGGGAATAGCTTGACTGGCTTGGGTCACACGCCATCTCTTCGTAGACAAGTGCATAAATAACGGGATTTAGTCCCACTATTTTCAAAGATGGGTTCAGGTTCAAGTTTATTTAATCATCAAATATTTAAAACAAATAATGCTTCATAACTTCACGGCAGAGAGCTAGCACGCTCGACGGCCAGAGTAAAACACCGGTGACTCAACTGGATGGCTGCAGTGTCTTGAAGAGGAGTGGATGATAAGAGTAATAAAGGATGAATGCTTTACGGGAACTTACCAGTTGGGAAGATTCTTTAGGCTTTCGACGAAGCATTGAGAGGGGTTCATTTAATCTGTTTTTGAATTTGGAAAGTGATTAAGTTTTTGTCTCTGTTAATATCGTATCATATCCCTGCGAAACCGTACCTAAGCAAAGCCGGTCAGCGTAGCCTTAAGCAGTGGCCTCCTTGAAAACAGGTGACCGATCTTACGCACTCCAACCGAAATGCGTCAAAGACCAAAGGCCCTACTCCTTGGTCTCAGCAAGTAGTTGGGTCACGTTCGAAGCGCCAGAGAGCTGTATTAAGCAGAACGGAAGACACTTCTCCCAGCTTCCCAGACAGCTTACTCTGTTGTCTCTTTAGAGTTTCAGCAATAGTAAATGGGAAAATTTAGCAACTGGTCAATCTAAATTCCCCTTCATATGCGTTGCGCTCGCGGATAGTTTGCGTTCCGTGTGCCTCAGTCCTTTCACACCGCGAGATGCTATAGTTGCGTTTTTGCGAATACCATGGGATCTGATACCACGGTAAGTAGATTTGTATTTTATCGTTTGTGCACTTACCGAGGCATCTGATATTACGGTTGCTTTGTAAAAACTACAATTGGCGAATTTGAGCTTTTAGAAGGCATCCCAGAAGAAATACTCGTATTGAAATAATTCAAGTCATCGTATTATTGGACATTTTTCCAATCGTAAACAATTGAAAACAATAGGAAACGATCGTAAGCAATTATTTTTTTATGATTGGAAACAGTTGCTTACGACTGGAAACGGTTGTTTACGACTGGAAACGGTTGTTTACGATTGGAAAGAGTTGTTTCCGATTGTTTCCAATCGTTTGCGATTGTAAACAGTTGTTAACGATTGTATTTTTACGATTGAAACCAATTGTTTCCGATCGTAATTTTACGATTGGAAACAACTGTTTCCAATCGTGAAAATACAATCGCAAACAACTGTTTACAATCGTAAACAACTGTTTACAATCGTAAAAAAAAACAATTGTTTACGATCGTTTCCAATTGTTTCCAATCGTAAAAAAAAACAATTGTTTACGATCGTTTCCAATTGTGGAAAAATTGCATTTTATCGTTTGTGCAGTTACCGAGGCATCTGATATTACGGTTGCTTTGTAAGAACGACAATTGGCGAGTTTGAACTTTTAGAAGGCAACCCAGAAGAAATACTCGTATTGAAATAATTCAATTCATCGTATTATTGGACATTTTTCCAATCGTAAACAATTGAAAACAATAGGAAACGATCGTAAGCAATTATTTTTTTACGATTGGAAACAGTTGCTTACGACTGGAAACGGTTGTTTACGACTGGGAACAGTTGTTTACGACTGGGAACAGTTGTTTACGACTGGAAACAGTTGTTTACGATTGGAAAGAGTTGTTTACGATTGTAACCAGTTGTTTCCGATTGTTCCCAATCGTTTGCGATTGTAAACAGTTGTTGACGATTGTATTTTTACGATTGAAACCAATTGTTTGCGATCGTAATTTTACGATTGGAAACAACTGTTTCCAATCGTGAAAATACAATCGTTAACAACTGTTTACAATCGCAAACAACTGTTTACAGTCGTAAACAACTGTTTCCAGTCGTAAACAACTGTTTCCAGTCGTAAAAAAAACAATTGTTTACGATCGTTTCCAATTGTTTACGACTGGAAAAATGTCCCATAATACGATGACTTGAATTATTTCCATACGGATACTAATATGCACCCACATCAAAAGTGCCAAACTTCTTTCCCACCAGTTTGACAAAAACCTAGGTTCCTCTGTTGGTGATGATGAAAGCGAGATGACTTTTTAAGATACCACGGTCGGATCTTGGTATCTGAATATCAGTTACCCCGAACTGGCCAGATACCACCGTAACTGCAAAAACGCAACTAATATTTCCATTAGCCCAAGCTTATCGCGAATCGTACCAGACTGTACTAAATTGATACGTCAGCTCATTTATTCTAGCAATCTGAAGCAAAGTGTCCCCTTCAGGCTTAAACTAGAAAAATGAGACCTGTGGTCATAGGTATTTTTGCGCGACAAGTTTCTTGTATAAGTAAGTACTCTGTTTGACAAACTAAACTTGGATGAATCGGTGTTTATCGGAGAGAGTGTACAGACAAAGGCTTTCTCGTTAATTTGTAAAACCTCCATGGGCTGGAAATCGGACTGTTTTTCGATAACATATTTAGCAGATGAAACTTCTCCGGAAATTGGTTAAAAGGCTTTTAGTTGGATTGGAACTTTGCGCTGGAATTGGAACTTTATGTGAGGAACTCAAAGTGAAAATCGACGAGCGAGGAGTGAAGATCGTGTGCCCTGCGAAACGAATTAAAAGTTGCAGCTTACTACAGAGAACGTCTTAAAGGTCATGTGACACCTATTCCTCAAGTTCCCCGTTTGTACTCGGTTTTGCAAAGTTCACTGTTTCATCGGCACAAAAATGTAGCAACATTGTTTGGACACGTGACTTCCAGGTTGAGGGGTTGCTTTCTTTCCAAATACGTGTACAGGAAGTGCGGGGTGCCCAGGTGGATGTATACACTGTCAGAAAACACAAGGATGTGCGGTTTCAACAGACCAACACTTGGGATGTAATCTGTTCTGATTTTGGAAATGTTATGCGTTAAATATTATGCATAACAAACATTGCCAAGAAGAGTCGATAAAGCATTAGGAATTTTCCGATGTCGTGACGACAAACAGAAAAATCAAATGATACTTTTTCGGCCGTTTGTTTTTTCGGTGGTTCTTCTTGGCAGTGCTTGTTATGATGTTATGCATAACATTTAGTGCATGTTATTTGTTATGAAACTTCTGACAGTGTGTTTTGTTGTAACTCCCCACTACCCTTGTTACCGACTTGAGGCAGCGATGCCGGAGATCCCGATGAAAAATTTGTAGCCTGCGTAGTAGTATGGTAGTAGTACGAAAACGTTGCATGTAATACTATGTAATAGCAAAGAATACTATCATTTAATGTGCCTCAGACTGGTCCAATCTTATGTAGTAGTATCCAGTAGCATCCTGTCTTGCCATAGTAGCATCCAGTCTTGCTAATAGTAGCATATAGTAGTAAGCAGTAACACGGTAGCCTTGAAGTAGAACCATGTAGTAGCATCGTTAGTACTGCATGCAACTTTTTCGTACTACTTCATAGTATTATTTGGGAGGTAAATTTTTCATCGGGATGAACGTCAGCAAGGGTGTCTAGTCATTACCCTGACCGTTTAGGAGCCCTACTTGAAATTGGTTTCTCTTTTAGGGGTCTATGAATACGTACCCCTGGAGAGCGGAGACGGCATGCGGTTCCAGATTAACGCCTCCAATTGCATACACTGCAAGACCTGTGACATCAAAGACCCGAGCCAGAATATCAACTGGGTTGTTCCCGAACCAGGAGGAGGACCCGCATACGATGGAATGTAAACTCTTAACGGAGTCTTAGGTCTTTTAAGGTAAGATTGAAGCTGGATCCTTGTTTGGTAGCTGGAGGCACGTTTGGTTTCGAAAGTATCAGATGGAAAATGTGGAGGGGCTTGGATAAGCAGAATCAAAATTTAAATGGCGTGTATCCGGTATCGTTCATGCACCACGTTCCCATCACGGACTAGCACTTGCAAGGACGGTGAATATGAGAATGTATATAATAAAAATAATAATAACAACGTTTATTTCCTGAATAGCTCATATAATTACTCGCTAGCGTCGGACCGTCACAAAACTATTAACACGGCTAAGACTTAATAATCACTTCTCAATAATTACCTTAAAATATGTATATGTATATACAATTAATAACGAACTATATCACAGTTCAGAACTAAAATAGTTTACGAAGTGTGGTAGGCTACAAATGACGAAAGATACCGGTCATTAGAGTGGATATCGGGGCGAACAAGTCTGGTACAATTACGGGTTGCAGCGCGAAGCCTTGTTTCAGGTCGAGTCTGGTTTGGGGCTTCTTAATCCGGTAGGAGAGATCTGTGAAGATCAGAGGACAAGCATTTACGTCCAAAATCTATTGTCAACTTGTGTCGTCTTTCAGACAGAGCTGAGAGACCAAGCCTGTCTAGACCCGCTTCATACGAAGTTTAGGTCGGGCCTAGCATGACCACCTTCCGAATCCCTTCAAGTCTGTCCCTCTGACCATCATTAAGTCCCGGATGCCACACTGCACAAAAATATTCTACGCACGGACGGATATACGTACAATACAATGACCGCATAACTCTTGGTGAAAGACCAAACCTACGAAGGATAGAATACGACTTAAGGAGTGGGGCTGCCTTCTGGAGAATCATATCAACTTTCTTGAGAATCAATTCCACTTCAAATCATTATCTAAAATAACGCCAAGAAGTTTTAAGCTTTAAGCATTCCAGACCAATGTTTTTCATAACTTGAAGATCTCTCTTAAGGAAAGAAACTCTTAATACAAAACTCTTAGTAGAACTGACTGACAATTTAACATCAGCCAGGTCCTTCTTCGTTATATCAAATATAGTTGAAAGTGTTTGCTCGGTCTGGATTGGAGGGATGGTTCGAAGTGATAAAGTCGACAGGTTGTCCGCGAATTTGAAACGGTTAGAAACAGCTAGCAAAACTTTGTTAAAAACAATTAAAAATGTTAAAGGTCCAAGCTTTGTCCCCTGGGGACTACCACAAAAAATATCTAGAAAATCTGAAATATCATTTCTACTTAGCATTACACACTGTTTACGTCCTGTTAAACAAGACCAAAGGTGTTGATGGGATCCCAAAAATTCAATATTTGATCCGGACAATTGGGTTCCTTGAACTTTCAATTTCAATTCAGATTTATTCAACATAATATAAAAGCATGGCAATTATAACATTGGCACGTCGACACACTAAACATTTTTACTATTCAAATTCAGAAGCAGATTAAGGCCAAAAAGCTAATCCTCTGAGAAAACCAAGTTCAGATATGGATTCAGCAAATTTGTGTTTACCCCTATAAGTCATATCTGTTTGGATGACAACTTCCTGCCTTACTTCTGCGAATTTCCCAGTTTTGGTCGAATTCCGGAACTATCCGTCCGGCAAAAAAAAGAAGCTAAAATCGAACTCAGTGCATCTTCTTTCCCCTATATTGAACATCTAATCAACTTTAAATCAAAATTTAATTTAAAACAAATTTTCCGGTTCCAGCCGGATTCCGGGCGAACTATATGTCCGGGTACAAAATGACTGTCTTACGCGGATTCAGCATCTCCCCTAAATCGGATATCTAATCAACTACGAAGACTTTTAACAATTTTCCGATTTTGGCCGGATTCGGGGCGAACTACTTGCCCGGTGAGAAAATGATTTTCACCATCGTGTTCAGCATGTCTTACTACCCCTAAACCGAATATATAATTAACTTCAAATAAAACTTTTACTTTTAACAGATTTTCCCGGTTTTGGCCGGATTCCGGGCTAACTACTTGTCCGGCGAGAAAATGGTTTTCACCATCGTGCTCAGCATGTCTAATTACCCCTAAATCGAACATCCAATCAACTTCAAATAAAACTTTTACTTTTAACAAACTTTCCGGTTTCGGCCGGATTCCGGGCGAACTACTTGTCCGGCGAGAAAAGGGTTTCCACCATCGTGTTCAGCAGGTCTTCTTACCCCATAATTTACTGTCCCATTAGCTGTTTAAAAATATTTTGCTTACCCCTTAATTTAAACCCCAACCCCTAATATAGGGCTACAAAGCCCATCTACGAACTCGACCTTACTCTTGACCCAAACAATCCTCACATCAAGTTCCATCAAAATATCTTATTCCCTTCGAGAGTTACCGTGCTTACAGACGGACGGACAACTTAAATTGTAAACCCATCCTTTGCCTCTAAAGATAGGACTAAAGGACCCCTCTACGAACTTGGCCTGTACTTTACCAGTGAATTCTCATTGAACAATATCCTCGCTTGATATTCCCTCGTTTGAACGTTATATATCAACCACTTCGACCTTCGATTACACAAGATTTCTCCGACCTCAAACAGAATAAAACAAATGAATGCAGGAATCCACGCGCAGAGCTATACTAGTTTGAGAATAAAGGGGTAGGGACTAGGGACTGCTATAGCCGAAAACTGGTCGACAAGTTTTGTGTCCGGATTCCGGTGTCGGATTCAGCATGCCTCCCCCACCCCTAAGTCAACTATCTCAATAGCTTTAAAAATACTTTTTTCCCCTTAATTTGAAACCCCCGCCCCTAAATATAGGGCTACAGAGCCCATCTACAAACTCGACCTTACTCTTGACCCAAAGAATCCTCACAACAAGTTTCATCAAAATATCTCATTCTCTTCGAGACTTATAGTGCGCACAGACGGACAACTTTTGCGATGTCATAGGTATCCCGCCACTTAAGTTTTGGGATCCCAAAAACCTGCATGTGATGGGTGATAAATTTCGGACGGAACGAGGAATTTCGCAACCGACTGCGAAAGTCGGACTCTTTGTGCACCGGCCTTTAGTCCAGTTCGGATATTTGCCTTTCACTAGAAGCGTATTCTCGCCGTTCCCCGAGGACTCGTCGGGGAATCAAGGGGAACGGCGAGAAAAGAGGGAGTCACTACACGCGGAATCCGCGTACGGAAAACAACGAGAACACAGGGAATGCTTCCAAAGTGGATTTCGTTCGAAAAAAAATACGCATTTGACGAAGTTAGTCTGGATGCACTTTATTTTTCGTTTTGTTTATTCTAATTAATTTTAATTAGTTTACATTTCACCAGACCAAAATTGATTCCCCTCCGAATCTGAAAGTGAGTCCTTTTTGATGATGGTGATGATAATTGGAGCATTCCGTCCGTGGCCAGGGAGTGAATCCCTGGGACAAACGAAAACGCAGGGCCTCCTCAAAAGGAGGCCTCGGAGAATGGCAAGAATACGCCTTCTTACTCTTGGTGATAACGTGTTTCTATAACTTCAGATCGTCAGAAACCTTTGTTTGAAGTTGTTTTTTTTTTTTAATTCAGTTCGAATCCGTAGGATGTAATAATATTTGCTCAAAAAGCCAGAGGCCATGGCAAAGATGGTAACAAACAAGAAAAGGCTCTTGAATGAGAAAAGGGCAAACTTCTGAAGGAATTTCACTGTAAGACAAAGCTACTTTCAAGAACCTTACCAGTTTCATCAAATCGTTAAAACAAGTACTTTCAATCACTCTATTCATCCATATTGAGTAGTTTGTTCTACCTACACTCCCAAATGTCTCCATCCTTAGGTCATGTAGACTAACTAACTCGTGGCAAACTCTCGCTACCACTACCATACAACGGGGAAAAACAGGGAACAGTACGTCCCAATTTATTCCCCAAGTACTTCCTTCGATATCTTAGTTGCAAACAATCCACCCGACAAGAACAGTCATCATTCTGACTAGAATATATATTCTGCATACCGTTCCAACGGAGTCGCTTCTGTGTAAATTGTAATATTTTTAATTAGTTTCTTAGATTTCCCCCCAATTTCAAATTTGGCGAGGTGCAGCGCGAAGTGCTGCTCCTAGGGCGTTTTAAGTCCCGAGCCACACTGACTAACCATATCCAAACCCCCTGGTGCAGTAACCACAATTGTAGATATAAAGTTGTTATTCCCATATCGTTCGTGGTTTATATGAGTTCCAAAATAATTAATTTATTTACCGTGGATCGCCAGCCTTGCCGGAGCGAGATAATACATATGTTACAAGCAAAATTGGTTTCCCTGGGTCGGATGTCAGGACCGACACCTTAAAAGGAAAAGGGTTAAATATTCTTATCGAAATATGGTTTACGAGATTGATGTATATGATTATGAGTAAAAATTACCAAGTTAAGCTTTTAATAATGGTACATTTGCTGGGTAAATACCATTGTCTATTATGTGGGTGGTATCCAATGGTCTTTATATATACTTTAAGGAGTGAAATCAGTACTTAGGCTCAGTTTGAAGTCATCAGGTAATTACTACAAAACGTAGCGGCACCATCCCAAGATAAATTTGCTCGGGATCTCCAATAATTGTTAATATGTGATAATCCTATAGCCTAGGAAAACCTCTGGTTTCGGTGCCTAACATCAACGTGCTAAGTCACCAGCCACACTGACTAACTACACCTAAACCGTCTCTAGTAGTAACCACATATCCAAGTTTTCATGTGCTTATGCCAAAATGGTTAAGTTACCGGGAATGAACTTTGGCTTCGGTTATGGCAGAGAAGTGATATTTTTTGCGAAAGCCCGATAATCTCAAAACAATAAAACTTGTTAATATGTTTTTTCCTGGGTTGGATGTCGGGGCAGAAACCTTAAAGGGACCGGGGTAAGTGGTCGAGAGTCTGGAGTCATCAGGTACTACAAAAAAAAAGCGACACCATCCCAAGATAAATATGCATGGATCTCCAATAATTGTTAATTTGTGATAGTGGTTGTAGCCTAGGAAAACGTCTGGTTTCGTCTGGTTAGTCTGGTTTGGACTATCTTGGCAAATAATCTTGTCACGACCAGGGTTTTTCGGGTAAATAGGTCATCTGGCTGCCCAGCGGTTATTCGGTTGAAGAATGTAGTTGGTATGGGCCCCAGAGTTCCGATTGTTATTTGCTTATTTACTGGTTGAGGTAGCTTCGCCGTAGCTTAGGTGCCAGCGTTATCATTCTCAAGGTCTTGGTGAAAGGTTTGGACTATCTTGGCAAATAATCTTGTCACGACCAGGGTTTTTCGGGTAAATAGGTCATCTGGCTGCCCAGCGGTTATTCGGTTGAAGAATGTAGTTGGTATGGGCCCCAGAGTTCCGATTGTTATTTGCTTATTTACTGGTTGAGGTAGCTTCGCCGTAGCTTAGGTGCCAGCGTTATCATTCTCAAGGTCTTGGTGAAAGGTTTGGACTATCTTGGCAAATAATCTTGTCACGACCAGGGTTTTTCGGGTAAATAGGTCATCTGGCTGCCCAGCGGTTATTCGGTTGAAGAATGTAGTTGGTATGGGCCCCAGAGTTCCGATTGTTATTTGCTTATTTACTGGTTGAGGTAGCTTCGCCGTAGCTTAGGTGCCAGCGTTATCATTCTCAAGGTCTTGGTGAAAGGTTTGGACTATCTTGGCAAATAATCTTGTTAGTAGGGTGCCTGTGGCCAGAGTATTTGTGGAAAAGGGTTCATTTGGCTGCCAGACGGAGATGGGTTTGTGGCATGGTCTTCCAGGAGCGAGTGTGTAGTAGTTTGGTCAAAGGGTTATGGCTACTTTGGTCTCTGGTTATGTTGCCAGTTTGGGAAGTATATTCTGCGTATTCCGTTCCAACGAAGCCGCTAGTGTGTCAATTGTAATATGTTTAATTAGTTTCTTAGATTTCCTCCCAATTTCAAATTTTCGTGAACGCTTTCCATGTTTTTTTTGTGTGTGAATCCTCCGAAGGAAAGTTGCTTCTGTTTCCATTTGTAGAAAGTACGAAATGTTTCGGCAGCAGGAATGGGATCACGACTTCCCAGCTCGTGAAGCCCTTCCTCTTGTAAGCTTTTCAGATGAAGTGCTGTTATTCTTTCGTCCACTTACATCCGAAAGTAATCACTAGCAGTACCTCTTTGTACTTTCTGGTACGATAAGATCTCATGCAGTGAGAGGGACCAAAATGGAACCTAGTGATCTCGCTCGAGGCTAATTTGTCTAAACATATCACATACTGTGTCACGGGACAGGTAAAAACACTTTTTGACAAAGATGAGTACCAAATGGTAAAGGATAAGCCGCCCGTGTCCCAAGATCTGCAATGTAAAATCCAGACGGGCAATTCTAATCAGAATTTAGAAAAGGCTGGATCTGGCTATCTCTGATCTTTATGAGCTGAACCTTAGTAATTCCGGCGGAGCTATTTATTTGTTTGTTTTCGTTGTGATTCATGAGCCCCCTGGAAATTCTCCATCTCGCCTCCTTGTTTTGCTCCTGGTTCACTTGTTATGGTCCTTAGGTCTAGGAAACTTTATTCCCCTACATGGGGGACTCTTAAACTCTCGAGTTGCCTGCCTAGGCCTTTCGTTTCGACTTGGGGTGGAAACTTTTGGTCGTGCGTAGAGGATTACTGAAGTTTCTCGTTTGCTCAGACTTTTACATTCAAAGACTCAAACTTTTAATGAAAGAAGTTCGAAGTTCGATCCCGAGTCATAGAGGGAAAAGCGCGTGGGGAGTTCGGGTTCCGTTTGCTTTGATTGGTGTTTTTCCTGGAATTCGATTGTATACGCGGAAGTCCAACTCATTTCCTCTCAACTCTGGCTGGTATGGAAATTTTATCACGTCCCGCGATAGAGGCTTTCTGGAGGTTCGAAGATGGCAGTGAGGGGAGACCTGCGACTTGGTAAAGTTTGTCTGTCAGTCTGTAAGCATAATAGCTCTCGAGAGGTTCAGACAGTTTGGTCAAACTTGTTGTGAGGATGGTTTGGTCGAAATGCGGGTCAGGTTCGTAGATAGTCCCCGTAGCCGTTTCTTAAGGGAGGGGAGGGGGGCTAATTGTTACCCATTATTTTGAACGTAAGGCTTGTGTTACAGGATATGAACCGTTCAGTTTCGATATCTTCCAACCTAGACAGTGTGCCTTTTAGTTGATTAGAACGAATTGTGTGACCTTGGGTGTAAATAATAAATTTGGGTATTTAAAGTTTAACTAAAAAGCCATTTTTTTTTATACATTATTTGAACATATGTTTCAAAGTTAGCTTGGGCTCAAAGAATATTTATTTATTTTTGCGAAAAGAAGAATACCAGCCTAGCAATTTTGTTTATCGACAGCAGTCCGCTCTTGATCCTAAAATCTATTCGTGATCGTGACCAGAACTTCGAAAGATTTTACATTTCACACAAATTAGAACTCGTTTGTTGGTAAAAGCGGAGCAGTTGACTTACTCATTTTCATCGAGCTTTCAAGCCTGTTTAAGTTAACAAGTGATTATGAATCAGATTTTTGTATTTTAGCCCTGTTCAGTCAACCTTTAAACATAATCAGTTTTATATTCTTGTCACATGTTTGATTTTTGCTATGGGGAATTTCCAAGCTACCTATCTCGTTTGCTCAGTTGTAACACGGCTTGATTTTTCCACTACATGGATGCAGGTTCTGCCGTGGATCTTATTCCAAGGATCTTATTGTTGAAATTTACTACCTTGGCATTCAAATTCACTTTATTCATCCAAAAATTCTTCATTATTATTCATAGATATTCATAGAATTCATAGATTTCTTCCTGTTGCCGGGGCCTTAGTCCTTAATCAGTGAACCTTTTACATATGGCCATAGCTACATTGCTCCTATGTGGCCGTTGAGAGCTATAAAAGGGCACTTAAAAGACAGTATTGATCAGACCGTTATCCCCTGTCTGCACTTGGTTCGCTTGAGTCGGCAGTTGTTGACGTCAGAATTCGCAGTTCCCAGCTTTCCCCGAGTCTCTGCTCTATTACACCCTTAGTGGATTTTCGATTATGATGGACGTCTGAAAGGGGAGCCCCTTCTCGTTTCCAGCCCTCGAGTTCACTAAAACAAATGTTCGTTGTTCAGTGCGCCCCTTCAGGGAAGTACTTCAGATTTCGCAAACTATTTTGCGATCGATCCTGGCATGGATCCACTGATTGGGAAGGGAGGCTTTTCCCTCTTTTTTGGGAAGAGGGTTGTTTGACAAGTGGTTTCAGTTCGCAGAAAAAAAAGAATATTTTGGAAAATGTGGTGCGTTTTAACCCAGCTCATCCAGATGTTTCGTGACGGGAAATCAACTGAAATCCGTCATTTTGGATCCATTATATTAACGTGTCGTTAATTTCCTATGATTATGTGTATATATAATAAAAATAATAGCACTTGTTTATTTGGCCAAAAGGCCATACAATATTAAGTACCTGTAAACCACACAAATAAACTGTTACGCCTGTTACATGAACAAAGCTAAACTTTCTGTTCTACGTCTAAATGCTTTAGGTGCGTATTTGCAGACTTCCACAATGAAGTTGGGACTCGTAGATTTCAGCTGGGGAGCAAAACTAGCCCACCCCGGACAAATATTACACTAAACTGCGAAAGCGTTTGTAGAGACGCGAACAAACAAAAGGTGTATTCGCTGCACTCCCGGCTGTCTCTGGTCTTTTCGTGTCTGGTTCTCCTCCTATAACAAGTTTTTCGTCTCACCGCGGTGATCTCACCAGAACCAATCCCGAGCAGGTTGAACAACCAGACACTTGGTTTTGGTAAGTGCGAAAACGGTTTAAATGGCTGGGAAGCAGTCATCAGTGATAGAAAAGCTCCTTATAGATAGAACCTGATCATACCGCTGAGTACTCAAGGGACCAAGAACGCAGCTAAAGTTGCAACAGGCACGTGGTGTCGGAAGAGTTGCGTTTTTAGCGTGTTGGACTCGAATGCGCTAACACGAAAACACGGGCACTAAAAACAGTTGATTGGCTTTATTGGCCGTGTCTTACGGATCCGTTATTCGAATTTATTTGTGTTTGGATTCAGTTTTGAACTTGAAAGAATGACTTGTGAAAGATGGGTTGGGAACCGCGAGCCTGAAAACGTAACTAAGAGCTCCTCACGTCGAATCTAGTTTGATTTACTGTTAAATTTAAGAATGAATGACAGCATAGTTAATTACTTTTTACAAGCATCCGAGATGTCAGCACTGTCTCATTCTAGCAGCTTGCTTTTCCCTTTCTTGAGACGGACATCGATTCGTCGGGGTAGCGCCCGTAGCTATACGAGCCCTCAGAAGTCCCGTTTAGCCGGGTTTTGGTCATCGAGTATTGTCATGAGTATCACTTCTGTTAATAGTAAGAAATGCCATAACAGATATGGATTTTACTCATCTGAATAAAATCCAATCGACTTCGAAGTAAATCTATCTTCGGCTCTTGTATTCCGACTACATCGCCTCGCATGGTGCCCAGACTGGCAGTCGAAAAAATGTCACCATCTGCGGCTTAAGCATTCTTCAAATAGGTGGAATAAGGTGCATTACGGCGTATAGCGTATATTACAGATTCTTCTTTTCCTCAGGGCGCGCTTTAATGAGGCGAATAAGGAGAATAGACCCAGCTCTATCTTAGCTTATGCAGAGCCAATTAGATCGCTTTCTTGGTTACGTATGCGGGCCGAGGAAAGTAGCAGTGTCGTCAGGGTTGCCACGGGAAGTCCTAAAGTTCTACTTTGTTGGAAGCTGAAGAAACAGCTTTTCTTCCAAAGAACACGTTTTGTTCTGTTACGACTGCTTAGTCTTATTTCCATGACCAATGCTGTCCATCCGTTAGTTTACTAGCTTTTTACAATATAATGGGCGTCTTGTACTTGTGTACTTCAAGTAGTACTAAAAACACCTTTTCTGATCTTTATAAGCTCGAAAAATTGCATCAGCATGGCAACGCCAAACGCTGCATTGATAACATTGATTTTAACTGTTCAGGATTTATGTTTGTTTCCTATTTATTGTTTGTTAGTCTGTGTTTTATTTGTATTGTAGTGAGTGTTTATTTTTCCAATCCAGCCTAGTGCTAGGGTTGAAAATAAAATTGATTGATTGATTGATAAGAACCTTTTCACTTTCTGTTTGAACGAAGGTGTGTATTAAGACGTAAACATCGGGTCTAGCGCTATTCAGCTCATTACACCTATTTGAACAATGCTTTGCTCTGGTGTCACCCCGCACCCTTCTCCGCGACTTCAAGATTTACTGTCGGATAACTTGTTTTCTACACAGTCAGTTTGCTTGTAATGGATTGACATCCCAAGGGGGTTAAACCTGACTTTGAAAAATTGCTGCCATTAACCAAAGCTGACGCTTCGACTAGACGATAGTCGTTTTCGAGCTCATTTGTTTCCAGAGAGATGGAGGAGAGTCAGTAAATAATTTCCTAGGGCGGTTTGGGAAAAGTTGTCTGATCTTGTCTTAAGAGGCTTAGGGTTGGACGACTGTTCATCTTTTCTGTACACTTTTTGTATGTATCTGATCAACCATGGAGACAGCGCCTCGGCCGCTTGTTTTATTGGATGCTGTGGAGATACAGGCTTAGGCCTTAGCTCTTGCAGCTTCGTTTGGGGCTGAGGATTTAGTTCGCATTTTTATCTCGGGAAGCAATTCTAGGAACCTGCTTTATTTCTAATTGTTCCTTAGTCCTGAGGCACTTAAAACTCGGATTCCTGTTTTCTTCTAGGCTTCTTAAAGCAGAATACGACAGTCACGCGCCGTAGGAAATGGTTTGTTGAGCCCTTCAGCAAATTTAAACTTGAGGGGCCTGTCTTACTTATAATACTAATTCAACTTACTTCTGTAATCGCTCCACACATTTTTAAACCCGACTTGAACCGAACTTCGTACGAAACATTCTAATACCGTAAATAAAGAGAAACCTTAATCAACTTCCAAATTCGCAATCAAATTAAATGAACCCTTTACTTCGAAAGCCTAAGGAAGCTTCCCAACTGGCAAACTCCCGGAAACAGTTCATCCTTCACCACTCAAACCATCCAATCCTCGTCATACACTTCTCCTTCAGACATTTCGCCCCTCAACTCATCCAGTTCTTTACGTTCAGAAATCAGGCTATACCAGGCAACCTTAGACATGACTGCCATTGTATGTGCTGAAACTTCGTAGCTTTAGGTATTAATGGGGAGCGCTTATCAGATTGTCCAGTTGCTAGAATTTCCCATTTAGAATTGTTGAAACTTTAAAGGGACAACAGAGTAAGCTGTCTGGGAAGCTGGGAGAAGTGCCTTACGTTGTGCTTAATACAGCTCTCTGGCGCTGCGAACGTGATCCAACTACTTGATGAGGCCGAGGAGTCGGGCCTTTGGTCTTTGACGCATTTCGGTTGGAGTGCGTAAGATCGGTCATCTGTTTTCAAGGAGTCCACTGCTTAAGGCTACGCTGACCGGCTCACCTTAGGTACGGCTTTGCAGGGATATGATATGATATAAACAGAGAAAAAAATTTAGTCACTTTCCAAATTCAAAATCAGATTAAATGAACCCCTCTCGATGCTTCGTCGAAAGCCTAAGGAATCTTCCCAACTGGCAAGTTCCCGTAAAGCATTCATCCTTCGACACTCTTATCATCCACTCCTCTTCCAGACACTGCGTCCTCAACCCCTCCAGTTGAGTCATCAGTGTTTTACTCTGGCCGTCGAGCGTGCTAGCTCTCTGCTGTGAAGTTATGAAACATTATTTGTTTTAAATATTTGAAGATTAAATGAACTTGAACCTGAACCCATCTTTGAAAATAGTGGGACTGCATCCCGTCGCTTATGCACTTTTCTGCGAAGAAACGGCGTGTGAACCAAGCCAGTCAAGCTATCCCCCTCAAGGAGGGGGTGGTCCTCATACTTCTTATCACATACTCCCGTCATATACTTCTTATTCTACCAACTTGTACCATTTTTTGGTACAAGTTGACCCTCGACAGAAATGGTCAACCTATGTTTTGACGGTAGCTTGATTGTGGGTCAAGAGAATGTTTGAACAGTTGAACCGAATAACCTCCGTCTGAACCGACCTTTAGGCATTCTGTCTTGTGTTTAAAATAATGCAAAATATATCCCTTTCTGGAACAACACACGCAGTTCCTCGTTATCTTTTTCTCACTGTAAATAGCATCTCCCGTGGGACCATTTCACTTTTTGCACTGGAATAGTACTGGATCCCGTTCACAGGCTCTTGCTGTCTTGGCGAAGCTTGTTTGGAAAAAAAAGCCTACGTCAAATGCATGCAGGTTTGCGTGGGAAAAAGAAACCATTCTTGTTTCATGATGTCTGTATTGACGTGGGAATAATATTGAACTTGTTTCTCAACGGGACGCCCGTCCTTCGTAATTTCCATCAGTGGTAGAAGCAAGGTGCTACAGGGTGTACAAGGAAATTTAACCATGATAAATAAACCAGAAGTAGATTTTGGGATTGAATACCCCAATGTCGGATTCTCGTAGAGAAAACCTGGCCTCGTATAACATTCCATCATTACGTAAGGTCTATTTAATATCGTGACGTGGGGGTGTAAAATGCTAAAAGGACCTGTCTTACCTATAATACTAACGCACCCTACTTCCATAATCACTCCGTATGTTTCTAAACCGGAGACCCCAAGTTCGTACGGTACATTCTAACCCATTTAACAAAACCACGCTGATTTTCTCACATGCCGTGTTTTGCTACCATGCTGTCGACGGTTGTCTGCGAGAAGTGTTTCCATCAGAAAACTAGTTATGTAAATTGTTTCCCTGTTTTCGCTATAAGTCAACGGGTCTCGGAAAAGGCTTAAAACAGCCATTTATTGAAAGTACAGCCTAGTTTTAAAGTATTCAAATATTTTAAAATACTGGAAGTTGAAGAGTAAATAATGCGAGGGGTACTTTAACACGCCCAAAAGTTGCGAGCCTAACTTGAACTTAAAATAATTTGCCTTCGGCGGGATCATAGACCACAGTCCCTTTGGCCCGCTTCTATCTGACTATAGTAGTGGTTTGCTAACTATGTTCATAAGCGTCTATGTGGTATAGCAGCAGCCCAGAAAGCCTAGAGCAAAATAACACTAGCGAGTGGCGCCAAGATTTGACAAAACTGACACACACTCGAATAGCATGGGCACTAGCACCACTAGCGATATTGGACGTCCCTACTGAAACTCAATCAGTCTTTCGCCAGCGCTGACTCTGGTAACTTCATATCCTGAACATAGCAAATAAATTATACAGCCTCCAGTGTTTCCTTGGTGTCTGTAGGGCGCACCTTTGCTTTCCTAGAAATTTCTGAACCCGAAAGTTTGTCTCGTTTTAAATGCCGCAAGCGTAGTGGGTGGCGCTGTGAGTATGGCCCGCTTGCAAACCATGGAAAGCATAGCTATTGGCGCTACTCCCTAGTGTTATTTTGCTCTGAGAAAGCCGAAGGTCCGGGATCCAAATTCCGGCCGAAGGTCATTTTTACTTTCAGTTCACTACTTTGAAAAAGGTGCCACGGGTTGGATGTGTTCAGTGAAAGTAGGAAGTAACCATTTAGGGTAGATAGGGTGACTTTGGGTCCTGGGGGGTGATACTTTAGTCAGTCAAAATCTAATTCAAAAATGGAAGTTTCACACTATTTTTGGATCATTACAGAAATGTATTTATGAAATGTATTCATGCAATCAGTTCTTAAAAACTCAGGTTCGTTTTTATGGCACTTGAGCTTACTCAAGTGCCATATAGCGATCGCAATGTCTGTCTGTCGGTCGGTCGGTCTGCCCGCATTTTGTTAGCACGCATATCAGGGACCCAACCGGATTAACTTGGAAATAATCACTTCCCCGATCTGACCATCAATGGGGGAGTGACAAGATGGGGAATCCGGAAATTATTAACATTCATAACTTTGGAACGGATAATCGGGCGTGCATTAAACTTGACAGGTATCAAGAGAAAGTGTCTTGGATGTTCATTGTCAAATTATATGGGATCCGATAACTGGGGGGGGGGGGGGCTGGAGGGGGAAACCCGAAATCTCTTGAAACGCTTTTTCTAGTCTTTGTCCAACCCCTACCCCTTTCTTCACACTAGTATAGCTCTGCGCGTGGGTGAGTCATTCTTTCTTCACACTAGTATAGCTCTGCTCGTGGATGAGTCATTCTTTGCTTAAATTCCTTCGGAGAGAGCTAGAACAATCGAAGGTCGAAGGGGTTGGTATAATATGTTGTTGAACCTTAGTAGGGGTTGATCTAGTTCGGGCTCTTCCACACAAGCTAGGACGATGAAACTTCGCAGGCATATCAGAGACCCGACCAGATTAACTTATAAATAACTTACACTTCCCCAATCCGACTTTACCCGGATCCGGAAACTAGGAACAATGGTAGCAAAAGCGGAGCAGAAGATAGCAAAAAAAGTGGCGTAGGCGCACCGCTTTACCACGGCGATACGACTTGATGTATTGAGAAGCGAATGTGGGACTAGATACGGTTTAAAGATTAGAACGAATGCTAAATGCCTACCAGAGCAAAATAACTAGAGCTATTTTGCTCTGATGCTAACTAAACTTAAACAAAACAAATCTCATGAAATGCTTCCACATAAGCTAGGACAATGAAACTTGGCAGGCATATCAGGGAACCGACCAGATTAACTTGGAAATAATCACTTGCCAGATCCGATCATAGTGGGGGGAGTGGAGGGCGAAAATCCGGAAACTACTAACATGCATAACTTTGGAAAGGGTAATCGGACATGCGTGAAACTTGACATGTGTCAAGAACAAGTGTTTCGGGTATCAGTTTCAAATCCGGACCAGCTTCGCTACCTGTGGGGGAGGGGCTGGAGGGGGGCACCGTTCTGTAACATTACAGACTTGACAAGATTTGCTTAGAAATTGTTACCTCCTAGATCCAACCACCCCTTAAAGTTTGTTTTTATGGCGCCAAGTGCCGTATACCGATCACTTTTCTGTCGGTCGGTCTGTCGGTTAGTCCGGTGATCACGAGTTGGGGTACTTCCAGATATTGTGCTGGGACGATGAAACTTGGCAGGCATATTAGGGACCCGACCAAACTAACTTCGAAATAGTCACTTGGTCGATCCGACAGTCGTGGAGGAGCGAGGGGAGCCGGAATTTAATGACATGCATAACTTCGAACGGGTGATCGGATCTTATGAAAGACGTCATGCCTTAGATGTCCCATTTCAAGTCCGGACCGAATCCAATGAATTTGTGGGGGGGGGGGGTCGGAAGGGGGAACCGGAAATCCTGTGGCACGCTTAGAGTGGAGCGATCGGGATGAAACTTGGTGGGAGGAACAAGCACAAGCCCTAGGTACATCCTTGACAGAACTGGACCGGATTCTTGCACTGTGGGGGGAGGGTCTGGATCTTCGGTGATCGCGAATTAAGTTACTTCCAGGTGGGCTAGGACAATGAAACTTGGCAGGCAAGTCAGGGATCTGAGCAGATTAACCTGGAAATAGTCAACTTCCCGATCCGACCACCGTAGGAGAGTGGAGGGAGAGGGGAATTCGCAATCTTGAGGAATGTATACCATTCGAACGGGTGATCGGATCTTAACGAAACTTGACATTTGGAAAGACCTCGTGGCTCGGATGACCCGTTTAAAGTCCGGACCGGATCCGATGAATGTCGGGGGGGGGGGGACCGGAAATCTTGTGACACGCTTAGAGGGGAGCGATTGGGATGAAACTTGGTGGGAAGGACAAGCACAAGAAGTGTATACATCAGTAATAGAACCGGATCGGATTTTGGCACTGTGGAGGGAGCTAGAGGGGGGAGTCCAGAATTTTGGCAATCGCGAGTTAAAGTATTTCCAGATGTGCTAGGATGATGAACTTGGCTTAAACATTAGAGACTTGACATGATTGGCTTAGAAATAGTCAGTTCTCCGACTCAACCATCGTGGGGGAGGGGGGAGGGGGAATCTGAAATCTTGAGGTATGTATAACTTTTGAACGAGTGGTCGGATCTTAACGGAACGTGATATTTGGAAAGACCTCATGTCTTGGATATCCCGTTTTAAGTCCGGACCGGTTTCGATGAATGAAGGGGGGGGGGAAATCTTGTGACACGCTTTGAGTGTGGAACAAGGACAAGAACTAAATTTATCAGTGACAAAACCGGATCGGGTTCGGGCACGGTGAGGGGAGCTGGGGGGGGAGGGTCCAGAATTTCGGTGATGGCGAATTAAGGTACTTCCATATGTGCTAGGGCGATGAAACTTGGCTTGAAAATTAGAAACTTGACAAGATTAGCTTAGAAATTGTCACTTCTCAGATCCGACCATCACTTGAAGTACTAATCCTAACCTTAAAGTACTAATCTTAGCAACAAAGTACAACAAATAGTTTGAAGCAAAGTATACATTTAAACTCAAAAACTTATTTTTAGCACCCTTGAAGTGTACTTTAGAATACTTTAACCAAACGATATATATTCATGATCCCCAAGCGCCCATGGTCATTTTTGCCTCAAGGGTTTGCTTACAACTGAATTTCTTAAAGTACAAACAATAATGTTTAGCAAAATATACATTTTCATGATTCCAATGAGCTTATCATCATTTGTGCTTCAAGAGTGTTCATTACAGATGAATCTCTAGCGCCCTTAAAGTGCGCATCATCTAGGCCAAGTGCACAAATAAGATAGTTTTTACGAACAACACATTCTCGTGATTTCCAAGGGTCCATGATCATTCTTATCTTATCGGGGTTTTCTTACAAATGATCACAGCAAACCCGCAAATTGGCGAATTCCTACTTTCATCCTCTGACCCAGCCTTACAAGGGCCATATGAGCTTCTAGCTCTTGTTCTATTTTCTCTTTATACTCCATCATTGACATTTTATGTAAAGGTGGGAAATAAACTTATTTATTAATTCACAATTCGCAGTATTACTATTTATGCTCGAGTATTCTAAAGTAGCTGAACAACTGCAAATCATAGTTGACAGTGCTTAACGGGTACGCTGAATTTAAAATATAAAAACAAAAATCAACCAACTTAGCCGTTTAGCGCCGTCAACTATATAGCTGAACACTTTACAGTATGTTCTGCTTTACCCATGGCTTCGGCTATTTTAGCATTTCTACAGGGACGTTTGCTTCGAACAGGACACGGAAAACTTCACATAACCGTTTTTCTGATGAATCACGTTTTCGTATACAGTAGTGGAGGAAAATAGTGAAACCCGGCAAGTGTATAAGCAAGTGCGATGTCGTTAAGGGGTTGGAGTGTGGTGTGAGAATTTCGGGTCTCGCAGCGATTCCGGAAGTAGGCTGCACTAGTATTGTAGGTACGACGGGTCCTTTAGGTTTTGAAAGCCACATAGACTACATTCTTCTGCTGTTTCATACAAAGGTTGCGCAGCTAGCGAAAACGGCAAGGTACCATCGTGACGTTAAGGTTGACCTCTTTCCAGAGTTGCAGTATAGAGGAGCCGTGGTTCGGGAGAACCCTGAAGGGGTAGGCCATCGAAATCGAAACATGTTTCCCCTCTGTTTCTCCCTCATCACTTGAAGGCTTTCCAAACACAGCTCATCAAACTTCACTTATTTCTCACCGAAAATCAAAATGAAAAGCAAACAAGGAAGGACTCTAGTCCTCGGTGAAACGCAATACCTCTTGTTTCCAAGCGATGTGTTTGTCTTCGAAGCAAGTATATTATTTCTTGTTTGAGGAATCGCTCCTTTCAAGGTTGCCTAGTGATCCGTCGGCATTGATTTCAGGAGATCAGAAGTGTCTTATTTTGCAAGTTTGCAGTTGACAGCAGATTTTGACCTTCAATTCAGGTCGAGGGGTTGCTCACTATAAAAAACAAGACCAAAGGTGTCGATGGGATCCCAAAAATCTAAGATTTGATCCAGACAATTTGGTCTTGTCTTCGCCAGGCTAGCCATCAGAGAAAACCGAGTTCAGATATTCTATCTACCATCTTTACCTATATAAGCCATATCAATTTTGACGATATTGACCGAAACTTCCTGCTTTACTACTGCCAAATTTGCGGTTTCGCCCAATTCCGAGCGAACTACTAGTCCAGCAAAAAAAGAAAATTCAGAAACGAAGCCGGCGTATCTCCTTATCCCTATAAAGAAATCCAATCAACTTTAAATAACATTTTGACTAAAAAAAATGTGGGTACAACCGGATTCCGGACTAATTATATGTCCGGGTAAAAAATGACGATTATATACAGACCCAGCGTCTCTTCTTACCCCTAAATATATCATCTAATCAACTTCAGATAAAGCTTTTACTTTTAATATATTTTCCAGTTTTGGCCGGATTACAGGCGAACTAGTTGTCCGGCGAGAAAATGGGTTTCACCATCGGGTTCAGCATGTCTTCTTACCCATAAATCAAACATTTAATCAACTTCAAATGAAACTGTTACTTTTAACCAACTTTCCGGTTTTGGCCGGATTCCGGACGAACTGCTTGTCCTGCGACAAAATGATTTTCACAATCATGCTCAGCATGTCTTCTTGCCCCTAAATCAAACATTTAATCAACTTCAAATGAAACCTTTACTTTTAACCAACTTTCCGGTTTTTGCCGGATTCCGGACGAACTACTCGTCCAGCGAGAAATTGGTTTCCACCATCGTGCTCAGCATGTCTTCTTACCCGCAAATCAAACATTTAATCAACTTCAAATGAAACTTTCCGTTTTTTGCCGGATTCCGGATGAACTACTTGTCCGGCGAGAAAAAGATTGTCACCATCGTGCTCAGCATGTCTTCTTACCCCATAATCGACTATCACATTAGCTGTTTAAAAATATTTTGTTTGTCCCTTAAATTGAACCCCCTCCCCCACCCCCAAATAGGGCTACAGAGCCCATCTACGAACTCGACCTTACCCTTGACCCAAACAATCCTCATACCAAGTTTCATCAAAATATCTCATTCCCTTCGAGAGTTATCGTGCTTACAGACGGACGGACAGACGGACGGACGGATTACTTTTGCGATGTCATAGGTATCCCTCCACTTACGTTTCGGGATCCCAAAAACGATGTACACTAAGTGGCGCGTGCCCCGGTGCCGTGCCCGCGACGCGCGTAGGTGTACACCGGTTGCGCAGAGAGAGCAACCCCTCGATTCAATTGATGGAAGGGTAAGTGGAAAGTGGAAAATCCCGTGTCTGACCACAGGACTTGACTCTCTAAAACAATTCTGAATGCTCGTTATGCAGTTCTTTCGACGGTGAGGCCTGCTTCAGACATGGATTCGCATGGATTATTACCATGCACATGACCAGACGGTTTATAAAGATTCCGTCAGCACAAGCTGACTGCGAATCATATCAGATAGTGCAAAACGGATATGTCAGCTGAATTTATAAGAGCTATATTTCGGCACTTCTTGGCAAGGGTCCTGTCCAGGCTGAAAGCCACTCAAGTGGAAAAACGAACATTTGGGAAAACAAACTAAAGATTCTACCTTAGCGTTAAACCTTGCTCTTATAAAATTCAGCTGACATATCCGTTTTGCACCATCAAATACAAACTAGACGGTTCGTTTTCGATCATTTACGGAGAAGATTTTGGGACATGAACGGAGTCCTATACTTTACCTTTGGTGCACATCAATGTCTCAGTTTTTAAATCGGAATCATTCTGTCATTTGCAGTGTCTCGAAATCCGGGACTTGGTACGACCATCGTACCCTATGGTGGTGCGATTCGGAAGCATCATTGACGGGAACCCGAACTTTGATCTTACTGTGGAAAATAAGACAAATGTAAAAATATTTAGCTGGTATTTGGATACAAAGTAAAAGATTAAAGCTAAATATTTCGCAGGAAATATTTTTTTTTTACTAATCTGTTTTGAGGTTCCGAATGTCATTCTGACTAACAGTGCGTCCAAAAACTTGTCCTGCAATTTAATGTGTGCAACCTGACCTACTGAACAATTTATGAGCGGGTGGGTTTGATTGACCCGTTGTTTAAAAGGCCGACTCAGTTTCTTTTAGTTGTGAATAATGTTGGTAGATGTTAGGATTTCGAAGGAAAGAAAAGGTATAGTAGTGTTAAAAGTAGTAGTTCTTATCGACTAGAATGGCTTTTCTCAGCGAAATCAGTCCCTTTGAAATAGCATGTCTGAAAGAGGAGCAAACCAATGTCTGGAATATCTAAAGAAGCAATCGAAAATCATAGAGGTATTCAGCCGTGTCGTTTCTATTCGTTTAGTTCACTCTCCCGGGTGGTACTTTTAATTACAGTGTTCTAAGATCGAAACTGTAATTAGCATGTCTAGTTGCCCCTAAATCGAACATCTAATCAACGTCAGATAAAACTGTTACTTTTAACAAACATTCCGGTTTTCGCCTGATTCCGGGTGAACTATTTATCCGGTGAGATAATGATTTTCATATGCGGATTCAGCATCTCTCCTTACCATTAAATCGAACCTCTAATTAACTTCAGATAAAACCACTAATCGAACCTATAATCAACTTGAGATAAAACTTCTACTGTTAACAAATATTCCGGTTTCAGCCGGATTCCAGGCGAATTATATTTCCCGTGACAAAATTATTTTCATATCCGAGTTCAGCTTATCTTCTAACCCCTAAATCGAATATATAATCAGCCTCAAATAAAACTTTTACTTTTAACAAACTTTCCAGTTTTGGCCGGATTGCCGGCGAAATACTTGTCGGGTTGAGAAAATGATTTTCATATTCGTGTTCAGCATGTCTTCTTACCCCTGAATCGACTAACGCATTAGGTGTTGAAAAATATTTTGTTTGCCCCTTAATTTGAACCCCTCCCTAACCCCTCAATGTAGTGCTTCATAGCCCATCTACAAACTCGACCTGTCCCTGGTCGCAAAGAATCCTCACACCAAGTTTGATCAAAATATCCCATTCCCTTCGAGAGTTATCGTGCTCACAGACAGACGGACAACTTTTACGAAGTCATAGGTATCCCAAAAAGTACCTCCACTGACCACTCAACTCCCGCTCGAATACTGTAGAAACAAACGGAAGCCAAACATGTCTACTTTGTCACCATCGTTGTTGGTAGTGATTCTAGTTTTAAGATGCAATTTCTCGAGACGTTTCCCGGTATCTCTCTTATTCAAGCATAATCCGTGAATTAAGTCTTCCCTCCCATTTCCTTGTCCCTAAAATCAATGCATTGACCATTTTGTCTTTTCCAGAGAATGTATTAGAGTCGCCACGTGACATCAACTCCAATCGTCGAAGCAGCACTAGTCATCCCCTCAAATTACAGATTCACCTTTCCGACGGTACTGGGAAACTTCCGCCAGTTGATTCTCCTCGGTGCCGATCAATAAGAGCGCTTATTTCATTTCTCCCGGACCAAACTCTCCCCAGGATGTGACTGTGTGCGACGAGGGGGGATGTTTACGTTATTGTTTTGTGAATTTAAACACAGTGCTAACAGAGGTGCAAGGACTACTGTTCCGGGAGGGGGAGGTCGGACCCCGATGAAAAATGTATCTCAAAATAGTAGTATGAAGTTGTACGAAAAAGTAGCATGCAGTACTAACTGATGCTACTACATGCTTCTATGTCAAGATTACCGTGTTACTGCATGCAACTATTAGCGAGACTAAATGCTACTATAGCAAGAGAGGATGCTACTGGATATTACTGCTTAAGATTGGCCCAGTCTGAGGCACAGTAAATGAAGTATTTTTTACTATTACGTGCAATTTTTTGTAAAACTATCATACAACTACGCAGGCTACAAATTTTTCATCGGGACGTAAAAGGCCTTTCTCCCGTTACCCGGTATTTACCCGGTATAACATAGAGTCGATTTCTAGCTGTTACACACTTTTCCCGCGTTCGAACGAGAAGCAGTAGCCCTTTCCTGTGCTGTTGCGGTTAAAATACAGCTCTTGTCAAACCCTCATTAATAATGCGAACACACGATCAGGGTCCGGAGCTCTCGGACTGAAATTCCTGACCGGATTTGCGGCACCATCATCACGTCCATATGGAAAAGTTGAAATTTTTTCAACTTGATGATAAAAGTGCAGGAAATCCGGCCGGGAAATCCTCATCGTGTGTTCGCACTTGTAACACCAAGAGTTGATGACATAGAGTTGTTTTTTTAGCTCTGACGCGCTTTTCCCGAGTTCGAACGAGAAGCAGCATTGCTTTCCTAAAACATTATCGCTTAAACTGGTAAGCTAAAACGTAACCGCGTAAACTGACAAGAATTGTCAAGATGAGCCGAAAAAGCATGTGCTGTCGTTTCCGATATACAGTAGAGGTATGTTAATTTGAACAGTTACTTAAATGTAACTGTGCAGTTTTGGGCTGAATGGGCGAATGTATATCCAAAATATCTATTCAGGCGTTTTCAGAGGCCCTTAATAACCTGCTTTGGCTAACTCATAGTTGACTTTAGTCAAAGCAAGTGCATGAAAATGGCGAAGTGCAAAGTCAACAAACGTTCACATAAGCATACCTCTACAGTGATGATAAACAGAAAAATCAGCATAAGTATTATCTGTTGAAACTGCGCATCCTTGTGTTATCTATTATGAAACTTCGGCATGTCACAGCCTTGTCAAATGGGATTTATGCCAGTGTAGCTTTATGAATTCTTGTTAACAATTCAGAGAGTTCTGAGCCCTTATTTTGCATCACGTATCTAATGTTTTTCCCGGGAGGAAAGCCCAGTCTTCATTACCATTTTTTTGCCGTTTGCTGTTAATGGCATGGTAATGTCTTATGTCGTTTTGTTCGTTTCTGGGTGGAGTTCCGGTAAGTTGTAAACGGGAGAACCGTAGTTTGGGTGGAGGGCAAAAGTAGGTAATGGAAGGCTTATGACTTGTCGAGCATCGCGTGCGATACCCAAGCGTGTAAGTCGCTTTTAACCACCCTACTATGACGCTGGTGGTGTGCTCTATAGTAGCTGCGTTCATTGTCCCCGGAGTATTCATCGGTAGCCTCTTGTTTTACTTAAAAGGCGTTTTTGTAGTAACTGGTGGCTGCTCCCCAGTCTTTTAACCCGTTTCCGGACTAACCTGTGTCTGGTTAGTCCTCACCGGTGCGGACTAACCAGAATCTGCTCGGTAGGTCGGATCTATTGAGATCACCGGATACTGCCCGGATTGAAACGAATGCATCTAGTATTTCTGCGTTTTAGCGATTTATGTGCACGAGAAGCCTATATGGTAGAAGATCAGTGTAGAGAAATATCTGCAGTGACCTTATCTTGAGAATCGCCTGAGATCTTGAAAATAGTCAACCTAACCGCATCCAGTGAACAGCCTAGATAGACGGAATTTTCTAGTGTATATGGCTGGTTGAGACTTGGGTTTACGTTTGGTGACCGACGCAGATTTCGATGCACGCAGGTTTCGTTCTGTTTCGTGTAAGATCCAACGTTTTGGCCCTTTGGTCCGCATCACTATCTTAAAACCAAGTTTTTTCTACCGAATATGTCTTTGTTTTTAACGCCACCTGTTTTCTACACCAGTTATGAGTGGTGACCGAACACAGATGACGCGGCATATAAGTATCGTGTAGTCAGTACAAGTTGGATTGGTGTCACTCGACCGTCGTTATTTGCATTGATATTTTTTTTTTAGAATCAAGGCGATGCATTGTTAAAGCTGTTTAGTACAGGATAGGCGACTCTTATTCTATAAAGCTGACTATTTAGAAAAGTCCGAACTACCCATGGATATCTTTATGACTTAATGTTCAAAGCGTTTCAATCCTAGTGACTAAAAGGGGTGAAATAGGACAATCTGGTTATTCACTTAAATAGGCTGAAGAGCCGATGCAAATAGATTGCTTCGTTGCTTCAGTATTCACGAATAATCGATTTTCGAGTACTGGAGTTTCCCTCTCAGATTTGTGGTACCTTTGTGCGCTTGAGTATGCTTGACAGAAAAGGTTTACGAAAAATTCGAGTTGAGGAACCAAGCAGCCTTCACCGAGTTCGCCTCTGGCCACTGAAAAGCCGTGTTTATGTTGCGATTTTGGGGACGGCTGTAGATATTCTGAGCGTCACTACTAGAGCATATAGTTGAGAATGAGAAAATTCTTTAGCAGAATCCAAGTAATTTAGTATGTTTAGTCGAATGATACAAACATAAATTGGCTTTTCAGTTAAACTTTAAGAGACTCGTTTGTCCCTCGCGTAGTACATTTTCAAAGACATGTTTTAGTTATGGGTATAAAAAAAAAGAGTTTCGGCTTGACGTTTACGTTTTATTTCTGTATAGTATGGTTCATGTGACGAATTCGGGACTCGGTATCAAGGGAAGTTCTAGGACACATGATAATTTTGGAATCCGTCTTGTTTTAATAGAAGAATCAGTATTCATATTTCCAGCACTTGAGTTGAGAAGGTCGTTATCCCCCTCCCCCTTATTGCGAAGGTTATGGTGGAAAATACCCCTACATTGTGTGCTGAACCAGTGCCCCCCCCCCCCCCCCCCCCCCCCCCCCCCCCCGGGAAATGTTTGCGAAAGTCGTGCTCATCAGAATGGAGCTTTGATGCCTTTGTGCCAATTTCCTTTGTAGTTCGGACACACGGAAGTCAATTAAATGGCTTCATTAGAATCAAGGGTCCTTACGTTGAATTCGAGGGACTTGTGGGGACGTCCCTTTCGCAGAAATGAATTTAAGCCATTTCACAGAGTCAGAAAAAGAAGAGGGAGAAGCAGGTGAAAATATAACTTTCGGGGTAATTTTTTTTTCTCACTTTCCGGAGTATGAAGCGTGAGAATCGATTGAAGAATTGCGGCACTGGAGTTAGAACAGTACTGAGCACTTTTTCTTGGAATGTCATCAGAATACCGTGGAATAGCGTTCTACCTTTAGAACAAAACACAAGCCCGTTTCTTTCATTTTTCTTGCAGGGTCTAAGCTATCCTGAGAATATAAAATGAGAACGACTGTCAGGGATTGTTTCACGTGACGGGGACGCCACTGGGCAAGAAACTCTCGTGGGGTAAGGGCGATTCTGAGTTGGCTTTCCGAAAAGCAAAGCGATAATCCACCTAGTGGCAGCGCAAAAGGGAACGGAAAGTCGTTGCGTCTTTACAACTTTTCGCAGACTGGCTGAGATCAATTTCCACGCCGTGCGGAAACTAGCGGAGCGCAAGAACAGCTCTGGAAAGCGTAGCAAGTTTTCGCCGAAGTCGCAAGAACAGCCGGCGCAATAGTTAAGTATACACAGTACCATTAGTAACGACTGGGAAGGAAGTGGAAATGCGTTATAGGCTGGCGACAAAAGTGGTTAAAGTGTCAAGAAGCAGCAAATATCGAGTTTGCACCTGCAGACTTAATTTGAGATTGACAATCTAATGATTTCCGGGAGACATTGGAGATGCTGAGCTGAATTCTGGCATTTCCCGTTTCAGATTTTCGTTTTTTCTCTTCTATCATAGAGAGTGTGAGACATTTCTAAACTTTCCCCCATTCAAGCTAACGGTAATGCAGTAGGCCTACAGTGTTAGGACACTGTTCCTTGTTCTTATAGGCATAATAAGCGGAGTCTCCAGTCGACCGTATGTCACCCGGAACACCTGAGGTCAATAGGCAAGTGCAGGGGAAAATGGTCGCCAGACAAGACAGACTCGTGGGAATTGGGACAATCAGTTTATTTGACTCCATCCTCTCTTCGGAGTGAAAGAGGGGCTTTTGGACTTTCATGGCGATCCTAGGAACGAAAAGGTGCTCTTTCTTATAGCCACGGTCCCTCCCAAACAGCTAGCAACGCCAAAAGGAATAACAGCCTTGTCACCAGCACGTAAGGTTGAAGGTGGCGGCAGGGGCGTCACGACCGGGGGGAGGTGGGACGCCCCCCCCCCCCCACAATGCTGTCGGTAAAAAATAACCGAGTCAGCGCGAAGCGCCGCGATTTTTCTTCAAAATAGTTTACTTTTTCATGAAAATAGTCGTTTTTTCTTAAAATTGGTCGATTTTTCGTCAAAACCAATCGTTTTTTTACTGCAGAAAAAGTCGGTAAAAATTCCCACCCAGTCGGTAAATTCCTCACCCCCCCCCCCCCCAAACATTTTGGCCAGTAACGCCTCTGGGTGTCAGGGTTGATGCAGTGAAAGAAGTTTCATAACAACATGATGGCAGTTTTGACAGATAACACTTGGGATGTTGTCTGTTATAATTTAGCAAATGTTATGCATTCGATGTTATGCATAACACGAATTGCCAAGAAGATTCGAAAAACCGCCGATCTATCTGTTGAAACAGCGCGTCCTTGTGTTATTACGTTAGGTAATTTCTTACAGTGTAGCATACCAATTATTGCCAAAGAGACAAACAAGTCAGCAGATGTCATTTTGGTTATTCTTGTACGCAGAGCTTTTTAATGCGTAACATTTGAAAGACATTTTTAATTTTTTAATTGTGCAATAGTGGGAAGGGTCCGGGGAGAGAGTTAGGATATTTGTCAAGAGAAATCAATAGTAGTCTATAAGACTAAGAGATCCAGAATTTGTTTAGCTAGGATAAGATATAGTGGATCTTTCAGTTTGTATTCAGACGCCAAAGAGTCTTGGAAGAAATTCATTGTGAAGCTGGTTTAAATAAAGAGTGAAACTAATTATAAATTTGAGGGCATATAAGCTGTCACTTATAACAACAAAGTACTTGGTTAATTTTAGGGAGAAATCTGGTCCCCACTGTTGATGAACACCCGCGTTCTGAAGACCAAGGCTGTCGGGGAATCGGAAGTAATCATCAGTCCGAAACCTCGGGAGTTTTATCGTGAGATTAAGGAGGTGGATTTTGAAATTATGGATCCAGGCCAGAGCTAATTCGCTTCCCCTGTTAGGTAGATTTTGAGTTTTGGATAGGGATAGGACTGGTCCAGATCAGGGGCGTAATGTCGTCAAAATCCTAGGGGGGGCGGGGGGGGGGGGGGGGGGGGGCAAAGTTGTAGCCGATTTTTTCCAGTCAAGTGAAAATGAGTTTTATTTCAAGAAGAAAAACGTAATAAAAACAAGAGCTACGAGCTCATATGGCACTTGTTACGAGTACGTTTTAGATGAGAACGTCACACAATACCCCCTTCATCTTTCTAAGATCGGACTTAAAAATAGGATATCTAGTTTCACTCGAGGATGAGCATTCCCGGCATTGCCTCGGATCATCCAGAGTAAATGTCAGGGCACAATATTTCCGGTACTCGTCCCCCTCAAACTCCCCCTATAACCACGGCCAAATCTGAGCATTTTTCGTGAAACTACAGTACTCCCCCCCCCCCCCCCCCGTGTTCAGATCCGGTTCGGACCCTAAACTATGTCATCTAGGGAGCATCGAATATCTGCTCTTCAAGTTTCATTCAAATCCCTCCACTCGTTTGACCTCTATGCGAGCGACAACATTTCCGGGACTCCCCCTCCAACTCCCCACGCTGTGGCCAAATACGACTAAGAAACATAGACCTCGTATCTCTGACATCTCCTCTTCTTGTCCTTCAAGTTTGAGTCCAATCGAAGCATATCTGCAAATTTCCGGTTCATCCTCCTCCTACCCTGGCCGGATCCGGTCTGAACCGTAAAAAAACTAGGTCGCATAAAATCAGTACTGTCAAAGTTGCATCCCATTCGGTACATTCGTCCCAACCACATTAGCTAGGTCATTAGTTTTTATCATTAGAAAAGTTTTACTCGAATCGGACCACCCGTTCACAACCTACAGAAATCAGTAATTTCCGGATTCCCCTCCCCTTAACTCCACCGAAAATGGTCGGATCAAGAAACGGAAGTTTTCGTAGGGCATTTCCTTAAGTTTATTTGGTTTGGGTCACTAATATGCCTGCAAAGTTTCATCGTCCTTACCACATCTGGAAGTATCCTTACTCGCGATCACGCGAATTCTGGGAAACCCCCTCCCACTCCCCCCAAAGAGCCCCGATGTGGTCCAGTTCTGCCAAGAACGTATCTGGGGCTTATGTTTGTTCTTCCCACCAAATTCCATCCCGATCCCTCGACTCCCCCCACAAGTATTAGATCCGGCCCGGACTTGACATGGTACATCGGAGACGACACTCCACTTGTGAAGCTTCATTCAAATCGGATCGCCCGTTAAAAACTTATGAATGCCACTAGATTCCGAATTCTTCATCCCTCCACTCCCCCACGATGGTCTGATCATGTAAACGACTATTCTCAAGTCAGTTTGTTCGTGTCCTTGATACGCCAGCCCAGTTTCATCGTCTTAGTTCATCAGGAAGTACCACACTCGCGAGATCACCAGAATTCCCCCCCCCCCCCCCACAGTGCCCGAATCTGGTTCGGTTATGTCAATGATGTATCTACTGTTTGCTTGGTGTCTCCCCACCAAGTTTCATCTCGATCCCTCCACTCATTGCGTTTCCCAAGATTTCCGGTTGCCCCCTCCAGCTTCCCCCAAGTCACCGGATCCGGTCCGGATTTTAAGTTGGTCGTCTGAGGTACAGGATTTTTCCAAATGTCAAGTTTCATTAAGATCTGATCACCCGTTATAAAGTTATAAATACATCAAAATTTCGGATTCCCCCTCCTTACACTCCCCACACGATGCTCGGGAAGTGACTATTTCCAACTTATATGTCCCTGATATGCCTGCCAAGTTTCATCTTCCTAACTTATGTTGAAGTGCCCGAACTAGTAAAACCTGCACAGACCGACGGAGGGACAGAAGGGCCAAGTTTCATCGTCCTAGCTTCTGTGGAAGTGCCCCAAACTAGAAAAACCCGGTCAAACTGACGGAGGGACAGAAATTGCGATCGCTATATGGTACTTGGCCGAAGGGCAAGTGCCATAACAAAGAGATATTTTACTAATTGACCAAGGCGAAACGACGCTTCTTCGAATTCGCAAATCTGTCTACTGCGCGATTGACGTCAAGCTTCTTCGCTTTTAATGACACTTGCCCTTCGGCCAAGTGCCATATAGCGATCGTAATTTCTGTTCGTCCGTCGGTCTGTCCGGGTTTTTCTAGTTTGAGGCACTTCCACAGAAGCTAGGACGATGAAACTTGGCAGGTATATAAGAAAACCGAAAAGAGAGACTTTATTTTAAAAACGACTTTCACAGCGCGTGGCGCCGAATTAGCGCTTCACGTCAGGTAATTTATACACTTATCAGATAAAAACCGATCGTCGACGAAAGGCTGAGTCAACACAACAAAATAATACATAAATCACTGGTTAATAAGGTTTAGTGGTCCAGCACCGGTCCCAGCATCGTGGGGGAGTGGAGGGACGTGGAATCCAGAATCTTGAGGTATTTATAACTTGTGAACGGGTGATCGGATCTTAATGAAAACTTGATACTGGAAAGACCTCGTGTCTCAGACGACCCACTTCAAATCCGAACCGGATCCGGGGACTTTTGGGGGAGTTGGAGGGGGGAGCCGGAAATCTTGGGAAACGCTTAGAGTGGAGGGATCGGGATGTTTCTTGTTGGGAAGAGCAAGCTCACGTCTTAGACACATCATTGACATAACCGGACGTGATTCTGGCACTGTGGGGGGACTTAGGGGGGGGGGGGGGGGTTCTGGTGATCCAGCGAGTTCGGTACTTCCTGATGTAATAAGATGATGAAACTCGGCAGGAATATAGGCGTCTTCTCGCCGTTCCCCGAGGACTCCTCAGGGAATCGAAGGGAACGGCGAGAATGGAGGGAGTACAGAAACAGCGAAAACACGGGGAGAATGCTTCCAAAATTGGTTTTGTTCGAAAAAAAAATATGTACTTGAAGAAATTAGTCTGGGTCTGCTTTATTTTTGGTTTTGTTTATTATGATTGTTTTTAATCAACTTTACATTGCAAAAATACCAGCAAAGTTGACTCCCCTCCGAATCTCAAAGAATCTCCTTTTTGATGATGGTGATGATAATCGGAGCATTCCTCTTCCGTGGGGACGGGGAGTGAGTCTCCGGGACAAACAAAACGGGGGGACTCCTCAAGGTGAGTCCTCGGGGATGCGAGATTACGCCTTATGTGGGATCCGAATAGACCGACATGAGAATAGTCGTTTGCACGATTCGAACACTGTGGGGGGACGGGATCCGGAATCTAGTGGCATTTATAACTTCTATAAGGGGCGATCGGATTTATGAAACTTGGCAAGTCCGGACCGGATCCGATACTGGGGGGGGGGGATTAGAAGGGGGCACCGGAATTTTTGTGCAACGCTTAGTGTCGAGGGATCGGGATGGAATTTGGCGGGAAGAACAAGCATAAGCATTAGATACGTTCTTGACAGAACCAGATCATGTCGGGGCTCTTTGGGGTAGTTGGAGTGGATTTCCCAGAATTCCGGTGATCGCGAGAAAGGATACTTCCAGATGTGCTAAGGACGATAAAACTAGGCAGGCATATTAATGACCGGCAAAATAGACTTAAGGACCCGACACAATGCCCTAGGAAGACTTCCGTTCCCGGATCCGACCATTTTTCGGGAGTAGAGGGAGGGGGGATCCGGAAACTACTGACTTGCGTAGGTTGCGAAAAAATGGTCC
The DNA here is from genome assembly GCA_023053575.1 of Branchinecta lynchi. Taxonomy (NCBI): domain Eukaryota; kingdom Metazoa; phylum Arthropoda; class Branchiopoda; order Anostraca; family Branchinectidae; genus Branchinecta; species Branchinecta lynchi. The sequence continues at coordinate 20,845,407 of JAKZAP010000004.1, read as the reverse complement.
GATTCAAGTGAAACTTTATGGGTGATAAAAACTTATGACCTAGATATGCAAAGCATGTGTACGAACCCATGCGGCCATGGTTGGGGGAGTTCGGGGGGGGGTCCGAAACTTTTTGACATGCAGAAAAACCAAACGGATAGGCAAAATGGAACGCAACTTGGACAGTACCAAGTTTATGCGGCCTAGATTTGTCATTTGGCGTCCCAACCGGATCCGACCAAGGTAGAAGTAGGATGAAGTTGGAACCGGAAATTTGCAGATATGCTCCGATTCTGGTTAAACTTGACGGACAGGGAGAAGAGATGTTAGAATGTGTCCGAGTCGTATCGGCCACAGTAGGGAGGGGGGGTGGGGGTCTTGGAAATGCTGTGGCTCGCATAGGGGTTAAACGAGTGAAGTGATTTGAATGAAACTTGGAAAGTAGAGACGTTGTTCGTTGTCTTAGATGACATATTTCAGGGTCTGGACCGATCCGAGCAGGGTGGGGAGGGGCATCGGAATTCCCGGGAAAATGCTCAGATTCACTTTCTCGCTTCTCACACAACCTACTCGTAACAAGCGCCATATGACCTCGTAGCTCTTGTTCAGGTTGGGTAGGGCTTTTTCAGGTTCAAACTGGGGGGGGGGGGGGGGGAAACTGGGCAACTTACGTCCCTGGTCCAGATGTCAGGTATAATTGCCAACTTTGCCAATCTCGGGAGGAGGAAAACATCTTAATCGATGCCAGGAGCAGCTTTCGAAGTTAAGGGGGTTAGTTTTTAAGGGGGAAGTTTTGGGTCTTCCAGATATCGTGAATGGCACGACGGAAGCGCTGAAGCTAAGAGCCATTAAGCTACGTGTAGTGAGGCTCCAGAAACGCATGGAAATTCTGCTTTTTAGTTGTTTTTTTTTTGTATGGCCCTTGGGCTTTGAAATACAATTATATGGGCTACGATGATGACGCTGTCCAAGAGGAAGCAGCAAATAAGCGCCAGTTGTAAATTTGTATGTGCTAATGTCTGCGGTACTTCACACCAGCATAGCTGCTTGCCATCTGTTACGACCGCGTTCTATTTCAGTGTTTTCGAATGTTATTGCACAAAAAAAGCCGCCTTAATTCCAAACGAGAAGACTAACAAAACAGACGAGGCGTACCAATCTGTTCAACTACAGGGCCAGGAAGTGGGAGGCGTCCCTACTTCACGAGGAGCAGCTGACACCGACCAAGAGCGCAGAGGTCGTATTCAATTGGTCATTTTGTTGATTGCCACCGCAAAATTCTTTTGGCGGCATAAAAGAAAACGCATTTTCTGATGAACGTTTATTAAAATCATTAAACAAACAATTAACTCAAATACTCGAATTTGCACGAAAGTTCAGGGCAGTCCCAGATACTTCAAGACAAACAGTATGATATGCTTTAATAGGTCTCGCACAAGAGTTTGTTCCCAGCGCTTGCTCTCTCAAACCTGGCTTCGACCACTGCCATCTAGGCATTTGCCAAAATCAAAGCCGATTGGCCGAGAAGCAAGTTACCACTGAAACAAAAGAAGAGCCAGTCAAAATGTATCTGGAATCTGTAACCCTCTGCCCTTCTAGGCGATGGTCTTCTGGGGGGTTACTTCAGTATCTGACAAAAGATCACTATAAACGGATCTGATTCAACTAGTATATAAAAAACAGGAAACATAATCAACAGCTCTTTGCATCCCAAGGATCAGCACTTTAATTACAAATGTAGGGCGAGTTTCATTTAGGTGAAATCACCCGCAGGAAAACTTCGAAAGAAAGAAAGACTGAACACTGATGATAGTACCACGGCCAGGTTAAGTACCGCTGATGCAAAGTGCTGTATATATCATCGAAGTGAAAACAATCAACCAAAAACTTATCTTAATTATTAAAATAAACGCAACAGATCGTACTAAACAGTAAACAAAAAATTAAAAATAGGATAATAAGTACTAAGGTTCCAACCAGCACTGGACTTCCGTGTTACCACACCAAAGGGGCACGACCGAAAAGGGGCCGGTCTCACCGACCAAAGTGAGTAACGCGGCTGGCCCACCTTTCGGTTCCACAAAAATCCATCTGAGATCCACACTCCAACAAATCCGCCAACCCCGCGTCGAGCAAGCATCAAATACAAGGGCACAGGCAGCTGCCACCCAAATGTTCAAACGTATGAAATACTAAATATTAAATAACAAAACTGTAATCTTCAACACACGACGGTGCAACTACCAAAACAACTACGAAGCCTCATCGATACAATCAACGGTGTGACACATCATAAAAAAGCGAGCATACTGTACTGTACACACAGTGTTGTAAGGCCGTGTCTTGTTTTCTTCCAACAAAACGAGAAACGTGTAAAGTTTTGAGCACTTTTAGGTAAGTGGGCGGACGTGACGTGTTTCATTTTTTCGTGCGTCACTCATAGAAAGGCGCAAGCGCGAACAGGCGCGCGCAAGCGCTAAGTACTTACAAACTTGGAATACTATCACAGCCAGACAACAGATCTGGATTTGGGGTACAGTAAGAACAATGGGAAAATCTGGGCGGTCTGGTCCAAACCATCATCACACTGTCATTACACTTTCCCTCGACATAACCTGACTGATAGAATGGGCCCACATTGACAATATTTTTAGTCAACATCAGGAAAGGTAATTTTAAATTTACTACTCTATGAGAAAAATGCAAAATGAAAAATGAGTCAGTCCAATTAACTGTTCAGTTCTTGCTCCTTAGTTCTGAGGGATACAAATAATAAATGCAGTTGCCTTATAGGGCCTGGGTTGTGTTACTCTTTACTGACAAACGGTGGTGAAAGGGGAAACAGACAGGTATGCTCAAGTAGAATTGTCACGTCAAAGAGAGGAGGTTCTGGACCGACCACGGGAGGGGACTGGGGAAGGTGATGTGCAACCGTGCAGGAAAGAGGGCCGAATCGGCCTTACTTGTGAAGAAAACGCTCCTTGCGAATTGGTCCATAGGTTCTTTAAAAAGTGAGGACACAGGACACGACTAACTGACGCTACTTTTGGTCCAACATTTAACCATTCACCCTGTAGTTCAGGGCCGTTACAAAAAGGAATGAGAAGAGATAGCGAGAAAGAAAGACAGTTACTTAGAGAAGACGGCAGCGCTCTGGGGAGGGCGCGTCGAGAGATTCCTCGACCCTAACATCCAAATATTGCTGGTGGTTCCCCCGATGGGCTATTGCTACTATACACGTTCAGAAGTTCAACAGATACTTCTCAGGTAGCCACCATAAATGAAAGGCACAGCCAAGAGATAGAGAAAAGCGATCCATTCAAGAGGCAGGGCTTTAGTACAAAAAGGAAAGACTATTTTGCAGAATGTTAAATAAAATCTCGATACACCTTTCACTTGTAACACGCATTTTCGGTGGAATATTTTCCTTGAGTTCATGTAGCCTGGCAGGCTAGCGACCTAGGCGCCGATGTCTATGAACAACAGAGAAAGAGAGCAGGTTGGCAATTCAGTTGACTAGTAAAAATGCCTTTTCTAACAATCGAATCCATTCAAAAATCAACGGTAACAAATTTTCAATCAACTAAATAAAGCTGAATCGAAAAGAAGCGAGGTTTGGGATACAAGAAAAACAAACTTCAGTTAACCACCTTGTTCGCGCGTTGAGTACAATACTGACAAAATAATCTACTTTCTAAGCACAGTGGCGGGGGTTTCAGAGCTTAGCGCCCCACAGTCCCCACCGCTAATATCAACTTTGCACAAAACGACTTGGGTAGTAGTAAAATAGACATCTGCTACAAAACTAACAAAATGTCGCATTCAAGTTTCCTGGAATGAGGTTACAGACCGATGGGTGGAACCTGGAGATAGCGGTAGACATAGAGTCGGTAGTCCTTGCTTGCAAGTACCACAGAGCCATCGTCCATTAATGCCACATCAAAACACTGAGCATGCTTCACTTTAGATTCCAGGGCAGAGAGGAGCTGACCCTCTTGCGTGAAAATGGTTAGGTTGAAGTTGTTGTGGTTGTCGGCAATGAGGATCTCTCCGCTAGAGTTGATACAGACGCCGATCGGGTAGTTGGTAATCCCTTCTCCTCCGATCTGTCGGAGGTAAGTTCCCTCATAACTGAAGACTTTCACGCAGTGGGCGCGGTTGTCGGAAATGAAGATCTCCTGTCTGTCGTTGACGACGACTCCGTTCGGGAATTCGAGGTGCTTCGAGCAGCCGAACTTGTGCAGGACGTTTCCATGCTGATCAAAGATGATCACTCGCATGACTTTGCATTCAACAACGATGATACGGCCCTTATTGTCGACCGTAACGCCTCGCGGGTGCTGGAGGATGTTGGCACCAAACTTCCGGACGAACTGACCGTACTGGTTGTAAATCTGGATCTGATGAGTGGGGGATCGCTCAGTTACGATGATGTCTCCTGACGGTCGGACAACAGCCACACGGTTCGGGTAGAGGAGCTGACCGTCGCGCTTGCCGCACTCGCCAAACTGGAACTTGAATCGACCTTCCTTGTCGAAGATCTGAATGCGGTGATTGTTGGTGTCCGCAACAATGATGTCATTTTGGGCGTTGACAGCCACACCGCTTGGTTCAGTGAACTGACCTTCCATGACCCCGAACTCGCCGAATTTGCAGTGATAAATCATCTTTTGTCTCTTGATCTGCGACTTGGGTGGGAACATACCAGGCGTAATCATTCGAGAAGCCATCTCTAGAACATTCGATGGCTCCGGATTGGAGAGCTGATACGGTGGTTCGGGCTGAGCCTGCTGGAAGATGCTATCAGCAACGCCACTCGACCATTTTTCATAAGCGTTGGCGGCTGAAAACGCCAAATCGCCCATGCTGGTCGGTCCTCCAAACCCAATGTTCGGCTGGTTAGAAAATCGTCTGGCGAGCATTGACGTATCAAACGGGGACGCTGACATATTGCGATCCATGTGGCTGAGAGGGGCGGATGTGGTACCGTTGGAAATGTGGTTGAGCGCCGCCAGCGTTGATGCTGCTGTTGGGCGGGCAATGGGTGGCTGACGGCCGGGAAGCACAACTGGCTCACCCCCGGATCGGATGTATCCGAAGGTGTTCCTCACGCCAGTCTGGATGGATTGGAAGTTGGAGCAGAACTCAAGATCGTTGCATCCAGTAAGAATCTGCGTGTCTGGGCTGTAGCTCATGAACGCCATGAACTTCTGGTCAAGGAGCTTCTTGAAAATCAGCGTTTCAGCAGGAGACGCATACTTGACAAGTCGCTCGGCAAATCCGCAGGTTCTCAAGAGGCGATCGGCGCACTCTGCAGACCTGTTACTTAGCTCGCTCAAAGCCATTTGACGAGCGGTTCCAACAATTTCGAGCTCTTTGAAAATCTCGGCTTTACGCTCTTCTAAAACTGATCTGTAGAACTGGAAAGCATCGGTTACTTCGCCTTGGGCTTTGTTAATCTGGGCGGCGAGCCGACCAGCGGCGCTATCGGCGGACTGTGTGATGCTTCGCAAGTCTGCGGCCTTCTGTCGCGCCTCTGCGACTATCTGGCTCATCGCATGCGATAGTCTCGGTCCGATATCTGTAAGTGCCTCGAGCTCGTGCTGCCCACTTGCATTGTGCTCTGCCACAACGCACTCGCTGCAGACGGGCAGGCAGCAAGTTCTGCAGTACATTGCAAGTCGTTCGGTCTTGTGCTGGGGGCAAATGACGCTCTTGTCATGTCGCGGACCGATTTCTCCCATCATTTGCACTCTATGACCTTCAAAGCAGTGCATGTACTGGTGTGCCATGACGCAGCTGGCGCAGAGAATATTGGCGCAGTCAAAGCACCGTGCTACAGCCGCGGAATCCTTTCCTTTGCAACCTGTGCACATAAACGGGTTCGTTTCGGTCGTGTGCGCCGCCTCAATTAGGCTCGAGATTCCATAGTCTGAGAGAAGGCCGGCGACTCCCAAGTTTCCAAGGGGGCACTCGGCGCGGCAAACGGGGCAAGTTACACGCTCCGGGTGGTCTTGGGCGCGCTCCAGACATGGCTGACAGAATGTATGCAGACACGGTAATACTTTTGGCAATGTGAAAGTCTCCCCGCAAAGACCACAGCGAGTGTGCAGCCCGGGGCTTGAAGTGCCACTGGACGTGGAGCCAGGGCCTGAAGCGGATCCAAGACTTGTCGTCGTTCCAGTTCCTCCTGCAATAAAACAAGAACATGAGTCATCAAACTTCGCAATCAATAGTCAGAGGTAATAAAAAACGGTTTCTGCTGGGATTGTTCCAACATACGGACAAAAAGCCGTAAAACACTAACGGCTCAGGGAACGTTTCCGAGTCGACAGTATACTGGTTTTTAGTGGGCTTCAGACTCCTCCGACTACTTTAATCGTCCGAAGAACAGCGACAGGCGACAGTCCCCTTTTCTCATCTCGTCTCAATTTTTTGGGTTCTTGTCCCGATGGAAATAGCCCTTCGCGCGACCTAGGCCTATGAAAAGTTCCAATTCCAGCAAAGCCCTCGAGAGAGAGAGAGCAAGAAATAGACACGACGGAAAGTTTATTAATCGACAGGAAATCCAACCAAAAATTCTAAGCAAACTCTCTCGAGAGAAGATCTCCGCCCCAATGGAATCCTGAAAATGAACTCTAGCTAAAGAAAATGAGCACTGCACGGTTGGGAGGAGATCAATAGCCGATACTTAAAATTTTAAATAGACCCGGCTCAGCGGAAGAAGTCAATATAATCCCAACGGACCATGAACAAGGGCAGTCGCGAACGAAAGGAAATAGGGATGGATCCACTCGTGAATGCAACGTTTCCCGATCCCGACGAGATATAGTGAATCAATCAACGAGACGGGATAATGCAAAAAGCGAATTAAGATAAACAAGAGAGGGTTTTCTCCTTGGAACTTAATCGCTGGAAGATCAGTAAAGAAAAGGGCGTGGGATGTAAATTGGAACATGTGGTGATTTTTCTTGCCGTCACTCGATGTCAATAGGATACAGATTCAGTAAGGTACGCATACCCCCAGTCCAATAAGATTTCGCATGCGAGTCGATGCCAATTTCTACAATTATTTCTGTATAATAACTGTCTAGAGTAATTCGGAATGCAGAAAACAATCTTCCCTTATGTTTGAAATTCGCTCCCGTAGAAGTAGAATATTTTCTACTCACACTGGACCGAAGCATTCATGTCGTAGGGTACGTCCGGAAGATATGAGTCGAAGAGGAAGTCGAATCCGGCTGCGAAAACCCGACTATGTGTGCAACTTACTTTGCGTTCAATAGCAATGAGTGAAGCTGAACGTCAAACAAATTAAGGAATTTCAGAAATGTTACTAGGACAGATTTCAGGGTTTTTCGGAGAACGCGTGTCATTAGAGCCTTGCCTCGATGGGATGCCCACTCCCCAGCACATGAATACACCCTTTCCCATCACCCGGTGCCGGCCATATTTAACTGTTCATTTGTCAACACTTAGTTTAATATTTACGATGAGGCAACCGGTTCCTGCACTTTGTGTACACCAAAACCGAGAGAGAAGGTGATCTCAACTGACTAACGAGTACATTATGACAAAATTCGCGAGACCGTTCGCAGGGGATATGAATACAAGATACTGAAATCCCATTTACATAATGAAGCATATAAATTAAGTTTTGGAAACGTCTTACTGGGCTCTGGAAAAGCCTTGCGGATAGTCACTTCAATTTAGATCTATGATCAGCTTCAAATTCCTATTGGCAAGAATCGACAATGAATCGCAGGAGCCACCAGCTTATGTTCGCGGATTTGTTCTTCCCCGCTTGCAGACTAAGTTGGGTATTCCGCAAAAGGTATTGCAGAGTTCTAAATAACAAATAACATCTTCAGAATAGCTTGTGCGATTATTCCGATTTTCCGTATTATAAGTAGAGGCGGCAACCTTTTCAAAACAGTTTTAATTTCCTCGCCAAGAAATAATCAAAAGTCCCGCAGCTGTGACACCCGCATTTTTTTTCTTTTTCATATCAGTAAGGAATACAACTCCCCGAGTACCGAGGCCACATCTCAAGGACCAAGCTTTCCCGTTCACACACTTATGAGCCTACTTAGAAGCCTTTGTCAACCCTTTTCGCGCCCATGCTGGTACCCTGCTCCAAATATTCTGGCCTTTAAGCACCACAAAAGAAGGCGTCCGTTGACTCGGATTCGAAATCCTTCCATATAACATTTCTTTTCACCCTTCAAATTCACGCTCCTCTCTAAACAAAGAAGACCGGCTCAAGACCCAGGCAAAGTTTTCCAGCAGGGACCGCGGGAGGCCACTCTCAAGCAAAATTAGAAAAGCGGACTCCTGGATTTGAACAAACGAGTCAATCAGAGGTATTTCTGGATTGAAAAGGAGAGAAAATCTAAGCACAGATACGTCAAAGAGGGAGGTACATTAGCACCGAATCCTTGTAACACTGTACTCCTTGACGGCATTTACGCTGTTGCTGTTCACCACCTCAGAAAATTTGTACTAGGAATTACAAATAGCGGATTATGGAGTTCAGAAACTATACATTCGGTCACTGATGTTGCTACAATGGGGTCTGTTCAACAACGCTTTAAGGTTAACTGAAAGGCTGAGGTAACTGGACTGCCTCATGTCACTCGAGAAATTTTCTTCTAGGATTTCTCCGAAAAGACGGAGAAAAGAAATCTTAACATTGGCTAGCGTGACGCATCCACCTTACCGGTTACTGAGATCCAGATAAAGTTGTCGCATTGACACTGTTCACTAATGTAAACGACCAGGAACGGAACACTCGAAATTAGGAAAGGACACGCACTGCTTATTTGAGAAATCAAACAATCGAAGGCCTTCAGGTCTACTTTAACGGCATTCGATACGTGGACGATCTCTGGTCTTATACCACACATTGTATAGATCGGGAGTTCTTATTCCCTTTTCACCCGGGGGCATAAACCTCGCAACTTCCAAGTTCCTGAATAGGGAGTACAGTTCCGCTCTTTGTTTACTCTTTGCTGGACGAGCGAACTACGCAATTCTAGGAACTCCCCAAACACGATTCCGGAAATCCAACTGTCCACGACAAAGCAAAGGAGTTCCGTCTCCTGGAAAATCGGTATGCAAGAACAACTGAGGTACAAGCAAAGCCAGGAGCTATTCCTCTTAAAGCCCACTTGAAAGGGTGTACCAGAATAAAGCTGTCACCAGATACGTAAAAATCTATCTAACCCACTCAACTGTAGGGGGTTTAAAAAGACCTACAACCAAGCATGGAACTGACGATTTCCAGAAAAAAAGGAAAAAAGAACAAAGCTGGAAGATTCGGGTGTCAGCAATTATGTTCGCAACCATTGCCAACCTGTCATGACGACATTCCATCCCACTTGGCTCTCTACTGATTACTGAAAGTAGCAACAGCAGCAATATAATTTCTAGAAGAGTTTCCAGACCTTCGCGTCAACGACGAGCTTGCCTACCCAACACCTTAGGCTATTCCTGAACGCACACCGCAAATTGTTTACTCAATAGTCATTCTTATTTTTTTATGTTGTTATTATGTTTATTTAAATCAAGTGTTAAACTGAATTTTTGCCATGGCCTTCAGATTTTTGTGTAAACACATTATATTCTATTCCATTCTATTTACGGGCATCACAGTTCATATTTCGGTGGTCGCAGTCGCACAAGTGGCGGACCTGTGTGTACCAGCATACCCCTATATAAATTCGCAGACACGGCGTCATGTAAGCTAACAAAAGCCGGTCTCACTCCAGTGGCCACCTGGTGACATCTTTTATCTGATACATGGCAACAGCGACAACATCCGTGTTCGTCCATGACTTCATGGCGTTGCTCACCAGTGCGGATCCGAACTGTGCAAATTGAACTTCAATTAGACGACACCACCGCCTCCAAGTCAAGGGCAGCTCGCTTCCATAAAGCTTTTATTATTTCACTCAGATGAAGCTTCGCTGCCATAAAAAGTGAGAATTTCCTTTCGCACGATTACAGCCTAGAGTAATTTAAGCTAGCAATAGAAGTGAAACTGGTGTCTACCCCTTCTGTTAAATAATTAAAGCTCCAATCGAGGCTCGTTTAGCACCACAGAACATATTTCCCAACCTTAGCTTAGAAGTTACGCGGAAAAGCGTCCTGGAAATGTGTATCCTGATGAATAACAACAAAATCAATGGGCAATTAAGCGCTTCTTACTTCATACACCAAAAGTTCATTTAAGAGACAAATAATTCCGATACCAGCTCTCTACAAAATTTTACAAACCAAAGCTCTCTACAAAATTTTGAGAGACAAAACATGTCGTCCAATGCATGCTCCCTACAGCTTTTTTGTTTTGTGATTTTGAACTTGCGGTTATATATTGATCAATTAGTGTTCAACCGTACCCCAGAAGATAAAATTTGTGATTTTAGATTGAGTGTGACAACAGGAGACAGGACGTGAAATTGCTAAGTCATGTCAGGATTCAGGTTGCAATCCATTTGCAATTTACATTTTTATTACTGCAATCAGAAAGACACAGGGCAATGACAAATCTGAAAAGTTCTCATCTAATGAAATGAAATGGCACGAATGATTTCCTACGGATACTAGACCATATTTTTTTAAAGTTAGGCCTTAACAGGAATACGTAGAGCAATCTATTTACAATTCAAATTTATTAGGGCGATCGAAGCAATTCGACGTGATTTCCCACAAAATCAAAAGTGTTTGCATAACCAACAAAACTACAAGCGTTTCCACGAGCTGGATACAAAGGAGAAACAAGACACAATTGGCTATCCCCACTACACCATATTATGTTTTGATGTTGTTTCTTGACAGGACATGTCTTTACTTTACAGTTCAATCGCTTCGCTATTTCAGTTTATTAGGGAAATCCGAAGGTTATCGGACAAGGACAGATCTGACGAGCTTTCCCACCAAATTCGAACTTGTTTGCATAACCTACAAAATTGCAAGCGTTTCCACGAGTTGGAGACAGAAGTGTTTACATACATAGCGGCACGAAGGATTTCCAACACCTCGCCAGCTAGTGCCAAAACGCAAGTAAGAACTACGTTTCCCAGCACAGGCGTAACATGCTTCCAGCTTCCAGTGCTAGACGGGGCGAAGACGTCTCATCTAAGCACTGCAAGTTTCAACACCAATATTTTGCCAAGGGGTTGCTCGCTCGACTTTTGCACGACTCTTATTACTCCGCTGTATTTCTCTAGATATAATTACTATTTTACTTATTAATTAAAAACTAGCCCGCTTTTATTACACTACACTATTACTGATTGTTGTTCAAAAATGTTTACAAAGTTTTCAATTCTTCCGATCAAAATGTCTAGTTTTATTTTTCCCGTTTTGTACAACTTTATTTGTTTAATTTGTCACTTCCATCTTTACGTAAAAAGTGTCTTCAAAGTGTCATACGTTTGCTCAAACGACAATGTAGCGTTTCTGTCCACCAACGTTGTCCTATTCTAAGTACATAGTCTCTGGTTTCCTTAGTAACAAAGGAGAGGGGATGAGGAATGAGCGGACCCTTTGACAGGGCATAAATAAACGATGACATCATTTCCTGACCGGTGGAAGGCATGAAACGTCCCCAACACCAAATGCATTTATGAATTGCTTACAATAAGTTAGCGGGAGAGGGCGAGGGTGGAAATGCCAAGGCTTTTGACCGCGTGCTGCCCCAACTGGAGGGGATCGACCGCCGTGGATGTTATAAAGTGTCTGTCGAAAAGCTGTGCACAAAATCGCGAAATGTTGGCAAGCTAAAAGAAGTGAAGGATCTCCTTCTTATGCCTCTGAGTCAAGGTTGTCTTCTTTTGGGCGTGCCAAACCGAACGGGTATTATTTGCAAGAAAACATGAATCAAGTAATGCAAAAGCAGCGTTTTTCAAGAGCAACCACGAGCGATTGAGATCAAAGACATTTAATCTGAACCGTGAGATTTCCACGTGCAATGGCCAGTTGATGACAAGCTTGTCATCACATCGACAGTAAATAATCCTTAGCGCAAGCTGACTGCTGAATTGGTCAGATTGGTCACCTGGAATTTTCTCTGCGATCCTTCATCTTCGGGCCGTCGCCAGAATTTGTGCAACAAACCCTTATCGCGAAGTTTAGATTTCTAGCTCCTCCTTCATTGTCAAGAAGGGCCTAAGTGTCAAAAGAAAATGTAAGCTGACCAGCCCGTTCAGTACTACCAAACATCCGACAGTAAACCGGTACGGGTTGCATGCAAAATCTTATCTAAGTAGCCGAATCAACAGCACAAACAGGGAATAGATAAGAAATTTAAGTCGAGCTGAAAACCTGAACTTTCTCACAAATTTTATCCGCACGATCGATCCCGCACCAGAACAGTTATCAATGCTCGCAACCATTTGTAGGGTAGGCCTACCCTTATCCAGGCCAACGTGAGGTTATCAGAATGGTCCATTACTACGTTGTCTGACTGGGGAGCAGCTCGGACAGATGCGAAGAAACTAGCAACAGAAATAAGAAGAGTCATTGAGAGATTTTGAGACGTATGAGGAACAAAACATAGACAAGACCTTTCAGATAACCTTTAAACACCATCATCCATACAACATACAGGACGTCGAGAATGTCGGAGGTCAACCTAAAGATGACGGAGCTCCTTCTTCAAATTCAAATTCGTTATTTCCATGATATCTTTTAACAAAAATAGTGGTGGATCGTCATACAAGGTCGACATAGTCATGAATAATCACTTATGTTAAGTACAGCAAGTACTCGACCCCGCTCCCGCCATCCACGAAGGAAATAAAAGTTTCTCCAGGGTCAGCTCAGCAGCTCCGGAAGGAAACACACAGGAAATGGGTATAAAACAACTTCCTCCTGTAACCAAGCCGAAGAAAATTGCGTCGATAGCGTGACGCTTACGTCGATAATGGACCTTGGCAAAAAACAAAACACTCAGCTAAACAACTCCGTCTCAAATAGCGTCAAGTTCAGCACGCGCGGAAATCGGACCCAGAACTCGACATTTGCAAATGACAAACTTCTGGATTTCAAGGTTCATGTAAAAGTGTCTTGTTTATCCCTCCTTCAGACTCCCATGATACCCGACCCGTGGATATCAAACAGTGTAAGAAAAGGAGATACGACAGCATAGAAAAGAGATAAAACCAAACATACTAAGGAGTACAGTGTATAAAGACTACTCCTTTGGACTTAATGGGGTGTGTGATCGGGAATTGCCCCTGGGGAAGTTTAACTAAAAAGGCAGCTTGTTTTTACATATGATATTCGAACACACCGAATTATTTTGAATAATTTAAAGCACAGCTCTTACTAGAAATGATCTTTCCCCGATGAAATAGCCCAGAAAATACTGTTTTTCGAAAATACTATTATTTTCCACGTGAAATTAGCGATTTTCTTGTTAGCACTTTTCGACTTTTTGCAGCCTTCCTGCTCTCCGACGCAGCGGCCGGACGCAAAATTTAAAAAACTGAACGTGCCGTGGATAAAAAGTAAGAAAACCAAGCAAAACAAGAAGTCCAAAACAGAAGATAGACCTGATGACCTACCATATATTTCAAATGAACACTTTCGGCGATCCAAATCTTAGGAGCTGGGATATTGTGGCAGGAAATTCAAAAACTCCCAGCAATACTTGATAGAAAAGGATATATTTGAGATGTCACCAAAGTCAAGCCGCAGATGCAGTTTACCTGATTGTTCTAGTGTTTCATCAGAACTTCGATGGATTAAAGTGCCTATTAAAAGTTTTTCTTTGTGGAATAGTGCTGTGAAGTTTGATTAGTTTGCTTTATAAAATGTACCAGAATATGCAATAAGCTTATAAAAAATAACATAGCTACAAAAATCATTCAAAAACAAATAACCTATTCAAATCTGAATTATACAAGCTGCTGTATGCATAAAATAAAGATCTACTAAGATCTAGAGGAAACTGTTGAAAAAGTTGCTGATCTAGGGGGTAAGCATTGTTCCTAGGTTGTTACAGAGTGGGATTGGGGTAGTTTGATGTGCCCATTAAACTTTAAAGCTTATTATGTCCTTATGCGTGAGCTTTCGGCGAAGTGAAAGTGTTTGAGCTTGTGAAATTCAACTAGGAGGGAAAAATGGTAAAAAGTCGTACGTACAAAAAGAAACAATGGCGAAAGGCGGGGATTTCAAAAGCTTATAATTCCATAAGGGAGCTCGTCAGAATAAAACGCAGAATAAGCAAGAAGTTTAATTAGTTTTTCCTTTAAGGGATTTTGTATTTTTTTTTCCCCCTAGGCTCTAGTAGTAACCGTTAGAACGTGCGCTTTCTGCTCGACAACTCAAAATTCATATAGACGTCGGTGAATACGAACAATAAAAGCCAGCATTTCCATGGCTAAACACGCTAAGCCTCGAAAAGTTAGGGGCTGGAGAAAGTACGAAACTGATGTTAAACTATGTCTTTCAAGGAATCTGTAATTTTCAGTTTATTTTTTTAGCAATGGCTTACCTTTGTAGTTGCTATATATTTCAAGCATAGAGGGACAAGCACACAGAGATAAAAAAAAATCGCACCAAAGGATTTGATGTCATTCTTAATTTGACTTTTAACTGAATTTAACTTCTTAGTTTATCCTTCCCAGTTGATTGCTTTAGGGGCGAAAAACAAAACCAGTGTAGTCTAAAATGGTCGTGCAAAGGTACATCGGTTTTTACACAGCAGCGATTTCGGGTTAAAAATACGGTTAAAAGCGGAATTATTTTCTCGGAGTTACAGAAACAAAACTAAGGAATGCATTTCAGAATTTTGAGACGGGAAATACACAGAATCTAGTGAAGCATGTCCTTCCACGATTTGGAGGGTAGGACGAAGCATCCCTCTCGAGATGAAGCCACTGGCAAGGAAGAAGCCGGGATTCCCATTCATCCAATCCTCAACCCCCTCGAAAGTTCAACGCCCGAACAACCCTTGGCTGATTCGCATCAATAAGTTCATAAACCCATTGCGAATTTCACACATTGCTGCGAAATATTGCACCCTCATTGTCCCATTATGACGACGGGTAGCCCATGTCTGCGAAGGTAATGAATGCTGACTAAAGGGTGTTCGGCTTAAGCAGTGCTCGAACAGCCACCACCATGATGTAACTAGGTCAGCCAGAACATGGAGAACCGGCATCAGCGACCGATGCTTCATCGACGACGTCGGGGACGAGAAGACGTTCAGCGACCTGTATAGGTTCGGCAGGCAAACCCATTCTACTACCCACTCTCACCCAGTAGCGTCAGTCGTGTAGCCTCACGTACAGCTTGTGTCACTCTCGGTTTTCCGTGAAAGTTCTTTAGAACAGGGATTCCGATTCCAGAAAATAGCTTTTTGCAATATCTGTCTTGCATGTATTTTGCAATATCTTTGGTCGCCAATTCTGCTACAGCAGACAATACTATGTTTTGTGCGTATTTTTCCTCCCATTTTTCGCTCGTGATGTACTTCGTCTATTTCCACGTGCAGTATGATAAGTAATGAATAAAACCTATGTATAAATAACTAGATGAGTTAAAGAAGGCGCTGAAGACTTTGGAACAACTGCCTCACTTGGCCAAAAGATAGTCAGAATTTTCATTCATGACCGGATGCAGAATATTTCCTTCTCTTCCTTTATCTTTCTTTTCAGTGCATTTTTCTTCTTCTTTTGCCGTTAACATTTTTCTGTATGTTTGGTTTATTTATGCTTGCAATGTGATGTAAACATTGAAATATGATCATCTTCAATGTAGGTTAGTATACAGGTACTGGACCCCCAACTAGATAGCTTCAGGGGATCTTATCTCTTGCCATATACTTATGGTATGTACTTTGTGTAGTAAGAATAAATGAAATGAACCAAGGAAAATGGACTAGAGCGTCCCCACCCAGCAACGAAGAAATGAGCCAACAGCCATATTCAACAGAATGAAAATCCTTAGCCTCATTTTTGTTGCAATAGCGCTGCTGCAGCACTTCTTTGCTTTTGCATAATATGCGTTTTTGAATTCACTTTCTTCTTGGTTGAAGCGGCAGCACTGCAGCACCTTGCAGGGAAGCACGGACTTGGTCGGGGAGCAAGTCCGTGATTCTCGAGAAGCGCTGCCGTCTTCCTCGGAAGCGCTGCAGTGCAAAAACGGATGTAGAAAGAATCAGTCCGAAATCGGCCGAGAAGTGGACCTGCAGCATGCAACAAAAACGAGGCTCTTATTACGCTTACAAGAGCAGTTGAACAATGACCCGTAGGGACTTAAGGAGGTTTTAATTCTTACCTAGGCTTGATCCAATGCCACCGATGGAGCCACCTAGGCCTGAGGACAAGGAGGACGACAGCGCTGCCTGCAAGGAGGATGCGAGCGCTGAAGAAAGGGAGCCAAGGGGACCCAGAGAATCTAAGCCGGGGAATGGCAAGTCGCTAGAAAAGAAACAAGGATTCAAAAAATTAGAAGTCAAACGAAAAGATAGACACTAGTTGCGTTTTTGATTGCCGTTCCTGATCTCAGTTCATCTTATTTCTCGTTTTCGACTGAAACGGAGACCGTGTCAGTTCTCGGTTCTACAACAACTGCGACTGAAACGGCGAACTGTGACGCAGACGCTGTTCCCGGTCCGAGTTCGCCTGTCATGAATAAATTAACCCAACAAAGTTGAAAGTCCTGGAAACTGTGTTTGGAAATGAATGATTACAACTTGTATATTTTAACTACAAGAATTGCCTTTTCAGTGTCAAATGTAACTACCCTTTACTGACTTATTTAGGCGAGTTTATGAATGATTCGCCGGGATGCTTATTTTCCGTTTTTATTCACTTGCGTCTTGAAACGGCCAAGGCGTCAGGCAAACTGAGTGTAAAAACAGAAATTAAGCTTCAACGGCGAACTCACAGGGGAACTTACACAGGCGATCAAAAACGCAACTGATAAGCCGAGTTCCCATAATGCTCCGAATTGATTTGTGCACGCCCCGGATAAACGATGCTTTGGACCCATAGTTGCGTTTCTGCAGATACCATGGTAACTGGATTTGCATTTGGTCTGCAGTTACCGTGGTATCTGATCTACGGTTGTTTTGCAAAAACGACAATTGCCAAATTTGCGCTCTAGAAATCATCCCAAAAGAATCACTAATATCCACTCTCAAAACAAGTGCCAAGCTTCTATTCCTACCAATTTGAGAAAAACCCAGGCTCCAATGTCGTTGATGACGAAAGTGAGATGACTTTTCGGGTACCACGATCAGTTACCACGGTAACTGTAAAAGTGCCTTTTCAACGTAGTTTTAGATACCACGATAAACGCGAAAAAAACTTTAAACACCGTGGTATCAGATACCATGGTATCTGTAATGACCATGACATCTAGTTTGGAGAGGAGAATAAAAGGGGAGGCGATGCTCTGATGCACGAATTTTCTTTTTTGTGTGGGGGGGGGGTGTAAATGGGGCGGGACGCACAAATTGTTGTCTCTTCGCTTTACTGTTGGTCGCACCACAAGAAAATCTAAAACCATGTCCCTCCCGATCCGAATAGGTCTCAAGCTAATGTTTTAGGCCCTAGCCTTCTTTGAAACGACAAACAAGGCCTGGGCTGAAATAAAGATTTAAAGATTTCTGACTAAAGTCCCGTCGTCTTACAGACCAAACAAGGTTACTCAACCAAGTTTAGTTCCTCGTCCTAAACCTTTCGACACTATCCTTTGAGACACATGTTGACATTCCCTTCTGACATCAGTGTCGTACTTGTTAAAAATAACCGTACATGGCGTTTGAGGAAAAGTAGGTACTAACTTGAGGGTAGCACCTTAGAAGATAATTAATGCCAACATTAAACCAACGTTCAACTAAGTTGCTTTAAAGTAGGACTGAAACCCTTTTAATACGATCAGTCTCCAGTAGGCTATCAAACTGGTCCCACAAGTTCAGAAGACGAATTGAGTGTTCGTATCTCAAATTATACACCGACGAATATTCGCAGTAGTCGTGTCTAATATTCGTTTCTTTGTCTACTTCCATCACATTACGTTTATCTTGTCCGCTCTCAAAACTGAAAGTGTATTAGGTATATGAAAGGAAACGAAGGTCGTTACACAAACTGAGGAGAAGAAGTAGCACAAAAAAAGGTCCGAGTCAGTCACGTTAGTTCCGCGCACAGAGAATTCTGATCACCGACACGAACTTGATCTGCGAAAAAAGAACAAGCCTTGACTGGGAGAATGGGGTCAAAAAGTGGATGAAAGTCATCCTTTTGGTCATTAGCTTTTTTCGTAAAGAATCTTGAAGTGTTGCCTGCTACCGAAAGCGCGTACTCACAGATAAAAAACCGACCACAAACTTGCTTCCTCGTCATGACCAATTGTCAACCGTAGAAAACGAAGTATTGATTTGCTCTGCTAAAGCAGTCAGTCGACCCAGTTGTAAATTTTTCAGTGATCAACTGGACAACCGAAGAAGAAACAACTTGAAGCTTAAACCATACGGTCAGGCACTGGCCATGACAAGGAAGCACTTTGACGACTCGGTATTTGCACAGCAGCATGTTTCGATTTATACACGGGATCGTTCTCACACAAATACCTAGCAACATAACTTTTCATTAACAAACACCAGGAAAAATATTCCATCTCACTTTCTTCAAGGTTTAATTAGGCCCTTGTGTTCTGCGGGCCAGAAAATCGTACCGGACACAATTTCAAAAAATAGAAGCGCTGGCTAATTGTGTAAATTAGCCACTTATTCTTTAGGTGGGAGAGGCCGCTATACAGTTTTTTTTACAACTGATGAACTTCCGACTACTGAAAGAGAACTGCTACAGGTTTCAGTAAAGTCAGAGTTGAGGGACCAGGTTTGAAGCGGTGCAATGATGACAAAAGTAGCTTTCTAAACTGATTAAATGCCTATACGTTACCAGCAGAGGTTAACTTACTTTAGACTACACTGGTTTTGTTTTTCGCCCCAAAAGCAATCAAAGAAGGATAAATTAAGAAGTTAATTACAGTCAAAAGTCAAATTAAGAATGACATTAAATCCTCTGGTGCGATTTCTTTTTCTCTTCTTCTTCTTCGGAGACCTGATCCTACATTACAAATTCGTATAAACTGATGCCTTAAAGAGTTCATTAATATATATCCATTCAGCTTGGCTTCATCCATGTTTCCTATCCATCCTTTAATGAGTCACCTAACTATTTAGAGCCAATCCTACACTTACAAGGATGTGCACATGAATAATGAGATCCGAAGAGAAACAAATGGCTAATCGTTCCCCTTAACGTCTACTAATCATCGCGTCAAACGTCCTAACATCAATATCTTCCCGAGCCCGGGGATTTATAATATCCAATCGCACTTCGTAATAATTACAAATCATCTCTGTTTTCCCGCCAATTGTCTGTTCACCCACTGGCACCTAATCAGCACCTCCCATGCAAGGTCTAATCACTTCTGAAGATACACCACCTGGGTTTAATCAATCCCCTCAAATTACAAGTTCATCCCTAATTTTCTAAAACTGTACACAGAGATATCGTTGATATAGAGACACGGCGGAAAAATCCGGAAGGGTGTCTTTCACAAAAAGTTTGTAATTCCGGTTGTTCGAGAACCCATAATTCTTCCATCATCTCAATATTCTTAGTCCAGTCGGGTTTTACTTCAGCACATTACTATCCTACAGCGCTGACCACTTAACGGCTAACTCAAGACGAAACGCTGTCGGCCCGCCACAGGTTCAGAGAAGTAACCTTCCAGACTGGGAAAAAAAATAGTGAGGAAGAGCCACGTTCCTCCTAAATCTTTTGTGATGACACGTCCCACGAAAACGTAAAAGCATCAACAGTTGCAGACTTCGATGAAGCTCAATTTCCATTCCGTGGAATAGCAGTTTTTAACTTCTTCAGAAATTTGCAAAATAGGCACTTCAAAACCGACACACATTTCCAAGAAACATTAAGCGGCAGACATTAGGTCTTCGTGCCTGCCTCACTCCAGTTAAGTGTCGAGTCTCTTTCAGGACAAGTGGGCAAGCTCTACGCTAGGTTGTTCATTAGGATTACTATACCTGTGATCGCTAAGCGAGCCATGCGGCGACGTGCTGAGGGAGTCTGAGGGGGTTGGGGAAGTCATGCTACTTCCGCCACCCAAGGCTGTTGCAAGTACAGACGCCAGCTTCGACGAATCTTCGAAAACAAATCCAGGAAATTCCTCTTTCACTGTGATAATAACTTCACTCACGGTTCAAACTCTGCAACGGAAAATTACATACTGATCAACAAGCTGCTGCTGTATGCGGCTATGAGGGGGGACGAGGGCGCCGCTTGTTCCGTCGTCATAACAAAGGGAGTCTCCGCTCTCCTCTCCCCGGTACAGATCGCTGTTCCACGGATTTCGAAAGCCCGCATCCCGTTCAAAAGATGATGCCACCCAGCACACCCTTTGTTCGTGAGGAACAAATCGATAAATGGGGGATGATTAAATTGGGGGAGTACAAGTTCCTATTGCTTTGTGAGCTCACTGATCTTTCAACCTCCCCATTTCATTCTTCCGCATGGGAAAATGAGTCTGTTTCGGATTAGCTTTGGCAAAGCAGTTGGGCCCTTATCACGTTTTTCTAAGGGATTCGGAAAGATTTTATCGCCCCGTTTTCTCCGTCATTAAGGGGGAAAACGCTTAAAGTAGGTGGGGAGCTGGTCATTTGAACTGACAGTTGCTATTTCCCGTAGTGGAAAAACAACACTTGTTCCGTATAGACACGATCGCCGAGCTACGAGGACAGGGCCTTAATTGCGCTAATTGGAGCTTTCCCACTGCTAGCGATCCCATATGCTAGCACTAAAACGAAGTCACCCTCGTCTAAGTCCACGAAAGAATGGAAACCACACGGCATCCGAAAGGACTGGGTAACAAAACCCAGACGCCTCGACATCAGAATTGTAAACACGTGTGCGCTAAAATCGTGATATTTGGATACTCATTCAACCTGGTCACTGCAAAAGACCGATTTCACGAAGGGATTAGATCAAGTTGTTCACTGACGGATCAGTCCAGAAGGCATGAAGGCACTCTTTTAAATTTCTATTCAGCCCAAGCTGACTGCGAGTCATATTTGACGGTGCAAAACGGATAAGTCAGCTACATTTTATTACAACTATATTTCGGGCCTTCTTGGCAAGGGAAAGGAGGACCCTTGCCAAGAAGGGCCGAAATATAGCTCTAATGAGATGTAGCTGCCTTATCCGTTTTGCACCGTCACATACAAACTACCCTTTTAGAAGAACAATCTTGTTTCCCAATTATTTTAGTCACATTTTATCCCTGGCCTGGTAAGGTACTGAATATAGTAAGCATAGAATAACGTACTTGGCTCATGTTGTCCATTTTATTTTGTTTCCAATAGGACCAAACCAATCTTGCACGAGTCCAAAGCAACGAGCATTTACTTTGTGACATAGACACAAAGATTGTGCACGTCCTGTTCGGGAGTGCACAACTGTCACTCACTGATAGCAAACGATACACACATTTCTCGTCTTAACCTTCTCATTTCTTTTCCTTTACCCTCCCCGCCCTTAATCACTAATAATACAAATATTCATCTTAGATAAAATACCAAATAAATATTCCAAATCCGCATAACTATACAAAAAAAAAGTTCATTCTATATTTAAATAAAAAGCTTCACACCCAAATTCCCCACACAAAACTCTCCTCTTTCTTATCTCCAGTATCACTCACCAACAAACTCGTTTTTCTCGTCTCATACTCGTGATATTATGCATGATCAACGTAAGAATTTATAAAATACGATGGGCATAGTCCGTTGATACTTATGTACAAATACACCAATCTGGTGTTCATATATCTTTTTTTACCGGTAAAACACACAACGCCTTTTAATAATTAACCGTATCATTACAATTCAGACGTTCACCGAAAATACAAAGAGCTTTATCAATACCTCAGACCGATGCCCAAGAATCGTTAACTGATAATTTTCTTGCAAGAATATCAAATTTCAAACAAAATCGAGTGAACATATGAAAAGGTTTCATCTAGGACTCCTTCCAGCTATAGGTCCGTGTTCATTCACCTTCTCAGCAACTGCATAGATCCGACACTCAAGAAATTGTCCATTAGAGATTTTGCGACTTGTGTCTTATTGGAAAAGACAAGTCCTGTAGAGGTATGCTTCTTTTCAAAGTTACTTACTTTAAACGGTGCAGCTTTATAAATTGGACAATAAAAACATAATACAAAGTCTTCCAAAGGTCACTTAAAGAACTGCTGAGCATTACGTTACTTTTGCTGTAACAAGCGGACGATATGGCACTCTTTAAAGTCAAGCAACTGTTCAAAGAAGCTCACCTTTGTTATACCAATGGTTAAGGACATGGACCCTAAAAACCAAAACGCAGAAGAATCTCTCCTTTTCGACGACCCAATCAAACAGCAAAAACAGCAGCCACGTCCAGGAAGAAATCACAGCACCAGCAATAACTCCAACCAATTTTCAGAGAAGAAGTTAATAAAATCAGATATTTAAGGAAGAATCTTTAAATTATTTTTAACACAAGATCATTTTCTAGCTTGAGCGGCTTGAGCCTAAGGACCCTTGCCAAGAATGGTCGAAATATAGCTCTAATAAAATGTAGCTGACTTATCCGTATCCGTTACAACTATGACATGGATCCTTTCCCAGAATCTCTTGTACATTTTTTAGGGGATCACTAACGTCACATCAAGAACAATTCCGATCGTTGAAGCTTATCTGCACTCAGATTCGATCAGGAATAATCAAACGACAAAATGCAAGTTGACGCTTCACCCTGTCATGGGAACTTTTCCATCTGGGACGCGTAAGATCATCCCCTTTTTCCGGAAACTCCTCATCTCTAAACCAGTGGGATATTTCTAATGCTAATTTTCTCTTATGCGACAAGAGGCTTTTCTTGTTTCTATGACACCGTCATGGGCTGTGACAGCCGGTGAATAAAAAGGGCGCCCGTATAATAAAATAGAGAAATGAACGGATATGAAATGTGAACCGTTGACAAACACCCAACTCGATTTCCAAGGATAGTCGGGTGATGGAAATGTTATTTTACTTTCCTGTCCATGCGACCAATAACTCCCTAAAAAAACTTTTGAGACGCTGGGAGGGGGTTCTAAAAACAATCTAAGTTTCCAAACCATGTTTTAAAGAGGCTGGTGGGAAGAAAAGAAGCAGGACAATATGGGTTTACAGCCTAGCGTCTTAGCTTCGCTTTGGATTAACAAAGTAATTTCAATTCTCCTTCTTCTATGTCTTCTTTCCTGCTTTACTTTTTCTCTTGCGTTAGGATACTTAGAGCGTGTTCCACCCTACTTACCGTAATTACTACGCATGACGTCACAAATTCTGGCTTTTTGCCGTCAAGGCTGGAACGATCTTTCTATTTTCCAGCGGGATATCATGCCACGGGCGAATCCGACCAATCACGTTACAGAGATGCGTAGTTACTACGCTTTACTATTGGTACGAGGGTGGAACACGCTCTTAGTAAGCCAAGAAATCAAAATAAACTTCGGGAACACCTGGGCCAGATAAATTCGGTGGCATAAATTTCAAAACGGGCGAGCTACGTCGTAGGTGACTGAAACAGAAAAGAAACGAATCCAATCCAAATTACAATCCAATTACATAAATGAAATCTCACACAACCTTTTTCAATAAGATAAGATAAAGAAAATCAAACTGATTTGAACCAACTTTTTCCTGTCTGCAGAAAAGCCACAACACCTTTGAAGGCTAGCCTAGGAATTTCTGTCAACACCCGTCAAGTTTCCTTATGACAGGTAAAGGGCATAGAGGGACAAGAGCCCGAGACTTGGCAATGACTGTGGCATCAAGACCAACACGCTAGGAGAGGTTTGTCTGCAACAACTAAGATGGCTCGACCACGTGCAGCTCATGACCAGCTACCAAAAATCGCCTTCGAAGGTCGCATATACGGTTCTCGTCCATCCCCCCCCCCCACCCCTAAGCGTTGGAAGTAGAACTTTACCGACTATCATCTCTAGCTCGCGACATAAGGCTGTCGAGGCAGCACATGCATGCGCTTGCGAGTACTGAGAAGAGTGGGATAAGTCAAGTAAGTAAGCGCTCAATACAGTTTCCAAGACCCTCTCCCAGTTCCGTGACCAACTCGAGAAAAGCCACTCCATTCCCTATTTCCCGACATTTTATCCAGTTCTCTGAAGCCGCAGTGTTTCTATTTCCGGCAACATTATCCCCATCCTGGACGGATCAATTCTTTGGTTACCTGGGGGAGCATGTTTTGCGGAAAAGTTATTCGAGAGAGAATACATAATTGCTAGAAGAACCAACTACGAAGAAAATAAGGGACGAGCAGCCGCCAGCAGTTTCAAACATGGGAATTGCATCACAGAAGTGATCCAAAATGTTTATCCACAAAACAATGTTTTCTTCTAAACCAGCCGTCGATAACCTTTGGCACAGGCCCAAAGGCCAGAGGCAATTTGTTAACTATGCTGGAAAGTCAGGACAGAAGAACTAATGTCAGTTTTTTTTACGGTTGCTTCGGACCAGGCGGCTAGACCTGTTTTTCGATTAAGCAAAAAGTAGGGCTAACTAGTCTTGACGGCTTGCCAGCTTGAACAAGTACAAAGAAAAAGACGTCCCGAGCAAGTCAGCGGAGAACAAGCAAAAACAAATCCACATGCCGCGTTCCCATGGCCTACCCAAATTGACCGCAAAAGACTTCAGCTAGACATATTAAATGAATACAGACCGTGATGAGACGAGGAAACGGACACAAAAAAGAATAAAGAACTACGCTCTGACCTGCGCGAAACGGGTCCTTTTTTTGCATAATCACGGTGTAGCATTGGCAGACAAAGGTTCCGGCTCGGTCACATTTATTATATCTGAATGGGCCTCACTGATCCAGAAAATTAATCTCTGATTCTCGGATAATAAAGTTATTCATAGGCAAGGCCACTAAACACTCGTCCAATTTCATACGCACGAATTATTTTTCTTCTGTCATAAACACCAAAGCCAGATTCAACTGAATCAAACACTATTCGATAAGCCCCGCCCATCTTTTATCGCAACTAAGGAAGCTGAGACAATACGAAGCCAACCTTGAGCTGAACAAATCAGTTAGCCAAAAACGTGAGCAGCTTTTGTCTGAAAAAGTTGTCCTTTCCCGTCTCGCTTCACCTGACATTTCGCAACTTTTTACTTACGCGGGCCACTGACATGCCTCCAAATTATGACAACTACAAAAAAGCCAAATCTTCCTTGTATTTCCACCATCAAAAGCAACACCGTTTTCTGAACGGAATCCCTACCAACAATGCTGAAAAACGGCAGAATATCCGTTAAATTTCCTGGCACAATGGCCGATCAGGCTGTCAAAGACAACCAATAACATTAATACTAACAATGATGCATTTGTTACCCGCGTGTGGTAAAAGCAGTAGGAAAAGATGCGAAGGAAACATTAAAAGATTATGATAAGAACATTTTCTGACACACTCGCGTAAATCCCTCGCTGAAATCAGGACTCGCTATTTTGCCCAATCGGTAGTAAAAAGCTTTGGCTTTTTATCGTTTTCAGGCCTTTTTTAACATTCTCGCGTTTTCGCAAGTTGCCGTTACTACTAAGGACTTTTCACTTTTCTCGGATGAAAACGCTATTTTGACAAATGCCATTTTATTTGTATTTTACTTGCACTTCAAATTTTTTATCTTTAAAATC
Organism: Branchinecta lynchi; assembly: GCA_023053575.1. Taxonomy (NCBI): domain Eukaryota; kingdom Metazoa; phylum Arthropoda; class Branchiopoda; order Anostraca; family Branchinectidae; genus Branchinecta; species Branchinecta lynchi. The sequence continues at coordinate 20,819,653 of JAKZAP010000004.1, read as the reverse complement.
CGAGACAGTCTCGAAATACTGATTTTAACCTCGAATCAAGTTCCTGTTTTATTGGATTTTGGGACAAACTGGTTAAAGTAGTGATGCAAAAAGCCAAAAGGAGAGCGTAACTTGGTCCCCTACAAAGTTTGCCTTTTTGCAAAAAGCCGAGGGAAAAGGCGAAAGTCGGCGTTTGCCTTTTTGACAAAAACGGGAAATTGTCAAAAAGTGCTTGGGACCATTTTACGAAAACGCCAAAAAAGTAAAAAGCCGTCGAAAAGGCGAGTGAAAAGTCGAACAAAAACGCAACTAATGATTGTACTACCGACTAACATATTTACTACGGTACTCGCTTACGAAACCGCGGAGGAGCAAATAACAACAAAAAGTGCGGACAGCATTAATCAAACGCGATAACGAAAAACCTCGTTTACGTCGCATAAATCACATGCTGCGCAACTTTTGCAGCTTTTTCTCTCCTTACCTTGAAACAGGATGGGTTTTATCCATAACAAACTGACAACAATAACGAAATAACAATGAACAACAACAAACAACGAAGTGCCTCGTTCTCTCGATACGTGATGACTACTTCTCAAAGGTTTCTAGCTCCTTCTAGCATCCAGCGCGACTACCTGTGGCACTGGAAACCGTCTCCACTGGCAACGGCGCACTCCTCTCCAGGTAGGAGCTGCGTAAATCTCGCAAGTCCCCAAAACGGGCAAGTCTGCGGCCATCCGGATGGTAACAGGCAGACACCAAACCGCAGAGACCTGGGAATGTCAGACTTTGGCATGATTTTATTTTCGGTGTCAAATCCAAACTCCCAAATCACAGGCTGAAGTTTTCGCTGGTGGGACCGAACCAAGCCCACGACAAGTTGGGCTGGAAATTTTCATCGGACAAGACCCAGAATCGAGAACGTCGTTTCGATATACTCAACATAGGCTACTGTTCAGGACTCAAAACTGATTCCTACCGATCTTGCTTTCCCAGGGAAATTTGATTCTTTTCTTTTTCACATAGCGTAAATCCCTATCTGCTATTTCGGACCAAAACTACAGCAGAATAAAATTCTCTACACTTTTTGGGACCCCTCCTCTCACTCGCTCCACCCTGGCGATTACCCCTAACAACTGAAGGGCGAGGTACTGGCTGAACAGCCAGTACGATATGTTTCTAGCCAACAAGGAGGTACTTCACTAAAACAATTTTGGACGTGAGTAGAAGTACATTACTTCCGACCAAGACCGTATCCAGGGGGGGGGGGGAGGGTTAGGGGGTTGACCCCCCCCCCCCCCCCAAATAAATTCCAGATCTTTGTCTTTTTGTACTTTTTTGTGCGATCCGCAGGCCAACCCCCCCCCCCCCCCCCCCCCCCCCCCCCCCAAATAAATTCCTGGATACGGGCCTGCTTCTGATATTGTTGAACTTAACTGTGGCCGTTTTCGATATGTTACAATTCAAAACAGCGTTTCGGATGTTCGTCTGAAAGACTTGGCTTCCATCCCTGCAAGTTAGTGAAATGGTATCGCGTAGTTAAATAACGTTCAATGAATCTTACCTGAACACAGAAACAAAAGCCAGCATGGAATGTTTAATGTTAGGCCATTTGGTCGGATTGAGGATTACAGAACAAGGAAACCTCGCGGTCAGGGTCACAGACTGCGTTATTCAAACGAGCCACGTAGAATATTTGCTCGGATTTTGGAAGAATGAAGATGACACGTGACTGAGGTGTGGACTATCACCACCGATGCAAATGACGTGCAAAGGTTTTCACATGGGATCACTGAAGCACGAACGGCTTCCCTGTCCTATTTCGTAGCTACAAGCGTTTATGAAACCATGAATCTCGGGATAACGGAAACCCCAATGTCAAAAATATCAACGACAAAGAATAAGACCAAAGGCGGAAACGTGCAATACCGCAACGAATATATAACCCTGCGTTAACCTTACTAGTGGATCGAGATAGGGACAGAATCAAAATTCTTGTTTAAAGGACACCTGAACAGTGAAACCATACTTGAACACACCATGGAGAATGCATTTACAGACATGAACACGGAGAGCATTCTTCTCCTGAGCGTGTCTTTTTCAAAATAGGGATGATTGTTTCCGGAGGTTTACACATGCAGACTCCAAGACAAAAAGCGCAATTCATTCAAATCCTGTACAGCACTGGCCGGATCGTATTGGAATTTCTTCTAGATATACGTTTGGGCTTATCTGGTTAAAAAAATTCCAGAAGAAGGGTTGATTGGAGACATTTGTTCATTTCTAAAATTGCTCGGTACTGAAATAAGGACAGATGCAAAATGGAGCAAAAATCATAGCTTGGAAACGGTATTTCGTATTTGGATTGAGTTTTCTGCATGCAATGTTAACGGACGTCATACAGATAGGGATGATACTTGGTACTCTTCATTCAGGTGTCCTTCAACTGGCAAAATGTCTAGAAAGAGGAAATCAAAATGGAACCAAAAACACGTTTTGGCACGGTATATAGGTTATGCTTCTTTGGACTAAGTAAGCAAGTGTGTTGATTAAATTTAGACTGTGCCATTTTCATCCGCTTGCTTAATTACATTCAACTTTGGCGAATCGAAGTAGTCCCTAAGGTCTCCTAAAAAGGTCCGACATCGTACTTTGGGCTTGTCCTCAGTCAAAAATGGACCGTCCGAACTGTCCTATGTAAAATATCCCTACGTTTTTCTGTCATTATGGAAAGAGACCAAGTTTGCACTTCGCACCCACTCTGCAAAACCCGAGGGGCTACCCACTCCCCGGCCCCAGCTGTACACCTTATCCCGACACGGACCGAAATCAACGGTCCGGTCGTAAATTAGGTGATTTGTCTTTTAAACGCTTAAAAATATGCTTATTTTAATGTTCTAACATGTGGTCATCAGGTGCCGGAAACGGGCACTTGCTGTACACTCAAATCGAGAGTGGACAACCCCTAGGCAAAGAAGTTGTAGTCACAACATACAGGACCACAGAAAATCGGCATTTGCTACTTTTGATATACTGCAAAATCCTAGGCTACAGTAAAGCCCGCTACCTCTACCAAAACCCACGTCCCCCACAGGGTGGGGAATGTGGTCCACCAGTCTCACGGCCGTTTTGAAAATCGAACACACCAGTCTCACTGTTTCGGACCACCAGTCTCATAAAAATGGCGCCGGGAACCAGCAGTCTCGGAAACGAGACCAACAGTCTCAAATTCAGACCAACAGTCTCATCTAATTCCCAATTTTTTTAAAGTAAAAAAGTGTTTTCTTTGTTTTTCTCTGTCAGTCCCTTGAATTACGCGCTTGTGTCAGCACTACAGGTAGAGTGAAGCTTGGGCTTTCAACACATGTATTCATCTCTGCTATTGGCTTGGCACTTCTCAGTGAGTAGGGCTCTCAAAAAGCAAACAAATTTATTTTTTTGTTTTCTGTGTTGTTTAATAGAATTCTGCTACTCTGCCAACTACAACAGGTAAAGTGAAGCCTGGGCTTTCAAACGATATATAATTCACTGTTACTGGATTACCAAGTGTCACATTGGGTGGCTTTGAAAAAACTGTTTTCGTAAACAAATGTAATTTCTAGTCTGTCTATGCGATTTCTTGGAATTTTCCAACTTTGCGACCAGTTTTGGTAGATTTAAGCATGAGTTTTCCACAGGTCCATGTCTCTCTGATACTGGCTTAGTCAGTTTGTTGCTGGGTTCCTATGGTAAACTCATTAGCTATTTTTTTTTAACTGCCCTGCTTGATACTGTTGAATGTTTTGTCGCCTCACTGTTCAGTTCACCTGACTGACTGGTCCGGTATTAGTTTGTTCCATTCTTTTTCCATGCATTTTCCATGCTTAAAATACTATTCTGAGGCTGTCTCTACAGAACTTCAGCAAGCGGTCAAGTATCGCTCAATGGAACCTATTATCGCTCACCAGAGCTGCGTTTGATTTGCATTGACTGATAGCGTTCGATTTATCCAGTCGACTGAGATTTTGGACTAAAATTTGACTTTTGACGACCGAGAATAAATGGTCATTCGTTCCATGGTTAAGCGGTTAAGCTACAGTAGGCAGTCAAGTAACGCTCAATGTACCTATCATTGCTCACCAGAGCTGGGTTCGTTCCGCATTTCCTGTCGGCTGAAATCATCATTTCGCTGTTTCATTGCTATTCTCAGTTGACTGATAGCGTTCAATTTATCCAGTCGACTGACAAGGTGACTTTTGACACTGACGAGTAAAGGTGACTTTTGACAACAGAGAACAAACGGTCATTTGTTCCATGGATAACCGGTTAAAGTAAGTGGTCAAGTATCGCTCAATGGAACATTTTATCTCTCACTAGAGCTGCATTTGATTCTCGTTTCCAGTTAACTTAAATCGTCATTTTGCAGTTTTATTTCTTATTCTCAGTTGACTGATAGGTTCTATTTATCCAGTCGACTGACATTGTCCACTAAAAGTTGACTGTGGACGACCAACAGCAAATGGTCATTCGTTCCATGGATAACCGGTTAACCAACAGTAAGTGGTCAAGTATCGCTCAATGGAACATTTTATCGCTCACCAGAGCTGCGTTTGATTTCCATTTCCAGTTGACTGAAATAACCTTTTTGCTGTTTTATTTGCTATTCTCAGTTAACATTCAATTTTCCAGTCAACTCAGATTGTCTTTCTTGGGATTTTCTAACTTTACAACCAAATTTGATAGATTTAAGCATGGACTTTCCACAGATACGTGTATCTCTGATATTGGTTTAGTCAGTTTCTTGCTGGTGTCCTTTGATAAACTCATTAGCTGTGTTTTTTTTAACTGACCTGCTAGACCCTGTTGAATCTTTTGTTGTCTCGCCATTCAGTTCACCTGACTGCCTGGTCCGGTACTAGTTCGTTCCATGCATTTTCCATGCTTAAAATACTATTTTGGGGCTGTCTCTACACAACTACAGTAAGCGGTCAGTAACACTCAATGGAACCTATTATCGCCCACCAGAGCTGCGTTTAATTCGCATTTCCAGTTGACTTAAGTTATCATTTTGCCGTTTTGTTTGCTATTCTCAGTTGACTAATAGCGTTCAATTTATCCAATCTATTGAGATTGTGCACTAAAAAGTTGACTTTGGACGACTGACAACAAACGGTCATTGGTTCCACCGATAACCGGTTAACCAACAGTAAGCGGTCAAGTATTGCTCAATGGAACATTTTATCGCTCACCAGAGCTGCGTTTGATTTGCATTTCCAGTTGACTGAAATAATCTTTTTGCTGTTTTATTTGCTATTCTCAGTTAGCATTAAATTTATCCAGTCGACTCAGACTGTCAACAAAAAGTTGACTTTTGCCGATCGAGATAAAATGGTAATTCATTCCATGGTTAACCGGTTAGCCTACAGTAAGCAGTCAAGTATTGCTCAATGGAACCTATTAGCACTCACCAGAGCTGCATTCTAATTGCATGTCCAGCTAACTTTAATCATCATTTTACTCTGTTATTTGGTGTTCTCAGTTGATTCATATTGTTCGATTTAGCTCTTGGCAAGGGTGTGGAAACTCAAGAAGGTAAGGGAACATCAATAAAACAATATGACAAAGCGACCTAATCATGTTCTACAACATTTAGACAATTACTAAAATTACCCTTTGCTTGTCTCCTTGATGATGCTGTACGTAGCAGCTTCAATTTGAGGGTCTCATGAAGAGACCTCTTACGTGGACCAATCTATAGTACTTCAACCTACAAACAATAGTATGTTTGTAACATACAATAGTATGTTCCTATAACAAGAGCAACATCTGTAGAGGAGATAGTACTTCAACAATTAGAAAAAGAGTGAGAGGAATATTCATGGAGGACTAGTAAAACATATGGTATGTGAAAAAAGTATCACCAAAAAGTTGACTTTTGACGTTCGAGATAAAATGGTAATTCCTTCCATGGTTAACCGGTTAACCTACAGTAAGCAGTTAAGTATCGCTCAATGGAACCTATTATCACTCACCAGAGCTGAATTCTATTCGGATTTCCAGCTAACTTAAATCATCATTTTACTGTTTTATTTGCTGTTCTCAGTTGATTCATATTGTTCGATTTAGCTCTTGGCAAGGGTGTGGAAACTCAAGAAGGTAAGGGAATATCACTAAATTAATATGACAAAGCGACCTAATCATGTTATATAACATTTAGACAATTACTAAAATTACCCTTTGCTTGTCTCCTTGATGATGCTGTACCTAGCCGCTTCAATTTGAGGGTCTCATGAACAGACCTCTTACGTGCACCCATCTATAGTACTTCAACAAACAAAACAATAGTATGTTTGTAACATACAGTAGTACGTTCCTGTATCAAGAGCAACATCTGTAGAGGAGATCAACAATTAGGAAAAGAGTGAGAGGAATATTCATGGAGGACTAGTAAAGAACATATGGTATGTGAAAAAGAATCACCAAAAGTTAAAATTTGACGATCGAGATAAAATGGTAAATCATTGCATGGTTAACCGGTTAACCTACAGTAAGCCAGTCTAGTACACTAGCCCCATTTCAGGTACGGTGCTCAAACGTCTAGCACCATGCTTGGGTGCTAGACGTTCAAGCACTGTACCTTGGATTTCATGTATGGTGCATGGATTTCAGTATACAGTGCATACATCAAAAACACAGTTTCTATCATCACAACTGAGCACCGGCTCGGACAGGGCTGAAATTACTACTATGAATTAGAGAAATCAAAGACAATCCTTTATATATTTTTCACAACCAAAACAAAGGGCTCTAATCATAATGGAGATGAAAAACCTAACAGCACCCTATCTATTTTCCATGTATTTTCCCCATCTATTCCCCAAGAGCCAATATTCTGGTTGGCTGCTAGGTAGAAAAGGCTGAGGCACAGGACACTTTGCATGCAAAACCCTTGACTATGTAGAAAAGGAAATGAGGTTTTTTCACATATGTCATCAGCTGAGCCCTTTTGTTTTTGTTGTGTAAAACATATAAAGGATTGTCTTTGATTTCTCTAATTCATGGTAGTAATTTCAGCCCTGTCCGAGCTGGTGCTCATTTGTTATGACAGAAACTGTGTTTTTGATGTATGCACTGTATACTGAAATCCATGCACCATACATGAAATCCAAGGTAGCCTACAGTGCTTGAACGTCTAGCACCCAGGCATGGTGCTAGACGTTTGAGCACCGTGCCTAAAAAGGGGCTAGTGCAGTCTACCACAAATCCCTGATTTTTGGATACCCTATGCCAAACGCTGGGTATATCTAACATTTAGCATAGCCTATGCCTAACGCTGGATACCCTATGCCTAACGCTGGATACCTGTTGGTAACGTAACCCTGACCTACCTCAATAGAAAGGAGTTCTGATTGGTTGATTTTTAGCTTCACTCAAATCATCAATATTTTACTGGGTTACAGTATCCAGCACCTTGCATAGTGTATCCAGCGTTAGGCATAGGGTATGCCAAACGCTAGACATATCCGCCGTTTGGCATAGGGTATCCAAAAATCAGGGGTTTGTGGTTGACTGGGCTAGTGTACTAGACTGCAGTAAGCAGTCAAGTATCGCTCAATGGAACCTATTATCACTCCCCAGAGCTGCATTCTATTCGCATATCCAACTAACTTAAATCATCATTTTACTGTTTTATTTGCTGTTCTCAGTTGATCCATATTGTTCGATTTAGCTCTTGGCAAGGGTGTGGAAACTGGAGAAGGTAAGGGAACATCACTAAAACAATATGACAAAGCGACCTAATCATGTTCTATAACATTTAGACAATTACTAAAATTACCCTTTGCTTGTCTCCTTGATGATGCTGTACGTAGACGCTTCAATTTGAAGGTCTCATGAAGAGACCTCTTACGTGCACCCATCTATAGTACTTCAACATACAAACGACAGTATGTTTGTAACATACAAGAGTATGTTCCTATAACAAGAGCAACATCTGTTGAGGAGATAGTACTTCAACAATTAGAAAAAGAGTGAGAGGAATATTCATGGAGGACTAGTAAAGAACATATGGTATGTGAAAAAAGAATCACCAAAACCAACAAAACAAAAATTACCAGAGTGGGTGACTTTACGTTAGTTCATGTAGGTTAACTTGAACACTTTTAGCTAGGACTTCTATAGCCAGTGTAAAACATTAAGAATAAGCTTATTTTTTTTATTTTTTGTTACCATCATTGGGTAGGTAGCGTACTCTGTAGCACCAGATTTGTTAGAACATGAAAAAATGTTGGCCTCATGGCCGCAATTTAAGATGACCAGTAAAAGGTGCCCGGTGGGTTGGAATCCGCAATCTTTTTCTCAACCTACGCTTAACCTTGGAATGAATGACCAATTGTTCTCAGTTGTCAAAAGTCAACTTTTACTCGACAATCTCAGTCAACTGGATATATAGAATGCTGTCAGTCAACTGAGAATAGCAGATAAAACTGCAAAATAATGATTTAAGTTAACTGGAAATGCGAATTGAACACGGCTCTGGTGAGCGATAATAAGTTCCATTGAGCGTTACTTGACCGCTTACTGTAGCTTAACCGGTTAACCATGGAATGAATGACCATTTGTTCTGGGTTGTCAAAAGTAAACTTTTAATCAACAATTTCAGTCGACTGGATATATCGAACGCTGCCAGTCAACTGCGAATAGCAAATAAAACACGAAAAAGATGATTTGAGTCAACTGGAAAGGCAAATCGAACCCATCTCTGTTGGGCGATAACAAGTTCCATTGAGCGTTACTTGACCGCTTACTGTAGCTTAACCGGTTAACCATGGAACGAATGACCATTTCTTCTTGGTTGTCAAAAGTCAACTTTTCATCGACAACTTCAGTCGACTGGATAAATCGAACGCTGTCAGTCAACTGAGAATACCAAATAAAACTGCAAAGTGATGATTTGAGTCAACTGGAAATGCGAATCGAACGCATTTCTGGTGAGCGATAATAGGTTTCATTGAGTGTTACTTGACCGCTTACTGTAGTTTAACCGGTTAACCATGGAAGACCATTTCTTCTCGTTTGTCAGAAGTCAACTTTCAGTCGACAATCTCAATAGATTGGACAAATTGACCGCTATCAGTCAACTGGAAATGCGAATCAAACGCAGCTCTGGTGAGCGATAATAGGTTCCATTGAGTGTTACTTGACCGCTTAATGTAGTTGTGTAGAGACAGCCCCAGAATAGTATTTTAAGCATGGAAAATGCATGGAACGAACTAGTACCGGACCAGGCAGTCAGGTGAACTGAATAGTGAGACAACAAAACATTCAACGGGGTCAAGCAGGTCAGTTAAAAAAACACAACTAATGAGTTTATCAGAGGACACCAGCAAGAAACTGACTAAGCCAATATCAGAGACACGCGTATCTGTGGAAAGTCCATGCTTAAATCTATCAAAACTGGTTGTAAAGTTAGAAAATTCCAAGAAATCGCAGAGACAAACCAGAAATTACATTTGCTCACCAAAACAATTTTTCAGAGCAACACAATATGACACTTGGTAATCCAGTAACAGTGAATAATATATCGTTTGAAAGCCCAGAGCTTCACTTTACCTGCAGTAGTTGGCAGAGTAGCAGAATTCTATTAAACAACACAGAAAACAAAAAAATAAATTTGTTTGCTTTTTCAGAGCCCTACTCACTGAGAAGTACCAAGCCAATAGCAAAGATAAATACATGTATGGAAAGCTCAAGCTTCACTCTACCTGTCATGCTGACACAAGCGCGTAATTCAAGGGACTGACAGAGAAAAACAAAGAAAACACTTTTTTACTCTAAAAAAATTGGAAATTAGATGAGACTGTTGGTCTGAATTTGAGACTGTTGGTCTCGTTTCCGAGACTGGTGGTTCCCGGCGCCATTTTTCTGAGACTGATGGTTCAAAACAGTGAGACTGGTGTGTTCCGCGAAAGAGACTGGTGGACCACATTCCCCACCCTGCCCCAGCAAAACCAACAAGGCGATCGCTTAGTTTCTGTTTCACCCAACGAGTATGAAAGTGAGGGTCGAGGTGAGGGCGGGCGGTTCGTTTAAATTAATAACAAACATATAAAAAAAAATACAATCCGAACACAAGGCGCGGACGAGACGCTATCGCGTGAGATAAGCTGACGACGATTTTTTGTTCACTGCCAATGCCATGAACGGCAGTAGTATCAAGGTTCCGCGTTAAGCCCACGAAAAACGTGCCAAATATGTGCGGGCGGTGGAGAAAAAAAGCTAACCGAATAGCCGGAATGACGGAACATTACCCGACCTCGGGGCAACTAAGGTTTTTGCAAATTTTTGCACTGTCATGATCCCACAGAGTACAGGTATACTTCTTCGAATGTTAATTTACTTTCGTCTCGTTTTCTTCCTTTTATGTGACAAAGGTCAACTATAAAGCCGCGTTTTTTTGGATGTAGTTTCACTGTAGTTTGACGTACTTTTGTTTCAGCTATGAAAGTACAGTCTGTGGAATGCACAAATAAAATTGTACACATACTGTACTTCCATAATTGAAACAAAAGTACGTCAAACTACAGTGAAACTACAACGAAACTACATAAAAAAAGCACCGTAAGAGAGTGTGTTGTCCCCAAATAAGCCGTCTATTCCTACACTGGCAATCAGGTTTTGGCATATCCAGCCAATTCGTCAACCCAATTGTATATAGTTTCATTACAACATTTATTTCAGGTCATATCTTGTAAAGTGTCTTAGTTAATTTGTTGTCTTTTCTGTGTTTTTCGTAAATATTCACCTCTTCTAGCTTTAAGCTGTTTGGAATTAAATTTGATTGACTGATTAGTGAGCCAAAGTAGTTCACAACCGTGCTAAATTTACTGTACTGGACCAGAACAGATATTGACTATCAGGCCCGTATCCAGGAATTTATTTCGGGGGGGGGGGGGGGGGGGGGGGGGGGGGTTGCCTGCTGGTCGGACAAAAAAAGTACAAAAAACACATAGATCAGAGGGAAAAGCCTATAAAAATCGTTATTTTTGTATGTTTTGGGGGGCGGTTGATCCCCTAACCCCCCCACCCCTGGATGCGGCCTTGTTGACTATCGAAGAGCCACACAAAACAATGAAACTTTTCCAGTCCAGCAGACTACGACAAATCTTATGTGGGCTACTACGTAATTATAAATATTTTTAAACGAAACCAACTTATTTTTCTATCACTTAACTGAATACTGAATTTTGTATCACTGCACTATTTGGATTGTATTAAGGGATTCATTTTTTTTTTTCACTATTTGCTTTAGTATGACGTTCAGAATATCTACAGCCGCCCTCACAACGCAAAATTCTACTATGTGGAAAATTTGAATCTAAACACAAACGCGGCTTCTCAGTGGCCAGTGATAAGCTTGCGAAAGGTAGCCACTGCGAGAGCTCATTTTTCGTAAATCATTTTAGTAAAGCATACAACACAGGTACTAGCCCGTAGGTACCACAAATCCGGCAGGGAAATTCCACTATTTGAAAACTGATTATTCGTGAATAGCAGAACAGCGAAGTAACGCATTTTCATCGGGTCTTCAAGCCTCATTAAGTGAATAAGTGATGGGTAACTAGATAATCCTATCTCAGCCCTTTTCAGTTAAACTTTAAAACCTACAGAGAGACAGAAAGACATTTTTCATCATTTTTTAATTAACAGTGTGATTTTCTTTCTCCTTTTTGTTTTCTGATGTTTTTTTGTGCGTGAGCTGTTTCTGTGTTTCTTTATTTTATTATTCCGTCATTTTCTCTTTTTGTACGCTTGGTAAAAAATAAACATTACATAATATTACTAAGCGTCGTGAATATTCTCACGTCATCCTACTTTTCCGTCGACGAGGATACAGAAGACAGAAGCCTACCAGGAAACACTACCTCAAGTCCAATTATCTTCTTGCCAGAAGATCATCAATAATTCAAACAGAACCATCAGAAGCCAAAGAGAGACCAACGCTTCGAACATACGAACACCTCAGACCTATCAAATTGCTAGAAGGGGACCGCGAGGGTGAAATGGACCAGATGGGTGAGAGAGCTAATATAATAAAATCGTAGCCACCCTCAGGCATTATCGATTTTCGAGTGGTTTATAGTTTAACGCTGGACCACACGGACCGTCCAACGGGTAGACAACCCCGGTAATTACCAGCTGTTAATCTACAAAGCAGGTTAAGAGGAATTTTAGGACTGTTTTCGGCTTGTTAAGTTCTCACCCATACGGCACCTCGTAGATACATCAAGTGGGTACAGTGGAGGTATTTTTCATTTCATTGAACGTCGCTGCACCGAAGAATCATGATGAACATCAAACCTAGCAAACATGCATGGACGGTACAGGGCGAAACAGTAATATCAGATAAAGAAAAAAATGTAGCCAGATACTGTTATTCTTTAGAATCTTTTGATTTTCGGTGCTCAGTTTATTTTGCACCCTTCTCCAGGTTACTGAGTCCAGCATTTCTCATTACTTTCATCGCCGTCCGAAACATCCCAGCAGACCAAATAGCATATTGAAAAAGAAATAGTAAATCCTACGAAAGGTTTTTGATTTCATTCTTCATGTTAAAACAAGACCAAAGGTTTCGATGGGATCCCAAAAATTCAATATCTGATCCAGACAACTGGGTCTTGTCTTAGCCAGATCCAGTCTTCGCCAGACTCCTTGAACAACAATTAAAATTCAGAAACAGATTAAGGCCAAATAGCTAATCACCTGAGAAAACCAAGTTCAGATTTGGATTCAGCATCTGTGTTTACCCCTATAAGTCATATCTGTTTTGACGAAAACTTCCTGCCACTTCTGCCAGTTTCCCGGTTCCGGCCGAACTCCAGAACTACTTGTCCGGCGAAAAAAGAAAGCTCAAAGACGAAATCAGGGTATCTTCTTTCCCCAGTAATGAACATCTAATCAACTTCAAATAGAAGTTTAGAATAACAAATTTTCCGATTCCAGCCGGATTCCGGTCGAACTATATGTCCGGGTAAAATACGATTGTCACACAGGGACTCAGCATCTCTTCTTACCCCTAAATCGCTTATCTAATCAACTAGAAATAAAACTTTGACTTCCAACAGTTTTCCGGTTTTGGCCGGATTCCGGACGAACTACATGTCCGGGTAGAAACTTGTTTTCACATAAGTGTTCAGCATGTCTTGCCCTAAATCAAACATCTAATCAACTCCAAACAAAACTTTTAATTTTGACAAACTTTCCGGTTTGGGCCGGATTCCGGTCGAAATACTTGTCCGACGAGAAAATAGTTTTCACCATCGTCTTCAGCATGTCTCCCTACCTCTAAATCGAACATTTAATCAACTTCAAATAAAACTTTTACTTTCAACAAACTTTCCGGTTTGGGCCGGATTCCGGGCGAAATAGTTGTCCATCGAGAAAATAGTTTTCACCATCGTCTTCAGCATGTCTTCCTACCCCTAAATCGAACATCTAATCAATTTCAAATAAAACTTTTACTTTCAACAAACTTTCCGGTTTTGGCCGGATTCCGGGCGAACTACATGTCCGAAGACAAAATGGTTTTCACCATCGTGTTCAGCATGTCTTCTTACCCCATAATCGACTATCACATTAGCTGTTTCAAAATATTTTGTTTGTCCCTTAATTTGAATCCCCTCCCCCACCCCTAAATGTAGAGCTACAAAGCCCATCTACGAACTTGACTGGTCCGACGACCCAACGAACCCTCACACCAAGTTTCATCAAAATATCTCATTCCCTTCGAGAGTTATCGTGCTTACAGACGGACGGACGGACGGACGGACGGACGGACAGACGGACAACTTTTGCGATGTCATAGGTATCCCTCCACTTACGTTTTGGGATCCCAAAAAAGCTGCAACACTTGTTTCTTAGCTGGTATTAAGTTCTCAATTTATCTTTCCAATTGACTGTTTCTGACCACCAAGGTAATCAAAAGTTTGGACAAGCGTTCAATGGCCTCTAATATACCCCAATACCTACTGCTTCCTATCAGGGACCCATACATTTCCTGTAATGACTCGCCATTCAGGGGCTTGTCATTTCCTATGCTTCTATGTTGCTATGTTTCTCGAGTCTCATCTAGTTTCCAAAAATTCCGCTTGGGTCGAATCGGCGTTCTTGCTCAGATAGTCAAAATTGCCAGCATGCCACCAGGTACCTAAGCTAGGACACAAGATCCAGGATAATCTTCCATTACAGAGAAATATTCCTAGTTCAGCACAATGCGAAAAACTGTGTCTATCTGGATAGTCGGATATTTTATCCCCGTGGGTTTTTCTCGAACTATCTGACCCTCGGGCAAGAGCGCATCAGAAATCTCTCCCCCTGAATGGCGAGTCATTATAGGAAATGTATGGGTCCCTGTTCCTATACCGAACCTACATCTCCTACGAGGTACTTCGAAACAATCCGCAACTTCATACATTCGTATTGTGCATTTACACAACGTTGGTTCTCGTAAAAGGTTCTCGTAAAAACGATGGTAAAATACGCGCGAATTTATAAACCTTAGAATCTCCGCAAACAGTAAATCATTAATATTCTAGTTGGTAATAGTAAATGGCAAGACAACAGCCAAAGCAATAGAGCTAAGAAGATGAGCAGAAGATGGATCTATCACGCCCAAGAGTCGCTTTTTTCATTGCTGGCACACAGAAAATCTATATTCTAACCGTCATTTATGCTAGACATTTTACCTTCTTCTCTTGAGACGACAGCAACTTCGAGGGAGGGGATGATTCACACACCTTCGATCGATATAAGACGAAATTGTTTCCGAACATGCAGACAAAAGAAAAGCTTGAATAAAGTGGTAAATAGCAATTGCAAATTCAACACCTTCTGTGTCAACAATTAAAATGGAAAAGTGTTTTGTAGTAAACTTCAGCTTTTTGGGATCCCAAAACGTAAGTGGAGGGATACCTGTGACATCGCAAAAGTTTTCCGTCTGTCCTTCCGTCCGTCCATCTGTTGGCACGATAACTCTCGAAGGGGTTGAGATATTTTGATCAAACTTGGCATGAGGACTCTCTAGGTCAAAGTACAGGTCAAGTTCGAAGATGGGCTATGTAGCTCTATATTTAGGGGTGGAGGAGGGGTTTGAAATTAAGGGGAACAAAAAAAAATTTTTAAAAAGCTAATGCAAAATTCGAATTAGGGGTAAGGAGACATGCTGAGTCCGAATATGAAAATTATTTTCTTGTCGGACAATTAGTTCGGCTGGAATCCGGCCAAAATCGGAGAATTTGTTTAAAGTAAAAGTTTTACTTAAATTTGTTAAGATGTTCGACTTGCGGGCAAGTAGACATGCTGAATTCGCATATGACAATCATTTTCTCACCGGACGTATAGATCGCTCGGAATCCGGCTGAAACCGGAAAATTTGTTGAGAGTAAACGTTTAATTTGAAGTTGATTGGAGGTTGGATGTAGGGGTAAGGAGACATGATGAATTTGTTTTTGAGCTTATTTTTTCGCGGGACAAGTAGTTCCGGAATTCCGCCGCAACCGGAAAATTGGCAGAAGTAAGGCAGGAAGTTTCTATCTGCCTCGTCAATTAGATATGACATAAAGGGGTAAACGTACATGCTGAATCCATATCTGAACTTGGTTTTTCAGATGGTTAGCTATTTGGCCTTAATCTGTTTCTAAATTTTAATAGTAAAAGTGTTCAAGGAGTCTGGCGAAGACTGGGTCTGGCGAAGAAAAGACCCAATTGTCTGGATCAAATTTGAACTTTTGGGATCCCATCGAAACCTTTGGTCTTGTTCTTTAAACAACTATAATTCCAACACTATTCTGACTCAACAAGAATATTCGGGACAGAATACAGGGATATAAAAAAAACTATCCCTGTTCCAAAAATAAAACTTAAAATTTGTAGTTTAAAACTAGAAATCTAGAAAGATTTAGAAAGACAAGACAACGCTTTACAAAATAGGAGCAAACGACCGAAATTTGGGTGACTTGAGTGGAAAGTATAAAAGAGGATCGATTGCAAAACTGTAGGAAATCCAAAATACGCTAGACAAAAATTATCATCTTTCGGAATGTGCCAACACTATCGGAGCTTAAATGGAGTGAGTGGGACATCCTTTGGAAGTCTGAAAAACGATGCTGACAAAAAAAAACTGATGAAGATCACAATACCAGTTTTGAATTCCATTCACTGTCCTTCGTCACTCCAGTTCTGGAATGCAATCTTATGTTCAGCCATTAGTGGCCATACAGAAACCAAACCTACCAGTCAGTCCAGCATGGACGTTCGCCGTTCCAACAAAGGGAGACTCAATCACGCGGCTCGGTGAGAAGAGCTCCAAGGCGAGACTCGCATATTTCCATTTTCAAGGAAAAACCTCGGCCTCTATGGACCGGCAACAATTGCATACCAGACCTCGGTGTCAGCGGCGCCGAGACCCGATGAGAAACGGTTTCAAATACCAATACCACCGACCAAGCTTTCAGAAACTGGTTCTCGCCAATGACCGGAACAAATGTAGGGGTTTTCAGCATGTCTAGCCCGGTAGAAACTCGGGATCAATAGAAATTGGCAGGACACAAAGGGCATATGTCTACAATAGGCTTCCAAATAACAATTGGGCTTCAAGCAGCTCTGAAGGGTGTCAAAGACATGCCCCAGCTTTTGACAATGATCTATTACATTATTCACTTCAGGGACGTATAAATGTTTCCGCCTTGAAATCTAAAAGGTGTTCACCATATTCTTCTCTTTTTTATTTTGTTTCTGTACAAAACGCATTTCACTATACCTCTTTTGTATTTCTTTTTATAAAACGCATTGGGGCTCTAATGGAAAAGCTAACGTAACAATAAAGGGCAGGACGCGGAGCGACAGAAGGAAACGAAACGAAAGGATCGAAATTTCCATACAACTTAGCCTTATTTCACTCTCGCCTTTATTCTTTATTATTGTGTCGTATTCTGGATTGGCTGGCCTGTACATGGCCTTATTTCATTATATACAAAACTCGAGGAAAAACCGAGGGCAAAAGCGTTGCAAGTGGTCTTCGTAGCACGAATTTGGAAAATGGAGGAGTGTGGTTTATTATTGTCACAACGACTTCCGCCCATATCTCTTGCATATGCAACAATTATCAAGGGATCACTTGATGAAGTGTAAAAATCGCTAAGCATTCCTTCCCCCAGTGTCCTGCACCCGAATAAACAGTCCGACATCACGTACAAGGGTCCTGGGGCAAAACAACTTTCATCTTTTTTGGCAAGCTACACCGGAGGACTATTACGGCAGAATAAACCTTGATTTTCCAAAGAAGCCCTAGAAAGCGAACGGGAAACAATACGCCACCATTTCCCTTCGCATTTTTTCTCGTCTGACATCTGATCTGCTTCAACGTGGCCAGACCAATCTCCTTCCGCCAGCAGTCAACCATGTGGATCTGGTTCGAACGGGGACGCCAGAATATACAAAGAGACATGAGGGTCAGCGGAAGCCTCTTATACCGGAACTGAAGTGCAACTCTTAGACGGGTTAAAGCTGCCTTGAAAAAAGCTATGCAAACTACAAATGGTAATTATGAAATGCGTCTCATCCGGCCTTTTTAGCGACGGAAACAGAAGGCAGATGCAGCACGTCCAGGCTGTCGACAGGGAGCGGACGATTGCATGATCTCCAACGTACCATGGTTGAATAGCTTGACAACAATTACCAAAGGAAAGAACGCAGGGTTTTCCCTTGCAGCGTCTACGAAATCCAAAACACGGAAAATCCGGCGTGATGAATATCATGTTCTGTTTGATCATTAAGAAGAATTTCAGGTTCGTTTCTTCCAACATTTTTCCAAACAATAAGTGCTAATACGAAATACCAATACTTGATGGTGCAAAACGGGTAAGTCAGCTACATTTTATCAGAGCTATATTTCGACCCTTCTTGATGCAAAAACGTAGCTGACTTATCCGTTTTGCACCACCAAATATGATTCGCAGTCAGCTTGGGTTGACGGACTATCAAAACACCAAATATCATAATTCAAGTATTAATATTAAATTATTAATTCTTATTATTATCAACGAATCCCACAAAAATGAAGGTGTACCTCGGCACAGACTCGACAGTATTTTGTTTGGACTTTACTTTATTTCTGAACTACTCTCCAAGTCCGACTATGTAGGGAAGATTTTCAAAAGCATGATACAAACTAAAGGAGCCGGACGACTAAATGTTTGACTGAATCCTTCCCTATCACGAAGAGATCTGCCTATGGCGGAGATCATTAAAACTAGCACGGCGATCAATTCATTTCATGGTTAAAATAATTACCAGTCTCCAAGAAATACTAACTGCTTTTTCATTTGGCGGCAATAACTAAACATAACTACCTCAGACTGAGGCCGAGAAGATGTGTAATTTGAGACAGTCGTCGTTTTTCTATCCTGCCAAGTCAAACACAAATCCCAGATTTTCAGATAGGCTTTGCCAAATGTTGTGTGCTCATTGCTTTATTCTTATTATTGATTTATGGCATCATGCTGCAAAAATATGCACAAAGATGGAGTAATTAAATAATAGCCCAACACCCGTTAGGCTTACGATATTCCAAACCGTGGGTGTACGTGTAGCCACCGTTAAACATGGCTTATCCAAAAGTCAGGTATTTGTCGTAGACTGGTTCAGCAGGGGACAAGGCTAACTATCCCCAGTTTCTCCGGAAACATATGAAATGCGCCCCACCGAATCCTACTTCGTTTTGCCAGACACAACTCTATGTTTACAAGTACTGATGTTCTTACCTTTAACGAAGATGTTGCACTCAATTATCTTCTAAAATATCCAACAAACATGGAAACAATTGCACTGATCCAGATGTGTCATCACGTCAAACAACTGCCTACAAAAGGGACAAGTTAAAAAGACTGTACAAGCCCATTCATGCCCACAGACTCGAAAGAACTGTGACTCAGCCACGATCCATGCTTAGTTGACTCAACAGCGGCTAACTTATTATGCTTGGAGTGAATGATTCATACAATCGATGTAAAAGATCCAGACAGTTGAGGTAAACTATCGAGGGCCTGCTGCAGTTGAATGAGAAAGGCAGTTAATGTATCAATTAAAGAGCTCATCATATTGTCAATATGTGAACGAAAATATTATGTAACGCAGTGGATGTACAAATATCAGACATTACGAGTCGAAATAAAAAGGTGCGTAAATGAAAAGGCAGCACGTAACCAAAAAAAGCAGTGCATGCAGATTCAAGGCTTCGCCCAAGTCTAATGCTGCTGATAATGGTTTATTTTTTCTTTTCTCGGGTTCGTAATAACCGCAGATCACCCCTGATGACAGAAATGCAGAAAACATAAAACAAGAAATCAAAACTAATACTGGACAATTTAAATATCCAAACAAGGGTATGGAACAAAACTAACGAAACACAACAAGGAGTAACAAGATTGAGAGTTCTTGGAAAATCCTACCGAACCACAAGTAGTATTACAACTGAAGCAGGACTAAATATTTAAATAAAATTATACTGAAAATTCAGAACTTAAGCCGCAACCAGAACTCCTTATTATTATTTTTTTCATAACTATCTGCGACATTTCTGTTTTAATAATATACAAAAGAGAGCTCACCACAGTAACCACCCTTAACAGTATCCTTATATTTAATTCCAGTGTTCTAAAAGCTGGACTAGTTGACGCCTTACATGCACGAGATCAACTGATTAATTTACAGATCGACATTTCAGTAATATTGTTATAGGCTCGAGAGCAGTGGCGCCGGTGAGCTTGTGTCAACCTCCTCAAAGTATAAAGCACGCTGAACATCTGCTGTCATAATGCTTTTGTTGTCGGGGACTGAGGAAGGGCGCACGAGGTGCAGCTGCTTCCGAAGAATTCAACACCGGCAACGGCAACCTAACTAATCCACGACCAACGAGACCCGGAAATGCGAGACCGAAATGAGAAACATTATGAATCTGATAATTTGACGCTTGACAAGGTTTAGCTTAGGGGATTTAATGATACAGCCAATTTTATCTTCCGGACTGGTTCACAAACCATTGTTGAAATATAGAAATGTGGTTGACGACGGTCTATTGCGAGAACTTTCCGGAACCATTTTCCGATCGAATCCGGACATCGGTCCGTCATACGGTTTGCTGGGTAGCGTTTGAAAGAAAACAGAGTCTCAAACCAAAATATTGACCGAGTTCTTGGAATCCGAAAGAGAAGTAGGGGATACATCTGCTATATGTCGGTCTGTCTGTGATCAGGATAACTACTAACAGATCGAGATTTTTTAATGAAAATTTAGTATGTTCAGCACATGAGTAAACAGACCATGCACTTCTTGATCAACACAGTCATGCTGATTTAACTTTGCTTTTTGTTTTCATCCGAAAACTCGTCTAACCGGAATCCGGCAAAAAGAAGAGCCATGCAGTTGTTCGTGAAGCTGTTGGATCTGAAGATACATGGACAAAAGACAAAATAAAACTTTTCTTCCGGCGGTCTTCTCACCGTACCGACAATTTAACAAAGACCAGCAAAGCTTCCACGGATTGTCTTCAGGCCATTGATGGCAATCGTGTATGATTTCAATTTCTTTTTCCCGGCAAAATCATAGCCACTGGATCAAGAAGTAGAAAGAAGCCCCAGTTTCAGGTCCTACCAAAACTGTTGGCCTTGTTCTTTGTTCTGGTTACTTTAACTTTTGTTGAGTTACTATCTCCTCCAAGGCCGTATCCAGGGGGGGGGGGTGACCCCCCCCTCCCCGAAACACACAAAAATAGTCATTTTATATGCTTTTCCCTCTGATCTGTCTTTTTTTTTTCGACCCGCAGGCACCCCCCCCCCCCGAAATAAATTCCTGTATACGGGCCTGCTCCCCACTAAGCCTACAGAATTCAAAGGAAACTGTCAATGAAAACTTATAGGCAATCAAACTTCAAAATGATTCGAACATAAACCACATACTTGAGGGTAAAACCTGGCAATTAACCCTTCTTTCGGCCGGGTTCATTGGCGGTCACACCACCCTCTCTAGTAAACGGATTGATTATTGCTAAACACACCGTCTGGCTGTTATTCCGGCTAAGGCTGGGAATCCAGCAAGCGACGACCTTGTTTACAGGTAACCTGGACCGGGAATAGCACCCCTGTAGTGACCGACGTTGGCGCTTAAAACGGTACTGTGGTCCTTGATACTGTCACCAGTAGCGGTAATCAAGATGCGAAGAGATCGATACTTCACCGGTAATATGAATGAAGTGACAGATTTAGTAAGCAAGACCTTCTGAACTTCACAAGCAATATGCCCGACGCTATCCAGAACGGGAAGCTGGGATTGGTGACAGACGCAAGGAGGTAGGAGCTGAGGAGGTGACAATTCGAACACAGCGTACAGAGGGGAGGAAGTGGACGTAGACAGGCTACTACGAAAACAACAAGACTATAGCAGTGGTAGTTATAGTCCCATCGTATAAACCAACCGATCCGACAACTAACGAAATACCCAGATCTACCATGTTCTTTTGCCTGACGACTCCACACACCAATTCTAATCTAAATATCGCCACTACCTAACAAATATCTCAATCGGTCTGGGAGTTATCGTGATCACAGACAGACGGTCGGAAGATCTGCGATAACATAGGTATCCCTCACTTAAGCTGATGGGGGTGAACAGCTAAGGCGCAACTACTAAAGGGTTTGACAGACACGCTAACGAACGAGTGCAAGTCAACAACAGCAGGCTTGCTGCAGTAAGTTCCGCCAAGACACATTCCATGCGGCATGTCCATGCCTGTCCGAACTGAGCCATTACCGGTACATACAACAATCAGGCCAAAACCACTGATGAACAAACGAGAACTGATCTGTGCTGTGGCTAAGCTACATCCCAGAAGTTACTCAACTGGTTACAAAACAAGCATGCCCGGTTAGACAACAGGGTGGGACCAGGGTGGCGATCGGAATTGATAAAAGGGTCCGCTTCCTCGACTGATTATCTGGTCTCGTAACAAGGTATTGTCCGGATTTTGGAGCGATCCTTGACATTTTAATAGTGGTGATAACATGTTTGCGTTATCAACTGTCTAGTAGCACCGACTGACAGTGAGTCAACACTTCTTTTATTAGTGCAACTGATCGAAATAATTTACACATATCTCGCAGGCCGGGACAATCTTTTCATCTTGGGTTGTTGCAGGTCTCATGAGGGCTTTCACAAAAGATAGGCTGAAGGCGTTTCTCTGCGGCACATTTGTGTGCAACACATTTCCGAGCGGGAACAGAAGTGCGCCGCACGCTTCTGTTACAAGCTGAACCTCGCGGAAACGCCATTTTAGTTGTGTGTTTTTTTTCAGCAATCACAAATGCCCGAAAATGAAAATGCAATAGAAATAATATACCAATAAATAGAATATCAGGCTTGCGCCCTTACCATTCTGTAGTAGAAGCATCCTTAGTGTTATATCTATCTGCTTGGCAAAGTTGCTCACTTTATTATATTGACTATTTTGCCGTTTCGAGCCACAAAATCGAAAATCACCTCGAGAGTTGTTTGTCAAATTTGAGCCATATCTCATGGGTCGTGGAAATGGACTTGTTGGTCACACAAACGAGCGCGGAAAACTCTTTTTTTTTTTTGCCACAATTGAGCCACAGCGGATAATCGCCTTTAATGACCAACGCGACACACCTGGCAAGTCGTACTGAAAAAGCAACTTCACGCTGAAGCCCTTACGAATCTTCTTTGCCACACGAATTCTAGGCTTCTTTCTTGTTCTATTTTCCTACTTCCTCGGAAAATGTCAGTTTTCAAAAACATTGACAAACAGGTATAGAAGCTAGTGTCGCGCACGAACATACTCGTCGCAGCATAATACGAAATTTATCAATCGAGACTTGACCACAAACTTGATAAGAGACCGCAGAAGAAGTATCAGCCAGCTATAACTTACTTGGCCCTAAACCGTGGAAAGCGTTTGTTTGCTATCAACGAGCAGAACCAACCACAAAATTTTTGAAATCGGACATGGCAAGGTTGAACTGTAGCTTAACCAAAGATTAATTAACAGATGACGACTGGGCATCCAATTATTACAGGCCTGTATTTCAAAACATTTCCTGCATCCAACGAAACTACAACAGTGGAGATTCCTCTTTGGGAGGCAAAAAATGCTCAGTCTCAGAGACACCTACGACGGAGAAATTACTGTCTGGCCAACTTCTTTTTATTAAGAAGATGGGCGAGCGAGAATGTAGGTCGCTCTGTTTGTGGATTCCAGATTTACTGGTTATCCGGGGAGTTCAGTTGACTAATTGATCATCAATTTTTGTTGTTCTTCTTTCTTTTTGTAGCTATTCTCCAAATCTACTTGGTATGGTCACTCGTTATTTTATGCTGTTATAACAGCGATGCCTAGGGATGCCTCTCGTCACTAAATTATTTGGCCAATCCAGTGGCTCTCTGAGGTCTCCACTGGGAGTCTAGCACACCCGAGTTGGTGATCTTGGAAATAACACCGCCGCCAAGTTGCGAAGTCGATTGCGAGTCTGAGCGGGGTCACACCCGGGAATCCCATTTAAAATATGAACATGAAACAAAAATATTAAATATATATTTATCAATGCAAATTGTGTTGCAATGTGCCTGGAAACTATAACTAGAAATCTAGCACCTAGGAGTTGTTAATCTTGGAAACAACTCCACTCCTTTCTGAATGGGCACTGCCGCTTCAAAGTAGTCTATGTACTACACTGTAGCTTTAAAGTTTAACTGAAAAGAGCTGAGATAGGACAATCTAGTTACCCATCACTTGTTCACTTTTTTGAAGACCCGCTGAAAATGCATTACTTTAGGAGTATTCTCGCCGTTCGGAAAGGCGAGAATACGCCTTTCCGTGTGAATCGAAAGGAACGGCGAGAATAGAGGGAGTCACTCCACGCGAACTCTGCGTACAGAAAACAGCGAGAACACGGGGAACGCTTCCAAAACAGTTGAAAAAAAAGTATACAGCTGACGAAGTCTGGATCCACTTTATTTTTGGTTTTGTTTATTCTGATTGGTTTTAATTAATTTTATATTGCACCAACACGAGAAAAAACTGTTTTCCCTCCGAATCTGAAAGGGTGTTCTTTTTAATGATGCTGATGATAATTGGAGCATTGCCGTTTCGTGGGGACTCGCTACGGGGAGTGAGTCACCGGGACAAACAAAAACGCGGGGACTACTCAAGTGGAGTCCTCGGGGAACGGCGAGAACACGCCTTTTGTTGTTCCGCTATTCACGAATAACCAATTATCAAATAGTGGAATTTCCGTGTGATTTGTGGTACCTCTATGCGCTTGTATTTTTGTTGCATGCCTTACGAGAAAGATTTATGATTTTTTTTTGTTCAGCCACTAAGCAGTCTGCACCAGTCTCACCACTGCCCATTGAAAAGCCCGCATTTCTGTTGAGATTAAAACTTCCCGCGACATAGTAAAATTTTCATTGTGGGGACGGCCGTAGATATTCTGAACGTCACAACTGGAGTAGATAGTGGAAGATAAGAAAATCTTTTTACAGAATCCAAATAATTCAGCGTATTCAATTGAATGACACAAAAATAAGTTGACTTTTCAGTTAAACTTTAATAATGACAGAACAGACAGCAACAACGTTCTGGATTAGAAAGAATCCTAACACCCGAGCCTAACTTGACGAACCTTCATTTCCCTCTACAAATAACTGCCTTCCAAGTCACAAAATTCCACTAATCCGATCAAATCAAAGCTGGCGTTCCAGAATATCATAGGATAACATCCCAGTTACTTTCACTATGGTTGACTCATGATGGCAGAGTTAGTCAGAGCAACGAGCGACAGGAGCACGGATGCCAAAGAGACCACGGTCAAGTGCTGGATGCCGTATGTTGACCTTGGTTACAGACAAAAAAAAGTTGAGGCTCATGCGGGCCAATCAGAAGAAACCTTGGCCACAATTTGTCAATGATCTAGATTTGGATCATAACGAGGAAAAGGTTGCACACCTATCATAAGGAAAGAGACGAGGAAATTTGGAAAGAAAACGACGAGTAAAAAGTCAGATTTGGAATCTTTTTTAAAGAAAATCATTTACGAAACAAAAAATCTGAAATGGAGTAAAAGGAATCACACGACAACTGAGGAGCAATTCCTACACTGGTGTGGACTGGTCTGACAGATATGCTGAGAAGAGATCCGATAACCCGATGATTTGCAATTGCTGAGACGGTAAACGGCAATTAGTAATAACAAACCATACCAAGCTATCTGAACAAAAAGTCCAAGCAAAAGCTGGAGAGCTTTTGATCAAACATATAGACACACATACCTTCCCTCTGTAAAGGAACTGAAAACTGTTTTACCTAACGAAGAAAATCCATATTTATGGTTAAGTGCAAAAAGAACACTTAGCTCTGCGGCTTTTTCTGAGGCAAGCTGTGCTGGAACATGTTCAACGAGGGACTTGCCTAGAAATCTATTACCTTGGCGAGGAATCAACATGAACCTCACACCAGAGACCATCCACAAGTTCAAACAATGTTCTAATAATCAATTGCTTTTATTTCAGAATTATCTGTTGGAAACAAAGAGACAAAGAAAACGTTGAACGAATTTTAACGTAGTATGTAATATCAGGCTGCACATTCGAGCATTATTAAACGAAACATCACAGAATGTGGGTTTATGACGAAACTGACCAGCAAGGAATCCCAAAAATAGTTCTTTTAACAACAAAGATCCTTTACCCTCAACATGTTTTCTAAATGAAGCAGGAATCCCAGTTCGAGAACCGAGTTACTCCTTTCTTTTCGTGTTTTACTAAACTGGTTCTGACAGTATAATTATGTTTTAGTGGACTGGTTCTAAATGCCCAAGAGAACAACTTTCCTCGATTTCTTACCAGTACATAAAGGGTTTAATCCGGCTTATCTTGTATCTCCACGTGCTATCAGCGAATCACTAGAAGCATGAGCCTGGTGCACCAAGGTGAGGTGATGCTAATGGTTAATGGATCTATAATTCTCTCATTGCCAAAGTTCAGAGCAACAGCAGCTGAAGCCGGTATCGCTTTGTACGGTTTGGCGCGGTTGTGAACCACACTCCGTCCGCAGCCAATGGCGTTTCGAGACCAAAGGTTAGACAGAGAAGCAGATGGGAACCACGAGCAAAAATATCGGGTCGGAAGTGCCTTATTCTGTCCCGCACTGACAGTCTTTGTTTGACGGTCCTATCCCCTCCTTACGGATGAGAAAATAATCAAGCTCAAATATAAACGCGGCCGACTCCGCGTTCAAAAGCGACAGGTATCCTAATCCTTCAGGCACTTGAGTCTTTACCAAATAACAACCTGGGTCTAATCAAACAAAGAAAAGAGTACCGAACCGGAAGAACACGAAAGACTTTACAAGTACTAACACAGAAAACGCCGAAGGGGGAGGAACTGCAACTATTCCAAACTAGGCAATTTTTCTCGGAAGGGATTGAGGATGTCATTATTTCTTTCGTGGAAGCAAAATAAAGAGTTTTGAACTCAGAAGCCTTGTGGGAAGTAAAAGACAGTTTGAGCAGCCAACGCGGATAGTAGATTACAAGGACATAAACAAGACCAGCCTACATGGCAACGACAATCAGGGGCGTCCCCTATGTTTTGGGCATTTGGTATAATTTTCGCCGAAGACAAAAATTCTGGTCGAAACTGGCACCGCCGCGAAGACATTCCATTACTTTATCGAATTTGGTACTTCATACAACTTTTGTTCAGCCCGCATCAATTCCATCGCATTCGGTGCAATTCATCAGACTTTTCTCAAGTCCGTATCTGTTCTATCGCATTTGGTCAGTTCCTTTCATATTTGGTGATTAATCAGATTTGTTTGTTTCTGATTCGTGACCAAATTCGATAATTCGCAGAGTTTCTTTTTAGTCCGTATCTATTACCCAGATTTGCCACATTCTCTTTGTTTTAGGTGTTCTGCCGAGAGTTTTATTCCATTACGAAATTGTATTGTCTACCGCTCCCGATCTGTTCCTTATTTTTTATGGCACTTTCCCTTCGGCCAAGTGCCATATAGCAATTATAATTTCTGTCCGTCAGTCGGTCTGTCGGTCCCGGTTTTGCTTGTTTGGGCACTTCCAGATGAGCTAGGACGATGAAACTATGCAAGCGTATCAGGGACCGAACCAGAATAAATTAGAAATAGTCGCTTCACCGATCCCACCATCTGTAGGGGAGTGGATGGAGGGGGAATCTGGAAAAACTAGAAAAAATGAGATATTTTTAGCTTACGAACGGGAGATCGGATCTTAATGAAACTTGGAATATGGAAGAACATTGTGTCTCAGACGTTCCATTTTAAATCCAGACCGGATCCGGTGACATGGGGGGGGGCGGTTGGAGGGGGAAACCGGAAATCTCGGAAAACGCTTAGAGTGGAGAGATTCGGATGAAACTTGGTGGAAAGAACAAGCACAAGTACTAGATACATGACTGACATTACTGGAACGGATCCGCTCACTTTGGGGGAGTTTGGGGGGGGCGCGAATTTCTAGTGATCCCTCGAGTTCGGTGCTTCCTGATGTGCTAGGAGGACGAAAATTGGCAGGCATGTCAGGGACCCGACGAGATTAAATAGGAAATAGTCACTTCCCCGATCTGACCATCTGGGGGGGGGGGGAAGCCACAAATTTGGTATTTTTACCTTGCGAACGGGTGATCCGATTTTGGGTGATCAGATTTGTTATTTGGCGTCCGGGCAGGATTCGGCCAAGGTAGGGGGGGAGGGATTTGCGGATAGGCTATGCTCCGATTTCAGTAAGACTTGATGGACGGGAAGAGGGGATTAAGAGATACGACGTTTCTGTTCCAAGTCCTCTTCCGCCACAGTCGGGGGAGGAAGAGGGAGATCGCCAGAAACTTTGAGGCTCGCATAGGGGTCAAACGAGTGCACGTAGAGAGAGCGTATACCCTAGATGCCATATTTTAGGGTCCGAACCGGATCCGACTACGGTGTCTGGGGGGGGGGGGGGAATACTGGAATTTTCCAAAAATGCTCAGATTCGAGTGAAACTTGAAAGATGGAATAAAAGAACAGGCTTTAAATTTTTGGGTCCGAACCAGATTCGGCCACGGTAGGGGTAGGGGGCGTATCGGCGTATAGGCGTATCAGAAATCGCGTAGCACGTCTACGGATAAAACGAGTGGATTTATTGGCCTGAAACTTGGAAGTTTGAACAGTCATGTGCATTTGCTACAGATAATCCGAGATGATGCCAGAACTGCTCAGAACTGAGTGAAACTAAATATCCTATTTGTAATTCCGAACCGTATATGGCGGGCGTATTTTGTGACGTTCTCATCTACTTTCTCGTACCGCCTACACGTAACAAGTGCCATATGAGCTTGTAGCCAGGCCCGTATCCAGGAATTTATTTCGGGGGGGGGGGGGGGTGACTTTCGGGGGGGGGTGGTGCCTGCGGGTCGCACAAAAAAGTACAAAAAAGACACAGATCAGAGGGAAAAGCCTATAAAAATGAGTATTTTTGTATGTTTCGGTTCAACCCCCTAACCCCCCCCCCTGGATACGGCCTTGCTTGTAGCTCTTGTTTTTAGTTAGTTTTTCGGGAGCAAGAATTCATTATTTGGTTCAGTCCAGTTACTGAGCTCGGTAATTTAATTGGCATTTATTTAGCTCTTGTTATTTACCATTTAACAGTAGCTGCAGCTGGTTGCCATTCATTACATAACTTACTTCTAATGACTGCAGTACAGGAATAAGCATGTGTTTTGACATGAAAAACTAGCCTTCTTTTGTTTGCTGTAAATTTAGAATAAATGTACTTTGTATCTATTATAACCCCTTTTTTCGCCAGACAGCTCTGTGATTTAATAGGTAGTCTGATCATCAGTGTTTCTACATAATTTCGCCTGAGGCGCATTTTGCAGCTATTCACGAATAATAGCTTTTTAAACTAGTGGAATTACCGTGTGATTTGTGTTACCTCGATGCCGTTGTATTTTTGTTGTATGCCTTTCGAGAAAGATTTATGATTTATCTTTTTTTGTTCAGGCACAAAGCAGTCTTCACCAATCTCACCACTTCCCACTAAAAAGCTGCGTTTATGTTGAGATTAAAATTTCACGCGTCATAGCAGAATTTCCGTTGTGGGGACGGCCGCAGATATTCTGAACGGCAAACTAGAGCAGATAGTGGAAAATAAAATTCAGTGTATTCAATTAAATGACAAAAGTTGGGTTTTCAGTTAAACTTTAAGGTAATTCGTATTTTTCTTAAACTTCCGTTCTATATAGTAGAGCATGTACGGTGCACGTGTGTAACTACTATTTAAGCTTTTAAACTAACAGCTACTGGACGGTTATTTGATAGTGCAGTTTTGGCTAAACTGTAACAAACTAACTGCAATAAAAATATTTTACTTTGGGCAACTATTTGACTAACAGACAGAGTGATTGGACTAAAGTGACACCATGCGAAGTAAATAACGCCCGAACAGCAGATTATATTGTAGGATACATGTTATGACGAAGTGCACCTAACCATGTAACCAACGGCTGAAACTTAACAGTGCCAGTACTAAGATCTATCAATGTAATTTCATTGTCTGATGTATCCTACAGAATAAAATATTATTTGATTTATCCCCAGATCGTGAAAAAGCCATAGGCCTATAGTTGGTACTCGTCAAACATAAAGTACGGCACAGCGTGTTACTATCCGAAATCATTCTGTGTGAATAATTATGTCATCTCATAAACGACCTACGGTCGCAGGCCTAGGCCTGTCGCAAACGGTCTATCCAAGAGTAATTCTGTCATAAAATTACAACATCTTGTAGTCACCCACGTGCGGTCTTGGGCAGCTGATAAATCTAAACAAAAGGGCCATGATCCCAGCCGGTAAACGAGGCAAAGCTGGCTCCACACCGCAGGTGACGGGAGATAGGAACGAAACCTACAACCGAGTTAGCACCTGGCATTTTATGGTCTACCGTGAAGGATTACTATACCTTTGGACTATAGCCGAAAGCTGGATCACCAATTCAGTGTTTAGCAGCTGCCTACTTGTTCCATAGATGCTATCTAATCAAGAGTGAATTGCATGAATTGAACTCGTGCTCTGAATGAATGTTTCTTTCTTCAAAGACGCGTTTGTCTGTGACCTAACCCTGATTTCACACACCTAATTCTGACCATTATGCCAATTCACGAGAAGCAGCAAAAACCTTGTCTGATAGAACAGTCAAGTTTCGCTTTCAAGATTCGTTTCTTAAAAGGGCTGCTTTGCTGCCAATAAACAGAACATTAAACCGGATCCCTTTTTAAACTAAACACTAAAAGCGAATCACAAAACTTCACCAGCCCAAGCTTAGGCTTAATCATAACAAGAACAGATAAGGTAATAACAGGCATGTCTGGAATCATGCTGAATATAAACAAGAAGACACGCTTTTCGTTGACCGGGGGTGGAGCCAAGCCGACGTCTGTCCCGGCTTCAGAGCAATATCGTTCTATACTGCTACAGTTGCACTTTGCTACCCTGATTTGCGTTCCGGAATCTGGGATCTTTCTAGCTTTCTTCGGGTCAGGGGTCAAGCAATGGCACGGAATTTAAATGTTAAAAAGCGAGGAAAGATGTTTTTACTGTTTATTTGAAATGTCTGAAATGCGTTTGGGCAATTAGGAATAATTAAACAAATGTTCCGAAGATTACTGGAAGCAACATAAAAAGTAGGCCTATCCATGGTTTATGAAGTTTTACGTACATCAATCGATCAATCAATTTTCTTTTCTGTATATACTTAGGCATAAATACACCACCTTTATAAGTTTTATTGGAGGATTGTTTTTTTCAAATACTTCCAGTTTTCATTAAACGCGATCTTGCAATTCACTTGAACTAGTCTTGTTATCTCTACACCAAAATAAACAGCTCGGCAAAGATATTTCTTAAAACTGCCAAATTTTCAATTTTCCACCGATTCTGGGGAACCCGGTTGACCTAGCCATTCGTAGGGAAACGAAGAAAAAAAAGACCAGTTTTATATGTCTTCTTATAACTGAATCGAAACTGCAGAAACCAGATGAAAACATAACAGAATTGCATTTCAATTTTCAAGTTCATCAGATTCGTTCAGTCGTCTCCACCAAGGCGACAGATCGATTCAAGATGCAACGGTAACCCGCTATCGATACTACAAAACGCTTGATTAATCAATTAAGATCTACCCAAATTCCGAGTTTTGACGGAGGCACACGGTCTAAAAAACAACAAGAGCAAAGGTGTCGGTGGGATCCCAAAAATCTAATATCTGATCCAGACAATTGGGTCATGTCTTCGCCAGATCCAGTTTCGCCAGGCTAGTTATCAGAGAAAACTAGGTTCAGATATACCTCTATTATTTTTACGATACTGACGCAACTTCCTGCTTTACTTCTGACAAGTTTCCGGTTTGGCCCGAATTCCGAGCGAACTACTCGTCCAGCAAAAAAAGAAAATTCAGAAACGAATCCAGCGTATCTCCTTATCCCTATAAAGAACATCTGATCAACTTGAAATAAATTTGACTTAAAAAAAATTCCGCTTACAACCGGATTCGGAACTAATTATATGTCCGGGTAAAAAATCTTACTCTTCTTACCCCTAAATCTGTCATCTAATCAACTTCGGTTAAAACGTTTGCTTTTCCAGTTTGGGCCGGATTCCGGCCGTACGAGTTGTCCGGCGAGAAAATGGTTTTCACAGTCGTGTTCACCATGTCTTCCTACCCTTAGAAACATTTAATCAACTTCAAATGAAACTTTTACTTTTAGCCAGCTTTCCGGTTTTTGCCGGATTCCGGACGAACTACTTGCCCGGCGAGAAAATGGTTTTCAATATCGTGTTCACCAGGTCTTCTTACCCCTTGATCGACTATCATATTAGCTGTTTAAAGCTATTTTGTTTGCCCCTTAATTTGAACCCCCTCCCCCACCCCTAAATGTAGGGCTACAGAGCCCATCTACGAACTTGACAGGAAGAATCCTCACACCAAGTTTCATCAAAATTTCTCATTCCCTTCGAGAGTTATCATGCTAACAGACGGACAGACGGACAGACGGACAACTTTTGCGATGTCACTGGTATCCCTCCACTTACGTTTTGAGATCCCCAAAAAGCTCAACACGCACCAAAAGAGGAGCGAAGCTAACTGAGTTCGAACTGAGGACCTTCCACGGTGAAGTCAAGCTCTGTACCCCGATGTCACTGTGGGTTGTTCAGCGAAACAGAATGAGAAGTAACATTTGTCACGTAGAACACTAACATCGACTTAATCCAAATCTACGTAGCCTACTATTTGGGCTATAGTGAATCAGGCAACGTGTTTAAACAAAAAAATGAATTGGAAAACGAATTCAGAATGTCTTCTTATCCACAAATCAAACCTCTAATTAACTTAACGTAAAACTTTTAATTTTGTAAAAATTTCCGGTTTCGACCGGATTTCGAGCGAACTATTTGTCCGGCTAAAGAACAAGAAACAGATATGGATTCAGCATGTTTCCTTAGCCCTAAATCGTCTATCTAATCAGCTTTTCAAGATATTTGTCTTCACCCCTTAATTTGAAACCCCTCACCCACTCCTAGTTGTCTGTCTGTCCCAAACGGACAGACAGACAACTTTTATGAAGCCATAGGTATCCCTGCAAACAGGCTCCTTTTCAAAAATCGGCGCAGAAAAGTAGACTCATTATCGTCAATCTGCTAGGAAATTTTGAACAATTTGGCTAGTCAGACTAAGGTGTACGGCGATTCTTTCCTTTTACCGCAGAGGTAGCATCCACGGTCTCGGCAAAACTCCAGCTCTAGCTAAGCAAAAGTGGAGTTTTTTTTAATCCAGCATATTGACATGCGAATTTATGGAAGTTTCAAATTCTGCAATTTAATGCTCGTAATTAGGATTGGTTAAGTATTTTCACCCTATACATATAGCTAAGGCCAGGTATCAATCACTAACTACAGTAAACACGAGTAGCGGATTCGGACGGGACCCAAACTAGTGATAAATATACAACTTCACATTTCAAGAAAACTCTCATAGGCCTGAAGAATTGTTTCTTGCATAATTTCTTTATTTTATAAGGTCAGCATACAGACAGATACAAGGCCTACAGTTTTAATAAGTATTAGCATAGGACCATCCCCCCACCCAAAAAAAAAAAAACTCACCTCACCACTTTTCCTGACCAGGGTAATATCATCAGCTAGCAAAACAAATCTAAATGCCTTGCCCCTCTGAGTACTGTTTTAAAATCTGCAACAATCCTATATATTAGACTAAGAAGAAAAACGTTACTTGATCAGATAGGTCTAAATTATGAATGGTTATTAAAACGGTGTGCTAATTTGCCCCCTGGCTAATTGGCACTTCTGCCAGACTGCTGACCGTAGGACATGCAAGTGCGAACATTTAACCAGG
This sequence comes from Branchinecta lynchi, assembly GCA_023053575.1. Lineage (NCBI taxonomy): Eukaryota > Metazoa > Arthropoda > Branchiopoda > Anostraca > Branchinectidae > Branchinecta > Branchinecta lynchi. Next base: position 20,786,153 of record JAKZAP010000004.1, on the reverse strand, counting down.
CTTTTTCTATTTCGGTGATTCGGAGGAGCAAATTACCGGGGATGCAGTGCCTAAAGCAAATGCTCACTAATGTCTTGAACCAGAAGATGAATCAATACTCTGCTAAATGACATAAAGAAACATTTTATTCATTTTCTTTTGTATTGTATGACTGGACTAGTACTTAAGCAGTACTTGAAGTACTGCTTAAGTACAAGTCATGTGCTTAAAACTCAAGTACTACTTAAGTGCATTTGTTGATAGGTACCTAACACTTGATACTTAAGTACAGAATTCTGAAGTACTTGATACTTAATACTTAAGTACGAATTTGAAGTACTTGTCCCAACACTGAGTAAGACATTGCTCATAGAAAACATGTCTCACAGTGCCTTGCCAGGACTTGCCTAAGTTATAATGCTTCTTTGTAATTTTTTAACTGTTCACTACCAAGTTTTTGCTGCTTCTGTGAGAGTATCAGGAAAAGAAATAATGAACAACTTAATACCATCAACAGGTTGCAGACAAATTTCTCAGCTACCATTGTTTCCTCCTTCTTTTATTTTTCTTTCTTTTTACCACTAAAAATAATTTTTCCTTGGTAAGGATACTTTGGAGAGCAGCATTCTTAAAACAACTTGGAAGAATTGGACCCTTCAATTTTTATTTATCATGATATTGCCGATTCGAAAGAGAGCTCTAACAGCACAGATTTATAACAGAGTTCTCCCTAGTGCTGCGGAGAGAAAGCCTGCCCTAAGGATTGTCATTTTCTAGATTAAGATTGGATTAAAGATTTTCTGACTGGGCGCTCTCAACAAGTGAAAATAGCAACAGGCCCAGGAAGTTCAGACCTGTCAGAAGCCATCCCAGTCACAAGCGGAGTCCCGCAAGGAATAGTGCTGGGTACAAGTCTCTTTAACCTGTACATCAATGATGCTCCTATAGGAATCAATAGCAAAATGACATTATATGCAGATGATTCAAAACTCATGGGGTCAGTTGAGAATGAGCTCACCAATTGGTTAAACAAATGGCAACTTCAGTTTAACATTGAAAAGTACAAACAAACAACCAAAATGGTATCAGATTCAGAGCCCCATAACATCAATAGAAGATGAGAGAGATCTTGGAGTCCTCACAATAAGCTTCAGTTTAGCAACCATGCAAAGAAATTAGCAGCTAAAGCAAACCAGACACTTGGCATAATCAAATGAACATTCACCAGCCGATCCAAACTGGTAGTTACAAAGCTTTATAAAGGCCTAGTTAGACCGAAGTACTAGAAAAAGTACAGACAAGGGCCACCAAATTAGTTCACACTCTAAAAGACAAGTCCTACTGCCTACAGCCCGAGATTTCAAGAGCTCAACCTACTAAGCCTTCCCTACAGAAGAAGAAGAGGAGATATAATCCAAACGTTCAAAATACTTGACAAACAAGTAATGCCTCAACTTCAGTACATCAGCACGGAATAGAGGGCACTCAAAGAAGATCAGCAAGCCATCCACTAGTACCCAAGCTAGAAACCAGTTCTTCACAGCTCAAGTGATAAACAACTGGAACTCCCTGTCCGATGATACTGTCAACTCAGAACCACTAGATGCTTTCAAAGTCAAGTTGGACAAGGAATGGTCCTCAAAAGCCTGGAAGTACGAATGGGATGCAGCCAAGTCAGCTACCGGACATTAGCTGTCTACAAACCAATCAGAAAATTAAACCAAAAAATCATAACACCACCAGCGAATCTACAGGAGCATTGGCACCTTCATGCGATTTAAGGTAATTTAAGGTAATATTTTGGGATCACTGTCGTCTTACTTCACATTCCACACAGACAAGAACTGAAACAGCCCACAAAAGAAACCTCAGAAATGACTTGGTTTTGGAACATTTAAGTATTTATTTATTTGTGAATGATCAGAGGGTAGAGCCAGAAATAAGAACGATGGAGCATGTACAAAAGAACAGAATCTCACATTTGCCATTCTCTTGAAAGATTTATGTTTGTTTGAATGTTTAACACAAAGTTGACTGATGAATTTTCTGAGCGATCCTCTCTTCCAGGCCTTAGCCTAAGGCTGCATTAATTAAAGGATTGCTCACGCCAAACATGTCTCACAGAACCGTACGTTGCCAGGACTTGCCTGAGTTAAGTGACCATACTCCATCAAAAAGGATTCTGCTGGTCGGAGACTCTCTATTGCAAAGGATTTTCCAGGCTGGAGAACCTCTCAGCAAATGTAGTGCATCAGTGCATTTGCTGTGAGATTCGTCGTCCCGGCCAATCCTCAAAGGCTTTGCGACTAAGCATCTCCAGCCAGCAAAATTCTTTATCATGGAACAAGGTCGCTTTATTTGGCTACTCTTCTTGCTGCAGGAGGAGAATGTGGTCTGCACTGTGCTGAAGTACAGAAAACAGTAAGGTGACAACAGAGTGTAGTGTGCAGTAATAGGCTAGACTGAAAAGGAGGGTAAGTGTCTGAGATGAGCCTGAGAGTCAAGAGCTTAAACAAACCATTCTTGCCCAGTTCGTGCCTCAGCCTCTACAAGACTCAAGAGTACAAGAGCAAGTGTACTTTAGGCTAAATGGATATTTTAGGAGATTAAAACCCTTTCGGTATAATTTATTTAAACTGGACGTGAAAAAAATCCTTGAACAAAAGTTTTCCTATTCCCAGGCCAGGATAAAATATACATAGGATGCTTAGATCAGTTTTTCAGCTGTTACTCACGTGCCGGCTTGAAGTTTGAAATTGATGATGGTGGCGCGTCCGCGCAATGTTCAGGCAATTCAGTCATAGAGATAGTTCATTAGCGTAAGAGTTCTCCTCAGTTCTGAGCTGTCAGCCCTCAGGTCAGGTCAAAGCAAAAGAACAATAGGGAGTAGCACCCAGGGGAGTCCCGAGGGGTGAGTGACGCCCCCCTACCTTTTGGGTATTCGGTCAAATTTCGCCGAAGGGGAAAAGTTCGGTCAAAACGGGCATCGCGGCGAAGCCGTGATGCCATTTTCATAAGTTGCCCCCGCATTTCCAAATTGGGTGATTTAACTTGTTTATTGGTTCCCCTTTCTTTATCAAATTTGCTAATTCACCTAACTTTTGTTCACTCCACATCGATTTCAGCGCATTCGGTCCGTCCCTTCCTAAATTCGATGATCTAACCTGTTCATTTGGTCTTATTCGTTAGCGAATTTGGTAATTCACCGGACTCTTCTCAAGTCTATATCTGTTCTATCGCATTTGGTCACTCCATTACAGAATTCGGCTATTAATCAAATTCATTTGGTGCTGATTCGGAATCAGTGATTTCTGACCGAATTCAATAATTCATCCAAATTTTGTCCAGTCGGGTATTGATTTCGCCGCATTGGGTCCGTCCCTGCGTAAATTCGGTGATTTAATCTGTTTCCTTTCGTCTCATTCTTTACCGAATTCGGTAGTTCGGTCGCATTGGTCAGTCCATTTCATAATTAAATTTGGTGAGATTCATTTGGTTCTAATTCGTTACCGAATACGGTAATTCGCCGGATTGTACATTTCTATTACTAGACTTGCTGAATTCGGTTGTTTTAGGAGGTTCTGACAAGAGTTTTAGTCCATTACAAAATTCGGTTGTTTTATACCGCTCTCAATCTGTTCCTTTTTTTTTTGTTAGTTTTTCGGTGTAGTACGAATTTATTTCGGCCACATTCAGAGATCTCATCGGGAGCATAATGCACATGGAAAATTTTCAGTCGCGGGCAGTGCAAAGATTAGTGAGATACCATTAGCGGGCTTGGAATGTAATATATGAAATTAGGGGTCTCCGGGGTTAAGAATAATGAATGCAGTTACGGAAGTAGGTTGCGTTGGCATTATATACAAGACGGGCTCTTAAAGTTTGACTGAAGAGGCAAACTTATTTTTGTGTCATTTCACTGAATAAACTGAATTATTTGGATTCTGCAAAGCGATTTTTTTTATTTTCCACTATCTGCTCTAGTTAGGACGTTCAGAATTCCTGCAGTATATCAAAACGTAAATTCTACTATGACGTAGGAAATTTTAATCTCAACACTAACGCGGTTTTTCAGTGGGCAGTGGTGAGATTGGTGAAGATTGTTTAGCGCCTGAACAAACAAAAAATCATAAATCTTTATCGTAAGGCATGCAACAAAAACACAAGCACATAGAGGAACCACAAACCACACGGAAACTCCACTATTTGAAAATTGATTATTCGTGAATAGCGGAAGAACGAAGTAACACATTTTCAGTAGGTCTTTAAGCCAATTAAGGGAATAAGTGATGGGTAGCTAGATTGCCGTATCCCAGCCCTTTTCAGTTAAACTTTAAAGTTTAACTGAACAGGCAACTTATTTTTACATCTTAGATTCAAATACATTGAATTATTACAACACCTATTGGGGATTTTCATTCTGTCCACAGTAGTCTTCAGTAGGGACGTTGGGAATGTGGACGCTTTCCCATGGTGAATCCGTCCACAATTCGCCCGCGAAAATCACTAAACTATCACTACACAAGACACCTCACTAGCTAGCACTAGTTTTTGGCACTGCAGACTGCAGACACTTCTTTGTTTATTTGATACACAATTTATTTACTCGTTTGCTGCTGGTGTTGTTGCCAAATGTTACACCTTAATCGACTTTCTCATTAGCTGTTCACAAATATTCTGTTTGTCCCTGAATTTGAACCCCCCTCCCCCACCCCTAAATGTAGGGCCATAGAGCCCATCTACAAAAAAGTTAAAATGAAAGTTAAATGAAAGTTAAAATGAAAAGCCAAGCATGTGAACGAAATTATACCAAAGGAATAACCTCAATTGATGAGTTGTTACAGTTAGTTCACACACAAATTCGCCTGCGGCGCATTCTGTAGTACCGTCAAATGGGGTGACTTTGATTTTCGGGGTGACTCGGGGAAAACTTTCTTTTTCGACAAAAAAAAAATATTACTCAAAGATGGCGCGCAGGAACGTGCTGGCAAAAATTCAGCTGACAAGAAGGAAAGATTTGGTTCAGTTGGCACACAGACATCGAAGCCAAAGCATACCTGAGCTTCAGGAATCGATCATAAGCAAGTGGGTATTTTTTCAGAAATTTTAGATAGGCTACAAATAGTGACTCCCTAGCCGTCTACACATTTAATTCTGACAACCTCGTGGTATTGCCGGATGTTAAGGAACATGATGAGTATATGCCAGAAGTTTCTAGCCAATCTTGTAAAAACTTTCGCAGGAAAGTCACCCCATGGAAGGTCGTCAAACTTTGACAACGGAAAGTATTTTATCCGAATACAGTTTCACACGTGACATGCAGTCATTCACGCCAGAATAGTTCTCTTTCATTTTCCGTTGCATTTACTAAATATTTCACAGTAAAAGGAAGAAAATTTGGATTTTTGATCGTTAACCTTTCATTTTTCAAACTTATCTTCCTAATTCAAACCTTATCTTAACTTTTCATTTATTATACTGTACCATCCTAATTATTTTATATTCTAGGATGCCGCGTCAATACACGAGAGTTATGGGTACCCGTGCCTATAAAGATTACTCAGAAGAGAAGTTAGCTCGAGCAATTGACGAAATTAAAAAGGGCAGTAAAATACATCAAGTTGCAAAAAAGTATGACATTTCTTAAGGAACACTTTACAATAGGGTAAAGAATGTCCATACCAAAAAATTTGGGGGCCAACCTGTGCTCAACCTCAATGAAGAAACCGTGCTTATCCGACACATTTGCACGATGGCTGATTGGGGGTTTCCCTTGACCCGCTTTGAACTTCGTCTTCTCGTTAAGTCGTACCTTGATAGAAACAGAGTGAAGGAGCCCAAGTTCTGCAAGAATTTACCCGGTGACGATTGGGCGCTTTCCTTCGTGAAGAGAAAGTCCGAGAAGCTGTGTACTCGCATATGCCAAAACAAGTGTCAACCGTGCCAAGGTTAGTGAACAAGTCGTTGTGACTTACCTTGAAAACCTCAGCAAATCCCTAGAAGGAGTTGATCCTGAGTGGATTCTGAACTTTGATGAGATGAGCCTCTCGGACGACCCTGGTAGAATAAAGGCAATCTTCAAGAGAAAGACGAAATATCCGGAGAGAATTATGAACTCGAGCAAATCCTGCACTTCTCTCATGGTCGCAGCAACAGCAGACGGGCAATTGCTGGTTCCGTATGTAGTATTCAAATCTGAAAGATTGTGGGACTCGTGGCTGGACTCAGCTCCCAAAGGGTTCAGGTTTAATCGATCGAAATCAGGTTGGTTTGACTCAACCTGCTTTTTTTTTTTTTTTTTTGTATTACCTTTATTTATTTATTTTTCCTTTTCTTCTCTTTTTTCTTCTTCTTTTTTCTTTTGTGTGGTATGTGGAAAAAATGACTAATTTGTGTTTAAATGAAATTAAGTTATTGTTTAAGTTAAGTTAAAGTAGTTTGTGGTAGCCGCCCAGTGCCAGTGCATTTATGTCTTCTCATGGGCGGTTACCTATCATGATGGGTTATTATGTAATTTAGCAATAAAATAATCTAATCTAATCTAATCTTTCATGACTGGTTCGTATCTGTTGTATTGCCATAGGCGAAGAAAACCGAAAAACCAAAGGTTTTACTTGGCGACAATCTCTCTTCTCACCTCGATGTCCGTGTTCTGCGAATATGTTCTGAATGCAACATCCGGTTCGTCTGCCTCCCCCCACACTCAACTCACCTGCTTCAACCGCTAGACGTCGCTTTCTTTGCACCAATGAAGAAGCATTGGCGAAAGATCCTGACAGAATACAAGACGCACTTTAAGACAAGGAACGCTGTACCGAAGGATCATTTTGCAAGACTCTTAGGAAAACTGTGGGAAGCTCTTGAACCGAACGCAAAAGAAACAATCGTCAATGGATTTAGAACATGTTCGATCTACCCAATAGACAAAGATGTTGTTCTCCGTAGGCTGCCAAGGAGGGAAGTCGATGATGACGAAGCTAACTCAAGTGTTGGTGAATCCTTGCTCGTTGTTCTTTCTGAGATGAGGCATGGCAAAGACGATGAACCAAAGCGCCGTCGTAAAAGACTAGAAACAGCTCCTGGCAAGAGCCTTTCTGTAGATGATGTAGCACAAACTCTGGCAAACGCAAGACAGAAGAAAAAGGCCAAAAGCCGAAGCAAAAAGAATACCCCAGTTGCGACCATCGATGATTCTGGAGACACGTCAGAAGCGATGAGTGACGAGGAGCCGATGCTGAACGATGACAGCTTGTCTGAAATGACTGAAGGAGATAATGATCATGGTGAAGTTGTTCCCGAGGACGTAAGTGTTGGAAAGTATGTTCTTTTGAAACTGGCAGGGAAGAAAAAAGCTTCATTTACCTACTTTGTAGGACGTGTTGAAAAGATCTTTGACTTTAGTGAAGATGAAGGTAACGAGCTTTCGACCGGCAGTGTAGGCTTAGACATTGACCTCGAGAATCGTTATCTGAAGAAAGTTGCAGGAACGTCGGACAAGTTTGTCTGCACGGAAGAAGTTAGCTGTGTGAAGAAGTCTCAGGTCGAATTGATCTTATGTGATCCACTGAAAGTTGGGGGGACAAGTCGTCGTGGTTAGCAGCTAGTATTTGGAGTTGACCTTGCAAAATTGAAGGTTAACTAGCTGCTTGATGCATCTGAATAAGTGAATTTTTCAGTGGTATCATGTTCCTACCTTTTTATTACATTTGTATAAGTTTTTATTTAATTGTATCTGACTTTCTAGCATATTTCACTCGGTGAACCTAGCAATTTTTTTTCGTTATCAAGGTAACCCCATCGCGGGGTGACTTTGAGTTTGGCATTCAAAACTCAATAACAAATAGTTCAAGACCTTCAAAAATTCTGAGCATGTGGCAGAGCCACCTAGAAGCTAATGTCCAAGTTTTAGAATAGTTTTCAGAATTTTAAGTCAACAACAGATGGCGCGACAGGACTTTGAATTTGAAAAGCTACCAAAGTCACCCCATTTGACGGTACTCTTTATTTAGAAGAACAGTCTTTCTTTTAGCTTGGCGTTTTAGAATTGAAATTCGCTGAAACACGTTAAAACCTAGAACTTGTATGGTAGATATTGCTAAATTTTTCCGGAAAAAAAAGGCAGATTTAAAAAATTTTTGCCTGCGGCGCTTAGTTTAACTAGTTCTTGGTACAGTTGTTGGCAGCTGCGCTTTTTAGCGAAGACTAAAATGAAAAGCCAAATATGTGAACTTAAAATACGAAATTACATCAAAGGAATATTCTCAACTGATGCATTACAATTAGTTTTACCCCAGTTCTTTTCTGTGCTGGCGGGGAATGTACGCAGTTGCCGCGAAGCGGCAACGGCGTGTTTTGTCGGCACATTTTTTAGTCCGTCGGCACAAACCGGACATCCCTCCCCCAAAGGTAAAAGGCTAGTGACGCCCCTGCTTACCCCTACATCCAACCTCTTATCAACTTCAAACTAAACTTTTACTTTTAACAAATTCTCCGGTTGTGGCCGGACTCCGGCCAAACTAATGGTCCGGCGAGAAAATAAATTTCATACTCGGGTTCACAATGTCTCCTTATCCCTAACTCGACTATTTCATTAGCTTTTAAAAAATATTTTTTGTTTCCCTTAATTTCAAACCCCTCCTCCACCCCTAATATAGAGCTACATAGCCCATCTGCGAACTTGACCTGTACTTTGACCTAAAGAGTCCTCATGCCAAGTTTGATCAAAATATCTCAAACCCCTTCGAGAGTTATCGTGCTAACAGACGGACGGACGGATGGGCAGACGGACAACTTTGCGATCTCATAGGTATCCCTCCACTTGCGTTTTGGGATCCCAAAAAGAGGAATCCGAACAGAGATAGCAGTTCATGAGCAATTGAAGTAGGCTACTATTCACTAGTTGTTAATAATCATCTCCTGTTACTGTTCCAGATGATCCTTTCTACATCTGTCTTGCCAGAAAGTGTTCTCCTGGGTACGGTTACCCACGTCTTGAAACGAGGTAAAGACGCAGACCGTTTAAGTTCCTACCCACCTACTACTGTCTCGTGCGTCCTTGCAAAATGTTTGAGCACACACCAGAAATTATCTCAAATGCAATTTCGGAAGGTTGCAGTACGATTTTCGAAAACAAACTGGATGCTCCCACGCCCGCAGATCACTGCTACATACTCTGAAGCAAGCGAGGTCAAAAGAGAGATGATTCGCCCAGGGGCGTCACTACTGAAGGGGAGATGCCACCCCCCCCCACCATCCCCCATGCTGTCGGCAAAAAATAACCGACTCGGCGCGAATTTTCGTCAGATTTTTTTCATGAAAACAGCCGGCTTTTCTGAAAATTGGTCGATTTTTCGTCTAAAGTCGTTTTTTTCTGAAAAACGGTCATTTTTTTCTCAAAATTTTCATTTTTGTTGTTAAAAACAGTTGTCTTTTCTACAGAACAAGCCGGTATAAATTACCAGCTAGTCGGTAAATGCCTCGTCCCCCCCCCAAACATTTTGGCTAGTAACGCCTCGGGGTTCACCTCTGGCAATCGACATTGCAGGTGCACTTGATAATGTTTAACATATCCGGGCCTACATAGGATACTCAGGAAAAAAGACCTACGTCGCATACGTTCCACATATTTCAAATGCCTCCGTTTCCTGCTGTATTTACCCCGCCGCAAGGTTGTCGGTTTAGGACCCATTACTGAGATTGGCCGTTCACCTGTTCATCACCCCGTTACTACTTTTTATTTGTGATTCAATTTCCCTGAAATCGTGTTTATGTTTGTTTAGTGATTTCTTATGTTTCTTTATGCCTTGGACACACGACCAGGGTCGGAAACTCCCCGTCTGGAATTCCTGCCCGGATTTTTGGTACCATCATCACTTCCATGTGGAAAAGTTGAAATTTTTTCAACTTGATGAAAGTGTAGGAAATCCGGCCGCAAAATCCTGATCGTGTGTTCGCGCTTATACTCTTGTACTGCACTTACGCCCTAGGGCAGTGCGTAATAAATTCATTAATTCACAATACGAACGATCAGGATTTCCAGCCGAATTTTGTGCACTTTCGTTAAAATCTTGATTTTGGGGATCCCAAAACGATAACGGAGGAATCCCTATGACTTCGTAACAGTTTTCCGTCAGTCAGTACGGGGTTGAGATATTTTGTTCAAACTTAGTTTGAGGATTCATTGGGTCGAAGAACAGGTCAAGTTCGTACAAGAGCCCTGTAGCCCCATATTTAGGGTAGGGTTTTTTCAAATAACGGATGAAGAAGATATTTTTTGAAGCTTATGTGAGAGTCGCTTCAGGGGTGAGGCCACACGATGTATCTAGAACTGAACTTCATTGTCTCACCGGAAAAATAATTCGCCCGGAATCCGGAAAGAACGCCAATTTCTTCTAAAGTTCTCTCTGAAGTTGATAGTTTGATTCAAGGATAAAAATACATGCCTAGTCTGTTTTTCAATTTTCTTTTTCACCAGACAAGTGGTTCGCCGGGAATCCGGAGACAACTGGAAAATTGAAAGAATAGGAGTCTTATCTGAAGTTGAATAGAGGTTAACCGCGTCGGTGGATTAGCGTCGGTTTAGAGGTAAGAATACATCCTGAATCTATATTCGAACTTTACATCCCCGCCAGGCAAGTCGATGGCCGGATTCTGGCGAAAACCGGAAATTTGGTAGAAGTAAAGTTTATTCTCAAGTCGATCGCAATATCATCATAGAAGCAAGAGAATCCATGTAAGAACCTGAATTGTCACGCTGGATAATTAGTTCATCCGACAGAAACCGGAAATTTGATAGAAGTAAAAAAAATTGCTTTAAATCGATCGTAGAATCGATAAGGGGCTAACAATAAATGTTGAAACGAGGACGAGCTTTATTTTATCACCCGATAAGTATTTCGACCCGAGTCCGGCCAAAACCGGAAATTAATAAATAAAATTGAGATGTCGATAAAATTTGGTTGGAAGAGGTATGCGTACCCGAAAAAGACACGGTAATCAGGAAATACTGTTAATTCTCGCCTCGGATGAATCTAGTGAAAACACGATTTTTTTTATAATGAGCCTGATTGTCTGATATGCTTTTAGCTGGGAAGTACGAATTAGTGGCTGTTGGTCAGTTGTCTGTGAATGATATCAAATGTTCACGGGTTCGCCAAGGACTGAATATCTGCAGACCTGATTCTCTGCATTAAGAACATCTACAAACATTTCCCTTTGGGATCCCAACGAAACCTTTGGTATTGTTCAGAACAGAATCAACTTTACACGGAAAATCCTTCCAGGAATTCCGGTAAGAGACCCCGATCGCCTATCACATCAAACTGCAACTGTTGTCAAACTCTTTTTAGTACGGACTGAACAGAGTATAATTTAGAAAAGAAAGTTTACATGGTACTGGATCACATTTTCAAATGATTGCAGCTCACGCCTATTAAGCCACAAACACTTGTTTCCATACCCGAGTCCTGCCCGTGTCCTCTTAAGTCTCTAAAACTCCTTAGGAACAAAGAACGTCAACATCAAATGTTTTAGTCAATCTGAATCCTGACCACTTTTCCTAATTAAAAATTGTATGCGGTCAAGTTCTCATGGAAAACATCTTTAAGCTACAACAAGACGCCAATTTCCAACCGCTATGAAATGTGAGAGAATGATACAATGCAGACGCTCTCTATCGTGGTGCAGTAAAGTCACAAAAATTCACACAAACATGTCTCCGACAGAAAAAGACATCAGGCGGTGTTTGGTCAGTGAGCAGAAGAGAAGCTGTTTAATCGTCATTTTTTGGGCTCCTGTCATCCTTACGCCTTTCTTCTGGCGTCCTAGAAAAGAAGTTTCAATTTATTACATTTCACGAGTGCGTATCTAGTAGAGGACTCAAGTATGTACCGCCATTTTCAAGCTTCTGTCTGGATCGAGCTTCAGTCGCTTTTCTGAAATTTCTTAATGTCTCGCGCCCGAATATTTCTCTTAGCCTTCCTGGTTTCAGCTAGAACACTAGCAGGTAAGTGCAGCGCGGCTAAACCGTGCTGCCACCGTTCAGATTCTAGATGTACGGCGTGTTCTCGCCGTTCCACGAGGACTCCACTTGGGGAGTCCCTGCGTTTTTATTTGCCACTCCCCGTATTCTCGCGAGTACCCAGGGACGGGGAATGCTCTGACTATCATCACCATCACCAAAAAGGCCCTTTCAGATTCGGAGGGGTCAATCTTTGCTGGTGTTGGTGCAATATATAATTAATTAAAAACCATCAGAATAAACAAAATAAAAAAATAAAGTGGATCCACACTAATTTCGTCAACTGCATGTTTTTTACAGCGAGAACACGGCATTCCCCGTGTTCCCGCTGTTTTCTGTATGCGGATTCCGCGCTGGAGTGACTCCCTCTATTCTCGCCGTTACCTTCGATTCCTCTAAAAGTCCGCGGGCAATGGCGAGAACACGCCTATAGATATATGATGTTCGCTTGTATCGCTCTTGCAGAAGATTTCACCAGCCTTCTGACCCACAAAGCTACAACAAGATGAAGCCGAAAACAACCCACAATTCTTGCTACCATTCTCCAGTCCATCCGACAGACGCGCAGAACATTAGTTGCGTTTTTGCGGTTACCATGGTATCTGTTACCACGTTGACCAGATCTGCAATCAGTCGTTTTTGCAGTTACCGTGGTGTCTGATACCACACCTGCTCTGCTAAAACGACAATTGCCGAAATTGCGCTTCTCGAGGTCATCCCAAAGGCAAAACTGATATACAGTCACATAACTAAGTGCCAAAGGTCTTTCCCACCAATTTGACAAAATCCTAGGCTCTATTTTCGGTGATTTCAGATACCCCTGTCAGTTACCAGGGTCGAACCGTGGTATCTGAATATCAAATACTACGATGACTGGCCAGGTACAATGATAACCACAAAAACGCCTTTTGGCCATGGTATCAGATACTACAGTAACTGCGAAAACGCAACTATTCTATACCGTAAAACGCATTTTATGTTTGGTGGAATCGCTACTGTGCCTAAGTTGCTTAAAAAGACCTATAGTTAAGAAGAACATTCTGGAAACTGAGACCTTCGAGTGCGGTTCCTGACCAACGCCTTAGAGAGCGCGTATTCGCACGGGCGATCTGGGCTCTACTTGGCTGAGACTTGCTTCGAGCCGTTTCCACTCTACATAATTCGTGGCTGTCTAGCGGAGAATACCACACAAAACCATTCCGGATAGCACCGATGTTGTGTTCACATAGCTACATAGAGCTTGCAGTATGTCCCTTCACTGCTAAAAGGTGCTAGGTAAAACGAAGACCTCCCCCACCCCCTTTTTCTACGCACTCGACATACGAAAAGTACAGTTTCTGTCGTATAGTAGTTAGTAAGGTCAGTTCACTCTGAACTGAACTTCTTTAGGCTAAGACCGATAAAAAACACAATGCGAAAAATTGGCTTACCTGCTTCGGTCGCGGGATGGTGACCTAGAGCGGTCTCGAGAGCTGGAACGACGGTCACGGGAGCGGGAACGGCTTCGGGACCTAATATAAGAGAATGATGGATTGTGTTCGAAGATGACGAGAGCATGAAAGGTCCGATCGTTTGTCAGGCGCTTTCTCTCTTGTACCTACGTCGGTCGGTCACATGTCAAAAAAACGTTCTCTTGGTCGTGATTTTTTTTCAGATTCTATAAATTTTCGTCAGGAATATCACAGAGCTTTCATCGGCAAAGATCGAAAGTGCAACTACCTGCGTATAGCAGCCAGGTGTATTCCGCAGCCAACAGACTAAAGAACTGATAACGAGATATCTGAAGGGCAGCAGCCCAAGTCGGTCGGCTCGTAATTTAAGCAAAGTAGAAAAGTGGTGTGGAGAAAGAAGTACGATGGGTTGCAGCCTTACAACTAGAGATCCCCAAGTTTTTAAAATGTTTTTCTGAAATCGACGAAGCTGCGGAAAGGCTAAGAATTAATACAGCCCTCTTGTGGGCTAGAGTGGACGACCAGCTCTTTACCATGTTACGGAGCCTATATTAGAAGCTATACTACGATCAAAAGGATAATGCGCCTAGGGGCATTTGCAGATATCACGAGAGAGAGTTTCGTTCCCAAAAAAGAGGGCGACGGGGCTGTAGCACTCTCACGAGTTCTTCGTTTCTACTTTTCGTCTTAATAAGCATATTGTACTGATATTTCGGAGAAATTACTAATGCTACACAGAAAGCTGTCGGGTTCAGTCTACTCTCGGTTTTCACCACATCACCCCCTTACCCCCCTGTTAATGTGCTAGTGTTTTTGTACGTGTAGTTATTTTAGTATTTTCTTCCTTTCTTTTTCTTTATTGTACTCCACTTGTTTTTCCTCTGAAGTTTGTGGGTAAGAAATAAAATAGTATTATTATTATTGGGAGATGAATTAATGGGCAAAATTAAAGGATGTTTCTTGGGTTTTTTTTATTAAAAAGAAGTCCTGTGTAAAATGTCATAAGGAAGTTAAAAATGTTCACATTCTCGTATAGGGGAGCCCTGAAACCACTAGAGGCCCACAGAGTAGACGATCGAGACTGAAGCGAGATTAGTTTTAGAACTCCAAAGATGGTCGAACTTCTAGTTCTCGCAAGGTGCAATTTACTCAGTAATGTACGCCCTTTTACCTTAATTTTGCGGTTTAGCATAGAGTTGCATGAGACGAGCAGACAGTGGACACTTGCTCATAGCAAAAGAATACTAGCTGGGGCTTTCAAAACGAGTAGCGACCCCAAAATGAAGTCAACATTGCATTTATGGAGCCGCAGTTCATCGTTGTTCATCGCAGAAACCAACGCCGCTATATTTAGCATTCGAGGTCACAGCGCACGCAGTGCAGTTATGCGACACTTGAGGCCGCAAAAGGGCAAGCGAAGTGAGGGCAAGCGACGAATCATGTGCGACCCGACGAGACTCGGAAGTTTCTCGACGCTTTTACACGAAGAGCATCGACGAGTTCACGAGGATCGACGGATTCCCGCAGAGCAGGGTATGGAGCCTACAATTGTGAAACAATTAGATGCCGGTATTGCTCCAATTTCAGCTATTTGTCACTCAAAATAAACCGTGTTCACTGTTCATATAGGTAGGCATAACCTGGCAGAGGCACCACAATATGATGGTAAGCTCTTACAATTCCTTCGTATCATCCTTCTTATGGTCTGCACAGACGACCGAGATTTTCAGGCGACATTTTCTTCCCTTTCATCAATTCTGACTGCCTGCACTTTCTGTGCTGAACCGAAAGTGTCTTCACGCACAATAAAAGAACATGGAACATTTTTGGGGGGAATGAAGAATATTAACCAGGACAATCATTTTTGTTTTGTCAAAGGTACAAAGGGACTTCGCCTGTTACTAGAACCAAGATGACAATCTTCATGTCTCCAAGAAAGAGAGTAAGTGAGGTAAGTTCACCAACCACAGAAAGGAAGTGAAGGAAATGGATGGCTAACTAAGATACTAGAAGCCCTATGAAAAGTCTGCAGCTCCTATAACCTTGAAGTCCGGCAACCTTTAAGTTTCCAGACAGTCTGGAAGCAATAGAAAATTCTATGTCCCTGAAGACAAGTCCTTCAAGCAGCAAAACTGTTTCATAATCTACCAACCTTTTGCGGCTTCCACCACCACTTCTGCTGCTTTTCTTGCAGTCACGAGCAAAGTGCCCCCTCTCTCCACAGTCATAGCATTTCTCATCACGGCTTCCTCCTCTAGAACCACCTGGTCCTCCTCCGCGCCCAGAACGACGGCGACCACTGGACAGCTCAACTCTTACTCGTCTTCCACAAATTGTCCTACAAGAAGAAACGCTAGGTCACAGATAAAATATCAAAGTAGTTGACTTTTGAGTCAACTACTTTCTGAATACAGATATAACAGCATCGACTATCCTCACTGTTGATGATGTTGATAAACCGAGTTGATGGTTGCTCGAGGTAGTTTTGTCAACATTTTTTTTTTTTTTTTTTTTTATTGCAATAATATAGCGATCACTTTTCCGCCCCTGTTGCCACTTTCTCTGGTGGAACCTGTGACTTCTGGCACTACAAAACCAGGTCCGTTTCACCAACTATTAACGAGAAATCTCACTTTATCATCTTCAAAATTATACGCCTAACTTGTATGCTTCATTTTGTTGTTTATTGGTAAGGAACCAGTCGCAGAGTTCATGCTCGCTTTGTCGAAGAAACGAAAAAATACGACAAATCGCAGAACTCCGCTACCAGTGTCAAGACCGTTCTCCGCCCGTCGGTCAGTCCGGTGATCGCGAGTTAGGGTATTTCCAGATGTGCTGGGACAATGAAACTTGGCAGGCATATTAGAGACCCGACCAGACAAACTTGGAAATAGTCACTTCCCGATCCAACCACCGTGGGGAGGGGAGGGAGGTGGAACCCGGAATACTGAGGGAGGGGGAATCCGGGATACTGAAGAATTTATAACTTTTGAACGGGGAATCAGAACTTGATATTTGGAATGACTCAGATGTCACACTTCCAAGTCCGGAATGGATACGGTGACTTTGGGGGGGAGTTCGATGGAGTGAACCGGAAATCATGTGACACACTCAAAGTGAAGGGATCGGGATGAAACTTACTGGGTAGAACAAACACAAGCCCTAGATACATAGTTGACAAGACCGGATCGGATCCAAGCACCGTGGAGGAGTTGAAGGGAGATTTCCGGAATTCCGATGATCCCGGATTCAGATTCTTACATACGTGTTAGGACTACGATACTTACCAGCCATACCGGGGACTCATAATTTTAACTTAAGAACAGTAATTTTCCCGATTTTACCATCTTGGGGGGGAGTGGAGGGAGCGGGAATCCAGAATCCTGAGATATGACAAATTTTGAACGGGTGCCTGGATCTTAATGAAACATGAAATTCGGAAAGACATCGTGCCTCAGATGTCACACTTCAAGTCCGGAATGGATACAGTGAGTTTGCGGGGAGTGGGGGGGGGGGAATCGTGTTATGTTCAGCGTCGGATTGGGATGAAACTTGGTGGGAAGAACAAGCCCTAAATACACAGTTGACAAGGTCGGACCGGATCCGAGCAGAGTGGGGGGAGTTGGAGGGAGGGTTCGGGGATCCCGACTTACGATGCTTACACACGTGCGAGGACGATCAAACTTGTCAGGCATATCAGGGACTCGACAATTTCAACTTGAGAACAGTCGTTTCTCCGATCTGACCATCGTGGGGGGAGTGGAATCCGGAATCTTGAGATGTGTCCAACTTTTGAACGGGTAATCGGATCTTAATGAAACTTGATATTCGGAAAGAGGTCATATCTCAGATGTCCCATTTCAAGTGCGGACAGGATCCGAGAAGTAACACAAACAAGGGCCCATGATGGTTTGTGCCTCAAATATTTTGCTTCCAAATTCATTTCTAACCCGCTTAAAGTGTGTATTTTAACTGCAAAGTGAAAAAAAGTTTTCCGGAATTCCGGTGATCGCGAGTTAAGGTACTTCAAGATGCATCAGGACGATAAAACTTTGCCGGCGTTTTAGGGACCCGGTCACACTGGCATGGAATTGGTCTCTTCCATCTTGGGGGTGTGGAGGGAAGGGAAATACGGAATACTGTATGCATAACTTTCGAATGGGTGATGAGGTCCGAATGAAACTTGATTATTGACAAGAGGACATGTTTCTGATCAAACAATACGTTATTTGAATATATGACTTAAAGTCAGCTTGGGCTCAAAAAATATTTACAAACGATACAGTTTACAAGGCACTATTCATTCATATCTCAGTACAAGAACGACTCAACCACCCTCAAGCTTAAATACATGCTAACAAACTTGCAAGTGCCATATGAGCTTATAGCTCTTGTTTTACAGCTTGCAAAAATTTGAACAAAAACATAAAATGTGGAAATGTCTGTCTACAACTGACTAAAGGATATATGATCAAGTAGGAGAATTTCAGTCTTAGGCACTTCACTGACACCTTACATGGAAGCTCCACGTCTGTGGCTAGAAAAGCAACTAGTCCAGAAAGCTAACGTCTGTGACTAAAAATCAACTAGTCCAGAAACTTTCTAAGTTAATCAATAACAGTAAAGGACATGCTTTGTTTTTGTTCGTAATATTTCAGTGACCTACACCAGCAGCTGTAACATGTGAAAAAGATACTACTATGAAGTTCAAACACACTTTTTAGATAAGTTCTAGACTCGCTCTGAAGGTGAAACTCGGCAACATCTGCAACAATTCCTTATAGAGGGATTGCTTGTTTACTGTCTGACAATAATGGATTTGAGTCAGCATTGCTTGTTCATGGACCAATACATAAAATGGTGATAGAATTCCATACAATACATGATAGCTTATGAGAACTTCAGTTTAAGCCCTTCAATGAGCAACTTACCTTCCATCCAAACCTCTAACTGAGTCCTCTGCATCTCTGGCATCTTCGAATTCAACAAATGCAAAACCAGGAGGATTCCTTGCTACCCAAACATTCCTGAGCCTGCCATAATAGGAAAATGAGTCCTCCAATTCACTCTTTGAAGCATTATTTCCTAGAAAATAAAATTACAGTGAGATGTCTACATGTCTAGATGTCTACATGTCTACTATCCAACAAATTGAACCATCTTATCAAATTTAAATAGAACTTTTACTTTAAACAAATTCTCCGGTTTTGGCCGGATTCCGGCTGAACTAATTGTCCGGCAAGAAAATAATTTTCATATTCGGACTGGGCATGTCTCCTTACCCTTAATTCGACTATTTCATTAGCTTTTAAAAATATTTTTTGTTCACCTTAATTTCAAACCCCTCCCCCACCCCTAAATATAAAGCTATATAGCCCATCTTCGAACTTGACTAGAGTCCTAAAGAGTTCCGGCCTAACTATTTGTCCGGCGAGAAAATACATTTCATATTCGGATTCAGCATGTCTCCTTACCCCTAATTCGACTATTTCATTAGCTCTTAAAAAATATTTTTTGTTCACCTTAATTTCAAACCCCTCCCCCACCCCTAAATATAAAGCTATATAGCCCATCTTCAAACTTGACCTGTAGGCTACTTTGACCTAATGAGTCCTCATGCCAAGTTCGATCAAAATATCTCAACCCCTTCGAGAGTTATCGTGCTAACAGACGGACAGACAGACAACTTTTGCTATGTCATAGGTATCCCTCCACTTGCGTTTTGGGATCCCAAAAATTAAAGATTCTAGCTTAGCGTTAAATATTTAAATTCGTAAATTCCTTGGTGAGAGCTGCTTGGAGTTAAAAAGGTTCCTGGGGTTTCATTTTGGACACGGCTGCTGTTTTTGCTGCTCGATTCAATAGTTGATCAGGTAGAGATTTTCTGCATTTAGGCTGACTCTCATTTTGTTGTAAAGAAGAGCTTGGGGTCTGAATTTCCTTTGGCTGATTATCCCCTTCAATGTTTCTGATAGTGAGTATTCGCCTTTGTCTCTGTTGATCGTTTTTTTTCATAATTTCAACGGCTTCTCTTCTCTTATAGTTTGATGAAATTTGGTGCATTTTGCAAGAATCTTTGCTTTTTCTAGATGTACAATGTTGGATGGGTTTTTGAAAAAGTGTTCTACCAACCTATTTGAAAATGTAATTTGGCAGGTGCCCATTGGAAAGGGCATGGTTGAAAAAACACGACATCAACCCTTGCCAACAAGGGCAGAAATATGGCTCTAATAAAACTAAGCTGACATATCTATTTTGCACTACAGGAGTGTTGCATGAAGCTGCCCTTACTATGGCACCGCCCACCCCCCAATTGGCCATGGTACATGATCCTGCCACCTTGGATCATGAAGCTGCCACCCCCAGAAAAAGCATGCAAATTCCAAGAAAACAGCAAATTTTGTTATTTGCAAAAGGTCAAGGAACCTCTCTGACCAAACAGCTGGCCTCTAACTTCACCATGTAGCAAAATACTGTTTTTAGCAAAGTGGGCGACTTCATGATCACTTGGGTGCCTATGTTCTTTCATGTTCTCCAGCTTAGCCTTGAACAATTACAAGTAAACTATGGTACCAGCAGAAAGTGAAGGTTCTAAGCTTCCTTTCAGGATACTCCACTGAATTTTATCTCAACCTTTACTCTTTTTCCCTAAGTCATTTCCCAAAAATAGGAGTTTAGGGTGGCGGCTTCACGCAGCACTCCTGTATCGAATAAATGGATGACATTTGATAGCCTATTAATTAATTTGGTCAGGACAGATGTGTTTTAATGTTCCACATGCGATCCTTGTGATCTAGTCTTTATTTACACTTTTACTAGGGGTGGCGCAAATATATGGGTGGTGCAAACAATAAGGTATGCTACAGTTATAGAAGTCACTGCCCATTGAAGATGATCCCATAAGAAAATGCTGTCAAACAGTAAAATTCTAACTGAATAATTATAAGGGCAATTCTGGCAGTCTGGAAAACTATGCAACCTTGTGCAACCATCTGTTAATGCTAATTTGGCTGTAACTCGCTTTGCTTTCCAAATATGTTCTAGTACTCCATTAGTTTTCTCCAGGACTTGGAAAGCAAATCGACTTCGCAACTGGAAAGTGATTTTGTCAAGGAAGTGAGAAGATGAAAAGGTGTAACTACTTTCCGTTTGTTCTTGCCCATGGCGGATTCTCACTTTGGTTTTGGGAAAGCGAATCCAAGATATCGCCCTATAATTTAGCTGTGCTTACCTAAGTCGCCGATGTAAACTTTAGCATCTGTGTTCCGTGACATAGCTGCTGACAGAATCAGCTAAGATAAACAAAATAATTTCAAAATGGCGTCTTTCTGGTTCTTTTTTTCTTCCAGCATGCGGCTATGCGGCGATGCGAAGTGTTGCCAAAGATGAGTGTTGCGACTTTTCTCTGACAAGTGCGAACACGATCAGAGTCTTCGTTTTCGTTGCAGTAGCTGTCGATCCGCTGCTGCAGCACTTCTTTGCTTCTGCACAAGATGTGTTTTTATGGCACTTGCCCTTCGGCCAAGTGCCATATAGCGATCGCAATTTCTGTCCGTCCGTCGGTCTGTCGGTCTGTCGGTCTGTCCAGGTTTTGCTAGTTCGGGCACTTCCACATAAGCTAGAACGATAAAACTTGGCAGGCGTATCAGGGACCCCAAATGATTAAGTTGGAAATAGTCACTTCCCCGATCCGAGCACCGTGGGGGGAGTGGAGGGAGGGGGAATCCGGAATCTTGAGGTATTTTTAACTTTTGAACGGGTGATCGGATCTCGATGAAACTTGATATTTGGAACGACCTCATGCCTCAGACGACCCACTTAAAATCCGGACCGGATCCGGTAACTTTTGGGGGGAGCTGGAGGGGGCAACCGGAAATCTTGGGAAACGCTATGAGTGGAGGGATCGAGATGAAACTTGGTGGGAAGACACCTAGCAAACACTAGATACATCATTGACATAACCGAGCCGATTCGGGCACTGTGGGGGGAGTGGAGGGAGGGGGAATCCGGAATCTTGAGGTATTTATAACTTTTGAACGGGTGATCGGATCTCGTTGGAACTTGATATTTGGAAAGATCTCATGCCTCAGACGACCTACTTAAAATCCGGACCGGATCCGGTGACTTTTGGGGGGAGCTGGAGGGGGCCACCGGAAATCTTGGGAAACGCTATGAGTGGAGGGATCGAGATGAAACTTGGTGGGAAGACACCTGGCAAACACTAGATAAATCATTGACATAACCAAGCCGATTCGGGTACTGTGGGGTGAGTGGAGGGAGGGG
Source organism: Branchinecta lynchi (assembly GCA_023053575.1). Taxonomy (NCBI): domain Eukaryota; kingdom Metazoa; phylum Arthropoda; class Branchiopoda; order Anostraca; family Branchinectidae; genus Branchinecta; species Branchinecta lynchi. Next base: position 20,764,421 of record JAKZAP010000004.1, on the reverse strand, counting down.
GAATCCGGAATCTTGAGGTATTTATAACTTTTGAACGGGTGATCGGATCTCGATGGAACTTGATATTTGGAAAGACGTCATACCTCAGACGACCCACTTATAATCTGGACCGGATCCGGTGACTTTTGGGGGGAGCTGGAGGAGGCAACCGGAAATCTTGGGAAATGCTATGAGTGGAGGGGTCGAGATGAAACTTGGTGGGAAGACACCTAGCAAACACTAGATACATCATTGACATGACCGAACCGATTCGGGCACTGTCGGGGGAATCCGGAATCTTGAGGTATTTATAACTTTTGAACGGGTGACCGGATCTCGATGAAACTTGATATTTGGAACGACCTCATGCCTCAGACGACCCACTTACAATTCGGACCGGATCCGGTGACTTTTGGGGGGAGCTGGAGGGGGCAACCGGAAATCTTGGGAACCGCTATGAGTGGAGGGATCGAGATGAAACTTGGTGTGCAGACACCTAGCAAATACTAGATACATCATTGACATAACCGAGCCAATTCGGGCACTGTGGGGGGAGTGGAAGGAGGGGGAATCCGGAATCTTGAGGTATTTATAACTTTTGAACGGGTGATCGGATCTCGATGGAACTTGATATTTGGAAAGGCCTCATGCCTCAGACGACCCACTTAAAATCCGGACCGGATCCGGTGACTTTTGGGGGAGCTGGAGGGGGCAACCGGAAATCTTGGGAAACGCTATGAGTGGAGGGATCGAGATGAAACTTGGTGGGAAGACACCTAGCAAACACTAGATACATCATTGACATGACCGAGTCGATTCGGGCACTGTCGGGGGAGTGGAGGGAGGGGGAATCCGAAATCTTGAGGTATTTATAACTTTTGAACGGGTGACCGGATCTCGATGAAACTTGATATTTGGAAAGACCTCATGTCTTCGTTTTCGTTGCAGTAGCTGTCGATCCGCTGCTGCAGCACTTCTTTGCTTCTGCACAAGATGTGTTTTTATGGCACTTGCCCTTCGGCCAAGTGCCATATAGCGATCGCAATTTCTGTCCGTCCGTCGGTCTGTCGGTCTGTCCAGGTTTTGCTAGTTCGGGCACTTCCACATAAGCTAGAACGATAAAACTTGGCAGGCGTATCAGGGACCCCAAATGATTAAGTTGGAAATAGTCACTTCCCCGATCCGAGCACCGTGGGGGGAGTGGAGGGAGGGGGAATCCGGAATCTTGAGGTATTTTTAACTTTTGAACGGGTGATCGGATCTCGATGAAACTTGATATTTGGAACGACCTCATGCCTCAGACGACCCACTTAAAATCCGGACCGGATCCGGTAACTTTTGGGGGGAGCTGCAGGGGGCAACCGGAAATCTTGGGAAACGCTATGAGTGGAGGGATCGAGATGAAACTTGGTGGGAAGACACCTAGCAAACACTAGATACATCATTGACATAACCGAGCCGATTCGGGCACTGTGGGGGGAGTGGAGGGAGGGGGAATCCGGAATCTTGAGGTATTTATAACTTTTGAACGGGTGATCGGATCTCGTTGGAACTTGATATTTGGAAAGATCTCATGCCTCAGACGACCTACTTAAAATCCGGACCGGATCCGGTGACTTTTGGGGGGAGCTGGAGGGGGCAACCGGAAATCTTGGGAAACGCTATGAGTGGAGGGATCGAGATGAAACTTGGTGGGAAGACACCTGGCAAACACTAGATAAATCATTGACATAACCAAGCCGATTCGGGTACTGTGGGGTGAGTGGAGGGAGGGGGAATCCGGAATCTTGAGGTATTTATAACTTTTGAACGGGTGATCGGATCTCGATGGAACTTGATATTTGGAAAGACGTCATACCTCAGACGACCCACTTATAATCTGGACCGGATCCGGTGACTTTTGGGGGGAGCTGGAGGAGGCAACCGGAAATCTTGGGAAATGCTATGAGTGGAGGGGTCGAGATAAACTTGGTGGGAAGACACCTAGCAAACACTAGATACATCATTGACATGACCGAACCGATTCGGGCACTGTCGGGGGAGTGGAGGGAGGGGGAATCCGGAATCTTGAGGTATTTATAACTTTTGAACGGGTGACCGGATCTCGATGAAACTTGATATTTGGAACGACCTCATGCCTCAGACGACCCACTTACAATTCGGACCGGATCCGGTGACTTTTGGGGGGAGCTGGAGGGGGCAACCGGAAATCTTGGGAACCGCTATGAGTGGAGGGATCGAGATGAAACTTGGTGTGCAGACACCTAGCAAATACTAGATACATCATTGACATAACCGAGCCAATTCGGGCACTGTGGGGGGAGTGGAAGGAGGGGGAATCCGGAATCTTGAGGTATTTATAACTTTTGAACGGGTGATCGAATCTCGATGGAACTTGATATTTGGAAAGGCCTCATGCCTCAGACGACCCACTTAAAATCCGGACCGGATCCGGTGACTTTTGGGGGAGCTGGAGGGGGCAACCGGAAATCTTGGGAAACGCTATGAGTGGAGGGATCGAGATGAAACTTGGTGGGAAGACACCTAGCAAACACTAGATACATCATTGACATGACCGAGCCGATTCGGGCACTGTCGGGGGAGTGGAGGGAGGGGGAATCCGAAATCTTGAGGTATTTATAACTTTTGAACGGGTGACCGGATCTCGATGAAACTTGATATTTGGAAAGACCTCATGCCTCAGACGACCCACTTAAAATCCGGACCGGATCCGGTGACTTTTGGGCGGAGCTGGAGGGGAGAACCGGAAATATTGGAAAACGCTAAGAGTGGATGGATCGAGATGAAACTTGGTGGGAAGACACCTAGCAAACACTAGATATATCATTGACATAACCGAGCCGTGCTTACTCGTAACAAGTGCCATATGAGCTCGTAGCTCTTGTTTGACTCACTGCCTGTACGATTTCTCCTTTAGTTGATGCAGCACCTTGTAGGGAAGCACGGACTTGGTCGGTACGCAAGATCGCGATTCTCGAACAGCGCTGCCGTCTTCCTCGGAAGAACTGCAGTGACAAGTAGAAAAAAATAGCCCAGAAGCAGCCGAGAAGTGGACCTGCGGCGTGCAACGAAAACCAGGCTCAGGATTTTCCTGCCGGATTTCCTTCACTTTCATCATCAAGTTGAAAAGGTTTCTTTTCCATATAGAAGCGATATTTACCGACTGTTTTGAAGAAAAAAACGGCTGTTTTTAAGAAAAATTAACCGTTTCCAAAAAAAAACAACGTTGCGCTTCGTGCCGACTCGGTTAATTTTTACAGACTGCCAACAACTTGCCTTATTAGTTACCGTCAGGGGCGTCCCCCCTACGTTTTGGGCATTCGGTCGAATTTTCGCATAAGTCGAAAAATTCGGTCAAAACGGGCATCGCGGCAAAGCCGTGATGCCCTGTTCATAAAATGTTGTCCCCTTATTTTCAGATTATGTGATCTTGTTGGTTCGTATTTGTTGGTTCCCCTTTCTTTATCGAATTTGCTAATTCATCCAAGTTTTGTTCTCTCCGCATCGATTCAGCATCGATTTCACCGCTTTCGGCCATTCCCTTCCTAAATTCGGTGATTTAACCTGTTTATTTCGTTTCATTCGAATTCGGTAATTCACCGGACTTTTCTCAAGTCAGTATCTGTTCTGTCGCATTCGGTCAGTCCATTTCATAATTTGGTCGTTAATCAGATTCATTACCGAAGATTCATGAATTACCGAATTCGATAATTCATCCAACTTTTGTTCAGTCCGCGTCGATTTTGCCGCATTCGGTTCGTCCCTGTGTATCTTCGGTGATTTAACCTGTTTATTTGGTCTCATTCTTTACCCAATTCGGTAATTCGGTCGCATTTGGTCAGTCCATTTCATAATTAAATTCGGTAAGGTTCATTTGGTTCTGATTCGTTACCGAATACGGTAATTCACCGGATTTTTCTTTAGTCCGTTTCTAGTACTAGACTTGCCGAATTCGGTTGTTCTAGGTGGTCCTAACAAGTGTTTTATTACATTACGAAATTCGGTTGTTATACCGCTATCCATTTGTTCCTTATATTTTTAGTTAATTTTTCGGTATAATACGAATTTATTATTTGCTTCAACCCAGTTAATGAGTTCGGTAATTTAAGTGGCATATATTTGGCTCTCGTTCTTTACCATTCACGGTAGCTTCAGCTGGTTGCTGTTCATTTTTGTACCTCTTAGGGTTGTAGTCTTTCAGGAATAAGCACGTCTCTTGACGTAAAAACTAGCCTACTTTTGTTTGCTGTAAGTTTCGAACAAATGTACTCTGTATGTACTTTACCCTGGATAGCCCCTTTCCTTTCGCCAGACAGCTTTGTAATCTTGGGATCACAAAAAGAGACTTTAGTCATCAGTGTTTCCACAAAATTTCGCCAGCGGCGCATTTCGCACTCTTCACTAGTTATACAAAGGGTGCGACATTTAGTTGGCGTTTAAGGCTTGGAATTTTGGGGGGCTTGAACCATGTTAAAGGCAAAAATTTGTAAGGGAAGTAGTTAAATGTTGCCAGAACACAAAGGCGGATTAAAAAATTTCGCCCGCGGCGCCTTAATTAATCGCAGGTACCGTACAGCCGTTAGCGACTTTGTCGCTGTGCAGCAACGCCGTTTTTTGCGATTATTTTAAGTCCTGTTGGCAAAACTGGAAAGGTCTTCCAAAGGTAAAAGGCCAGTGACGGCGTAGCCTATCCATGAAGAAAAGCAGAAAAGCGTGAAAACGCGCCAATTTTTCTCTCTATACTTGTTGTTTATGCTCTGCAACCTTTTAAGTATAGCTTCATGAAATCAACTTGCCTCGTTTTTTTTTAATTTTAAAAACAAATTCAATAAAAAATCAGGTACCGATTCGGTCAATTTTACCAGGTCAGTTTTACCCCCCCCCCCCCCCATGAAGAAAGGGTCGGGACGCCCCTGGTCATCGAAGCCGTGCCGAATCTAAATTCAGAGGCGGCGGAGAGAATTTGGGTCCCCGCCGGCGCGCCGAAAGTTATTATACAAAATGTAGCATTTTGGGGGTTATTTTTTAATTTTCCAACAAATGATTTGCAATTTTTCTGCCAGAAGTCGTCAGCATTGTATTTGTACGTGATTTTTGTGTGGTAATTGCTATGGCCAGTTAGCTTTTTGCAATAAATTTCATATCATATAATATAGTAGTTGCAATCTTCGGTTGAAATGCCATATAGCGATCGTAATGGTGATCCATCTCTCTCACTTTTTGTGTACATCCACTCCACGTAAGCTAAGACGATGACACTTGACATGCTTATGAATGCTCAGCGAAACCGTGTTTTCCGGATTACATCCAGTCATTCGTGTAAAGAAATAGAACAAGACCAAAGGTTTCGATGGGATCCCAAAAATTCAATATTTGATACAGACAATTGGGTCTTGTCTTCGCCAGATCCAGTCTTCGCTAGACTCCTTGAACATTTTTACTATTAAAATTAAAAAACAGGTTAATCATCTGAGAAAAACAAGTTCAGGTATTGAATCAGCATGTGTGTTTACTCCTATAAGCCATCTCTGTTGTGACGAAAAGTTCCTGCCACTTCTGCCAATTTCTCCTTAATAACTACTATATCTACCAATAACTACTTTTCCGGCGAAAAAAGAAAGCTCAAAAACGAACTCAGCGTATCTTCTTTCCCCAATACTGAACATCTAATCAACTTCAAATAAAAATTCAACAACGGCTCCAGCCGGATTCCTGTCGAACTATATGTTCGGGTAAAAAATTATTGTCATACACGGATTCACCATCTCTTTAGCCCTAAATCGAATATCTATCAACTACAAATAAAACTCTGACTTTTAATAATTTTCGGTTTTGGCCGGATTCTGGGCGAACTACTTGTCTAGGTAGAAAATTGTTTTCACATAAGTGTTCAGCATGTCTTCTTACCCCTAAATCGAACATCTAATCAACTCCAAATAAAACTTTTACTTTTAACAAACTTTCCGGTTTTGGCCGGATTCCGGGCGAACTACTTGTTCGGAGAGAAAATGGTTTTCACCATTGTGTTCGGCATGGCTTCCTACCCCTAAATCGAACATCTAATCAACTTCAAATAAGACTTCAAATAAGACGGATTCTGGGCTAACTACTTGTCCGGCGATAAAACGGTTTTCACCATCGTATTTAGCATGTCTTCTTACCCTGAAATCGAACACCTAATCAACTTCAAATAAAACTTTTACTTTTAACAAACTTTCCGGTTTTGGCCAGATTCCGGGCGAACTACTTTTCCGATGACAAAATGGTTTTCACCATCGTGTTCAAAATGTCTTCTTACCCCATAATCGACTATCAAATTATCTGTCTAAAAATATTTAATTTCCCCTTAATCTAAAACCCCTCCCTAACCCCTAAATGTAGGGCTAAATAGCCCATCTACGAACTTGACCTTACTCTTGACCCAAAGAATCCTCACACCAAGTTTCATCAAAATATCTCATTCCCTTCGAGAGTTACAGTGCGCACAGACGGACGGACGGACAGACGGACAGACGGACAACTTTTGCGATGTCATAGGTATCCCTCCACTTACATTTTGGGATCCCAAAAACCGTGATTATCGGGTTTTTTTCTTGATCAGCTAATTATCCCTCGAGGATGATGTGCGAGGGATAAATATAAATTCGGATATTTCGGTTGCACTTCCGGCAGACCGTCCTGTGGTGGAGGTAGGGGGAATATGGAAACTTCTCACCCGCATGACCCGATTCACAGGAACAGAGCGATATTCCATTTATAAGGCCAAATTGCATCCGACCACGGGGGCGAGGGGGGACTCCGGAAATTTTAGAACGTTGCGATGGAATCTAAGGTTTCCATATTTGGAGCATGCGAACACTTTGGGAACATTCACGTTCACGTTGGAAAGAAATATAAGGATTGGGATGAAACTTGGACGGTACAGAGAATTGGTCTCAGATTTGTGATTTTGAAGTGCGGACCGAATACGGCTTTGTTGCGAGGAGCTGGAAGGGGCGTACTTCGATTCGGGAGAAACTTGGTGGTTGCTCTAGATGCGACATAAATTTTCCGAATCACATCAGAATTCGGGGGGGGGGGGGGGTGGAGGCCTGGAAACCGTTTAACATACGTAGCGTCCAAAGGTCAAGGAACCGAGATATGTTATTTTGAGGTCGAGACCGGATCCTGTCTCGTCGGGGGGAGTTGGGTGTCACCGAAAATTGTCCGGATGTTCTCCGATTAAAGGGCAAATTGTTCAGTAGTAAGTGCCGTAGATGCACTTGCGTGTCCGAATCGCGTCCGACTACGTCGATGTGGACGGAGAGGCTCGGTAACATGCGTAAGAACCAGATGGACGGATGGGATTGGGATGAAGTTTTGAATTGTGCGAAGGTAACGGGTCCAAGATCTAGAAGGGCTTCCATTCAAGTGACCCAGTGGGTGATAGGAGCAAATTTCCTAGATATGATATTTACGTGTCCGAATCGCATGTGGACCAAGCGGTGGTTGAGGGATGTTTCGGAAATTTCGTAACGTGCATAGAGACCAAAAGAAGAGTGAGAAACTTGGAAGGCACACATGCCATGGACGGAGATGTGCCATTTGGGGGTCTGGACCGGATGCGACCTGAAACCATGTAGATGGAATACTGCTGAAGTGACTTTACCGTGACAAATCAGCTGGTTTATTTGTCACAGGACAAATCCCTCGCGTAAAATTCCATTTACTATCTAATCCCGTGACATGTGGAAGTGCAGATAGATTTGTCTTCGGCGGGATCACTGTTCCTTTACCCTGCTTCTTCATGACCATTGTAGTGATTTGCGAACTAAGTTCAAAGGACCTTCTGTACTTTAGCTGTGTTGAAAGCCGAAGGTAGATATGACGTATACGGTAAACACACATGTTGAATCCATACCTGAACTTAGGTTTTCTCAGGGGACCAGCCATTGTCATTAATCTGTTTCTAAATTTTAATAGAACAACTTAATAGGTAAAAATAAAAGAGTTAAATTTCCCGGATAGGCTTATCTACAAGACGCAGCTGTCTGTATCAACTATCAAATTTTTGTGATCCCATCGAAACTTTTGGAGTTGTATCTAATTATGGCATTAGCGGAGGGATCATAGCGGGAATCCAGTATATCGCAAAAACAACCCGTCAGACGCAACTGATGAAAATTTTACAACTCTCCAGGAATGCATTCCTTATCATTTTTTGTCGTTAGAGGCTTTTCACAGGGAAATCAACCTTAAGTGTCTAGGGCCGTGACTAGTCTGCAGACGCCATCTATGGAAGATCGCTGTAAAAATACTAGTTGTTTAAATGCCCGCTATGAAGGGCTAGCAAGACCAAGTCTCCATACTCCAGTTTAGTCACCACGCGGTTTAGTTCTCATTAGTCCCCCGATGTTTTAAATCGAAATCGTCTCCATAATCAACATTTAACTATAACTGCTAGGGTTTCCTATGTGCTTACTGATATTCTAAAGCAGAACATAGGTGCAAACCTCCTGACGACAAAGTTTTGCGGTACCATGTAGAACAAATAAGGTACCATTCAATTTAAAAATATAACTGAGAATGAGAACTGAACTGACGGCTTGACCGATCACGCTACCCGCGTCATAGCGCTTATTTGTTCTTGGTCATAATACTTCTGATTACAGTTTAACCGAAAAGGGTTGGGATAGGACAATCTAGTTACCCATCACGTCTTCGGTTAAATTGGCATGAAAACCCGCTGAAAATGCGTTACTTCGTTGTCCCTCTATTTGCCAATAATCGATTTTCAAATAGTGGAATTCCCATGGGGTTTGTGATACCTCTATACTACGAGAAAGATTTATGTTTCTTTTGTTAAGGAACCTAGCAATCTTCATCAATCTCACCACTGCCCAATGAAAAGCCGCGTTTGGGTTGAGAATAAAATTTCCCACGTCATAGTAGAATTTACGCTGAGGGGGACGGCCTGTAGATATTCTGAACGTCATAACTAGAGCAGATAGGGGAAAATAAAAAAATACCTTAGCAGAATCCAAATAATTCAGTGTATTTAATTAAATGACAAAAAATCATTTGGATTTTCATTTAAACTTTAAAGAATACAGGGCGATCTAGAAAGGTCCGCTATTTTATGCGCTGGCAGTTTTGGAACTGCATTGGAACGTGAATTCGCGCTCGGTGGATTCTCGCTTTCGTTTTGGGATATCTATGACTTCGTAAAGTTGTCCCACCGTCCGTCTGTCTGTTAGCACGATAACTCTCGGAGGGATTGAGATATTTTGTTGAAACTTGGGGTGAGGATTCGTTGTGTCAACATACAGGTCAAGTTGTAGATGTGCCCCATAGCTATATATTCAGGGGTGGGGTTCTAAATTAAGGGAAGAAGAATAAACATGTATTAAAAGCTATTGAGATAGTCAATTTAAGGGTAAGGAGACCTGTTAAACCCGTATATGAAAATTGTTTTCTCGCCGGACCAGTAGTTCAGCCGGAATCGGGCAAAGACCGGAAAATTTGAAGAAAGGTAAACTTGAATTGAAGTTGATTATAGGTTCGATTCAGGGGTAAGGAGACATGGTGGATCCGAAGATGCATGACGCCGGACAAATAGTCCGGCCGGAATCCGGAAATTTAGCATGGCGTTTTAAAACCAAATGATATAGGTGATATAGGGTGAGGAGACATCCTGTTGCAGCTTTCGAACATACTAAAGATAAACAAAAAGTGTGTGCGATCGTCGATCAATTTAGTTATCGCCAAAGTCCTAACTGGAATTTACTGGGTCGAAAAGGCAGAACGTACCCAACAACTGTCTGGCGAACAATTCTGTCTAGTGAACAAGGGACTGGCTATACCAGTCCCTACCCTGTACCCCTTTATTCACACAGGCGAAAGCTCTGCGCGTGGGTGACGACACTCTTTGTTTAATCTATGAACGCCGGAGGGATAGTGACTTCGGTCGCGTGTATAACGCGCAAAGTTTCTTGTGCGTAATCGAAGACTACTTAAACCTAGCGTATACATATTATTTGGGTTTTGGGTTGTCGGGGGGTTGATATATGCTGTTCAATTCGTCTGGTTCAATTTGGTAAAAAAAAAAAAAAAAAAATTCTGAACTTGGTTTTCTCATTTTTTGGTCGGAAGGTTGTCAAACAACTGCAAAACGGTAACATTTTGTCTGTACATATTCAAGCGGTTGATTATGGATCAATAGCAAAATGTTAAAGGGGTCCGGCGAAGACTCAGGAGTGTACAAGATTGGATTGTCTGGATCAACAAGTCCAATAAATATTAAATTTTTGGGATCCCATCGAAACCTTTGATCTTGTTGGGCAAGTCAGCGAAAAACTTTGCATTAGTTCTTGCGCTTGGCGGATTCTCGCTTTGCTTTTTGGAAAGCGAATCCGCCCTTATGTAGTCATTGCCTTTGATCTAAAAGTAGCTTATGCTCTTTCTAAAAACATAACATGTTTCGGACATCATTTAAAAGCTTTTTTTATGCTCTCGAGAGCAAGCTGTAAAATTCTATACCGCAAGATCGTGATCTTGCATTGTCCCCAAAGAAAAAGTATGAGTGTGTTCCATCCTACTTACCGTAGTTACTACGCATGACGTCACGAATTCTGGCTTTTCGCCGTCAAGGCTGGAACAATTTTTCTATTTTCCAGCAGGATCTCACGCCAGGGGCGAATCTGACCAATCACGTTACAGAGATGCGTAGTTACTACGCTTACTACGGTCCCGAGCATGGTAAGCAAATAGTAACTATTAGTTACTATTCCGACAAGGTTGGAACGGTCAGCGTAGTAACTTTTCGTGAGGATGGAACGGAAATAGTAACTATTAGTAACTATTGATAGAAGGGTGGAACACGCTCTATGTATCACGAAGTTTACCAGCACTCTAAGAGCGTGTTCCACCCTTCTAACAATAGTTACTATTAGTTACTATTTCCGTTCCATCCTCACGAAAAGCTACTACGCTGACCGTTCCAACCTTCTCGAAATAGTAACTAATAGTTACTATTTGCTTACCATGCTCGGGAGCGTGGTAAGCGTAGTAACTACGCATCTCTGGAACGTGATTGGTCGGATTCGCCCATGGCGTGATATTCTGCTGGAAAATAGAAAAATCGTTCCAGCCTTGACCGCAGAAAGCTAGAATTCGTGACGTCATGCGTAGTAACTACGGTAAGTAGGGTGGAACACGCTCTAAAGGTACCACTAGCTAGAACCCTTGGTGCAATCCTTGTGCTATTTAACAGACAGCGATTTCTACAACTACAGAAATGTGGAATGTGGGATATCACTACACTGTAAAAAAAAAATCTTGCAATATTTGCTACTCGGATTAACATTGTCTTTCCTGAGATGAGATTATTTCTAATTCGGATTAATCTTATCCCAGTAGAGATAAGATTAATCCAGTATCAAATACTGCAGTTAACTTTAATCCTTACTCGGAAAAATTTTCTACAGTGTAGAAATGTCCTGCTCTCCAAAGCGAGTCAGTAAAAATACGCTCCTGCTCCAAAATATACGAAAATACGCTGTTTCTACTTGACAGCAAATCTGCTATTTACATGATATGTGCAGGCGTCATATGGGGTACAGCTGTACGGACATTCACTTCCTTCAGGTTGTTAACGTTCGTATACAAACATGGATATCATACACCCACCGATCTTCAGCTTTTGCTTCACTTGAATCCACCGTCTGTTCAGTCACGGATAAATAAGATTTCAGACATCAAACCTTCTTGTCCCATTACGATGAAGACAAGAAAACAAGAAAAAGAAGATAATATATACCATTGCGAATTATTCACAGATGATTTTTACTGCTTATTATGGAAATTTAGGAATCCCGACATCACTCAATCTTTCGAAAAGCGATGGAGAGCAAGAGGGTTAGAGAGTCTGCAATTAATTGAAGGAAGTGAATGTACTCGCGGTTTTGTCATAACGTTGTGACACTTTAGTGGAAGGAAAAGTTTCAGGTGTCATGAAATAGAGATTAAAGTTGGTTCTACGCAGAAACGACGTATTTTGAGACCGTCTTTAACACCAGCCTCTAGCTCCTTTGCAAATCTTCTGACGTGGAGTGTGCGCCATTGCCCCAATGCCTCTGTTGAAAATGAACAAAAATAAGTTTCGCGAAAAACGTGACAAGATAACTTTTTTCTTTCTTATTTTCTAATCGGAGGCCGATCAGCATATCTGTAGCGTTGGCCATTGTTTCACTTTCAAGTTTCAACGCAATCCACTTGTCATATGACTGACATTATTTCAGTTCTGATTTCATTCTGTTCGGTTTGAACGATCGTAGATAGGCTAACAATAAAAGTAATATATATGATGAATTTTCATTATACCGGCGAATCTTCACATTTTTTTACCGAGAAATTTTCACGAAAACTACTTGGCCAATGGGCCGTGCTGCTTTTAGGAGCCCCGCAAAAATGGAACGGCTGGTATTGATGTGATCGTGAAAGGAGATTAATATCAAGCTCTCTTAAATTGTTGGTGCAAACTATGAATGTGTAACGTACATAGTTTGGGGGATTCGTGAAGTTCGTTCTCATATCTCTCATCTCTCATCTCTCTCGTTCTCACAAAATCGGCACTTATGGTCGAAATCAGTCCCGCAAAAATGGCAGATTTTTCTGAAATAGAGCGAATTTTATGTCATACGGCGAAAATTCAGCTGATTTTTTCTAGCGATCTAACGGTTGGCATTTACACAGTGTTGCTACGTACAACAAGAGCTACGAGCTCATATGGCACTTGTTACGAGTAGGCAGTACAAGAAAGTAGATGAGAACGTGATAAAATACACCCACCATCCAAAAATGCGGTTTGGAAATAGAAGTAGGATAGTTTGTTTCACTCACTTCTAAGCAGTTCCGGCATCGTCTCGATTATCAAATGCACATGACTGTTCAAACTTCCAAGTTTCAGCCTAATAAATCCACTAGTTTTATCCCTAGACGTGCTACAATATTTCCGGTACTCCCTCCATCTCACCTTACCGTGGCCGAATCTGGTTCGGACTAAAAAATGGATCATCTAAAGTATCTTCTTTTATACCACCGCTAAAGTTTCGGTCGAGTCTGAGCATTTTTGGAAAATTCTGGTACCCCCCTCCCCCCACCAACGTTGTCGGATCGGGATCCTTGCCCAAAATATGTCATCTAGGGTATATGCTCTCTCTAAGTTCTATGTTTCATCTAAACTGATGCACTCGTTTGACTCCTATGCGAGCCTCAAAGTTTCCGGCAATCTCCCTCCAATTCGCGCCACTGTGGCCGAACAGGACTTGAAAACATAAACGTCATATCTCCTAATTCCCTCTTCCTGTCCATCAAGTTCCACTGAAATTGGAGCATAGCCTATCTGTAAGTTTCCAGTACCCTCCCCCCCCTACCTTGGCCGCATCCGGCCCGGACGCCAAAGAACAAATCTAGGCCCTATAAACTCGGCACTGTCGAACTTGCATCTCATTCGGGCCATTCGTTTGGTTTTTGTGCATGTCAAAAGTCCCCCCCCCCCCCAATTCCCCCAACCGTGGTCGCATTTGTTCGAACGCATCTACATGTCGAGGCCATCGACTCTTATCACCCATTTGTTTGACCCTAGTTGGTCGTATCCTAGTTTAAATAAATAAGTCAATTATGTCGGGTCGCTAATATGCCTGCAAAGTTTCATTGTCTTAGTACTTCTGGAACTATTCTAACCCCCGACTACCGGTATTCCAGGAAACCCCCTCTACCCCCCCCCCCCACAGAGCCCCGAAACGATCTGGCTCCGTCAAATTCGGATCTAGGCCTAATGCTTGTTCTCTCCATTAAATTCCGTCCCAATCCCTCTGCTTTAAGCGTTTCTTGAGTTTTCGGATCCCCCCCCCATCCCCACAGGTATAACCCGACCCGACCCGGACTTAACAATGATCATCCGAGGCGATAGCTCTTTCCACCATACAAGTTTCATTCAAATCCGATCACCCGTTCAAAAGTTATACACGCCACTAGATTCCGGACTCCCCATCCATCCACTCCCCCCACTATAGTCGGATCGGGGAAACGGCTGTTCTCAAGTGAACCTGTTCGGGTCCCTGACATACCTGCCAAGTTTCATCCCCTAGCACATCAGGAAGTATGCCGAACTCGCGGGATCGCTAGAAATCCGGACCCCCCCCCCAACTCCCCCAGAGTGCCCGGATCTGGTCCGCTTATATCAATGACGTATCTAGGACTTGTGCTTGTTCTTCCACCAAGTTTCATCCCGATCCCTCCACTCTAAACGTTCCTCAATATTTCCGATTCCCTCCTCCAACTCCCCCCAGTGTCATCGGATCCGGTCCGCATTTATAGTGGGACGTCTGAAACACGAGGTCTTCCTAAATATAAAATTTCATCAAGATCCGATCACCCGTTCAAAAGTTATACACGCCACTAGATTCCGGACTCCCCATACATCCACTCCCCCCACTATGGTCGGATCGGGGAAACGGCTGTTCTCAAGTAAACCTGTTCGGGTCCCTGACATACCTGCCAAGTTTCATCGCCCTAGCACATCAGGAAGTATGCCGAACTCGCGGGATGGCTAGAAATCCGGACCCCCCCCCCCCCAACTCCCCCAGAGTGCCCGGATCTGGTCCGCTCATATCAATGAAGTACCTAGGACTTGTGCTTGTTCTTCCACCAAGTTTCATCCCGATCCCTCCACTCTAAGCGTTTCTCAAGATTTCCGGTTCCCTCCTCCAACTCTCCCCAGTGTCATCGGATCCGGTCCGGATTTATAGTGGGACGTCTGAAACACGAGGCCATCCTAAATATAAAATTTCATCAAGATCCGATCACCCGTTCAAAAGTTATACACGCCACTAGATTCCGGACTCCCCATCCATCCACTCCCCCCAGTATGGTCGGATTGGAGAAACGGCTGTTCTCAAGTGAACCTGTTCGGGTCCCTGACATACCTGCCAAGTTTCATCGCCCTAGCACATAAGGAAGTATGCCGAACTCGCGGGATCGCTAGAAATCCGGACCCCCCCCCCAACTCCCCCAGAGTGCCCGGATCTGGTCCGCTTATATCAATGACGTATCTAGGACTTGTGCTTGTTCTTCCCACCAAGTTTCATCCCGATCCCTCCACTCTAAGCGTTTCTCAAGATTTCCGGTTCCCTCCTCCAACTCCCCCCAGTGTCATCGGATCCGGTCCGGATTTATAGTGGGACGTCTGAGACACGAGGTCATCCTAAATATAAAATTTCATCAAGATCCGATGACTCGTTCGCAAGATAAAAATACCACACATTTTGGCTTCCCCCTCCCTCCACTCCCCCTCCCAGATGGTCGGATCGGGGAAATGACTACTTCCCATTTAATCTGGTCGGGTCCCTGACGTGCCTGCCAATTTTCAGCGTCCCAGCACATCAGGAAGCACCAAACTCGTGGGATCACTAAAAATTCGGACTTCTCCCCCCCCCCCAACTCCCCCAAAGTGAGCGGATCCGTTCCGGTTATATCTATCACGTATCTAGGACTTCTGCTTGTTCTTTCCACCAAGTTTCATCCGGATTCCTTCACTCTAAGTGTTTTCCAAGATTTCCGGTTTCCCCCTCCAACTCCCCCCAGTGTCACCGGATCCGGTCTGGATTTAAAATGGAGGGTCTGAGACACGAAGTCCTTCCATATATCAAGTTTCATTAAGATCCGATCACCCGTTCGTAAGCTAAAAATATTTCATTTTTCCTATTTTTTCCGGATTCCCCCTCCCTCCACTCCCCTCCAGATGGTCGGATCGAGAAAGCGACAATTTCTAATTTAATCTGGTCCAGTTCCTGATATGCCTGCCAAGTTTCATCGTCCTAGCTTATCTGGAAGTGCCCGAACTAGCAAAACCGGGACCGACAGACCGACAGACCGACTGACGGACAGAAATAACAATCGCTATATGGCACTTGAGTAAGCTCAAGTGCCATAAAAAACTGCAGATCGACTTCTGGCCTAAAACAAAGAGTGAATTGGGATTGAAATATTATTTTCATGACAGAATGTGAAATGATGACTCTTGGTCGGACCCACTAGTAAAAATGACACATCTGAATTTTATCCAGACGAATATATGGAAACGAGTGGCAACACATCACACTATCAGTGACTAGAATCAATATATTCCAGATATCTTTACAAAACCTGTTGAAATAAGCAACTAACAAATACTGGTTATTGAAGGCAGTGCCGACAGGAATTTTGCAGTAAACAACGTAACACTTGTTTTTCAGGAGATCACATTTCTACACTGACACTTGCTACTTTTTGAACCCGGAAAAGGTCCACCCACAGAAAGCATGGAGTTAAAACATCTCTTGAGAAAGTTTCCAAATTTACTATGAAATAAAATTTATTTGTTAATCTCCAGTCCGAATGCAGAAAGGCTAAAGGATGTAAGATACGGTATCAGCAGCTCAACTCTTGAAATCCAATCCCATTTTCGTTATAGCTCAACCACTTCATCAAAACTCGACTTCTTGCACTCCCGCACCGGACACGGTTGTGCCCTTCTTGGAAGCGTTATGTTTGTTTTTTCGTTTAAGGAATGTTGAAACTGAAATGAACTTAATTGCTGAAATTAAAATGAATTGAATTCTAGTGCCCGGGAGGTACACTGCAGGAAGGGGATCCCCGAAGTTTCGCCAAGCTCTTCGTCTGAAAAAAATTAACAGGCTTGCTTACAGCTGAGACATAGCAGTTCGCTACTGAAATAACATTAAGGAGTCCTTACGTCTCTCTTATATCCGGACAGTCGATGCAAGTAAGCGTGCGTCTACTCGATCACTTAACAAATTGTTCTCTGAACTCTTTAAAAAACAAACACAAGCAAGGCCATCAAACCAAGACACATCTCCGTTGTCCCTGAACTTCCGCTATATGCTTGCACAGAGTATGGAATATTTTTAGGCTTCACTTTGGCTCGCTCCGCGCCCGCACTGGCGCTACTCTCGTTGTCCGTATGTATGTAGTCGTATTCACTATAATTATCACTAATGAACATGCGTTCCGTGGTTGCTTCAGTGGTTGTGGTTCGGGGCGTTGTGGGGGCAAGAGTATCGTTTGCAATGAAATATACGTCACTGTAGATCACTTCGATGTTCGTAACGATATCGGATTTCATTATGCCTTCGATGTTGTGGATCACCTCCTTCCCATCAGGGTATCTAGAAAATATAAATTAATAAGACTCCGCCTTCTAAAAAGAACGTGGAGTTTTGCAAAAGTAACACTTCCTTCACGAGCGGAATACGAACAGCATTAAGAAAATGACAGAACTTGGAGGCAGACGGATGGAGGGAAGAGTTCGGAACTGCGGATCGCTGAGCACTTTTTTTCTGTTTAGCGGGAATGCAGAAAGGATCTCAGTCCGAACGTCTCCCTTCCTCTCTTTATTTCCTTTTTTTACACTCTAATCGCATTAAGAAAGGCATTGAGAGAGAAACATAACTTTTAGGAAAATGCATGGGGGGGGGATACGGAGATCGATTGGACAATCCATTTAAGCAGACCAGTAGAGAGCTGTCCAATTGGTACCTCCACTTTATTATTTCGAAGAAAGTCGAGTTCGCCGTCGCTGTTCGAATGTAGAAAGAGCCGCAGCCGTAAATAAAACCTGTGGCCTATGTTGACTTGGCCATGTCCTCTGCTGACGAAATTACAACCTGGTTAAAGTATAACCGAAAAGCCGACTTTTTTTTAACTATATGCCCTAAAATTGACGTTCAGAATCTCCATGGCCGTCCTCACAACGCAAAGTTCTACTACGAGGCGGAAAATCTGAATCCCAAGACAAACGCGGCTTTTCAATGGCCAGTGGTGAAGTTGGTGTGCACTGTGCCTAAAAAATATATGGACGAATGCCAAGCGCTTTATCGTCACTTTCGCCTGTCTCCCAGTTGGTTTCATTTTCCTCAGTAGAAAACTCATAATCTACCATTTTATTTTTATTGTTCATCAACCGTCTTCGTCGAGCATATGACACAGGTACAGAAATCAGACAGGGAAAGTCCACCATGTGAAAATCGATTACGCATTTTCACCAGGTATTCAAGCCTATTTACGTGAATAGGTGATGGATAACTAGATTGTGCTATTATTATTATTAATCTTTATTTCAGCCAACAAGCCATAACTAACTACAACAACAACAACAAAAACAAAAAATAGAAAAAAAAAAAAAAAAAAACTACAAACTCCTCACTCTGTAGAAAGCAAATGCTTCCATGTACAGAGATTATGGAGGAGCGGATGAGCAACAACCCGAATCAAAGAGTTATCACTGTTCATAATTCTCGTGAGGAGAGATGAGCGAGCTTTACGCGCAATTTCCGGCACAGTAGAGCATGAATTCCACACATAAGCCTGCGTCGTGCTAGCCAATGGTGCTAGACGGAGAAGGCGCCGAAAAATTCGACGGTGGCAAGCCTCAAGGTTATACCTCGCAGCTTTAGTGTGGTTACACACAAGGGCAATGGCATAAAACTGACTACAATAAGTACGAAATAGATGTATCTATGAAAGCCTTTTTGGTTTCGGTTCCCTTTTCCGTCCTCGCACAACCCCTTCCGTCTTGGTGAAGGAGACCGGCAGTCCAGGTCAGAAGGTGGTCGACCGTAAAAAGAAGACCTTGAGACTGTAGGAGGCTTTCGCCAAATATGTGGCAGCTAATGGCTAGATTTCCCCTTAAGAGGTGGCGCAAATATTCTATGCTTCAAAACTCACGGACTCACGTGGGGCGGCAGTCGTCTGATCCCCATTACAAGTAGAGATTCTCGAAAGTGATAAAGCAGTGATGCAAGCAGTACAGTGTAGTGAACGATTTGGGAACCCCTGGTTAAGTATAGTCAACCCCAATTAGCAAAGTAGTACTTTCACTGTTGTTTAGGTATGTGTATCCGGGTGGGTCTGTGGCGCTAGTATATAGATGTATATAGGTATTATCTATAGTAACGGGAGAAAGTAATTCTAGGAAAAGAAACGTTGTTTAAGTTTGAGTGGGAAAAAGAATAAGGATTTTGAGTTAGTTGAGTTTGGAGCATCGTACGGTTCATACCGCAGAGTTGTACAGCACTGTAAGTGAAGTGTTTTTCTCATTAAACTTATTAAACCACTCGGAGTTCATGACATACAGCCGTTAAACCACGGACTTTCGAACACGAAGCGAAACCCCGAAGGAGAGGCGTTAGTTTGGACCCTGTGAGCGTGTTCCAACCTTCTAACAATAGTTACTATTAGTTACTATTTCCGTTCCATCCTCACGAAAAGTTACTACGCTGACCGTTCCAACCTTGTTGGAATAGTAACTAATAGTTACTATTTGCTTACCATGCTCGGGAGCGTAGTAAGCGTAGAAACTACGCGTCTCTGTAACGTGATTGGTCGGATTCACCCCTGGCGTGAGATCCTGCTGGAAAATAGAAAAATCGTTCCAGCCTTGACGGCGAAAAGCCAGAATTCGTGTCGTCATGCGTAGTAACTACGGTAAGTAGGGTGGAACACGCTCTGTGCTTCAGGAATTCATTCCCAGGGGCATTCTGCTAGCGTGGTTGCTCGACGACCTCTTTCCCCCTTATTATTTTTATCAGTTTAGAAAAGATAATATAGAGCTGCGGCAAAATAGACGCGGCACTGTGCGCGCTACTTTGGTCAGATAAAAACTGATTTGGCGTTACTGCAAAAATGGTTTTTGGTTCTATCTGAGCGAGAAAGATATGTTTCAGCGCCATACAGCCAGTGGGCAGAGATTAACCCTGAATGAAGAGGGAAGAAGATCGGAGTATACAGCAGGACTTTGTGAATAACCATGAACAACTTATTATGGGACCCTGTTTTCACGACCTACCGCGTGAACTCTTGTCAAAGGATGCTGCGGAAACCTTCCATCTATCACATAGCCGTTCTGTGTAACGCGTGAAGCATTCATATAGTTTTGTTTGAAAGAAAACTTGTATGGTAAAGAACGCAATGTAGTTTAAATTACAACAGATCCTACTGTTGTGAGCATATCTTACAACAAAATAAAGAAATATTCAATATTTAAACAGGCATTTATCTCAGAGAACAGAAATTCGTTAAGCTCCACCAAACCATGGAATTCTGCCACGAAAACAAGTTCTCTTTATCCCTAGATCATCTTCCCTGGAACCTGGCACAGATGAAAACAAGGGTATTGGTTTTCCGGCAAGCCTCTCACGCTTTGATTAGTTCAGGTGCTCGGTTTCAGTTGCCTAGAAACCGTGGCTCCTGGCCAGCTGGTTTCTTCTATTCCTTACGGAATAAGAACTTATCTAAGAACCAACTCATCAGAACTGCAAGTGGTAACCAAATGGTTCAATCAGATCGCTTGATGGCCCCAAAAGAGGGGGCAATGAGGTTAACGTTACAAAACAAGGCTCCGAACATCGAAATATCGTCAAGGAGAACAGGGCTCGTGTCTCGTAACTTTTAAAGTTTAACTGAGAAGCCAATTAATTTTTCTGTCATTTAACTGAGTACACTGGATTATTTGGATTGTGTTAAGGGATTTTTCACTATTTGCTCTAGTACGACGTTTAGAATATCTACGGCCGTCCTCACAACGCCAAATTCTACTATGACGCGGAAAATTTGAATCTAAATACAAACGCGGCTTTTCAGTTGCCAGTGACCAGCTTGCGGAAGTCCACCTTAAAACATACGACCGGTTAAAGCCCGGCAAAGCTCAAGAATTTACCGGTTATAAACAATAGACAAGAACTGCAGAACTAAGGGTGATTTTTGTTTTAAAAATTTCAAGAAATATAACAACCGATTCTTATGACTCTAATAAGATTATGTAAAACTTTCGTTCGCAGTAATGATGATGATGATGATTTTATTTATGACCAGTCAAAATAAACACAAGGCACAAAGACGGAGTAAAAGAGAGAAAAAGAAAGGAAAACACGAAAGAGAATAACTTACAAAATACACGGTATAACTTTTACCATACAACTAAAGCAAGAGCGTTTTCCAGTCGTGATCAATATTTTGGCTATATGTTTCTATTTGCTTCTCCGGATGTTGCAATAAGTCTTGCAACATCCCCTTCATTCCAGCTTTTGCTAAAGAGAGTGAAGCGTAGAGTAGAACTGACGACTGCCTGAGACAAAACCATTATTTCTGCCAAAATTCACTACTTCCCATTCGGAGTCAAACAAAACAAAAGTCAAAACAAAATCCGAGCCCAAAAGCGCCTTTCTCACTAAGTGGAGAATAGGCTACTATGCAACATTTTTGGAAACATTTGTGAACACAGCTGTTTTTAGGAGTAGTATTTGATGATAAAATGTTCACGAAATTAAATATTCCACAGATGATGAAAAATTCAGAAAAACTAAGTAGAATTTACGATTTTACGCGACATCTTCAGAAATCCGTCAAAACTTCGGAAATCATAAGAAACAAATTCTCATCCGTCAAGGACCCAAGAAATCCGTTTTTGAAGAAAAAATCGGTCAAAGCGGGAAAAGCTGGACCAAGCCGAACGCCGGTAACGGTGCGCTAACGCTCGGGCACATGACTGTAAAGCACACTGATTTGCATTGATGGCTCACAAAAGTTCCCCTTATAACGTTTTTCTAGTGGTCCAGGGTGCCCCAGCGTTCGGTGGTTTCTTGACACGTCATCGATCTTCCTTTTCGAGATTTCGAACTTCGTATGTAATTTGTATCCATCATATCCATTATGAAAATCACGGATATGAAAGATTTTCCGTGTTTTTCGTTAACACCAAGGGACCGAGCGATGCTGAAAACAACCCAACAGGATTTCAAAAACAGAAACTTCCCAAGCTAGTTCTTGTATCAGCAGCTTGAAGTATAAGCCAGTTGCCTAGAAACCAAGAGACCAAGAATTGGCCGCCATCCAAGTCTACAATGCATTCTGAGCGAGACAGAATGAGAACCACTGAACGAGCAAACAAGACTCAACGCGGCTACAGGAATAACAGCTATTAGATTATCCTTTCGAAAAAAAATTTCGAAAGCCGATAGGTTAGATCTTTTTCCGGAGACAACGGTTGAGACAAAAAAGTTAAGTAGCGGCTTTTCCTGGCGAGCTCGTGACGAATGACCTTTTTACTGGGGAGACATTCCTTTCAATACCTTATCTTCCCTTTCGGTTGATCAATAATCGAGGACCGCAATTCACCGCGGAATTCTGGGAAAACATGACCGGATTGAATCTTGACAAATATAGCGAGCAAATAGGCTTTTCGGTAAGCAGCACCACTTTGATAAGCATTGGACTCGACAATCCCTTTGGGTGGTCACTAACAGACCAGATTTATTCTCGGATTTATTTCTCTTCGACTTTTGGCTAACTTATGACCCTGACCTTGTTTTCTTTAATGTGTTGTGTTGTAACTTTGTTGTTGAGCACCTTCCACATACCTTTCAGGGGCCCTTCAGGAAGCTTGGGGAGTAGGGGTCAGCACCGTTTCTCTTATTTTTTTTTTGTTCTACCGCTTTCTGTCCTGTTTTTCGGAAAAAAAAAACAGAAAAAAGGTAGCCGTTTTAAATGCCGTTTCTGTTTGTGTTCCGTTTTTTATATGACCGTTTTAGCCGTTTCTGTTTTTATTTTACCTGTTTTTTCCAAATTCAATTTGTTGGTTTACGAGACATAGCCTACGAGTCGCGTCCCGGCGCGCTCTAGCGGCATTTATTCTCCCGGCGGATTGAGCCATCTACCGATATTTTACACCGTTCGGAATAAAAGGCAAAACCACCTACTTACCAACCAAAATGAAACAAATTTAAGAAAATTGCTCTTTAATGTAGCGTTTACACGGACAAGAAATCCCGTCGAGTCAAAAGGAATTCTGGTCGACTCGAAAGGATTCCGTTCGTGAGGATGAGTAGAAACAAAGTCTAGCGGGAAGGGAATCCTTTCATGATGAAAGGAATTCCGGTCCACTTGAAAGGAATCTTGACGGCGGCGCTGGTAAAAAGTACAAAAAAAGGCTAGCTAGCTTTTGAGAGCAGCAATCATCAGTACTGATGTCATAAATGCTCTCAAAACATTTTTTTATTGGATAGTGCATTTATTTATGTCATATTTTCTGGTTTTAAGAATTAATTTTTTTCCCTCTGCGTGTAAACATAATCTTGTCACCAAGATCGGATTCTGTTCAAGTTTTCCTGTACTTGTAAACGCTGCATAATTTACAATATTTTATTCATATAGGAGATTGCAGCCTACCCGACGAAAACGGAGAGGGGTATAAAAAGAGTAACTTAACATTGCGAGGTATAGGAAATCCGAATTTGAGAATGATTTATAGATGTTTGACAACTATTCTGAGCCCCTAAATGATTGGAAACGGTTCGCGGGCTCTGATTCTTAATTGTATAACTAGACCTACGTTGCCCGGGCAACGTGAAGTGTTGCGGCAACCTTTGTCCGGCTTCGCCGGCTAAAGTGTTGCGAGAGCAACACTTTGGTTTTGTTTCTTCGCTGTCGGTTAAATGCTGAAATTGTCAACTTATCGAAGCTTTTAAAACGGTATGTTCTAAAAAGAATAATCACATAATTAAAAGCTGTTCTTTAGCGTTTTAAAACCAACAACAAAACAATATCGGAAGAAGGCTATCCGTAACGTTTCAGGATTAAAATACCATAGATGACACTATTAATTTTTACAAAACTACCTTATTGTTTTACATTACCGTATCGTTTGTACCCGTTGCGTAAACAGTTAATCCTAGGTTATAGCGATAGACCATCGATACAAACTTTCTTACTGTCATATTTACAGAAATCGAATACAATGTGCACCAATTTTCAAAAATTTCT
Organism: Branchinecta lynchi; assembly: GCA_023053575.1. Lineage (NCBI taxonomy): Eukaryota > Metazoa > Arthropoda > Branchiopoda > Anostraca > Branchinectidae > Branchinecta > Branchinecta lynchi. Next base: position 20,740,565 of record JAKZAP010000004.1, on the reverse strand, counting down.
AGCCCCTCGAGAACCGATCTTACTTACAAGTCCGTCTCCCGTGATTGACATCAAATTCACCGGAAACAAATAATGGATACACCAGCTATCAAAAGTTGCAAACCCCTCATCGCTGAAGATGATTATAGCATAAAAGCCGATTATTACTTACAAGTCCCATGCATGTCTTACAATTGGGAAAAAAAATTGTTCTTACCATCGAATACACCTGAGACAAATAACAGGTATACCAACTAGCAAAAGCTGCAAACTCCTCGTTGCCGAAGATGATTATGAGCTAACAGTCGACTGTTGCTTACAGTCGACTGTTGCTTACAAGTCCCTTGCATGTTTTACATTTGGGAACCAAATTGTTCATCAAATAACAGGTACGCCAACTAGCGAGAGCTGCAAACCCCTCATTGCCGAAGATGATTATGAGCTAACAGTCGCCTGTCGCGTACAAGTCCCCTAAATGTCTCACAACTGGTATCGCCTATTTTTGGTTTCAGTGTGTACCTTACTACTGAAGTTGTCAACCCCTTGAAACTTTCAAACTGGTTTATCTCATGAAGGATTTTTGTTCAAAAAAATGGATGGCATATATTTTGATCAGCTCTTCAAGGCTATCGATTGCCCTAACCACAACAAAAGCGAATCGGAAAAAGGGACTAAATTGACTTTGCAGTCAGTTGAACTTTATCCTTTTCAATCGTAGACATCGTGACGGATGAAAACTTGGAATAATATCCTATATAAACTAGTTGGTATTATAAAGCTATCCGTAACTTTTTAGGATTAAAATACCATAGATGACACTATTAATTATTACGAAACTACCTTGTTTTACATTACAGTATCGTTTGTACCCGTTGCGTTAACAGTAAATCCTAGGTTACAGCGATAGACCAACGATACAAACTTTCTTACCGTCAGATTTATATAAATCGAATACAATGTGCAACAATTTGCACAAATTTCTAGCCCCTCGTGCACCGATTCTACTGACAAGTCCCTTTCCCGTGATAGACATCAAGTTCACCGGATAAAAATAATGGGTACACCGACTAGCAAAAGTTGCAAACCCCTCATCGCTGAAGATTTGTGTAGCATAACAGCCGATTATTACTTACAAGTCCCTTGCATGTTTTACATTTGGGAACCAAATTGTTCATCAAATGACAGGTACGCCAACTCTAACAGTCGCCTGTCGCGTACAAGTCCCCTAAATGTCTCACAACTGGTATCGCCTATTTTTGGTTTCAGTGTGTACCTTACTACTGAAGTTGTCAACCCCTTGAAACTTTCAAACTGGTGTATCTCATAAAGGAATTTTTATACCAAAAAATGGATGTCATATACTTTGATCAGCTCATCAGCGGCTATCGATTGCCGTCGAAGTCGAACTTAATCCTTTTCAATCGTAGATATCGTGACGGATGAAAACTTTGAACAATATCTTATATAATCTAGTTGATATTATAAAGCTATCCGTAACTTTTCAGGATTAAAATACCATAGATGACACTATTAATTATTACAAAATTACCTTATTGTTTTACATTACCGTATCGTTTGTACCCGTTGCGTAAATAGTTAATCCTAGGTTATAGCGATAGACCATCGACACAAACTTTCTTACTGTCATATTTATAGAAATCGAATACAATGTGCACCAATTTTCAAAAATTTCTAGCCCCTCGTGAACCGATTCTTACTTACAAGTCCCTCTCCCGTGATTGACATCAAATTCACCGGAAACAAATAATGGATACACCAGCTATCAAAAGTTGCAAGCCCCTCATCGCTGACGATGATTATAGCATAAGCTTTTTAAACGGGATGTTCTAAAAAAATTAATCATATGATCAAAAGGTATTCTTCAGCGTTGTAAAAACAACAACAAAATAATATAGGAAGAAGGGACTAAAGTAACTTTTCAGTCTGTTGTACTTCATCCTTTTCAATCGTAGACATCGTGACGGATGAAAACTTGGAACTATATCTTATATAATCTAGTTGGTAATAGAAAGCTATCCGTAACTTTTCAGGATTAAAATACCATAGATGACACTATTAATTATTATGAAACTACCTCATTGCTTTACATTTTCGTTTGTATCCGTTGTGTAAACAGTTAATCCTCGGTTACATTGATAGACCATCGACACAAACTTTCTTACCGTCAGATTTATAGAAATCGAATACAATGTGCAAGCATTTGCAAAAATTCCTGGCCCCTCGTGACCGATTCCTACTTACAAGTCCCTCTCCCGTGATATACATTAAGTTAACCGGAAACAAATAATGGGTATACCAGCTAGCAAAAGCTGCAAACCCATCATCGCAGAAGATGATTGTAGCATAACAGCCGATTATTACTTACAAGTCCCTTGCATATCTTACCATTGGGAACCAAATTGTTCTTACCATCGAATACACCGGAAACAAATAACCGGTATACCAACTAGCAAAAGCTGCAAACCCCTCATTACCGAAGATGATTATGGGCTAACAGTCGACTGTTGCTTAAAAGTCCCCTATATGTATCATAACTGGTATCGCCTATTTTTGGTTTCAATGTACCTTACTATGAAGTTGTCAACCCCTTTGAAATTTTCAAACTGGTGTATCTCATGAAGGAATTTTTGTACCAAAAAATGGATGACATATACTTTGAACACCTCATCAATGGCTATCGATTGCCGTCGAAAAAAAATTCTACCTGTCTTAGTTCAAAAGTTGACTTTTTTGCCGTAGGCCAACTTTCTAACGTCACGACTTAGAAAGGAGCAAAGGATAAGCTCTAGTTTCTTTAGCAATGAGAGAACTTTTAAAGTTTAAGAGGCTCATCTGATACCGTTACTCTACCACAAACGAAAGTGCAAAAAAAAAATATTATAAACTCAGCTGAAATCGTCGCAGACGTGGACAGAAACAATAGATGGCAGCACTTTCGGACCAGTGGGAAAAAGCCACTTTTTTGTCTCTGTAGAATTTTCTATTTATCACTCAAAGAAGATATGTTGGCTGTGGGGCCGGGTAACTGCCGCATATATTTAACACTTATAGATTTTAGTCCATCTTCAATTTGAAACTGGTGCCTGCCTGCTTGCGTGCTAGAACGGAGCTTTCCACTCGAAAGCAGAAACATCTTTTGATGAAACGAAAGGTTCGCTACACAACTTCAGATAGTCCTCTCTGACATAGGCTATACAACTCCACTTCACTTCGCAAACCGTAGGCTCTGGCTCGAGGACAAGCAAAAACCATCCTTATTGGCCCCAGGCAAGAGTTCTACGGAGCTTTCCAAAATGTAATGTCATATTCATCAATCCGGCCTAAGATCCACACTTTCCGTAAAAACCGCACAGGTTAGACCCTTCTCAGTTACCAGGAATAAAATGAAATCGGAGTCATAGGAAAAAAAAAAAAAAAAAACCAAAAAAAACGAGGACAAAACCAAAGTGTTGCTCTCGCAACACAATTACAGCTTTGTAGAAAAGTTTCATCAGAAATGGCAGTTAGAAGGCTTCAAGCTTTCAGTACAAAACGATTTGTGCTTCCTATCCCCGATGAAAAATGTGTAGACTGCGTGGTTTTATGATAGATTTACGAAAAAATTGCATGTATTGATATGTAATAGTAAAGAATACTATCATTTGATGTGCCTCAGACTAGGCCAATCTTAAACAGTAGTATCTACTAGCATCCTGTCTTGCTATAGTAGCATCCAGTCTTGCTATAGTAGCATCCACTCTTGCTAATAGTAGCATGCAGTAGAATGCAGTAACATGGTAGCCTTGACACAGAAGCATGTAGTAGCATCAGTTCGTACTGCATGCTACTTTTTAGTACAGCGTCATACTACTAATTTGAGATACATTTTTCATCGGGTCTCTTGGTAGGAATATAGGGCACAGTGTCACAAGTTAGATAACATTCAAAGCGCAACTCTTGCTAGAAATGATCTTTTTACAATGAAATGGCTTTCGAAAATGTCGTTACTTTCAACGTGAAATTTTCTTAGCCCTCGTCGACTCTATCGAGCCTTTCCGCTCTAGGACGCGGCGGCTGGACGCAAAATGTTGAAACCTGAACGCACCGTGGTTAGAAGTAGGAAAACTGAGCAAAACAAAAAAAAATCCAGAACAGAAGATAGACCTGATAGCCTACCAAGTCTTCCAATGAAAAACAGCCTTTGAAGCTTCTCATGTCCTTATACAGGAAAGAGTTGTCGGCTCGAAGCTTTCGGCTATACTGATAAAACTAGGCTCGGCCGAAATAGCGCTGAATATTCGCAGGTACAAAACGAAATGATGGAGAAAGGAGGAATTTAAGAAGCTTATAATTCGAAAAGGGAGCTTGACAATATAAAATAAGCAAGAGGGAAGGAAGGGACGAAAGAGGAGAAAACCGTTTCTGTTTTTCCGTTTCTTTTCGGAAAAACAGAAGCGGACTGTTTTTACACAAAATGCCGTTTTAACAGGTATTTCTGTTTTTTTCTCTTCTTTAGGTTTAAGAGATAGCAGTAAAAAAAAGGACTGTACCAGTCTAGTAAACTAAGCCCTTTTTCATACTCATACTCAAATGCAGGGGTAAGCTGGCAGGGGCGAGCATGGTAGTCATACGTACGTGTACCCATTATTCTCCAGAGAGTAAAAGTTTAAAGTCAAAATGAAATCCCGAATTGCTTTAGTATCCAAAGGACGGTATACTGATACTCCTTTGTGGAACAAGAGGTTCACATGTGTATGAAAACCATGGTCACCCCTGTCAGCATGTCCAACGCTTGAGCATGGGTATCAAAAAAAGGCTACAGACGATAAGGATTTCCCATTCTTCACTTCCATCACACAGTTGAAATAATCTCAACTTTTCAATGTGAAACTGATGATGGTACTGAAAATCCGGGCAGGAATTCCAGCCCGGGAGCACCCGACCCTGTTCGTGTGTTCAAGGTCTGCTCTGCACAGGCCATTTGGCTTATTAAGACTGACTATTTTTTCTGTTATCCACGTCTGATTAAAAAAAAGCTGAACTGAAGCGGTTCGCTAGCTGTATTCCAGCGCTGTGCATAACCTATCCCAACCTATATTCCCTATAGAATTGCTTATCTTACCCAAAGGTCTGTTGTACTTACTTAGCAAAGAGCTTCGCGACGTAAGGAGATTCTCTGACGATCCGTCTTCCTTTCAACGTGACGTTTGTCGCAGTTCCGATGTCAAGATCCAAGGATACTTCTTTGCTGTGTCGAGAAAATTTCCCCTCGGCTTCTTTCCCCCAGTCGGTGCTTACAGCCATCGGCAGGGACGAGAGCCGAATTTTAGTTTTCAGCCCTTTAACAAGTCCCCGGACGTGAGTCAGATAAATTTTGTAAGGAATGTCGTAGAACAGGACGGCGGAAACGGTGGAATAGAAGGGAGACTCTTCGTTGGCAAGAGTAACTTCTGCGAGAACAACCTGAAATAAGTACTGACTTAAACCCAGCCTTGTCGCTAGCAAGTGCGATTTAAGGTAATTTAAGGTTTACCCCAGCTTGTTCCTGAAAAAAGTAAACATATTAAACATAAACATATATCTATGTGATGACGGAAATTGCAAATGGACTCGTACCGTGACAATTAAACTAGAAAGCATTCGTTTGCGCCTAGCTAGGACTCCAATGTCGGAGTCATATAGACCGTCCAGGGCCCCCGTGGCGGGGCCATATAGAAGAAACAAAATAAAACATAACTTAATTTGTACGGAAACCGCAAGCAGAAGGTTGCAGGTTCAAATCCACTCGAGGGGCAGTTTTATTTTTCCGTTGACTACTACCAAGTTAAAATCTAACATTGTTCCCATTGCTCATTTCCTACGTTTTCCAGCATCTACTGTCTTAAAGGACCCATCTTGTCTACATTAGGGATTTACTCCATGCCCCTTATCATTCCATCCATTCTCATTTCTGATATTTCGGACTTCCTGTATAATTTGTATTCACATTTATGCCCCTACGCTTCTTTTTGCGTTTACTGTCTTTTACTCTTTTCGAGGCGGAATATGCTCCCGCATATTGCTTTCAAGAAATACCGGTTATGCAAGTTTCTCCATGCTTCTCATCAATGCCAAGGAGGTGAGCGAGGCGGCGATTTTCAGAGTCGGATGTGTGGCCGCTCATCTTATCCGAAATGTGGCTAGAACGTGCGAAACTGTTTCGTCTCATTCCCAGCTGGGAAATAACCAGAAATATAGAGCGAAGAAAATGGCTTTCTTCGCTGCGCGAAAATGGAGAAGACCAAAATCATCGAGGGAACAACACATTAGACAATCGAGGGAACTTTCCGTCTCCCATTCTCTTCGCTTGTTTATCCAACCGGTTCTCTTTCCCGCTACTACATTATTCGGACAGATTTCTGTAACGCAAAAATCATAAACACAAATCGTGAGACCGCTTCTTCGTTAGGAAGACAGAGCAGTTGGGAAGTAGAAGCAAAAGAGCGACGAGCTTATATGGCACTTGTTAGAATCGTTAGACACAACTGACATGGGCAGTTCTCGTCAGTCGAAACCAAGTGGGGTAACAGCACCGAACCCTCTATCGCATCGATGATATAAAGTGAAAGCAACAAGAACCTGGAGCTCACTCGGTTTAAACTACTGACCATGTTAACCTCAAGTTGCCATGCCATAAACATGGACAAACCGACAGTGGAATGGTTTCTGTTTCCACGGTAACCGGATCTGCAATTAGTCTTTTTGCAGTTACCGTAGTATCTGATATACGGTTGCTCTGCAAGAACGACAATTGCGCTTTTCGAGGTCATCACGGAAGAAAAACAGATATCCAGTTACATCACTAAGTGCTAAACTTGTTTCTCACTAATTTGATTAAATTTGATGAAAGTGAGATGAATTTTCAGATACCACGGTCGGACCGTGGTATCTGAATATCAGATACCACGATAGCTGCAAACACGACTTTAGACCGAGGTATCAGGTACCATGGTATCTGCGAAATCGCAACTACTCATTCGCAACAAAGTGTGATAAGCCAATACCGCTCGGAGGAGAGCCACAGCGACAACATCCTCAGCAATCGCTTTCGTCCGTTCTAATGCGAACACACGATCAGGATTTCACGGCAGGATTTCCTGCACTTTCATCATCAAGTTGAAAAAATTTCAACTTTTCCATATGGAAGTGATGATGGTGCCGAAAATCCGGGCAGGAATTCCAGACCGGGAGCTCCCGACCCTGATCGTGTGTCCGCACTTTAAAGTCAAAGCTAAAAGGCCATCCGAATAAGCCCTTTCCTGCCGCCACACCATATCCACCAAATGACTACATTTGCTCTGTCAAGAAAAAACTGCAACTCGATGTACGTTTTGATTATTTTAGCCGTCGTTGTAAATATTCATAGTCATAAAACGCACAGGACGTGACCATGAACAGAAAAATTGTCGGTTAGGTTTCCACATTTAAAGCTACCTAACTAAGGTGACGTTGCGGTTCATAGTTTGAAAATTGGCAGGTTAATCCTATTGTTGTTCAGACAGTAACGAGCAGAACTGCAAAAAATCACGAATTCTACTCAGGTGATCAGCAAAAAAGAAGTGCAGGTGCTAGAACAAGAAGCTGGATAATGTCCTACAAATCTGTGAACCAAAGGTTTGCAAAGTGAAAATTCAGCATACTATGCGCTTTTCTGACGAGTCACATTGTGGATTCACTCGTGCTCTGCCCATGGACTGGTTTGCTGGCTACCCCTGGGAAGAAGCTAAACAGCTCGCTATACCCTGTTCATAAAATATTAGCGCTAAAGGGAAAACAAAATAAAATAATATGTTATTTCACATACTGAATTATTTTTTCTTTCCGGGAGGAAGTAGAGATTTGTCGATTGTCACTTAATGCTGGTGGCATCATTCCAGCGTTTACTTCCAAATCCCTAATGAAATATGCAGTGCTCAAGGCGTCTACCTCTTGGTGCTTACACCGTTTACTCATTCCCCACAGTTAAAGGATCCGTTCGCACCGGTGATATTAATCCACACTCCTTCCCTAACTTTTCAGTCGCAAATGATTGTATGTATGTAGCTACTCATTGGGATATTATTTCTTCTTATTGCTTGTAAGTGAAGTAGGAAATTCACGGTAAGGTAATTTTCTAACAGACGTGACAATCCCGCCACGGCTGTTTTCATCCCCACTGGGCCCCCTTGGCTTCGACAAGAAACACACAAACCTTGTAAAAGGTATTTCTGACAAATGAGCTCATCAGAAACCGTAAACGGGAGGCTGACCCCCGTCAAAGAGCCAACCATGGAACACGCAGCAATCAGTGTAGTGCCATTAGGGTGGATAGGGTGAATCTCGGAAATGAGAATGGATGGGACGATTGGGGTCGCAGAGAGAACAGGTAATCTGGGTACAGAGGGTCCTCTAAGACTTTAAACTTCAGGCGGTACATTACTCTGACGACATTGCACTGCTTTTTGCTTTCCAGGCAAACCACTCTCATTATCCAAAATTGTATCGCGTTCGTGACAGAAGCCAATGCCCTGGATGTAGGCTGAAGTCGAAGTCGTGATTTTTTAAGGGGGGCAAAGCCGAGCTTTAAAGTAGTAAATTACCCAAGAATACTGTAGGAGATACAGTATATGTTGAGTTGTTCTAGAGAGCCTTAACATTAAGCTCTACACTTTCCGAATAAGATCTTTTGCTCCAAAACGTGGTAGATGAATTTCAACTGCTGATTCTCTTTTGGGGACACACAAGATCACGCCTTTTATGCATAGATCATCCAAGGAAGATATGCAACTCAATCTGGCAGAAGGTGCTACTACAAAGTTGGCAAATCGAAATGCCAGTAACCCGGGATGTTAGATCATAGTGTTCCAGTCAACTGAGCCAATGAATTCCTGGCCTTTACGGCTAAGATTGAGGCTAAGATATACTGATTCTGCTTGTTTCTTTCTGCTACGTATGAACTCTTGTGAACTCTCAAGAACTTTATTATAGTTATTTATTGCAGGTTTGCTTCCTTCCCCGACATTGACCCTGAAGATTGACAGCCTAACGAGGACCCTTACCAAGAAGGACCGAAATATCGCTGCTAAAGCATCGTCGCTGACGTATATTATATGCATTATTTGAATACTTGTGACAGCTTTAAATAAGTTATATTAAAATAAGTTAGCTTTTCAGTTAAACTTTAAATAACAATATCACATAATCTGAGAGTATAAAGCATGTAATAGGTCCATCCTTAAAGGACCCCTCGCACTATTTACTCTTCAACTTACAGTATTTTAAAATATATTAAAACCCACGGTTTTTGGGTGTTTTAAGCCTTTTCCGAGACCCGTTGACTTGTATAGCGAAAACAGGGAAACAATTTACATAACCGTTTTTTCTGATGGAAAAACTTCTCGCAGACAACCATCGACAGCATGATACACATCGAAGGTAGCATAACACGGCAAGTGAGAAAATCAGCGTGGTTTTGTTAGAGGGATTAGAATGTACCGTACGAAATTGGGTTCTCCTGGCTTAGAAATATATGGAGTGATGGTGGAAGTAGGTTGCATTTGTATTATAGGTAAGACATGTCTTAAGACCCGCAGGTCATTTAAGAACATTTGAATGTCTTCTTTCATTTTGATCTCTGTTCTTACTGAAACGTGTTGCTGTGCTGTGAGACAGGAACGTTTGATGCCTGACTCAGCTTGACGGTGACCCACAAGAGAGGGTGTGTTTGTCTGAAGCAAAAGCTGAAGACCGGATTAGGAGTAAGAAGTCCACGTTTGGATACAGACTGCAAGTGTAGCTGCACCCAGGCTCCCTGTTGAACTAATCTTCCTTAGCTTTCAGCAAAGAACTTCGTAAACAAAGAAAACAACCAACAACAAACAAGAGAAATCTTTAGCTCTCGGTTTTAGTTCAGAGACGAAGTAAGATCTCTGAGCGTGGGATCAATGCATTGCCGGCTAAGAATAGGCCTTAGAAGAACTGACAGTCAACCAATTTTCCCCTTTATGCTTGATTTCTTCTCAAATTTCTCTAGAGGAAACGATTAATACAGCTCCACTTCCCAGAAAAGGTTTGCTTTATAAATCGAATATGCAATCCAATGCCAAATCCTGGCTCCAGTAGGGCGTCTCGAGACTGACATGAAATGGCAAAGCTTCTGACGCCATTGCTGAATCGCATGCAAGGGTAACGATTCTTACCGAAGTGACCAGTAACAGTTTCTTCCCATACTAAGAGCTGCAAAAACCAAAGCGGCAGATTCGGGTCACACTGTAAAAAGTTTTTCCGTATAAAGATTAAAATTAACTGCAGTATTTGCTACTCGGATTCATCTTATCTGTATTTGGTATTAATCTTGTCTCCGTAGAGATAAGAATAATCTGAGTAGCAAATACTGCAGTTAACTTTAATCTTTATACGGAAAAACTTTTTACGGTGCAGTTGAGCGATAATTTAGTGTGGAATACAATACACAATCCATCTAGCGAGCCAGACAGATGACAACTATTTATGAAACGAAAATTTCGAAAGCGTCCGAAGAATAGCTACAGATATGACTTCGTTCCGCTCGAAACACCTGAATATTCCATTCCAGCATCTCAAACTTATTAAAATCTAGCCAAATAGGGCTGAGATCCGACGGCCTAGTTTCACGTCACTTATTCACTAAAATAGGCCTGAAAACCCGACAAAAATGCGTTACTTCGTTTGTCTGCTATCCACAGATAAATCGTTTCATCGAAGGAATTTATTCTCGGATTTGTGGTAACCCTCTTATAGTAATAATAATAATAATTTATTTGCAACCCACTGCATAAAAACAATGTGAAGACAGTGGAGTAAAGAAGAGAAAGAAACAGATAAAACAACTGAAGAAACACTAATACATAAACTTACAAATCAACAGAACAAACGAATGAGACCGTGATATGGAGTAAGCCATGGACATGCTTCCAGAAAAAATATTATGAAGCTCCTGGAGTTTTGCCGTTATATCGGGAGCTTTGTATTTTCAGACTATTCTCCGATTTCGAACGATATAGGCAAATAAAGCAACTATTCACACTATATGTAGTAACATGTACGTAGTTTACGTATGTCACTCTTTTTCGATAGAATAAAAATGCCAGAAAGATACGAGTACAGAGTGATCGCAAAAAACTGAATTCAATGAAACCAAAGCCTTTCGGTTATACTTTTTAGTACATTGAACTGTCCGAGAGAGGGAAGATTTGCATCTACTGGTAAGGAGAATATCATCTGCATATGCAACATAGGAAACGTCAGCAAATCCCATAAAATACGTCCGAGAGATCTTGGCCATAATCCCAGCAATAGATATCTTGAAAATATAAGGTGGCAACACCCCACCTTGACGTACACCACAATGGACTGCAATATTTTCTTGCAGAACAGATCCATTTATTTTTAAACGTAAGTTCGCATTGCTGTACCAATATCGTAGGACAAAAATAATGGAAATATTAACACCATTTACAGAAAGTGAGTACACAGTTTGGCTATGGACAATACTATCGAACGCCTTCGAAATATCTAGCGAACGAAAGTGAACTTGCTCATTTCGTTGGGAAGCTTAACGTAGAACATTCGCAAGTACCCTGTGCGCGTGCGCAGAACTTATTCCTTGCTTGAAGCCGAATTGATTTTCTCCGTAAAATGCGCTCTTATTGTTTGACGGAAGTAAAACATATTCAAAAATCTTGCTTAGCGTGCACGTGACAGTAACGGGGCGATACGAAGCACAAGCAGAAGCATCCTTTCCGCGATTCAAAACTGATGTAACAGTTCCAGCGACGAATCTGTCGGGAACTATATAACTAACCAAACACATTTGAAACAATAACTGGAAATGAAACATCAGTTCTTTGGAATCAGTCCGAATAATTTGAACAGAAATACCATCTATATCACAAGATTTTGATTTGAGCCGCTTCACTGACTTAATGATAAGTTTGTGCGAAGGTAAAAGGTGGCGCTGTGACAGGCTACGAGGTATACAACTGTTCAATAACTTACAATACATCAAACGCACAAAATGATTTAATTTCGAAAAAACTTGGGAGCAGTGTGACAGCCATTGAGATGAAGAAATATTACACTGAGTATTAACCTCATCTAACTTTGAACTATTTGAAACATTTTCCCAATCTTTGTTCTTCTTTAGAAAATTTTTCCCACTAAGAAGGTTTTTCCTGAAATGCTTTTTTTTTTTTTTTTTTTTTAACCCGTCATAATTTAACTTATTTTTATATTTAAATGCTGAAATGCTTTTTGTAAGCAATCTTTGTCGACTGCTTAATATCAATATGTGCCTGTCCCTCTATGTTTGAAATATTTACCAGCTACAAATGTAGGCCATTGCCGAAAATGAACTAAAAATTGCTTCTTTCAAAAATGCATGCCTTACGAGACATCTTCCAACTCTTTTTCCTACTTTCTTGAGCCGTGACTTTTCCGCACTTAGCGTCTTTTACCCTGGAAACGCAGGCTTTTTTGAAATTCAAATTCTCCACGTCTGGGTGAGTTTTGAGTTGTCGGGCAAGCAGCACACATTCTGAACGTTATTACTAGAGCCTCGGGTGAAACATACAAAATCCCTTAGATGGGTCAAAATATTTGAGTGTGTGCAAATGTCTGATGTAAAGTTAACTGCCTTTTCAGTTTATCTTTAAGTCAAGATGGAGGCATCAGTCGTCCCACGTCAAAACTTTCTCCCCTAATATGAAACTTGTCCTCTTCGATTAGAGTTGCTGGAGCGTTCAACAAGTTCTTAATGAAGAGTTGAATTTCTAAATGTTAACAAATCTGAGGGAAACATCACCATGAAATACTAGTTGCGTTTTTGCAGATACCATGGTAACTGATACCACGGTCTAAATTCGTTTTTGCAGTTATCGTGGTATCTGGCCAGTTATCGTGGTATCTGATATTCAGATACTATGGTCCGACCGTGGTAACTGGTCGTTGTATCTGAAAAGTTATTGCACTTTCATCAAATTTGTCAGATTGGTGAGAAAGAAGTTTAGCACTTAGTGATGTAACTGGATATCAGTTTTTCTTTTGGGATGACTTAAAAAAGTGCAATTTCGGCAGTAGTAGTTTTTGCAGAGCAACCGTGTATCAGATAGAACGAAAACTGCAAAAACGACTAATTGCAGATTTAGTTACCGTGGTAACAGATACCATGGTATCTGCAAAAACGAAACTACTGTCAAAAGACAAAGAGCCAACCTGGGCCGGCTAGAGCCGTGCTCTGATGCGAATAGCTGTCGGAACCGATATCAAATCACCCCTCTAAGTCTAAGTATTATCAAGGACTAAATTTTTCCTGCATCTTAGAGGGATAGTTAGCTGATCAACAAGAAACCCGAAAATTTAGTTTTTATTCTTGCATAAGACTTATCCTAGCAGACTTTTCGTTAAAAGTGATATCGAATCCGATAGCTACACGCATCGGAGCACAGCTCTAGCCCGACCCAGACTGGTTCTTTGCCTTTTGCCAGTATTTCATGGTGATGCTTCCCGCAGATTCGTTAACATTTAGAAATTCAGCTTTTAATTAAGAACTTGTTGAACGCTCTAGCAACTTTTGTGGAGGAGGGAAAATTTCATATTAGGGGAGAAAGTGGGACGTGGGACGCCTGATGCCTGCATTTTGACTTAAAGTTTTACTGAAAAGGTAGCTTATTTTATGTCAGAGATTTGTTCATTTACATAGCCAAGTCTTGGTTGATGGTGATAACCATGACTGGGGTACTGAATGTCTGACTGACGATCCCCAGGCGAAAGCCTCGCTATCTGGTCTTATGAAAAGAGCCAACTTCCTTATATAGAAATTTGGTGATTGCTCTGAAAAGGTGAAGCTTCACCTGTTTAGATCATATTGCTACCAACTGTTTGGCCTTGCTTTGACGACGAATCTGAAAGGTACGACGCTAACTTCACTGACAGTGGGGTATAACCGAGCAGCACGTAGGTTTTTTCGTCTACCGTCTATATGTAGTGTGTCTGCTGAACTAGTGGGAAGGCGCTGCTGTACTCTCCGGGAAATAATGCGGAAGGCTGGGTCGAGCTTCTTCCTGCACATCCAGAAATCAGAGAATAGCCTTGTTAGACTGACAGCTGATCCGTTGTTCACGTCACTACCAGTAGTTGCTAGTCTTATCGATTAGTTTAGCGTTAAGGTTGTCTGTTTGTTGTTTTGTTTGTTTCGAGTAGTATGTGGTTTCTTTTTTTTGTTTACGGCGTAAGCTGAAATTAAAATAAATTGATTGAAATAAGAACTAAACAGTATGGTGGCTCTGAACTGGAATATGGAGAATTGCTTCCAATAAAACTTGCTATCTCCCTCCGTATGAAAACACAAGACACCGACAGGAGAGGGTCGCAAGTTCAAAGGTTCCAAGCTTGTCCCCCGTAGCCTACCTGCAACACATGCGCGGTACCAGAAAAGTTTCGTTTCGAGTTTCACGAAAATCTATAATGGTTTTTTTATTTGATAATAAAGCAAAACATATCTCTCGTGGGCAGAGCCCAATTACGATGTTTTCTCAGTCATAAACAAATATAAAGTAAGTCGTCAACAGAAAAAATAATAACACGATGGCAATGGTGATGGCGGTAGCTGTCTTTGATATTATTCCAACGTCCGTGTTTTGGTTTTGGTTTTTATTTGTATATTATAATAGGTCTGTAATGACGAATTGATGATTAATTGTATATTATTACAAAATGTGCATTATACTTGACGTAATACCCAAATTCGGCATTGCCATGATAGTATTTTTTTAAAAATAAATTCGTTACTTACTTACTAGCAAAAACAGTCCCAGACACAAACTCGTTCCGTAGGGCCCACGTTTTCCTCACCAGAGGAAAAAATCACTCACCTCTTCATCTACCAGCGTCTTCACTTTGCCGGGATGTTGAGCAAAGTCGGTTATCTCGTATGCTTCTGGTTCAGTCTCCACTAAAAGCTCCCCCTCTGTCGTTTCTCGAACTTCGCCACTGATCACACTTAATATCTTGCCCTAAGAGAAAGACAAATAAAACTTCCATTTCGAGTCCTATATAGGTGGTACTTTCACAGGCCCGCTTTACCCCCAAGCGGCTGGATCTAGGGATCAGAAGGGGACACAGATCGTTACTACAGAACGGTTCTATGAATGTGGGATTTAGAGTCACCGATCATTCTTATTAGATAGATAAACGCCGGTTACAAAATCTTGGCAATCATTTGGGCATAAGCCTAGGTTTCTTAAGATCCTGTTCCACCCTACTTACCGTAGTTCCTACGCATGACGTCACGAATCCTGGCTTTTTGGCGTCAAGGCTGAAACGCTTTTTTTTTGTTTTCAGCACAATATCGTGCCACGGGCTAATCCGGCCAATCACGTCACAGGGATTCGTAGTTACCACGCTTACTAAGCTCCCGAGCGTGGTAAGATAATAGTTACCATTAGTTACTATTTCGAGAAGGCTGAAACGGTCACCTTAGTAACTTTTCACGAGGTCCGAGCGAAAATAGTAACTAATAGTTACTATTGTTAGTAGGGTGGAACACGCCCTAAGTTCTTACCTCATTTAAAATTTGTCTCTCCGTTATTATGTTCGCATTATGATACAGAAGTTTCAACAAAGAGTGGAGGATTCCAAATCTTCCGCTAGTAAACTATACCACACTGCCCTCTTCGAGTAATCTGTAGTTCTATTTGTCTTGTGTTTGATGGTAAAATTTTACTGCTTCTGTTGTCTTTTTTCTTTGTTGTTTTTTTGTTTTACTCCGTCATTAGGGGACACTGTTTTTTTGGACGGGTTACAAATAAACTGAATTGAACTAAATTGAATTATTTTAACTCTGGATTTATAATCTACTATTTTACATTTAATGTTACAGATTTATGATTTGTTTTCAAATGTGAAGATCAAGAAACGTCGGGCTATGGACTGTAATCGTATAACTGGTATAGTTATTCCTTCATATCTCGTAATTTTGGCACATAAAAGGATATTGCATATTGCCAATTGCTCAGTCAATATTAGTGCCAGATGATGCCTAAAAAAAGTAAATCCGACCAAGTAGCCTAGTATAGGCATGAATGGGTTACTAGTAACTGCCAAAAAATTGCAGTAAACGGGACGAAGCGGACCGACTACACTATTCTGAAATTTCTGTCTTATCAGAATAACAATAATAACAGTAACAAATAATATGAGTCAGCGACAGGGACAGGAGTCGGCAGATAACCGTGGCTTTAATAATCTAGCAACCTGTCAATTTCTGGTCTTCAAACTTTAAAGAAGTAGCAAGAATATAAACGTTTCAATGCGTGATATATTATCAATTTTAAATCAGAAAATGATTTTTAGAGTAGGAGCGTCCTTCGAAAAAATAACTGTAAGGTAAATAATATGATCAGTGAATTCAATGGACGAGTTAGTGAAGTTTGTTAAAATAAAAGTTTCACCCAACGCAGCGAGTAAATCTGTTGTCTGTACACAGCCCGATGGCTATGACGATCTTTGATCTATGTACTTATCTTTCATTGTTTCAGGGGCGGATCCAGCCTTCCGTTCTAGGGGGGGGGGGGGGGCGATTCTTATCGAAAAGAGTGGGGGTAGTGTCCTTTTTGTCGGCCACAAGGCTGATTTTTTTCGCGTTTTAAGTGTCCCTGTCGGTCTCTTATTTAACGAAAATGTGGTTTTCATATATTACAATAATGGTAAAAACTGTACTTGATCAACTGACAACTATTTACAAGAAAAATTCAAGCTCTTGGCTCAACTTGTAAAAATATTTTAGAGTCTAGTTACAGTAGTTAGAACATGCGTTAATGCATACTTCCGGAAGTGCAGCAAAACAAAACAAAAAATTACAGCCAGTCTAGGGGGGGCATCGCCCCCCTCACCCCCCTCTGGATCCGCCCCTGCATTGTTTATAGATAAACCAGGCATTTTCTCTGTTCTTGAATCTCGACACCATTCGAATAAGCTATCTCATAAAACAGCATTAGATACAATTTAGATCTTTTACGGCTCATTTTTGTTAGCACGCACATTACACTAATCTATTATTGCAACTACCAAAAAGTTGCAGGGCTTGCAAAGAGTACCAAAAAAGTGATAGAAAGCGTGGATAACTGTCAACATAGTGATGGACGGAGATTAAAAATTTAAAGTTTAACTGAAAAGCCAACTTATTTTTGTATCATTTAACTTCAACACACTGCACTACTTGGATTGTGTTAAGGGATTGTTTTATTTCTCACTATTTACTCTAGCATGACGTCCAGAATATCTACTGCCGGCCTCACACGCACAATTCTACTATGACGCGGAAAATTTGAATCTTAATACAACTGCGGATTTTCAGTGGCCAGTGATCAGCTGGCGGAAGGTAGCTCACTGCGTGACCACTTACTTTCGTAAACAATTTTCCTCAAGCATACAACACAGATACAAGCGCACAGAGGTACCACCCGATAGGAAAATTCCAATATATAACATTGAACCAGAGATTGGTTGTATTTCATATTTATTTATGTGTTTTCCTCCTGTTTTCCTCTAGTGATACTGGTTTTCAGTAACCCTTCCCTCATTTTTGTTGTTGTTTTTGTTTGGATTGATTTCGCTTCGTGTTGGAGATGTGCGGTGATCTTTCTACTCAGCGTTGGGTCGATTTCGTTTTATTTATTTTCTTTTATGAAAGGGTCTGAACCATTCGATGTTTTTCTTCTCTCCGGTTCAAACCCTGAAATAAATGTAAGTGCAGAGTATAGTATTGTTAATGTTTATGTATTATATAAAGTAAGAATAAGAAAAACCTTGAACCTTGATTATTCGTGAATTGCGGAGGAACAAAGTAACGCATTTTCATCGGGTCTTCAAGCCTCTTTAAGTGAATACATGATGGGTAACTAGATTGTCCCATGTCAGCCCTTTTCGGTTAAACTTTAAAGAGTGTGGATTTCTAGCCTCGTATGGTCCTGTTATATTTATGGCTAGGAAACCAAAAACTGTTCACGATACAACAGGCCCAGACGTAGAGATCCGGCGCAACCAGGTGGCAAGCAGAGTCGGGGTAATTATTCAAAAACCATTTTTTTGTAACTTAGCAAACACAAAGTTATTTATTTAACCTAAGTCGACTTTAGAAAACAGACAAGCAGACTCAGAACTGAAAAAGAGAAGTACCAACTTTACCTTTTGTACACAATATAATTACCGGTAATTACCCCATCTAGCCTAGGCAGCTGCCCATTTTGCCGACGCGGAAGTTCACCCTTACCAGTGTTGCCACTTTTCTCTGTCGGAACCTGTGATACTTGACCGCAAAAATCTGTGACATTCTCGCGTCAACAAAATTCGGTTCCTTTTCCGGTTCCAAAAACTCTTGGTTTCTAAGGTTCCAATTTTCTTTTATAAGAGGAGCTAACAATCGTTAAAAAAAATAAATTTTTTTTTTTCGAAAAAGTCGCCTTGAAATTGGCCAAAATGATCTAGACCGAATATACGACATTTTGGCAGAAATGCGATTTCCTTTGACAAACCTTTCACAGCTGTGAATCTGGTGAGAAGTCAAAAACCTGTGACAAATCACAGAACTCTGCGACCAGTGGCAACACTTCCACTGATTGGGAAGCCATGCAATGCCCTCTGACGAACAACAATTTCCTTGCATCAACGCCCTCGGGCTGTGCGTAACAACTTGGTAACTCATCGCTCATTCCCTCGCAACTGCAGCGATTATAAGTCAACTTTATAATTTGTCTCGGCCTAGATGCTACTTCTTCTGGAATAAACGGCGGATGTAAATATGTCTTTTTTTCAGACATACTGACAAGTTTCCGTGCAAGCTATACTGCATTTTCTGTTCATAGAACTGATCTCCCTAGGAGAGAGGTAATCTCTATTTTTCGGCTTCCTCGAAACCGCAAATGAGATTTTCTTCCACTTGGGGGCGGAGGTTTGTGACGGCTGGACAGAATCAGGTCAATAATCTAGGGACAAGAACCAGATCTTCTCGTCCAATGGTCCAAGATTACAGGGGCGTAATCTAGGATGACAAGACGGTAATTACGATATCTTGGTCTAGGCGAATAGTGATGCTTTTCGTCGCGATTCGACTAAAGACGTTAGCTGACACATCCCACTACATATTGTTTCTGCTAAGATGTTCTGATACAGCTGACTATTTTAAAACTTAGCCGTGCTGGCTTCGGCTCCCTTGCCCTTGCCTTGGAAGACAAACTTGGCAAAATCTGCATAACCGGTCTTCGGACCAATAAGCTTCTCTGAAACAATGATTGAGAGTCTGATACGTCAGATAAAGAAAGCAAACATGGCAAGGGCGACAATCAGTATAATGTTAGTGGAGGAGATAGGATACACTTATGAAGTGCAGAATCTCGGGAACGAGAATGGATGGAAATACTATTGAAGTAAAATCAATATCATAAGTACGACGTAGCTTTTCTGTGCTTATTGTGATTTTTTCGCCTTTAAAGTAGGTATCAGCACCTGGAAGATTGCATATATGCAATCATTTGAATCTGGGAATTAAAATAACATAAGAAACAGCATTTTTTTTTTGTTTTGCTTCGGTACAGTAGTTACGACTTTTCACAGCGTAGAATCGAGTGCGTCTCGGAGTTGACAAAGAGTGCAGCCACGCTCACTTGACACTAATGACGCTTCGACTGATCGCGTAACGACGCTGTTTTGAATTTTGCCGCCTGATGAATCCCTTTGCCGCCTCAAATGAAGTGCGGCCGCACTCTTTGCTAACTCCCAAGTCGCGCTCGATCCTACGGCGTGAATAGTCATAACTACTAAACCGAAACACATTTTTACAATATGTCTGTGTTACGCTGTTTTAGTTTCTAGATTCAGGTGAATACATATACAACCACCACAGGTGTGGATACGTCTTTAACTACTTAAGTTTGCCTCCAACAGATTCTACAATCAGACGAAAGATCCCGCGATAGGGCTCCGAAATTCGCGTGACCAGCTTACGCATGATGCATTTCTTCACAAATAGTCGAGTCATGCTAATTAGGTCGTCACCTAACTTCGAACGCGCTGAAAGATTTTACTATAAACACAAACGACACCATCCTAGTATCCTAGTAATCGTCCTGGTGAGAATTATGTGCAATGGTAAGTAAAATGAAACCAAAGTCAAAACAGGGGCAACTCGCGGGTGTGGGTGGTGGTTGGGGGGGGGGGGAGGGCACATCTCTACTGTACTGACATCACGCAGGACTACCGGCATGAACTGATCTTTTACTTTTAGCTTTTTTTAAAGTAAAGATGAGCTATTGTTTATCAACCAAAAAAGGTGCTCAGGGTACAGACACGAGTCCACCGGACGAGTCTCCGGATTCCTTTTCACTTTTCACACTCATTTTGAATCTAACATTATTACCAAACTACCGCAATGTATAGCAAACTCTATGAACACAAGCTAACTTCCCTCAATTATGCAATCTCCAAAACTTTTTTAGCTCAAGGGAGGCGGGGAGTGGGGGTAAGAGAGCTTGCCATTGCAGCAATATATATACGACTTACCCGTCCAAGTGAAGATTCCAATCTCCCGCCATGATATTCGTCATCAATTTTAACCCTGGAAACATAGCTCTCCCGAGACTCCAAAGCTCCGTCAGGGATGAGATAATACTTCGTCCAGTATTGCCAGTCCAATCGGGCGAATGAAGATGGATTGGTCAGAAGCTAGAATGAGAAGGGCAATTAGTATTCCAGATTACTGACAATTGCATCCGTCCAGAAAAGCCGGATTTGCGCCATGAGGGTTTTGTCCCGGAGCTCGTAAAAGTTTTTAAGGAGACATGATTTTCTACTTTTTCTTAATTTTTTCTCATTCTTCGTGTATTTGTTCTATGATAATGACACAGATACTGACCTAATTATTTTAATTTCGGAAATTTGGTACTTCAACTGCCGATTTCTAAATAAACTTTCAATCTATCTAAGAATCGACATCTCTCTTTCGATTTCGAATTGTTTTCAAACTTCTTTCTTGTTTTTTGTATCTTTTTATACTCAGTTCAAATCGCGGAATACCAAAACCTGGATAGGGACAGTCTACAAACTAATCAAACTTACTTTCTACATCAGAAAGATGAACCGACTCCGTTTCAAATGGAGATTTATAAGTAGTATATTAGGTATTCGTGCCCCAAGCCGTCGCACATTGAATACTGAAAACTTGACGCTGGGATTCTCAGCTTCCTTCCAAGAGCATGATGAATCATCCCCAAGTAATTAGCAATGTAATATAGGTGATTTTCAAATATGCAGGTAATAAGTTCATCTTGCTTATTTTCATGATGTCTCAATTACTTTTATCTCTGTTCTTGCTCGAAACTGGATGCTACACAGGTCAAAACGTTTCACGCCTGAAATCTTGGATGATGTTGACCGTGACACAAAAGCGGGGTTAGGTTTATGTCAAGCAGAAGCTGAAGATTGAATCCGGACCAATATGTCCAGGTTTTGATACGGACTTTAACAAAAGAGTAAATCCTTTTTCCAGCCAACCAGAAAGAATGACGAGTCGAAACGTTAGTTACAATATTAAAAACGAGACTCCTCCTAATTCCCCAGATACAAATTTCTTGGAGCAAGTTAGCACATACACCTAGAGACGGTCAGTTTGTATTTAGGCTATTTCTAATTTCACTTGTAAATTAAACCGACCGTGAACTTACAGCGCCAAGCCACGTGTTCACGCCAAAAGTTAAGCTACTCCCTGTTGAGAATTCACGTATGGCTTACACCTATGTCAGGTGTTTGTCCTATTTAAAAGCCTGCATCCATCAATACCTGATGAGGAATAACTGAATCGGTCTGGCCTTTTATATCATGGTGATGCTCAGACACAGGACCCTTTTTTTTATTTTTATTTAACCTGTGTAGCATCTTTTCTAGTTTCTTTCATATTTTTAGCTTGGTAGGCTGCGACTACGCACCTCGGTGACGTTATCTCTTTTATTTCGCTGCCCTCTTTAACGTCATCCGCTCGTCCTATTTTCTTTCAGTATATACAAAAGCACATATTTTCAGTGATCTTTTTTGTACCATGGCATTTTGTGTATAAAAACAGCCCAAGCATCCATCGGCCCATCTAGACCAACCGCAACGATGCTTCAACCAGCTTCCGGTCCAAATACGTTATCGAATTTCCGATGACCGCTTACAAGAAACGAACCCCCACGCATTGTCTCTGGCCACTGTTCTCCAAGCTTGAACGAACTAAAGAGCTCTTCTATTCACGAAAGAACACACAAGGACTCTTCCGAGAGGCTCTTAGTCGGATTTTTTTTTCCGGGTTGTGAGAATTCTGTGCTTATAGTAACCGCAAATCGGCAGAGATTCCCACACTCGGTTTCAAAGTAATAAGGGATGATAAGGAACGGAAGTAACTTGATATCAAACTGAGTCTCTATTAGGGTTCCAGATGAGTTGGCGATAGTGGAAAATTGTGCGTTTCCGTCTCAAGAGGTGGGATCATATAGCTCAACGTGAGTAGAACATGTTGTTAAAAGCCACAGGGGACTTAACATCGATGCTCTGGTGTTTCTATACTCTATATGACCAGGTCCAAAAAACGCCAGTGAAAATCGGAAAAACGAGAAACGCCGGCCGAACGATGACTCAAATCCTGTGTCAACCAATAAACGGGGTTCGTTTGGGACAGCTCTGGTGACGGTTCCGGTTCTTCCGCTGGGTACACGGTCACGAGTATTCACAACCACTCTCAACCACATAATACAAAATCTAATGATCTCAAGAGTTTGAAATCTATTTTGGAAAAACAAGGAAGCGAAAATTTTAAAATATACGTTATTTAAAAATAAAAAATTAAAGAATTAAATTAAACTGAACCTGTATCAAAACTGTAACAGTTGTTTTTACGGCACTTGCAGCTTTGCTCAAGAGCAATATACCGATCACTTTTCGGTCTGTCGGTCCACTCTTCTCGAGTTAGGGTACTTCCAGAGGTGGTAGGACGATGAAACTTGGCACACATATCAAGGAACCGACCAAACTAACTTGGAAATAGTCACTGCCCCTATCTGACCACCGCGCGGGTAGTGGAGGGATGGGGAATCCGGAATCTTGAGCAATGTATAGCTTTCGAACGGGTGATCGGATCTTTTTTTTTTTTTTTTTTTTTTTTTTTTAATCAATCAAGTTTACTCCAAATAGCTAAAAGCTAGAAGTGGAACACAAATTTACAAAATATACATATACACAGACACGAAACAAATTAACTAATACACCTACAAGATTTTACCAGAAATAAATGATGGGATGAAACTACGTAAATATTGGACAGAAGAATTAGCAGGATATGGAACAAATTGATTGCCAGTATTCCTCTCGGGTCGACGCACGGACGACGGGAGGGGAGGGGGGAATAGATGGGCCATCTGGGGACAACAGGTTATCTTAGCTCCAAACTTATTTGAAGGAATCTTGATCTTGATGAAACCTTATATTTGGAAAGACCTCGTGTCTCAGATGTCTCATTCCAAATCCGGACCGGATCCGAGGAATGTGGGGGGGGGGGGGGCAGAAATCCTGTGATGCGCTTTGGGCTGACTTGGTGGGAATAACAAGCATAAGCCCTAGATACATCAGCGACAGAATCGGACCGGATTCAGGCACTTGTGGGGGAAGTTACAGGAGGGGGGGGGTCCGGAATTCCGGTGGTCGCGTTTAAAGATACCACCTACGCGTAGTCCGGAAGGAGTGACTCTCTATTATCGCCATTCCCCTTGACTCCCCGAGGAGTCCTCGGGGAACGGCGAGAATACGCCTCTAATGTCTATACTTAGCGGATATTATACTGTGCTCTTTCTTTTACTATTAGGCAGAGTCAGTCCAGATCCACGGTCCCAGATACTAACACACGTTTCTAATTAGTTAACCTTCACGTTCATAGTTCACGTAGTATTTTTAACTGATTTTATCACAAACGGCTTCGTTGAGGGCCGGTCCAACACATGACTCTTGTAGTTAGTAGAAGCAAGAGCAAATAATCAGATAGAACCTCAGTCTTTGGTCTCATGTAGTTACTATGGATCCCCGGACAAAACTGAGCGGAGTTGATACCCGTCTACTTCCGCCTTCGCCGTTGCTCCTGCAATAAGTGCAGGAGACATGCTGAGCCGCTTCTTCTAAGAAGAAGAAGATACAAGTGACTCCTAAATCAAAATGCAGAAGAATCTCTACCCTTTCGACGACCCAATCGAACAGCCGTGTCCAGAATGAAATCACAGCGCCACCTTTAACTACAATCAATTCTCATAGAAGACGCTCATAAAATCAGATATTTAAGGAATAATCTTTAATTGTTTTTCCACAAGTTCATCTTCCAGCTTGAGCGACTTGAAGCCTGGAGAAGAACCTTGCCAAGAAGGGCCGAAATATAGCTCTAATAAAATGTAGCTGACTTATCCGTTTTGCACCGTCAAATATGATTCGCAGTCAGCTTGGGATGAAGGAATATCTTTTTTGTGATTTAACTCACTAATTTGTGTATGTGCTTCTAAGATCGTTCTGGTCAGTTTTCGTCAAAAACTCAATAGTACAAAGAATAAAATTTGTTGTGCATTCCGCCACTTTCCATTGTGAAAACTATATCCTTGATATAAACGACACGAAATATCACCCAGATGTTTTAACTGTACAACTCTTTCTCAGAGTTATTTAGAGGCGAAAGACTTTTCTGTTGCTTTATATTATTATCATTATAATCGCAGACAAACACGAAAGCACTGCACAAAAGAGAATACTGTGGCGGAACGTTGTGAACGGTGGAACCCTCTGCCGAAGCTTTAAAATATACCATATGATTTAAAAAAGCACAACGATTCCATTCCGGCACCTACTTACCTCGAAGACTGGGTACGAATAGACCTCCCCAAAGTACGCAATCCGGCAGAGCTTTTCATTTGTCGATCCAATTATATTATGCCCCCCATGGCGCGCTCGGCAGATGTAGCTGGAGTTGGTATCCTCGGCTGCGCCATTCACTGGAACGGCATCGATGGCGGCCCTGCAAAGAACAGTACTAATTTAGTAAAGGGCCACACAATGCCGTATCACAGAATCGAATCGCAATGAAACGAAGAAGCGTTGAAATACGGCATTCCGCTGACACCAGCTCTTGTGGGTCTTTTTGAAAGACGATAAACGGTAATATTTTCGGATTCAAAAGACTAACAAATGCGGAGGGTCGCGATCCGATAAGTCAGGAGAGAAATACGGAAATTTGCTGCCACCATTATGGACAGGCTCTTGTGGGCCTTTTTGAAAGATAATTTACGATATGGTAGCATTATATTCCGAGTCTGAAAGACTGCGAAATCTGGAGGGTCGTGAACCGGTGAGGCAGAAGGGAACGATTATGGATATTCACAGCCCCGATTATAGAGAGCTCTTGTGGGGCTTTTCGAAAGAAAATACACATTACTTGATTATTCCGAAAATAAACACTTTCAAATGCAGTTAGTCGGGACAGATAACAGAGGAGGGAAGGACTTTTCAGGATGTGGCGGGTGACTTACGGTTATACATTTCAATTTTCGTCTCATGCAACATGTTATCCTATCTTCAGGCTGGTGGCCGAACCAATCAGATACAGGTTTAGAAACAAAAGAAAAACTTCTATGGAGTTTCGTATACTCTTGAACACGTACAGAGGTAACATCTCTCCTATTACGTGCAGTCTGATAATAATGACTATTAATCTGTGGAACAACAGAAAATGCCTGGGGCTACTTGCGCTATTTATTTTAACAAGGTGGACTAAGTGACGGTTGTTTAAGACAGGTTGGAAAACGCAGTGATGAGACGCACAATTAGGGCTGATGGGATCTCAGGAATGAGCCGAGGGCTTGGAGACTCTCTATATATCCTTATTATCCAACTCGGTTATATCAAAGTTAAATACAATGCCTGAAACAAGCTCAGCTTGAACTTCAATTGACACGTTGTATTCCAGCAAAATTAGCAATCAACTGGGATACAATGTAAGCATATGCTACTGCGGACATGTTTTACATCATGAGATTGGTTAAGTAGTCTGTCATATAGTCTTTTTTTTTCAGAACACACCGAGGAACACACCCGATGAAAATTTGAAAATTACTTGTATGAAGTTGTAAGCCTTAGTAGCATGCGGCAGTAACTGATACACTACGTTGCTAAAAGCTTACTATAAGAAGACTGTCACAGTTAAATTAAACTATTTCGCACTATTTCATATAAATCAATACCGACAAGTTCCTCGTACAACTACAGAAGCTACGAATTTTTCGTCGGATATATTTGTATTTATTTTAAGGCTCCAGTGCTGTTCTGTTGACAATTTGGGCCTCATCTAATAAACCTAGCCTGCCTATTCCTATTACTTCCTAATACTAGTCTTAGGCTAATATTTTATTATCAGTTTGTACATATCATTGTATAAACTAAGTGCCATTTTTGCATGCCACCGCCGTCACTGGCATGTCTGGCACTTTCTTTAACTCTAGAGCTAATCCTGCTGCAATAAAAAAAATCTACTTCCTAGGTTTAGTATTTTTGCGTTTTTCATTTTCTTATACTAATTATAGTTCGCACTTTGTGTAAATCACTTTTACGGTAATACCGTTCAGTCTGTCAATAGCTCAATCGTGTGATATTCAAACGAAAGAGAGAATAACTTGCTGTGGATTGCGTATATACAAACAACTTCGATCAGTCAGTCGACCGGTGGTATAAATATTGACTCAAAACTAAACAATGAGGTATTCAAACTGTCAGATCTCCGTTCAGAGGGAAATGTCGAACTGCGCTTCAATGAAGCAACACATCCAATGAGAAAAAAAAATGCAGGTTAAGACGAAGAGCCGTGCAGGTGTAAGACGAACAGGTGGAAGCTCGTCGGCGAAAGATTCTTCAAAGGCATAGGACGGCGGATTTTAATAAAAATCCTTCAGTGGAATAAATTTGAACCATCTTCCTAAAAGCATCAACGCAGAGACTATTCAGCTATAGCAAGTGTGAAATCATTGTAGTGTTAGTTAACAGACTGCTGTGAAATTTACAGAGCTGAAAGCTCCACTAACTTTATAACGAATTACCGGCCTTCAACCTGTCATCTTCTCGTCTACCGAACAAAAAAGCAAGTAGTTCACAACCAGACATCGCCTGAATTAAATGTGTTAAATCGGAAGCATTCTAGCATTTGCTATATCTTATACTTGAACTTAGATCCCTCTGGATGATTTCTTACGTATATATTGGTCGTGTTACGTGTTCTTACGTATGATTTCTGCGATTTTTCACGTGCAGAAGAACCCCATGTGTCGGGGGTTTTTCTGGGTTCGCCCGACAAAAGTGTACATAATTTCAGTTTTTGCGCGTAAAAAGAACCCGACGTGCCGACAAGACTTGAACTTTTGAGCTTCTCCCGACAAAAGCATACATAATTTGATAGAATACTCTTGATGACTAACTCTTCGTGTCGACGAAGAATCGCCGTGTACCTAGCGGAAGAGCCGGAAGCGTCACCACAGCTATCTACAACGAACGCCCTTGATTGGTTGACACATAATTTGATATTCCTTCAGCCTATAATCATATTTGAAAAAACTAAAATCACTTGTTCATTTTGGAGTTTGAGCTGCTTGAGCCTGAACAGGACCTTTGCCAAGTATTCAAATAATGCATAAAACAAATTCATCAGGTACGATGCTCTGGCAGCGATATTTCGGCCCTTCTTGGCAAGGGTCCTATTAGGCTGTCGAACTTCAGGGTTAACGTTTGGGAAGGAACGAACCTGCAATAAATAACTGAAACTTCTACCGACTATTAATATCCTATTTGGGAAAATTACTTTTAAATACCGCTGTAGGGAAAAAAACCAGTCCTGATATTCAATTTTTGACACGGCTGTATTGCAGTTTTGTTCCTTCCCCAACGTTAATACTAAAGTTCGACAGCCTGACCAGGACCCTTGCCAAGAAGGGGCCGAGATATCGCTGCCAAAGCATCGTGGCTGACGTATATATTGTATGCATTAATAGAATAGAATAGAATGTAATTACCGAAAAAAGCACGTGGGCCATGGCAATTGTAAAAAATGCACTAACATACATAACTAACACACTGCTCTTCTTCTAAAAATCTCGTTCTATGCTCCATCGCAAGCCTCAAGTAACGTCCAAGTATTTTTAACAAAACATTCATCCTTCATCATCCTTACCATTCATTCTTCATTATACACTCTCACCAAACTCCTCCTTTCTCCATTCACTCAATTCCACACAATCACACATCAAATGAACAACGCTTTCCTCCTCATGACCACACATAGGACAGAAGTAAGGATCGATTCTCTCGTTTGCTTTACCAATATATTTTCTCCTTGCCCCAAGTGGTAGACTATCAGCCCTCATCTCCTTACTTACGCCTGCTTTAACTCATTCCTTCACCTCAAGTCTCTTTGGCCGCCTAAAAAAACGCAAACGCTTTTCCTAATTCTCCAGCCTCTATATCTGTCCCTAGCACCCCATTCCAATATTCATCCACAATCCTGCATAATTTTTCTGATTAACCGCGGCCACGCTTTTGGTGAATCATCCTTCAGAGCCTCCAGGTACGCTGATTTTAGTAGTCTTATTCTTGAGATTTATATCACTCTCTCCAAAATCTTATCATATTTACTAGCCTAGCATTTCTTAAAAGAAAATAAACCTAATTCCCCTCTTACTACTAAATTATTCGTATACCAGGAATTTATTTCGAGGGGGGGGGGGGGGGTTCGCCTGCTGGTCGGACAAAAAAGTACAAAAAACACATCGATCAGAGGGAAATCCTATAAAAACCGTTATTTTTGTATGTTTCGGGGGGGGGGGTCAACCCCCCATACCCCCCCCCTGGATACGGCCTTGCTTACTTAGTCCTAACCATCTGTTAAAATAACATAGCTGAATTGTCTTTATTTTATATTTTACTCAGTCAGCTTGGGCTCAAGGAGTATTGATCTTTGTCAAGGAGGGACGAAATTTGGCTCTAATAAAATCCCGCTGACGCATCCGTTTTGCACCGTCAAACAGAATATGAGTCATCGTTCGGGCGACGTTTCTCGTTCTTCCCGAGGTTCACTGGTGTGTTTTGGACTTGAGTATTCGCGACTTCAACGGTACGAATGTGCTTTCATCTAGCGGACGCGATTCGGAAGCATCTTTGTAGGCAAGCTCCAAATATACCGTAAATCAGACCAAAAACAAAACTGTTAGCTGGCACAAGCCAAGAAAAGCTAATATCCAAATATTTGGTAGTATCTATTTATTTCAAAAAGAAACTCTGTGTCCGGTAGAGCATGCAGTCTGAATTTATGAGCGGGTGGGATCGACTGACTCGTTGTCTGAAAAGGTCGATTCAGTTTCTCTTTGTTTGGAATAATGTTGGCTGCTGTTCGAACCCTGCAGAAAAGAAGAGGTACAGTAGTGTTTACAATATTCATTTCTGTCGGATGGTAAAGGTTTCTCTCGAATTTTCCACCATATCAAATCACTCGTTTAAGACGGAAACACCAGAGTACACCAGACTGAGAAAAGTCAGAACACGTGCAATTCCCTAGGGCGCAGTTTAGTTACGGTTGTGCGTGCGTCAGCACGCATTTCCTTTGTGCTCAAAAAATGTTTTTCTCTTCATTACCGCATTGTTCAAACCAAGACGCTGACTCACAGTTCCTCCAGGAAATCAAGTCAAGATTAAATCTCCGCTATGACGACAACTTCTGTGCCGTCAACTTTTTGTGGGCGTTCGAATGCTTTTATTGTTACTGTCTATTGTTCTTTCATACTGGTTTACTTCTAGTTCCGAGGAAAGAGGCTATGTTTATCCGTGACAAATTTTAGTCAGAGTAGATAGCATACTCGGGATATGATTCGGTGTACTAGCCACACGCACTAGGCTACCAGCGTCAAACACAACAAGTAGCACAAGATTTATTATACAGTAACTATTTTTTTCAATTTGTTCTATATAAAGTAATTTTAGATCGCCATCTGCTTCCATCATATTTTCTTATATGGACCTAATATCTCTAACGCCATCATGTCAAATACACACGAGATCTAACACTAACCTTCGGCTCCCAAAAATTAAGTGTGAAAGATCCAGATTTTCTCTACGATATACAATCCCATCTGTGTGGGAAAAATATAAAAATGATGTTTCAGAATGGTTGGAAGGAAGCCCATCGCTTATCAGGTTCCGACTCAAAGGACTACTGATTCTTAATTTTTTAAAATTATAATAGTTATGTAAGAATTTTTTTTCTTTATTAGAGTGTGGTTGGTTAATTGAATGACTGTTTCGTGTGTGGTTGGTTTTTGCTGTACGCATTCTCGCTTACTACGTCAAATAGTTTGTCATTTTCTTTTATTTTTCCCAAGAGGGGAAAATATAAATTTTTCTTTATTTATTTTGTAGATAGCATGTCATTTCATACAGGTCATATAAATTAAGTTATATTATTTTTGTTAGATTTATAGGGTACGTAGTTGTTGTTATTATAGTAACATTTTTAACAAGCACTGCATATATGTTCGAATTTTTTTTCTCCACAGTGCTTGTGTCATCTATTTGTATTTTTGTGTAAAATTAAGAAAAACTTGAACTTGAACTTGCTCATTCGGCCCCCTTGTTTCTTTTTCTTTCACTTTCTGTTCTCTATCTTTGTTTTACACTGCAGTGGGTGTTATAAGTAACCTTATAGACCTATGCATACCTATCAGACACGTTTCCAGGAATTTATTTCGGGGGGGGGGGGGGGGGGGGCTTTGGGGGGGGGGTGCCTGCTGGTCCGACAAAAAAGTACAGAAAACTCATAGATCAGAGGGTAAAGCCTATAAAAATCGTTATTTGTGTACATATTTTTTTTTTTTGGGGGGGGGGGGGGGGGACTGGGTATGAAATAATTTTCATTGAAAAGTTGAACCATTTGATTATCCTAAGTCATGTGTCGCAGAACATATAAATAAACCGAATTGTATTTGTATTGTGACCCTTTCGGTGAGCCTTCGAAGGCTTAAGAATACAGTAAAGAAGAATATTCAAACGCAACTACCATGAACATATCTAACCACGAACCGCCAACACTTGCACTTGTTTCTAATTATATGTCAGCAAAATAAATTAATTCATCTGTTGGAAGAGCTACGCAAAATTTGGGAATACTTTACAACCCTCACTGATACCATCTAGTGCTAATCCTCCTATATGCCGTCAAGCTGCCGCTGCGCTGCCCCCATTTAACTGACAGACCTGTCCAGCACTCACAAAGAAAGTACAGGATAACGCCTCCTTTAAACCAGCAAAGCCAATCCCAACCCTTCTACCTTCTATACCGTGTCAGTAGCCAGGGAGATAAAAAAAAAACCTTCCGGACTAAACAGTGACACCTTCAATATTACAGCCCTTTGAAGAGTGATAGTGCGAACACGTGATAAGGATTTCCCGGCCGGATTTTCTTCACTTTCATCATGAAGTTGAAAAATCTTAACTTTTCCATATGGAAGTGACGATGGTACCAACAATAAGGGCAGAAATCCAGCCCGGGAGGATCCGACCCTGA
Organism: Branchinecta lynchi; assembly: GCA_023053575.1. Classification (NCBI taxonomy): domain Eukaryota; kingdom Metazoa; phylum Arthropoda; class Branchiopoda; order Anostraca; family Branchinectidae; genus Branchinecta; species Branchinecta lynchi. The sequence goes on along the minus strand of JAKZAP010000004.1, from coordinate 20,708,884 downwards.
TCGTGTGTCCAGGCATGAGACTCTTGTCAAGAAGTGCCGAAATATCGCTGGATTAAATCTCAGCTGAATTCTGGCTCCAAATTCTGGATATAGCTCGTTGCCACTGGATGTGATGATGTGAATACTGTAAAAAGATCCCTGAAAAGCATTTTATTTCTCCACATCGATCCTTTCCCCGCCATTTCCCAGGAACCACTCGTACTTGTTTCTAACTCAACAAACAAAGTAAGTCAACGAAACCAACTCACCCGTCAGTATCGATAAACGCCGACGTCCACCTGAGCGTGCTCGACGTCAGTCCTAATCCATATGGAGATTTGATCTGCACACTTTCTTTCCCTTGGCTTAAAAGTGGTAGGCTAAACAAGCAGAATAAAAGCAGAGCTACGCCACGTTTCATCTGAAAGAAAGCAATAGTAGTATACACAAACCATGTCAGCAAGCAGACACCAGCCAGTAGCGTATGTCCTATTCCGATGGAATATGTGGGGACACTGACTCCTCAGACGTCGGTAAAATTTCCAAATTGTGTTTTTGAGTGAATTTAATTTTGCTCCCACCATGACTCCGCGGGCTTTTTGGGAACAAGTTCATTGTTTCCCTGACGCGATTATGTCGTGTGGCGAAAAACCATAGAAAAAATCAACAATGGAGTTAACCTACACATTTGGCTGCTTCAGTTTTTGAATAAACAAGAATAAAGGTAAAATGAGAAAATGAGTGAAAACTGAAAAGTAATATTCGTATTAGTAGTAATATGAACAGAAAAAGTGATAGTATAGAAGATTTTTTTTTTATACATGAGAGGATTGAAAATTTTGAAAATAGCAGATAGTTCTTGTGGTTGAAAAAAAAGAAGGTCTTACGATGAAAGTGTAAGTGACGTTAAAGTAGAGCAAACTATAAGGATTTTTTGTATTAACAACACTGAGTTGAAGGAGGAGACGTTGCCACTTGAGTTAGTTCATTAACCGAGAAAGAAAGGGGGGGGTTGACCCCCCCCCCCTCGAAACATACACAAATAATCATTTTTATAGGGTTTTTCCTCTGATCCATCTTTTTTGTCCGACCGGCAGGCACCCCCCCCCCCCCCCCCCCCCCCGAAATAAATTCCTGGATACGGGCCTGCGCAGCAGTATGAACTTGTAGGTGTAACCTGTGGCCGGACCCTTCTCATCGTTATAAAAACAATGTATCATAATTTGCAGCCATTTCACAGCAGTACTTACAACGTGAGTTGCGTGGGATTTGTACTTAGCCGCACAGATAAAACAACTATGACGTAAGTATAACTATTAGTCCTTGTGCGAACCCCAAACTCATGCTGTTGGATGACTCACACGTAAAGCACAGCTATGGGCGTTTGACCTGGTGTACTTGTAGACCACAAAAAACACCGTATTTGCGCAAAAGCATTGCTTCACGTCATTTGCATAGAAAGTAATACGCCACGTAGGGTACCAGAGCATGACTAATTAACTGTCAGTAAGCGACCGGATAACGAGCATCCTGTTAATTTTCATTTTTCGGTCAGACAGGCCGGATCATTTCTCTTAGGAAAATGGGAAGTACGCGGGCGACGGACGATGCTCGATGAGATTTTTTTCGCAATTTGTTAAGTTTACCTTATGACAGGTTACCGCCCCACCGTTTAGCAGTTTTAGATTTTGAGAACGCGGTGTCCGGGCTAAATAATTGATTGCTCGTAACTATGCATACCACAAGATATTCAGGAATCACTTTCGTCCCCGAGGGAGGGGGGGGGGGGGGATAAGTTTCATCGTCCTAGCTTACGTAGAAGTGCCCAAACTAGCAGAATCGGGACAGACCGATCTGCGAACAAACATTACGATCGCTAATGAGCAGCCAGCCCCAGGAAATAAAATGCTAGCAAATGAAGCAAATCCTCAAGCTAGTCTGTGACAGATCCCTCATCTAGACCAGGTTATGCCAAAAGTGGGTATACACGCAATTTGGAATAGCCTATGATAAAAGTCGGCTACGCTTCCTGAATGCTGGGCACCCTAACGCGGTCAAAAATAGTTTTAAACAGTGGTTTTCTGAATTTCACTCAAATCATCAATATTTTATTGGGCCAAGGTATCAAGTTTCTGAAATAGGGTAACCGGCGTTTGGCATAGACCATGACAAAATGTGTGCATACCCAACGTCTGGCATAGTCTATCTACAAATCTGGCATTACTGGCAGACAGAACAACATGCCCTGACATCGTGTGGCGTGACCCGGGGACGATCGCAACAGTTCGAACGAGGACCGATAATTAGCGGCAATGGAAAAAAAGAAAGATACATATATTTTTTTTTTTTTTATTAGCTTGACGCGATATTTCTCTCACTGTTGTGCCAGTTCAAAGGCTCGCATCAGCACAATCAAGCACAAGTGTCATTCATCTTTCCTTAATGTAAGAATATATTGTAATGCTGCAGCAATTCTTTTTTTGGTTAATTTACTGTTTTGCATCATCTTGCATATTGTTAATGTTGCCGTAACTGGTATTGTGTGTTATTCCGTAGAGACAAGCTTATAGCTTACCATTTCGGGATGAATAAATAAATATAAACAAGAAATTCAGGGCGCGACTACAATCTTTCTCGCCCGGTAACATGATTTTTCAGACCGACCGGAAGTCGAGCAAATCAAATCTTTTGGTCCGCAAAACATATTTAATGCACCAGGTAACGCGAAACGTGGGTTCTGTCACACCTAAACTTAGGTGATCATGTCGTCCGCTGACAATGTCATATCTACCAGTTTCCCCGGTTGCTTAACCTATACTACAATCAGTGTTGGGCGACCTGAATGAAGAGTACCAAGTATCATCCCTATCTGTATGACTTCCGTTAACATTGCCTGCAGAAAACCCAATCCAAATATGAAATACTGTTTCCAAGCTATGATTTTTGCTCCATTTTGCATCTGTCCTTATTTCAGTACCGAACAATTTTAGAAAAGAACAAATGTCTCCAATCAACCCTTCTTCTGGAATATTATTTAACCAGTTAAGCCCAGACGTATATCTAGAAGAAACTCCAATACTATCCGGCCAGCGCTGTACAAGATTTGAATGAATTGCGATTTTTGTCTTGGAGTCTGCTTGTGCAAACCTCCAGAAACGAACATCCCTATTATGAAAACGTCACGCTCAGGAGAAGAATGCTCTCCGTGGCAATGTCTGTAAATACATTCTCCATGGTGTGTTCAAGTATGGTTTCATTGTTCAGGTGTCCTTTAAGTCAGAAACACACCAGTGAACCTCGGGAAGAACGAGAAACGTCACCCAAACGAACACTCAGAACTGATTAAGCCTGTGCAGACCAGTCAACAACGTTTACTATCGTGACGTTGCTGGCTCTTCCCTAGGCACGCGGCGATTCTGCATTGGCAATAGGAGTTACACTGTACAAAGTTTCTCCGAGCAAGGATTAAAGTTAACTGCAGTATTTGCTACTGGGATTAATCTTATCTCTACTGGGATAAGATTCATCCAAATTAGAAAATAATCTTATCTAAGTAGAGACAATCCTAATCCCAGTAACAAATATTGCAAGATTTTTTTTACAGTGTTATCAAGGGTATCACTTACAAGCTTAAGCTTCCCTGGCATGCCACGCAGGCCTTCGGCCTATCTCCAGGATTATCTCAAGCCTAGTCCGTTCCTTACCCTTGTCCCCTTCACGCACTTAGTTCCCAAAACAATCAACATGCGATGACAGGACATGGTTTCGTGCAAGGACTAATTCCGTAAATGAGACTTATATGTGCCATAGGCATAGTAAATAGGCAGGGTAAGAGATACGACGTTAGTATTCAGGCCTAATTTTATGGCACCATTGGAATTTGAACAATGCAGGAAGAGTATTTTATTGCTCTGTGAGAGATTACCCAACCGAATCTTGTTGCATGAAAAGAATTAGACTAACGAACTCCGCTGGTCCACAAAAATGGCGCTGAATTAAGACCAGGGAATTATCGAAAATCTCTTAAGGAAATACCAAAGGTTTCGACGGGATCCCAACAATTTAATATTTAATCCAGCCTATTGCGTCTTGTAAACATTCGGTCTTAGTCAGACTCCTTGAACACTTTTATTCTTATTAAAATTTAGAAACAGATTAATGCCAATGGCTAGTCATCTGGGAAAACCAAGTTCAAGTTCAGCATGTTTGTTTACTCCTATAAGCCTAATACTTCGAAAAATTGATCGAAACTTCCTGCCTTACTTCTACCAAAAAACCGGTTTCCGCCGGATTCCGGGTGGACTACATGTGGGGCAAAAACAAAAGAAGAATTATCATATCTCCTTACCCCTATATCGAACCTCTAATCAGCTTCAGATAAACTTTCACTTTTAAAATATTTTCCGGTTTCGTCCGGATCCGGGCGAACTATATGTACGGGTAGAAAATTATTGCCGTTTTTGGATTTAACGTGTCTTGTTACCCAACATCGAACATTCACTAACTTCAACTAAAACTTTTATTTTTAACAAATTTTCCGCTTTAGTCGGATTTCGGGCGAACTACTTGTCCGGGTGGAAACCAATTTTCATATACGGATTCAGCATGTTTTCTCACCCCTAAATTGAACATTTAATCAGCTTCAAATAAAACTTTTACTTTTCACAATTTTTTTTCGTTTTGGCCGGATTCCTTACGAACCAACTTTCCGGCGAGAAAATAAGATTCAGATACGGATTCAGAATGTCTCCTTACCCCTAAATCGACTATCTCACTGGCCTTTTAAAACATTTGCATTTGTCCCTTATTTAAAACCCATCCCCCACCCCTAAATATGGGACTAGAGACTTGCGTGTACTTTGACCTAATGGATCCTCATACCAAGTTTGAAGAAAATATCTCTACTCCTTTGTGATTATCGTGCTGACAGACAGACAGACGGACAAACTTTACGAAGTCATAGGTCATAAGGTCACTAACGTTTTGGGATCCCAAAACGAGAGTCTACACAGCACAGGGGAAAGCGAGTGGAGACGCGTTGCCTGGATATAGTTTGCATCAAACGTTAATTGCTACAAAAATACAAACTATTAAGTCAGAGGATGTTCGAGTGCATGGGATCTTGTGCAAAAGAGCCCCCCCCCCCCCCCACACAGCTTCTGGAGTCACTGGACGACGAGCTTGAGGATTCAGAAACTGGGGTTTTTGAGGGTGGTGATCTACGGTGCAAACTCTTCAATTCAATTTATCCTTTTCGGGAAGAAACCGGTATAGTTGAGGCCTCGGTTAACGCTTAGTATGAAACACGTAGTATCGGAAGTAGTGTAGAAAACGCATCCGTCTTCGTATGTCAATTGCAACCTTCTGCTCAAGTGCAAGATAGCGATCGTGCTGTCGCTCCCTTGGTCGCTCTGTCCAATCTTGTGACTTCGATAAGTTGCGAACGGCTGATCCGATTCGAGTGAAACTCGTGCCCATGAAGAGGGCAGTTGGACGGGAGGATTCTACCCTGGTGGGCAGAGTTAGAGGGGGTAGGATATTTCCCGGATAGATTACGCCATTCGCGGGTCTAAACGGCATCCAGTCACGGTGGGAGAGCTGAAGGGTTTTGCCAAACCTATTTCACGGATAGGGGACCAAACTAGTAGAGCGCTTCCGGGAATTTACCATATTAAACGTTATGTGTCCGCAACAAGTGTCATATGAGCTCGCTCTTGTTTTGTTTCGGGGTAGGCTCGGAACCTCTGGTAGCCTTGGGGTCCATCTTTTGAAGTTCTTGAGACGTGACAGAGAACAAGAATTCCAGGAATGAACACAAATGCCGGACACTCAAGAGCGAGGTAAAGCAGATTTCAGCGTCGAATTGTATTACAGGTTATGTCTACCGTCGGTGGTCTGCGCCTGTGGTTTCAGCTCCAAGCGTACTGCCTTCTAGTGCGTGGGCGAAATAATTGAGAAAACAAGATCCAAATACTGCGCGTCATTGCCCTCTTTATCACGAAACACATGGAGAAGGCCATTTTCTGGTAGTATGCAAGCAACTCTCAGATAAATATTCTTTGAGCCCAAGCTGACTTTGAAACATTTATTCCAACAAAGTTGGATTTATTCCAACAAAGAAAATGATTACAGGTTTGTTTCTTTCCCCAAAGTTGAACAAGAGGACTGAAAGCCTGACGAGGACCCTTGCCAAGAAGGGCCGAAATATCGCTGATGAAGAATCGTAGCTGACATATCCGTTGAAAACTTTGTTGGAATAACTCTCAGATCCCAGGGGAAATTTCCTCAATGGGAATGACCGCACTTCCCTGATATCACTAAGAATGGAAATAAATAAACAATCAAGATAGGGCAATTTATACAAAAACAAGAGCTACGAGTTCATATGGCACTTGTTACGAGTAGGTGGAACAAGAAAGTAGAAGAGAAATTCACAAAACAGCCTGCCATCCAAAAATGCGGTTCGGACCTATAATTAGGACATCTAGTTTCCCTCAAGTCAAAACATTTCCAAAATCACCTCCAAGCCATCGCTAACCTTCCAAGTTTCAACCCAAGAAATCCACTCGCTATGTGCGAGACATGCACAAGATTTCCGGAACCCCCTTCCAACTCCCCATGTACCGCGGCCGAATCTGGTGCGGAGTCCTAACTGGATCATCTGAGGCATTTTCTCTTACCACCTAGCTTTCACTCGAATCTGAGCATTTTTGGGGGGAACTTCCGGTACCCCACCGTGATCGGATCCGGTTCGATCCTTAAAATACGTCATCTGGATTCAAAGACATAAAGTCTTACTATATAATAAGTTTCGTTAAGATCAGATCACCTGTTCGGAAGTTAAAAATACTTCACTTTCGGGATCCCCCCCCCCCCTAGATGGTTGGATCTGGGAAACGAATATTCTCAAGTCAACCTCTTCGGGTCCCTTAAGCGACTGCCAAGTTTCATCGTCCTAGCACACCAGGAAGTACCGAACTCGCGGGATCACTAGAAATTCGCCCCCCCCCCCAACTCCCCCACAGTGAACGGAGGCGGTCCGGTTATGTCAACCACGTAGCTAGGGCTTGTGCTTGTTCTTTCCACGAAGTTTCATCCCGATCTCTCCAATCTAAGCGTTTCCCAAGATTTCCGGTTCCCATAAATATTCTTTGAGCCCAAGCTGACTCTGAAACATTTATTCAAACAATGTTTACAATGGCTACGTCAGCTACGATTCTTCATCAGCGATATTTCGGCCCTTCTTGGCAAGGGTCCTCGTCAGGCTGTCAATCCTCTGGTTCAACTGGACCGGATCCGATGAACTGGGGGGAGGGGGACCGGAAATCTTGTGACACGCATAGAGTAGAGCGACCGATCAGTATGATACTTGGTGGGAAGTATAGGCACAAGTCCTAGGTGCATCAGTGACAGAATCGGACCGGATTCGGGTACCGAGGGGGGAGCTGTAGGGGGGGTGTCCTCCCAGATGTGCTAGGACGATAAAACTTTGCTGGAGCATTAGGGACTCGACTTCTCCGATCCCACCATTCCTTAAAGAACTCATCTTAACCACAAAATACAAAAAATACTTTTAAGTAAAATTCACTTTTTCAAGATCGCCGTAAGTACATGATCATTTTTGCCTCAAGGAATTTGCTTGGAAATTAATTTTTAGCACCCTTAAAGTACGCATCTTAACCGAAAAGTGAAAAAAAAACTTTTGACCAATCACTTCCATCCTCGCATCTTAACCGAAAAACTGAAAAAAATACTTTTGACTATTACTGAATCTGACCCAGCCCTGCCAGTTTTTGTTTTCCTTTGCTTTCTCTCACCTATTGTTATTTTTAAAGTGAAACCATAGGTTACACTTCCAGCTCTTCATTTTTTCTTGTTGATGTATTACTTACTACATATGCTTGCAAGTGCCATATGAGCTTACAGCTCTTGTTCTTTTGGCATGACTTCGCAATATCGGCAATTGCCGTTTTGGCAGAGCAACCGTAGTATCAGATACCACGGTAACTGCAAAAAAGACTAATTGCAGATCCAGTTACCGTGGTAACAGATACCATGGTATCTGAAAACACAACTATTAGCTTGTATCAGAGAAAATAATAACAACATATCCAAGCAATTCTATCGCAGGACAGTCATTCCCTTGTCTAGCGCATTCCTACCACCACTCTTTCTGTAAAAACAAAACAATTGTGCCACCTCTCTTAGTCTCAAAACAAAACCAGGCAACCAATGGCCGGACACCACTCTCTACAAAATAATCATCAAAGATTCAAATCAAATCAAAATCAGGGGTGCTCCAAATTATTGATTCGCCGATAATTTTCTTTAGTGAGGGGGATCTTCTCAAGTTCGGGTTTCTCAGGAGGGGAACGAACAGGGAAACCATACATGACAGTCGGAAGATTTTAGAATCCTCATGTTGCCGAATTGTCTAACAAAGGAAACTGGAGAACTGAGCTAAGCATTCATTTCCGTAGTTGTAATCACTCATGTCAATTTGGCTGGATGACATTCCAAAATTAAAATTTCACGGTCTTGACAATAGCTTTGAAGGTGAAGTCCAAAGTTTCTGTTTCCCGGAGAGAGGTATCTATTGAGAAAATTAGAGCCGTAACCACTACAATAACCCTCGTAATCTCAATGTCTTGTCAAATTAGATCTTTTCTTTAGTACAAAATAACATATAAAGCACGACATTTGCTTCACGATCTAATTTTTTTTAAAGAAACGCAGACAGAAATGCAGGGGGAAACTTAACGACAGTGTCGTTATTTATAAGAATTTAAGCAACTATTTTCAAAAGCTGAGAACCGTTTAGATATTTGCATTTGCGCGATCACGGGCTATCGACCTGAAGTGATTCCACAATAAGGGGCCATAAAACTACTTTCTCAGATTTGACCACAAGAATTTTAGTCAGCTTGCAATGAAGAACCAACCGACACTTCTCAAAATCTATTTCCTTGACACTTCTCAAATCTATTTCAGTGATGCTTCGTTCTCAGCTTTCGACCCCCGAGGACTAACGTCCCTGCCAAAATGACAAACTTTCCTCATTTCTATTTTCTTCCGAGACTCCAAAGACTGACTGTTCTCGACCACTTGCGCGCTAACGTCTTTACCAAAACGAGAAGCTTACCTTTTTTCTATTTTCATTTTTCTTCTAAGACTTCCATAAATACTATTTCACTAATCCGAATATCCTTGCATAGCTCCACGTACTGAAATTACGGTCGCCAACTCCGTCACTGAAGTTGAGATCTACGGCGCAGTCAGCTTTTCCGGACTCAGTTCCGCTGAAGGCTTACTTGCGCGAAGAGTATCGTAGGCAGCAGAGCTAGGTGCTGCAGCTGGATGCACTCGACAGCTTGTACATCAGTGCAAGCGCCAGCAAGAGTAGTGGTCTGTGCACTCTGTGGTGCGTCAAAATGTAATGAACAAAAAGATGAATCAGATTAAGTCATACAGATGCACAACACCTGATTCCGCGACACCAGGCAATTGCTCATATTAGTTATGCATAGTAAGCATCGGCATAAGTTGCCAAATAGGGATTCCGCCACACATGATGTTTAGGCGAGGGTGTTTTCAAACGAATTGCCTACTGCATTTCATGGGACAGGCTGCGCACCAGATTTTGAGTTGGTGTGTTAGCTTGGCGGTGGATTTGATCGACGAGCAAATATCAGCTTAGCTGTCGCTCAAAAGAAACGCATCCAATTGAACGTGTTTAACATCTTCTTTAAAGTTTACCTTGGATTGTAGAGGCCATGTGCCTTATTTTTGCATTATATTATTATTATTATTATTATTGGATTGGGTTTGAATACTGAATTATTTTGGCTCAGCTAATGGTTTTGATTTTTTATCACCTTGGGCTCTAGTAGCGACGTTCAGAATTGTATTCAAATAATGTATACAACGGATACGTCAGCTATGATACTTCATCAGAGATATTTCGACCCTTCTTGGCAAGGGTCCTCGTCAGGCTGTCTGATTATATGACTGAAATATCGCTATCCGTTGTATACATTATTTGAATATATATTTCGAAGTGAGCTTGGGCTCGAGGAATGTTCAGAATATGCACTGCTCGCTCTTTAATAAAAATTCAAACCTCGATTCAGAATCTGTTCAGAATGCGCAATCGCAATAGTAATTTCTTCCAATCTCAGCAGCACACTAGCTTGGTGTGTTTCAGTAAACTAGGGCATATCACGAGAACGACGTCGTTGTCAAGAAAACCTGGTTTCTCGATTGAAGACAACTTATTTGAACTGCACTGCTCCGAAGACACAACTCGGGAACTGAAGGAAACGCTCTTTTTGGCGAGGATTTTGTTACTAAGGGTCCATACAAATAGCAGGGAAACACTATCAGTTCCTTCATACTTTGATAATCTGCCGTTACTGGTAGCCGCATTTTTGCAACAACTCTGCTTGTGACCAAAACTGGACATGCATCTTCAAACATGAAGATAGATTTTTCAGAACCATTCCGACCGGTCAGCTTGGCCTGGAAACTAGTTCGCAAATCTTCACCTTCTGTTTGTTTGCACAATTGACGACTTCGTTAGAGCTTCACGACGTTGTCGAAACCCGTCCCGCATGAAGAACTTCCACAAAACCATCAAGCTTGGCTCACTTTACCAGTTGAGTAGTTCACGCTTCGTGACGAATAAGGATCCCTCATCCATTCACAGCGCGGACGGAAAAGTAAACACTGAAGGAGCCTGAAGACTTGACGAAGCAGCGGGAAGGAATCGAGTGGTCATCTGTCAAAATGAAAGGCGGAAGGCTACTCACTTTGTCATAATCTTGTTACACACCTGCCACATAGGGTTTGATTTCCTGTCGCAGTAAAGCCACTTGAATACACGATTCACTAAACATCCTGCAGTAAGGGGCGGAAATAATTTGGATGAGGACGAAACCACAAATAAAGCGGCAGTCGATGCATCTTGTAGATAACAGATACAAATATGCAAGAGAACAGGGTCACGCGTTTTTGTGTGTGTTTTTGGGATCCCAAAACGTAAGTGGAGGGATACCTATGACATCACAAAAGTTGTCCGTCTGTCCGTCCGTCCGTCTGTATGCACGATAACTCTCGAAGGGAATGAGATATTTTGATGAAACTTGGTGTGAGGATTCGTTGGGTCGTCGGACCAGTCAAGTTCGTGGATGGGCTTTGTATCCCTACATTTAGGGGTGGGGGAGGGGGTTCAAATTAAGGGGCAAACAAAATAATTTGAAACAGATAATGTGATAACGATTATGGTGTAAGAAGACATGCTGAGCACGATGGTGAAAACTATTTTGTCATCGGACGAGTAGTTCGCCCGGAATCCGGCCAAAACCGGAAAGTTTGTTAAAAGTAAAAGTTTTATTTGAAGTTGATTAAATGTTCGATTTAGGGGTAGGAAGACATGCTGAAGACGATGGTGAAAACCATTTTCTCGAAGGACAAGTAGTTCGCCCGGAATCCGGTCGAAACCGGAAAGTTTGTTAAAAATAGAAATTTTATTTCGAGTTGATTAGATGTTCGATTTAGGGCAAGAAGACATGCTGAACACTTATGTGAAATTTTTTTTGTTTTCACATAAGAGGTCCGGTTTTTTTTAAGTCAAACTTCTATTCGAAGTTGATTAGATGTTCTTTATAGGGATAAGGAGATACGCTGGTTTTGTTTCTATATTTTTTTTTTGCTGGACTAGTAGATCGCTCGGAAATCGGCAGGAAGTCTCGGTCAGTATCGTCAAAATAGATATGGCTTATAGCGGGTTTATCTGAACTTGGTTTTCTCTGATGATTAGCCTGTCCAAGACTGGATCTGGCGAAGACAAGACTCGATTGTCTGAATCAAATATTAGATTTTTGGGATCCCACCGACACCTTTGGTCTTGTTTTTATTCCGAACACATGCTGGTCATGCTCGCATTCCCGCGAGATCATGCACACATGCTCGCGTACTGGACGTAGCTTATATTCGCAAGTTACTATTGACGGGCCAAAAACAGCGGATCAGACGAAAACGGACCGGAAATTAAACAATAGCGTCTAAGTCTTATTGCGAGGTAAATAGCGTAAAAGTATTTTGATTAATTGCCATTCTTATTTCTGATTTCTTAGTTCAGGAAGGAGCCAGGATTATAAGAAAGAATACCTCCCCTGATGGAAAAAAGTCTGCGCCAAATTTGCGAGATGTGAGATATTTTATAATTCATTTTATATATATATTATTTTATATACATACATTGTCAGAATAATTAGTTTGGAAACGCACGGAAAAACCCTGTGGCTGCTAAAAATTAATAGAACGTAGTTTGCTTCTGCCCCGACGATTCCATAGTAGAAAAACAAAAATATTAATGAGATATCTTGAGATATCTAGATCTTATGTGTGAAGAGATTTGGCCATAGGAACTTTTCATTATTACATCTAAATATCTGAACAAAATAGATACTAACCAACCATCCATAGTCAGCTTTCATAGCCTAACGGTTTGTAGCTATCTTCAACGAAAAGCACTGGGTTTTCAGGAAGATTTTGGCAGCTTTAATTCATCTTCCTCGAGCAAAACACGAGAAGCCAGCCCACAGCACTCTTACGACATTTGACTCTACGACTACGACTATTAACTCTCGACCTAACTTGTCTGTTATATCTATCAATAAATCGGAATACATAATTCTAATTACTATCAACTCTTGACTTAACTTTTCTACTCTACGAATTGGCATACATTGTTCTAATTAAAGCTGGCTTTTGAGAGTGGCGTAAAATCAAAATTCAATGGTAATAGGGTGTCGCGTTGTTTAAAAAAAGGGGACCGGTTCGCGTTGTTGAAAAATTTGTATCTGTTTCTGGTAAGAATGAAGACGTAGGTTGCGTCCCAGAAACTTAACAATTGTTAACAATCGTCAATTTTATTTCGGGGCCGAGCTAACTGCAGCTTTAACGATCGTTAATTTTTCCCAAATTCTACAATTGTTATTCTTTTTCCAACGAGGCTCACCAAACAATTTTTCAAAAAAAGTTAGCAATCGTTAAGCTCTGGAACCGAAATCATAGATGGGCGGAAGCTTAGCTTTCGAAATCAGAAACCTGGAACGCAAAAAGTTAACAATTGTTAAGTTCTGGAACACAACCGTAGATTTTCTACGTAATGATGTCTAAACGCGAACAAACAAAATATCCTTCGCTACTAGAATAAATCAGAAGTTATCTCATCCAAAAGTTAAAGATCCCTTCAGACTGCGACATATAACCTACTTTAAGTTTCTACAACCCCATTCAAACAGACATAAGTGTAAATTGCGATTTTTTGTCTCAATTTTTTGTCACTTGTATGGAAGGCATATTAACAAAACCGACAGAACTCTCTTGGACAAATAGGCAAATCTTCTCATTCAAGCAAATACACTTTATTTAATTTCTTCTACCTTTTCTTACATTTTAAAAGGACCAAATTTCAAAACAGAATATAAGCTAAACTGTTACATTACAGAGAGCTACTTAAGCTTTTTACGTCGTCGAAATGGCCCTAAGGATATCGATGTGAAGGTAAGAGCTTTGTTTCCATCTGAAGGGATCTTAAGCAACTTAAAAGTCATTTACATACCAATGCCAAATCGTTCTTCTCCAGAGATGATCATTTACATTCTTACTTCTCTATCCCGCAAAATTGGCTTTATTTTTAGTCATGCTGACGGACAGAACTTCGGCTGAAAATCACATGAGAATTTGCCAACAAATATTTACGTCCGCAAGGTGAAAGTTTCTTACAAACATACGCATCGCCATTTACTGTTAAGCAGTAATACCAGAGGTGTTCAGCCTGAATAGATCTTAATTGTGGTATTATAAGGTATCATAACTGTTGCCAATAGTTGCCATATCTCATGCGCCGTCAACTACGTCAAATAGATACTTCACAGGTGTGGTTCATATTTGAAACGATCAAAAAGAAAAGAAAAAAGGGCCAAATACTCTCGAAGCATCTGCGTACACTGCGTCAGGTGAAACTCAGCCAACCAAAAGAATCAAAGCAGATGCTTTCGAATCCGCAAAGCACCCCCTCTCATTCCGATTTTAAATTCAGTGAGCCTTTCTGCTTTCAGGACTGGAGGACAAGAGATTAAATCATTAACTTTCAGCCAATCCAGCTGCAACCCCTTGGTTTTATCCGATTTCCCAGTCCATTCAGCAGAATAAAGTCAGACTCTAACAACTGCCCTGGTGCAGTCAAACATTGCTTGGGGAAAACGAACAAGACCAAAGGTTTCGATGGGATCCCAAAAATTCAATATCTGATCCAGACAACTGGGTCTTGTCTTAGCCAGATCCAGTCATCGCCAGACTCCTTGAACATTTTTACAATTAAAATTCAGTAACAGATTAAGGCCAAATAGCTAATCATCTGAGAAAAACTTCCTGCCACTACCGCCAATTTCCCGATTTCGGCCAAACTCCAGAACTAATTGTCCGGCGAAAAAAAGAAAGCTCAAAAATGAACTCAGAGTATCTTCTTTCCCCAATAATGAACATCTACTCAACTTCAAATAAAATTTAACTTATAACAAATTTTCCGACTCCAGCCGGATTCCGGTCGAACTATATGTCCGAGTAGTCACACACGGATTCAGCATCTCTTCTTATCCCTAAATCGGTTATATAATCAACTAGAAATAAAACTTTAACTTCTACCAATTTTCCGGTTTCGGCCGGATTCCGGGCGAACTACATGTCCGGATAGAAAATTGTTTTCACATTAGTGTTCAGCATGTCTTCTTGCCCTAAATCGAACATCTATTCAACTTCAACTTCAACTTTTAATTTTAACAAACTTTCCGGTTTGGGCCAGATTCCGGGCGAACTACTTGTCCGTCGAGAAAATGGTTTTCACCACCGTGTTCAGCGTGTCTTCCTACCCCTAAGTCGAACATCTAATCAACTTAAAACTAGACCTACGTTGCCCGGGCAACGTGAAGTGTTGCGGCAACCTTTGTCCGGCTTCGCCGGCTAAAGTGTTGCGAGAGCAACACTTTGGTTTTGTTTCTTCACTGTCGGTTCAATGCTGAAATTGTCAACTTATCGAAGCTTTTAAAACGGTATGTTCTAAAAAGAATAATCACATAATCAAAAGCTGTTCTTTAGCGTTGTAAAACCAACAACAAAACAATATCGGAAGAAGGCTATCCGTAACGTTTCAGGATTAAAATACTATAGATGACACTATTAATTATTACAAAACTACCTTATTGTTTTACGTTACCGTATCGTTTGTACCCGTTGCGTAAACAGTTAATCCTAGGTTATAGCGATACACCATCGATACAAACTTTCTTACTGTCATATATACAGAAATCGAATACAATGTGCACCAATTTTCAAAAACTTCTAGCCCCTCGTGAACCGATCTTACTTACAAGTCCGTCTCCCGTGATTGACATCAAATTCACCGGAAACAAATAATGGATACACCAGCTATCAAAAGTTGCAAACCCCTCATCGCTGAAGATGATTATAGCATAAAAGCCGATTATTACTTACAAGTCCCATGCATGTCTTACAATTGGGAACAAAATTGTTCTTACCATCGAATACACCTGAGACAAATAACAGGTATACCAACTAGCAAAAGCTGCAAACTCCTCGTTGCTGAAGATGATTATGAGCTAACAGTCGACTGTTGCTTACAGTCGACTGTTGCTTACAAGTCCCTTACATGTCTCACAACTGGTATCGCCTATTTTTGGTTTCAGTGTGTACCTTACTCATGAAGTTGTCAACCCCTTGAAACTTTCAAACTGGTTTATCTCATGAAGGATTTTTGTTCAAAAAAATGGATGGCATATATTTTGATCAGCTCTTCAAGGGCTATCGATTGCCCTAACCACAACAAAAGCATATCGGAAAAAGGGACTAAATTGACTTTGCAGTCAGTTGAACTTTATCCTTTTCAATCGTAGACATCGTGACGGATGAAAACTTGGAATAATATCCTATATAGTCTAGTTGGTATTATAAAGCTATCCGTAACTTTTTAGGAGTAAAATACCATAGATGACACTATTAATTATTACGAAACTACCTTGTTTTACATTACAGTATCGTTTGTACCCGTTGCGTTAACAGTAAATCCTAGGTTACAGCGATAGACCAACGAGACAAACTTTCTTACCGTCAGATTTATATAAATCGAATACAATGTGCAACAATTTGCACAAATTTCTAGCCCCTCGTGCACCGATTCTACTGACAAGTCCCTTTCCCGTGATAGACATCAAGTTCACCGGATAAAAATAATGGGTACACCGACTAGCAAAAGTTGCAAACCCCTCATCGCTGAAGATTTGTGTAGCATAACAGCCGATTATTACTTACAAGTCCCTTGCATGTTTTACATTTGGGAACCAGATTGTTCATCAAATGACAGGTACGCCAACTAGCGAGAGCTGCAAACCCCTCATTGCCGAAGATGATTATGAGCTAACAGTCGCCTGTCGCGTACAAGTCCCCTAAATGTCTCACAACTGGTATCGCCTATTTTTGGTTTCAGTGTGTACCATACTACTGAAGTTGTCAACCCCTTGAAACTTTCAAACTGGTGTATCTCATAAAGGAATTTTTTACCAAAAAATTGATGTCATATACTTTGATCAGCTCATTAGCGGCTATCGATTGCCGTTGAAGTTGAACTTTATCCTTTTCAATCGTAGATATCGTGACGGATGAAAACTTGGAACAATATCTTATATAATCTAGTTGATATTATAAAGCTATCCGTAACTTTTCAGGATTAAAATACCATAGATGACACTATTAATTATTACAAAATTACCTTATTGTTTTACATTACCGTATCGTTTGTACCCGTTGCGTAAACAGTTAATCCTAGGTTATAGCGATAGACCATCGATACAAACTTTCTTACTGTCATATTTACAGAAATCTAATACAATGTGCACCAATTTTCAAAAATTTCTAGCCCCTCGTGAACCGATTCTTACTTACAAGTCCGTCTCCCGTGATTGACATCAAATTCACCGGAAACAAATAATGGATATACCAGCTATCAAAAGTTGCAAGCCCCTCATCGCTGACGATGATTATAGCATAAGCTTTTTAAACGGGATGTTCTAAAAAAATTAATCATATGATCAAAAGTTATTCTTCAGCGTTGTAAAAACAACAACAACATAATATAGGAAGAAGGGACTAAATTAACTTTGCAGTCAGTTGTACTTTATCCTTTTCAATCGTAGACATCGTGACGGATGAAAACTTGAAACAATATCTTATATAATCTAGTTGGTAATAGAAAGCTATCCGTAACTTTTCAGGATTAAAATACCATAGATGACACTATTAATTATTATGAAACTACCTCATTGCTTTACATTTTCGTTTGTATCCGTTGTGTAAACAGTTAATCCTCGGTTACATTGATAGACCATCGACACAAACTTTCTTACCGTCAGATTTGTAGAAATCGAATACAATGTACACCAATTTGCAAAAATTCCTAGCCCCTCGTGAACCGATTCCTACTTACAAGTCCCTCTCCCGTGATATAAATTAAGTTAACCGGAAACAAATAATGGGTACACCAGCTAGCAAAAGCTGCAAACCCATCATCGCAGAAGATGATTGTAGCATAACAGCCGATTATTACTTACAAGTCCCTTGCATATCTTACCATTGGGAACCATTGTTCTTACCATCGAATACACCGGAAACAAATAACAGGTATACCAACTAGCAAAAGCTGCAAACCCCTCATTACCGAAGATGATTATGGGCTAACAGTCTACTATTGCTTAAAAGTCCCCTATATGTATCATAACTGGTATCGCCTATTTTTGGTTTCAATGTACCTTACTAGGAAGTTGTCAACCCCTTTGAAATTTTCAAACTGGTGTATCTCATGAAGGAATTTTTGTACCAAAAAATGGATGACATATACTTTGATCAGCTCATCAATGGCTATCGATTGCCGTCGAAAAAAAAATTCTACCTGTCTTAGTTCAAAAGTTGACATTTTTGCCGTAGGCCAACTTTCTAACGTCACGACTTACAAAGGAGCAAAGGATAAGCTCTAGTTTCTTTAGCAATGAGAGAACTTTTAAAGTTTAAGAGGCACATCTGATACCGTTACTCTACCACAAACCAAAGTGCCAAAAAAATAAATTATAAACTCAGCTGAAATCGTCGCAGACATAGACAGAAACAATAGATGGCAGCACTTTCGGACCCGTGGGAAAAAGCCACTTTTTTGTCTCTGTAGATTTTTCTATTTATCACTCAAAGAAGATATGTTGGCTGTGGGCCGGGTAACTGCCGCATATATTTAACACTTATAGATTTTAGTCCATCTTCAATTTGAAACTGGTGCCTGCCTGCTTGCGTGCTAGAACGGAGCTTTCCACTCGAAAGCAGAAACATCTTTTGATGAAACGAAAGGTTCGCTACACAACTTCAGATAGTCCTCTCTGACATAGGCTATACAACTCCACTTCACTTCGCAAACCGTAGGCTCTGGCTCGATGACAAGCAAAAACCATCCTTATTGGCCCCAGGCAAGAGTTCTACGGAGCTTTCCAAAATGTAATGTCATATTCGTCAATCCGGCCTAAGGTCCACACTTTCCGTAAAAACCGCACAGGTTAGACCCTTCTCAGTTACCAGGAATAAAATGAAATCGGAGTCATAGGAAAAAAAAAAAAAAAAAAAAAAAAAAAACGAGGACAAAACCAAAGTGTTGCTCTCGCAACACAATAAAACTTTTACCTTTAACAAACTTTCCGGTTTGGGCCGGATTCCGGGCGAACTACTTGTCCGCCGAGAAAATGGTTTTCACCATCGTCTTCAGCATGTCTTCCTACCCCTAAATCGAACATCTAATCAACTTAAAATAAAACTTTTACTTTTAACAAACTTTTCCGGTTTTTGCCGGATTCCGGGCGAACTACATGTACGATGACAAAATGGTTTTCACCATCGTGTTCAGCATGTCTTCTTACCCCATAATCGACTATCACATTAGCTGTTTAAAAATATTTTGTTTGCCCCTTAATTTGAACCCACTTCCCCACCCCTAAATGTAGGGCTACAAAGCCCATCTACGAACTTGACTGGTCCGACGACCCAACAAATCGTCACACCAAGTTTCATCAAAATATCTCATTCCCTTCGAGAGTTATCGTGCTTACAGACGGACGGACGGACGGACAACTTTTCGATGTCATAGGTGATTTTGGGATCCCAAAAAGAAAAATAGTTTGGCTTCGAAGCGCCGGCCTACTACCACTGTCCTGTTGCAACCCCAGCTCTGACCCGATTTAGACGTTCCGTGATTCCAGCCTGCCTCCAACTTCTTCTTGGTACAGTGGGTCTGCCTCTAAGCAGGGTTGCCAAGAGATGAACACATAAAAGTGTAAGAATCATGACAAAAAAAGTGCTTTTTGACACCTCGAATGTGAGTTATTCTGAATTTGGAGGAAAAATTTTCAAAACATTTCTTAACTGTAGATCACAATTTTGTAACAAAAATTAATCGAAAATAAGTTTTATATAAGGCTTCAAACTTTTTTGGGATCCCAAAACGTACGTGGAGGGATACCTATGACATCGCGAAAATGTCCGTCTGTCCGTCTGTAAGCACGATAACTCTCGAAGGCAATGAGATATTTTTATGAAACTTGGTGTGAGGATTCATTGGGTCAAGGGTAAGGTCAAGTTCGTAGATGGGCTATGTAGCTCCATATTGAGGGGTGGGGGTTCAAATTAAGAGAAAAACAAAATATTTTTAAACAGCTAATGTGATAGTCGATTATGGGGTAAGAAGGCATACTGGGCACGATAGTGAAAACTATTTTCACGCCGGACAAGTAGTTCGTCCGGAATCCGGCAAAAACCGGAATATTGGTTAAAAGTAAAAGTTTTATTTGAAGTTGATTAAATGGTCGATTTAGGGGTAAGAAGACAGGCTGAACACGATGTTGAAAACTATTTTCTCGCCGAACATGTAGTTAGTCCGAAATCCGGCGAAAACCGGAAAGTTGGTTAAAAGTAAAAGTTTAATTTGAATTTGATTAAATGTTTGATTTATGGGTAAAAAAACATGCCGAACACGATGGTGAAAATCATTTTCTCGCGGGACAACTAGTTCGCCCGGAATCCGGTTCTTTAAAGGATGGTCGGATCGGAGAAGTGACGATGTATAACCCAACGATGTCAAGTTTTTTAATGCTCCAGCAAACTTTTATCGTCCATCCGGAAGTACCTTAACTCACGATCATCGGAATTTCGGACACCGCCCTACAGCCCCCCCCCCCTCCTCGGTACCCAAATCCGGTCCGATACTGTCACTGATGCACCTAGGACTTGTGCATGTACTTCCCACCAAGTTTCATCCTGATCGCTCCACTCATAAGATTTCCGGTTCTCCCCTCCCCCCCCCCCCAATTCATCGGATCCGGCCCGGAATTGAAGTGAGACATGAGGTCTTTCAAGATATCAAGTTTCATTAAGATCCGATAACCCGTTCGAAAGTTATGCATGCCACTAATTTCCAAATTCCGCCGCCTCCCCCTCCCCCCACGATGGTGGCATCAAGCGAGTGAATCTTTTCAAGTTAATGAGGTCGGGTCCCTGATATGCCTGCCAAGTTGTATCGTTCTAGCCCACCTGGAAGTACATTAACTACGGATCACCGGAATTCTGGAACCCCCCTCGAACTCCCCCCACAGTGTCCGAATCCAATCTAGTTCTGTCAGTTATGTGTCTAGAGCTTGTGCTTGTTCTTCCCATCAAGTTTCATCCCGATCGCTCCACTCTGAGAGTTTCACAGGATTTCCGGTTCCCCCCTCTGACTCCCCCCCCCCCCCCTATTCATCGGATCCGGTCCGTACTTGAATTAAGACATCTGAGACACGATATCTTTCCAAATATCAAGTTTCATTAAGATCCGGTCGCCCATCCGAAAGTTATGCATGCCCCTATTTTCCGGATTCCACCAACTCCCCCTCCCCCCACGATGGTCGGATCGGGCAAGTGACTATTTCGAAGTTAGTTTGGTCGGTTCACTAATACGCCTGCCAAGGTTCATCGTCCTAGCCATTCTGGAAGTATGGAACTCGAGAACAGTGGACCGACCGACCGACCGAGAAGTGATCGGTATATGGCACTTGAGCGGAGTGCCATAAAAACTAAGCAAGTTATTAGGTACGTACACTGTAAAAAGTTTCTCCGAGAAAGGATTAAAGTTAACTGCAGTATTTGCTACTAGGATTAATCTTATCAGATTAATCTGAATTGGAAATAATCTTGTTCTTATCTCGGTAGAGACAATATTAATCCCAGTAGCAAATACTGCAAGATTTTTTTTTTACAGTGTAGTCACATTACGCCGGCGAGTAGGCGGCAGGCTCCCATAATTATTTTCTAATACGTCTTCCCCTAACAAGTGTCATATGAGCACTCACCACTTGTTATAAGAAAGACCCAGCATCACCACTCAAAGACAGCAGCTACCCTAACGTCCTTCTTTCACTTGAACAAGTAATTTTTATTAGTAACCATATCCAAATTTAATTTCAACAATTATAAAAAACACGTTTAACAAGATTTGATTAACAATTACTTACTGGACGGAATGGCAAGATACGGAAATGCGTCTTTACGTAAAGACAGCTCACTCGGTTGCATGAGCAGGCAATACTTTACCTACACATTCACCAAAACCGACACGGTAGCCGTTAGCTTGGCAGAAACCTAAAAAAATGTTTTATACTAAGCAATTGTCAGAAGAAATAGTCAAAGCACAAAAAAATAAGGTCAAAGGATTCGATCGTTCCCCCAAGGGGAACATTCCCTAGATTTCTTCATCCGGGCAATCGGGTTGTGGACTTCGGGTCTTCGCCTGGTCACGTGTAGAAAAAATACTACTAGAAAAAACTGGAAGTACAAATATGGAGGATATCCGTAAGGTGGCTAGCCGCGTTGGTTTGTCCCATAGAGAGCGATTTTTGTAGTTTGTTGTGTTTTTTCTTGTTTTGTTGCCATGACCCCAAGGGTTTTTTCGTGCAATAAATTCATTCATTCATTCATTCATGTTATTTATCCCTAGTCAACGCATTAGCCAGATCTGTTATCTCTTGGGCAGTCCAGATACCGACGAGAATATCAATGCTATCTGAGGCCATCGACAGTTATGGTCCAAATATACTCTTTATTTCGAAATCCACCACCTTTTGAGTTTCACAGGGGATTTTTTTCTTTCGAAAATCCCCTGTTGCCAGATTCCTTTAACCCGCTAGGAAAGCGAAGAAGACATATGGGTCAGTCGTCCTACACAGGAACAACTGGACAAAGCTAATATTAGATCTAACGAATTTCCTATTTCCCGACAATTTTTTAGGAAATCATAGGGTATCCCGTCTCTAGCCTTTTGGGATTCCAAAAGCGTAAATCATTCGCACATTACTGAGGGGTACAAGCTATAGAAAACCATGCCCAAGGTTTAGAAACCTGTCGAGTATTTTCAATTGTACTAACACAGATTTTCACGAAAAGCTGGGGGAAAATGAAGCACTACTGATCTGTCTCGTCGACGCACGACTGTTAAGCAATGTGTACACATAGCCTGATAAGATTTGGCATCCGAAAAAAACGCATGCGTAACTCACGTCACTAAGGGAGACCGGTATGAAAAATCTTAGACAAGCTTAGACAAGGACGTCGACCAGTTCGGCATTTGGGAACAGAGTGGCCGTACCGTAGGACTCCCTACAAGACGATGTAGTTGGTGCAGAGACGGTTAATGAATTCAAAAAAGCTGTAGATGCCATTCATCTGGATGACACGTTTTCGGTCTCAGGATCTCATTTAGTTCGGTCTCATTTAGTTAGAATTCTGGTACCAATATTTGTCTCTAAATGAATTTGTGTTTTTTTGTGAAGTAAAAGGCATGAAAGCCTTTATGAGCTTTGTATTTGTATGCAATTCGTTGAAATTTTGGAGCGAAGGACGAAATTCGCCTCCGATTGCAGAGTGTGCTCGTACTTTTATACAAACACCTCGCTGGCCGCAAGTGAGAAAGCAGAATGTGTGAGGTGTGGATCGGTCTTACAACCAATCTTCTCCAGATACATTTTAGGCTTTCCTATGAGGCGTTTTTGGATTCACCGGTGAGCTCCCTAATGTTTTAACCCGTTTTCGGACACAGCACTGTCCATATTTTCCAGTACAACAGTATGGACTTACCAAAACCGGGTCGAGAGGCAGGTTCTAGTGAAGCAGATGGTGAAACAAACAAAAATCCTTATAAAAAAATATCAGACAGAAGTGATTAAAAAACCAAAACCAGGAACTACTAGGAAAGCGCTAATTGCTTAGAGGACCCCTCGCACTATTTGCTCTTCAACTTGCAGTATTTTAAAATATTTGAATACTTTAAAACTTATAGGCTGTGCTTTTAACAAATAACCCAAGATTTTGGCTATTTTAAGCCTTTTCCGAGACCCGTTGACTTACAGAAAAAAAAGGGAAATGTACCGGTCTTTCTGATGGAATAACTTCTCGCAGACAACCATCGACAGCGTGATACACATCGAAGGTAGCAAAAAACGGCAAGTGAGAAAATCAGCGTGGTTTTGTCAAAGGGATTAGAATGTACCGTAGGAAATTGGTGTCTCCGGGTTCAGAAATATATGGAGTGATTATAGAAGTAGGTTGGCGTTCGTATTATAGGTAAGACAGGTCCTTTAATAATAAGCACGGTTTTGCGCGTGGTCCACACTTTGCCTTTTCTCCGCTGTTAAGTGAACAGTGTGCGAATTCCTGCCACACGAATTCTGAAGTGAATATGACGCAATCAGACAAGAATTTACGGAAGTGTAGAATTTCTGCCAACAAACGAGTCCCGGAAATGAGTTGGACCGAACGTGAGAATAGCTACGCAAAAGACAGAAAACCATGGAATCTAACTATGCTCGTGAACCGTCAGAATAGTATTTTTCAGATTCAACCAGATTTTTGCGGCTTTGTCTCTTCTCTTCGTTTTTTGTTTATTATAGTCCCATTTTGTTAGGTAAATAGTTATCCACAACCTCCTGTCCCAAAACATAAAACCCCTTTTTGGAATCCCAAAACGTAAGTGGATGGATATCCATGACATCGCAAATATGTCCGTCTGTCTGTAAGCACAATAACTCTCGAACGGAATGAGATATTTTGATGAAACTTGGTGTGAAGATTATTTGGCCAAGTTCGTAGATGGGCTCTGTAGCCCTAGATTTAGGGGTGGGGGTCCAAATTAAGGGACAAACAAAATATTTTTAAACAGCTAATGTGATAGTCGATTTTGGGGTAAGAAGGCATTCTGAGCACGATGGTGAAAACCATTTCTCGCCGGACAAGTAGTTCGTCCAGAATTCGGCAAAAACCGGAAAGTTGGTTAAAAGTAAAAGTTTTATCTAAAGTTGATTAAATGTTTGGTTTAGGGGTAAGAAGACATGCTGAACACCATGGTGAAAAACATTTTCTCGCCGAACAAGTAGTTCGTCCGGAATCCAGCGAAAACCGGAAAGTTGGTTAAAAGTAGAAGTTTCATTTGAAGTTGATTAAATGTTCGATGTAGGGATAAAGGACATGCTGAACACGATGGTGAAAACCACTTTCTCGCCGAACAACTAGTTCACCCAGAATCCGGCCCAAACGGTAAAATTTGTTAAAAGCAAAAGTTTGATTATAGATGACAGATTATGGGGTAAGAAGAGAGGCTGAGTCTGTATATGACAATCGTTTTTTACCCGGACAAATAATTAGCCTGGAATCCGGTTGTCAGTCAAAGTTTTATTTAAAGCTGATTAGATGTTCTTTATAGAGATAAGGAGATACGCCGGATTCGTTTCTGAATTTTCTTTTTTTGCTGGACTAGTTGTTCGCTCGGAATTCGGACGAAACCGGAAACTTGGCAGAAGTAAAGCAGGAAGTCTTGGTCAGTATCGTCAAAATAGATATGGCTTATAGAGGTATATCTGAACTTGGTTTTCTCTGATGATTAGCCTGGCGAAGACTGGATCTGGCGAAGATAAGTCCCAATTGTCTGAATGATTTTTTATTTTTGGGATCCCATCGACACCTTTGGTCTGGTTATGATCTGTTCTCGGTTTGGGTTTTGGAGTGAATAATGTAATCAGGAAATTTCGACATGAACTTTCGCCAGAGTTTGTGGGTTAAAACTACCACTTGAGGTAGTGATGATTACTGCAACTAGAAGCGTTCTTACCGTAGTTACTACGCATGCCGTTACGGCTTCTGGCTGGCGTCAAGGCCGGAACATATTTTTCTACTTTCGACAAAATCTCATGCCACGGGGTCCAGACCAATCACATTAAAGAGATCTGTAGCTTATACCAGGCTTACTACGCTCCCGTGCATGGTAAGCAAATGGTTACTCTTAGTTACTATTTCGACTGGAAAGGTCAGCGTAGTAACATCTCACGCGCTTGGAACGAAAATAGTAACTTCTAGTTCCTGTTGTTAGAAGGGTGGAATACGCTTTGTTTCTGACTGAAAAAAAAAACTGAGACAGGGAGTACAAGGAGTACAAGGTTTATGGTTGAGACAGCTTTTCCACCCTCAACAGAGAGGCGCTCTGGAAGGCTACGCTGATTGCCCTTACCTTTAATAATGACTTCATCGTGATCGCTCAGGAACTTGCGCACCGATCCGTCATCCAAGGGAATTTCCTTCGAGCCCCTCCAGCTAAGCTCAAGCATTGATCCAAACTGATGGGGTTCCTAAAAAGGTTGACATCCCTTAGAAAAGTGGAGTAAGGTATGATAAGCCTCGTGTTTTCTAACCAAGTCTTGAAGAATTACTGACTATGGCCAAGGGTCCATCGTAAGGGCCCACAACGTATGCTTTTCACGATAGGTGGCAGTGTTTTGTGGTAGGTCTCACAGAATCTTCCTCGGAAAAGTAGACCGGACCTGGAATTCAGAAAATGTCGAACGCCAAGTGAGCCTATCGACTACGAATATTACACATTCCTTTAAAGCATACGTAGAAGACTGCCAGTAGATGCATTTTCTATTCCAATATTCTAGTATACGTGACTCCTCTGTAAATCTACTGTGTTTCTGAAATATTAGTTGCGTTTTTTGATCCGAATTCTCAGTTCCGAATTCTCGCTTCTGAATTCTCGATTCTCGTACAAATTACCATTTTTGCTCCTCTGACCATTCTCGCTTTTGACAAGAACACTAATTTTGCAACTCTCCGCAACCCGGTATACGTGTTATTGCATATTCAACGGCCACACTCAGTTGACCAATCAGGGAGGAGAACACAGACAGGAGAATCGAAAATTCACCATCTGTGCAACTTCTCGATTCTGCAGAATCGCGAGGCTTTCCCCGTTCTCGATTCTGGCAAAACCGCAAAAAAAGGAGAATTCACTTCATCTGATTAGTCCAAAAACGCGAAATAGGAGAATTCGGAGGAGAATTGCGAGGAGAATTAGGATCAAAAACGCAAATATTATAAATCCGTCCCGACTGTTTTCAGCCTTGTGGCCGCGATGGTTTTGACGAAAAACACGGAAAAACTTGCACAGCCGGTATTTCTGACAAGTGAGCTCTTTCGAAGCAGAACGCAGGAACCTGATCCGCAACGTTAAAAGCCAAACACGAAAAATGGTATGTGACCCTGGTATATTGACATCGACTAAAAACAACGTTATTAAAACGGTGGTAGATTATGTGAGTGGAAATTTAAATAGAAGGTAGTTTATGTATGTGTCCTAGGATCATTATGTTTTCAGTGTATTAATATATTTGTATGCCGTGTGTATAAAAATCTCTGTATGGTCCATTGAGGCTAAATAAACACTATTCTATTCTATTCATAGTGCCGTTACAGTGTGAACACACGCTCAGGATCGGGAGCTCCCGGACGGGAATTCCGTCCCCGGATTTTCTGCACCATCATCACTTCCATATGGAAAATTTGAAATTTTTTCAACTTGATGATGAGACTGCAGCAAATCCGGCCGGGAAATCCTGATCGTGTATTCGCACCATTAGGGTCAATAAAACTAACATAGGAGGATTTATTCAAACAATGTTTACAACGGATACGTCAGCTATGATTTTTCATCAGCGATATTTCGGCCCTTCTTGGCAAGGGTCCTCGTCAGGCTGTCAATCTTCTTGTTCAACTTCGGGGAAGGAAACACACCTGTAATCACCTGTAATGATTACAGGTGTGTTTCCTTCCCACCTGTAATGATTACAGGTGTGTTTCCTTCCCCGAAGTTGAACAAGAAGATTGACAGCCTGACGAGGACCCTTGCCAAGAAGGGCCGAAATATCGCTGATGAAAAATCATAGCTGACGTATCCGTTGTAAACATTGTTTGAATAAATGTTTCAAAGTCAGCTTGGGCTCAAAGAACGTTTAACATAGGAGGTCCGAAGTCTCGAACAAGAGCTGTAAGCTCATATGACGCTTGCACGGGTTGAGATGTATTGGCTGATGAAAAGCACTTTTCGACTGTGCGGTTCAGACACTTACTTTAAAGGAGCTAGAGAAAAACTATTTTTTGGTGAACTTGGCTGTAATGATACGCACTTTAAAGGCGCTAGAAATTCATCTATAGGCAAAACCCTTGTGGCAAAAACGTTAGCAGGCTCTTAGGGATCATTGATATATACCGTTTGGTCAAAAGTATTTTTTCTCAACTTTTTGGTTAAAATGCGCACTTTAAGGGTGCTAGAATTTTTTTTTTTTTTTAGCAAAACCCCTGTAGCACAAATGATCATGGGTTGTGATGTACCGTTTGATAAAAAATAATTTTCGACCTTGCGGGGAAGATGCGCACTTTAAGGGAGCTAGAACTTCATTTGTAAGCAAAACCCTTGAGGCAAACATGATAATGCATATTTTACTTAAAAGTATTTTTCTTAATTTGCGGTCATGGTTGGTACTTTAAGGAATGGTCGGATTTGGGGAGTGGCGATTTTTACGCCAATCTTATCGAATTTCTAATATTCCCGCCAAGTTTCATCGTCCTAGCACTGGAAGTACCTTTACTCGCAATCACCGTAATTCCGGACCCCCCCCCCCTCAAACTCCCCCCACATTCGCCAGAGCCTATCCGATTTCGTAAATGATTTATCCGGAGCATCTGTTTGTTATTCCCACAAAGTTCCATCACGATCTCTCCAGTCTAAACCGGTCACGTATCCCCCCCCCCAGTTGTTGTCGGATCCGGTCCGGAAATGAACAAGATCACCTGAGACATGTCCTCTATTCAATTACAAAATTTCACTCAAATCCGATCACCCGTTCAAAAGTTACGCACGACTCAATATTCCAGATTCACCCTCCCTCTGCTCTCCCCATTATTATCGGATCGAGTATTTACAAGTCAGTTGGATCGGGTCCCTGATACGCCTCCCAAGTTTCGTCGTGAAAATCACCAGAACCGCCATCACCGAAATTCCGGGAAACTCCCCTCCCCCCCCCCCCCCCCCCAAGTGTCCGGATCCAGTCCAAATGTGTAAACGGTTTATCTAGGCGCAGATGCTCGTTATTCCCAGCAAGTTTCACTCCGATCCCTCCATTCTAACCGTTTCCCGGGATTTCCGGTCTCCCCCCCCAACTCCCCCATAGCTGTCGAATCCGGTCCGGACTTCAAATGAAACATCAGAGATATGTCGTATATTTAGGTATTAAGTTTCATTCTAATCCGATCACCCGTTCGAAAGTTACACACAACTCAACATTCAGGAATCCCGTGCCCTCCCCCCCCCCAGATAATCGGATCGGGAAACTGATTATTTCCAGGTTGGTTTGGTCGGGTCCCTGATATGCCTGCCAAGTTTCATTGTGCTAGCACACCTGGGAGTACCCTAACTAAAAAAAGTGTGACAAAAGCTTTAACCATATACCAACCCCATTCGACCTGCGATTACACTAGCTCTCTCCGCCGCCGCTCACAGATATAAGCAGAGAATGACGTCATCCACGTGCAGAGCTATACTAGTGTGAAGAAAGGGGTAGGGGTTTGACAAAAACTACTCAATTCTCAGGATTCCTCCGCCCTCCACTTCCCCCCAGATGGTCGGATCGGGAATTAGTTTGTCCAGATTAGTTTGAGCGGGTCCCCGATATGCTTGCCAAGTTTCATAGTCCTAGCACATCTGGAAGTACCCTAAATCGCAAACGCCGGACTGACCGACCGACGGAAAAGTGATCGGTATATGGCACTTGACCGGTAGGCAAGTAGAATAAAAAGAGATGGATCGAATGATTAGGGTCGTAGAGTGAAGCAGGGGCAGTTCGGTCAGAATAAAACCAGAATACATACTTGATCCAGTCGATATGAACTTTAAAGATTCTGGTTTTCAACGAATTTAAGAAACCTGTGGAAAGTTTATTTAATTTGCGTCGTCTCGACCAGACGTAGGCTTATTGCTTGAATTCCGAGCAAAATATTTTGGATTCCGGACAGTGGAAACTTTATAAGATTTGCGCCATCTTTGTCCAGATGAGGGTTACTGCCTGAATTCCGAACAAAATAGTTCGGATTCCGGCCGAACTCGAGAAGTTGTTTACTCCGGACTTCGGGTGTGGAACGGAGAAGACAAGAAACCTCTCAGCCGATCCAAACAGAAGGCTGAAAGATCTGACCAGCTCTTTTACACACTCATAGACGGGAACCTAAACAGTTTAATTTTGCCATCGAGTTTCGCCACCTTCTCGGCAAGGAATTCTATCCAAGGGAACAAGCAGCAGGAAACAGCATTTTCTGGTTTACTACTACAATATCTACCTCCTCTTTAACTCCATTAAATACTTTGAGTTCCTGGTATGATGGAGGAGGGCGGGGGGGGGGGGGGATTTTAGGAAGAAAACCTTCAAGTGGGGTAACAATTGCCTTCTTCTGGATATAGATTGCTTACTAGCAGTTTTAGCAGCAATTTCCTCGGACGGAAATGACAGAGGGAGCAGATGTTACAGTTTAACCTGCCTTTTGTAGGATGCTTGGTGGGTTTTTCAGGAAGAAGAAGAGGATCATGCGGAAAAGCAATTTCTTTGTTTTATATGCTGTTCTCATCTGGATTTTCGTGTCAGCACCCGGGCAGCGAGAACCGATCTTAATGATCTTCTAATAATGCCAGAACAATCAGTCGCGCATTATCTGAATAAACATTTGCGATGAGTGGACGAGGGTTCTTACCGGTCCACTGATAGTTCCTGACGCAAGCAGATCACCAACGTTCATGTTGCAGCCAGACGACGAGTGATGAGCCAACTGCTGCTTCATGGTCCAGTACATGTACTTAAAGTTGGAGCGACAGACCGTAGTCTCTTTCTCGCTGCAGCTTGCTTAAAAAAAAAAAAAAATCTTGTTACACTTTCAATAGCCCATGACCCGCAGACAAAACTATAAGTTTCCAAGTAGGTCTATCAAGGATTCAAGGCTCCTTTACCTCGTGTGCTTTTGGTTAGGTCTGGGCGCCTGTGCTTCGCATTCAGCAGGTGTTTATCCTCTTTCTCAAATGTCCTCGAACAGGAATTTCGTGCGTGGTTGGAAGTTAGCCATCCAATTTTCCTTTTTCCAACGAGAAAACAAATTGTTAGCAGTAGGATGAATGTTAGAGCTTACGTTTTATGGCAACTTGTAGGTTGATATCAAAATTGTAGTTATCCTCATGTCGAAGATGCTTCATGGGTACAGGGTCTTGCGGGAAATTGTCTACCACAAAGGGTTTCAAGGCATCCATGGTGACGATCCAGGGAGAAATAGTTGTACCCAGATTCTTGGCCAAGAATGGTCCAAGTGGTACATACTCCCACTTTTGAATATCTCGAGCTAGAAAAGAGAAAGAAACTAAGCTTCAAGCGTTCCTCCAGTTTATTTCTAGTGGCATCTGAGAAACAAAATTCCAACATTTTTTTTCAGTCCCAGCGCGATATGAGCTCGCAGCTCTTGTTTACTTCTTAGGATTGCAGGTTTTCAGGAATCAGCACGTCTCTTGACGTGAAAACTAGCCTACTTTTGTCTGCCATAAATGCCGAACAAATATACTTTGTATCTACTTTACCCTGAATCGCCCCTTTCTTTTCGCCAGACAGCTCTAGGTTTTATAGGTAATCTTGGGATCCAGAGGGGCACTTTTATCAACAGTGTCCCCACAACTCTTCACTAGTTAGACAAAGGGTGCGTCATTTAGTTGGCGTTTGAGGCTTGGAATTTTGGGAGGGTTGAACCATGTTAAAAGCTAGAATTTGCATCGGAAGTAGTTAAATTTTGCCAGAAAATAAGACGGATTCAAAAATTTCGCCTGCGACTCCTTAATTAATCCTGGGTACAGCCTTTAACGACGTTGTCACTATGCAGTAATGCCGTTTTTTGCGATTAGTCCTGTTAGCAAAACTGGAAAGGTCTTCCAAAGGTAAAAGGCTAGTGATGAAGAAAAAAAAACAGCGGAAAAGCACGAAAACGCGCCAATTTTTCTCTTTAGACTTGTTTGTATATATTTTACGTTGTAGCTTCATGAAGGCAACTCGCTCTGTGTTTAGATCAGGTACCGATTCGGTGAATATTACCAAGTTCACCCCCCCCCCCCCCCAATGAAGAAAGGCTCGGGACGCCCCTGGGAAACAATAGCCAAGAAACAAAGCATTGCATGCTGGAAACTGTGAGAAACTTAAGGTGAACGTCATTTGTAATAACAGGAATTCGCTAGCGCAATAGCCCGCCCCACAGCAGTTCCTAATGCCTGTATATCAGACAAAAAGAAAATGAGCACCGCAGGCGAAATTTTGTAAGTAGGCTATGACTCTTTTCGAATCGAAAATACCGCAATGGCTAACTTACCACTCCAGTCATTCACTAGTACCATTCCGAAAATATAATCATCCATCTCTGAAATCGGGATGGTGTCTCCCAGATTCGAGCTCTTCCCCACGATGAAAGCAGTTTCCAGCTCGAAGTCGAACAATCTGCTCGGTCCGAAAATGGGAGGCTGGTCATCTTTCGGCTGGGTCTGACCATTTGGTCGCCTTATTGGGGTGCCACTGACGACAACTGACGATGCTCGACCGTGGTAACCAACTGGGAGGTGTTTCCTTGAAACAAAAGAACATAAAGGTGATCCTCAGAAAGAAGAAGTAAACGTCTCCTTAGCGACTCGAAAGTGCGATTCCGGCGGTCTGGAAAGCTCCGCGAGCTTATGCTAAAAGATTGGGCCGACGGAACCTATCTTTTAGCTCCCAGGATGGCTGCTATGAGATGGACCACCAGGAGATGGAAAGCACCACAAATGAAGGAGTCGTCACAAGAGGCATGAAAAGAATTTTTGAAAGGAAGAGCAAACAGACTGAGGACACTACAGTACAAGAAGGTCAGTCTGTTGGAGAACGGATCATCACAAACATGGAGAAAATGGTGGACGGTATTTCCCATCTCTTCCAAAAAAGCCCAGAAGGAACGCAAAAAACAGTATTTGAAGAACCAGATGATCTGGACTCAACGAACTCATCGCAGCACTCTATCTTGGCAAAGAAGACAAAAACGTCCACCCCCCCTCTGGGTAGCAAAAACGTGGAATTTCGAAGCGAAAGCGATGAAGAAAGCACTGAGACAAGACAAGAAGGAGAACGTTCTGAAACAAAAAAGTAATGACGATCAACCTAAACGGCCTTAAACAAAAAGCCAGACAGAAAGCTTTTAAGACGTTTTTAATAAATGAACAAATTGATGTTGCTTTCGCGCAAGAAACGGACACAGACCATCTAGAGAATCTACGGCCAGATTTTCTGTTTCAAACCAATACGGAAATTGGAGGAGGAAGCGTTGTAATAATATACAGAAAAGGTATTAATGTAAAGAACGTAAGGACAGACGGGAAAGGCCGGATAATAGAGTGTCAAATTGATAATATTCAGTTCGTTAATATTTACGCACCTTCTGGGTCCAGTAAGAGAAAAGAAAGAGAAGATTTTTTCGAGGGAGAGCTGGCTCCTTTCTTAATCCATAAGGCACAGCTTATTCTGATGGGAGACTTTAACTGCGTCATAAATAAAAAAGACGCTGATTTAACGAGTGACATATCTTCCAAGGCATTACAAAGACTAGTAAAGGGTCTTGATCTACACGACGTATGGGAGGAAAGAAAGGGAACGAAAGATTACACAAGGGTAAACTGGAAAGGGAAGGGGGGAGGCTCCCGACTTGACAGAATGTATGCAGCAAAAGAACCGATGTCCATGGTGACCGAAATTCAACACCTATACACACCACTATCTGATCACTTCGCAGTGGTTCTTAGTTTTAAAGAAGGCGAACAAATAGAAAGAAGAATTACAAAAAAGACTATATGGAAAATGAATACAAATGTTCTAAAGAATGAAGAAATGCGTAAAGTTATATCAGGCCTTGTGGAAGAGATGAAATTATTACCAAATGAAGATACAGTATCGTTCTGGGAAATAACAGCGAAAAGGAAAATAACGGAAAATGCAAAAACGATATCGAAAGATTTATATGGGATGGAGAAAAAGCACTTGGAGCACCTTCACAAGGTGCTTTACGCACTGAAACACGAGATAAACAACGGCAAGGAAGTAAATGAAGAGTTTTTTGAAGTACAGAATGAGATCAAGCAAATAAATGAAAAAATAGCAAGTGGAATCAAGGTAAGAACGAAACTTGACCAGTTAATTCAAAACGAACAGTTAACAACGACGATTATTTGTAAAGAAAAGAAGAAAATGAATGCAGCCAGTATATCTAGGGTCAGAACAAAATCAGGAAGGTACGTTACAGGGAAAGAAGAGATACTGCAGGAAGCCCGATCATTTTTTCAAGAGGTTTTACAGAAAGAACAGGAGGAAACGACGGAAGACGTAGAAAAGCTCGAAGATTTTCTATCGAATATTTGCATTAATAAAGTCACTAACGAGCAAAACAGAACGCTATGTAGAAACATCCAACCTGAAGAAGTATTGAATGCTATAAATCAGACCCACAATGGGAAGTCGCCAGGACTCGACGGAATCCCTTACGAGCTATTTAAAGACCCACTTTTCAAGCCAGATTTTGCAGTAGTCCTGAGTTCACTATTTAACGCGGTGCTCTGCCAGAAAGGTGAGATGAACACGACAGGAGTTATAAAACTCATTCCCAAAAAAGGGGACCTAGAAAATTTAAATAACTGGAGGCCTGTAACACTAACGCAATGCGACTACAGGCTTCTCTCTAAAATGCTATCGAACCGACTAAAGGAAGTATTGCCAACAATCCTTAGCAAAAACCAGAGAGGAGGAGTCGATAAAAGAAAAACATCGGACATCCTTAACTGCATACGTGACCTACTTCTATATCTACAAAAAAAGAAAGGGAAAAAGAACCTTCGAATGAGATTATCAGCATTTGACATACAAAAAGCGTTTGACAGAATCAGGAGAGTCCTGCTGTTCATCGTCATGGAATTCTACGGTTTTGACCACAAATTTACAGAGTGGATAAAGATATTATACACCAACCCAACTCTAGTCATAGCAATTTCGGGAGTAATCTCGGAAACATTCACAGCAGCTACAGGTCTACGGCAAGGGTGCCCTTTAAGCTTATTACTTTTCGAGCTATATTTTGACCCTCTCCTAAAATATCTAGAAAAAGAACTCAGAGGAATTAAAATGATAGACGAAACTTTGAAGGTCAAAGGTTTCGTTGATGACTTAAGCACTTTCACCGTTGACGATAGTGACCATCAAAATGCAATTCTAGGCGCTGCGAAATACTGCGAAACCTTTAAGCTAAAACTGAACGGTGACAAATGTGAAGTTCTGCTTTTGACAGAGGAAGAACACAGCATCAAAGCACCGAGCTTACACGGGCTACGAATATCACAAGAAATTAGGATACTTGGTGTCTGGTTTTCGAAAACATGGCAGAAGACGGAAGCGCAAAACTGGCAGAAAGTTACGACCAATCTAATTGCTTCAGTCCAGTATGGGCAAAACCGGAAACTGACGATTTTCCAAAAAGCTCAGTACATTAACCAATACTGTCTTCCGCTCGTATGGTATTTTTCCAATATATCCCAAATGACAAAAACAACAAGGAAGAAAATAGAAAAGATCTTATATGGTTTTCTATGGCAAGGTAAGTACCCACCAAAACTTAAGATGAGCGACTCGTACCTATGCAAAGAAGAAGGCGGTTTGCAAGTCACCCACCTTCAATCCAAAGCTGAAGAGATGTTTGTAAGAGCGCTAGCCGAAGGAATCATGGGCAGAGAAAGGTCAGTGCTAATGTCATGGAAGCTGGATCCAAGAAAATGTCCTCAGCAACTCAAGAAAGGTTTTGCAAAGATAAAAGAAATTGAAGAAAAAGGCTTAATAAATTTCCAAACAAAAATAATAGCAAAGGAAGAACTGAAAATATATTATAAAGAAAGCATGGATGTACCCCAGATAAAAATCGTGACTGATGGCCAAACAACAATAGAAGAGCTTGCGATAACAACACGGCTACTACACTCGTCTATGTTAAAGCCAAGAGTGAAAGAGCACATGCTCTATCAAATTCATAATATTCTTCCCACTGAAGAAAGGAAACACAGAATCTCGCCTACATCAACACAAGGGAGGTGCACATTTTGCGGTGAAATTGAAACAATAAGACATTTCGTGATAGAGTGCAAGGCGAAGGAGAAAACAGTGGGAGAATTAGAAACTCTTTTAAGAAAGATAAACAGATATAGCCAAGAATGGAAGATTGATAAACAGATTTTCTACAAGGATATTGTTAAAGGTAAGATAACACCTGAGAACAGGACGACAGCTTTTTTAATAGGAACATTTTGTTATTACAGTTGGAAAGGAAGAGGTAAAGAGGATAATCTAGAAAAAATTATGATGATGGTTAGGACAGAATGGGAGAGTTTAAAAAAAATTAAGAGTGAGAAAAGAAGAGTAGAAACATATTTTTTAGTATAATGTAATATGGAAAAATGGAAATGAAAACGGAAATGTGATGGTAAGAGATGAAGTTTGAAATTATTTAGTTTCTTTTTTTGTTTTGTTTTGTATGGAAATATGTATAGTTTAGAGACAAACGACGTAGATTGGTGGTAAAGAAGTAAGCAATTATTTGTGTGTTTGTAGTTTTGAGAGGAATTACTGGAAAGTTTTTGGTTTATAAAAAATTTAATTTTTACGAAATGCCCAACAACGCAAGGCCCAGTGATTGTGTTGAGTTGTTATGTTTCTGTTTTGATATAAATATATATTGTGTGTACCCAATTATATGTAAATTACGTTATGAATTGTAAATTGTGTATTTAATGGTTGATTATTTTAAAGTGATATTGTTATTAAGTTTTAAGGACGGGAAGAGCCCCTTGCAGTCGTGGGTATTTCGTGTTTTTTTGTTTGTTTGTAATTTTCCAGTAAATTAGTTTTTATGTGTTTGAAAAATGAGTTTAAAAAAAAAGATTTATAAATAAATATGGTCGTGATAAAGTAAACTAGTCAAGTTTGTTTCCAAAAATGCATTTTGCGTTTTATAGTATAATTTAAATATTGTGTGGAGTTGGAAATGTTTTATAGTTGTTTATAGTTGGAAAGATATATTTGTCCCTTTATGTAGTTTTTTTCCCCTTATATGTATGGTATTGTAAAATCTTTCTGGTTTTATTTTTTTATTTTTCGTAATTTACAATAGTTTGGTTGGGAGTAAAATTTCAATTTATGGTTGAGGTTTGTAGGACAGACAAAAATAAAAATAAAATGTCTTAGGGGGGAAGAATAGTAAATACAATACGGGCTTATTTTCAAAAGTTAAGTGACGTAAATAGTTAAAAATGGGTAAAAATAGACTAAATTAACGTCACTGAGGGAAGGAGGAGTAGCCACAAAAAGTACGAAAGAAGATTTTTTTTTCTTTTTTTTTACGTAATATAAAAATAAAGTAAATTATGGCTACGGGTATTTAAATTAAAAAAAAAAAATAAAAAATAAAAAAAAAAAAAAAAATGCGCAAGCTGTTCTTGCGACTTCGGCTAAAATTCGCTTCGCTTTCCATAGTTGTTCTTGCGCTCCGCTAGTTTACGCCAGCACTTGGAAAGCGAATCCACTTCGCGAGTGGAGAGTTACCTCATAGGTTTCGACATACACTGTAAAAAGTTTCTCCGAGTAAGGATTAAACTGCAGTATTTGCTACTCGGATTAATCTTAACTCTAATGAGATAAGATTAAACCGAATTAGAGATAAGATTATGTTTTCAGAGACAAGAAAGATTTTTTTTTTTACAGCCTAGCTGTTGCGGTAGTTTCCGCCTCAAGGAAAGTTGAACGGAAAATCCCTTCTACCAATCCACCCGTGGCCTCTTTTTCAAGACCGCTATCGAACTGAAACCTGGTCATAAGTCTCTGACCGATTGTTTCCCCAAAAACTATAACTAATGGCGCACCATTACTCTGCACAGTCACATCACTCATCGTAACCATTGTCATCGTTTTCTTCTGGGTCTGAAATTTATCTCTTCTAAAATCTCTCGAACGAATGACTGAAACTTCGAGTTTAACATAAAAGCCAACCTATTTTTGTGTCATTTAACTGAATACGCCGAATAATTTGGATTTTGCTAAGCAGAGGCGTTACAAGCCAAAATGTTTTTGGATTATTGACCGACTGGCTTGTCATTTTTACCGACTATTTCTGCAGATAAAAACGACTATTACTGAGAAAACAACTGCGTTGAAAAAAATCGGCTGATTTTAAGAAAAACTACTATTTAAGAAAAAATGGACCATTTTTATGACAAACCGACTGTTTAAAAAAAAAATTAACTGTTTTTACGAAAAATCACGGCGCTTCGTGCCGACTCGGCTATTTTCTACCGACTGGCCAACAAAATTGAGAGGGGGGGGGGGGGGTCCCCCCCCCCCGTCGGGACGCCCCTGCTGCTAAGGGATTTTTTTGTTTCCCATTATATGATCTAGTTATCAAGTTCAGAGTACCTGCGGCCGTCTCCACAACCCAAACTCTACTATGACGCGGGAAAATTTAATCTCAACATAAACGCGGCTTTTCAGTGGGTATGACTGCATAGAGCCCGAAAAAAAAAAATTCATAAACCTTTCTGGTAAGGAATCCAACACAGATACAAGCGCATGAAATTCCACTATTTGAAAATCGACTATTCGTGAACAACGAAGTAACGCATTTTCAGCTGGTCTTCAAGCCAATTTAAGTGATGGGTAGCTAGATTGTACGATCACAGCCCTTTTCAGTCAAACTTTAAACATCTCCTTCAAACGACTTTTTTGAGAAACAGCATGTAGACTCCGATAGTTGTAAAATTCAATAATTTTAAACAATTTTATTTTCGGCTTTCTTACTGTAATGACATGTCCTATGTTTTTTGCCTGAACAAAGAGATGTTGTCGAATAAACGAGATGATTATAATCGTCATGTCTCCTTCCTCATAATATTTTTGGATCCGCAGTTACAAACAAGCGAGAGGAAATTAGCGCCAATGATCAAATAGTATCCTATAACATTTATACATTAAAGGACACCTGAACTATGAAACCATACTTGAACACACCATGGAGAATGCATTTACAGACATGGCCAGGGACTGCATTCTTCGCCTGAGCGTGACGTTTTCAAAATAGGGATGTTCGTCTCTGGAGGTTTGCACATGCAGATTCTAAGACAAAAAGCGCAATTCATTCAAATCGTGTACTGCGCTGGCCGGGTCGTACTGGAATTTGTTCAGATAAACGTTTGGTCTTAACTGGTTAAAAAATATTCCAGAAGAAGGGTTGATTGGAGACATTTGTTCATTTCTAAAATTGTTTGGTACTGAGATAAGGGCAGATACAAAATGGAGCAAAAATCATAGCTTGGAAACACTACTTCGTATTTGGATTGGGTTTTCTGCAGGCAATGTTAACGGAAGTCATACAGATAGGGACGATACTTGGTAATCTTCATTCAGGTGTCCTCTAATGAAGTGGCTCAATTATGTTTCGTGCCAGCTTTTCCCTACAGTCCCTTGGAATACTGGGATAGTGAAATTGTATGCAACGTAGCTCACTTTCTAGGGCAATGCCAGGAGTCCCCCTTCCTAGGTCAGGTTGGGAACTGTGAGCTCTTCCCTGATATTTTGACGTCTAGAGGTTAGAAAATTGTTGACAGACTATAGGGCAATTCTGGCGGTATGGAAAGCTCCGCGAGCGCCAGCTGTTCTTGCGACTTCGGCTAAAAGTCGCTTCGCTTTCCAAAGCTGTTCTCGCGCTCCGCTAGTTTCCGCCAGCACTTAGAAAGCGAATCCACTTCGCGAGTGGAAAGTGATTTTGGAAAGTCAGCGAGAAGTTGTAAAGGTGCAACTGAGGCTCAGCGACTTTTTGCTTGGTCTTGCGCTCGGCGAATTCTCGCTTTGCTTTTCGGAAAGCGAATCCAAGAGATCGCCAGAATCGCCCTTATATGATGGAGAAATTAAATAGGCGGTAGTCACTTATGAAGAGTGAACGACTATGATGGTATTCTATTTTTCCGTATTATGGGCTAGTGACTGTTTATGGCTGCCCGTTTCCAGATAAACCCTATTCTATTCTTCCTCACCAGTTAGGCATCAGAGCATTGGCTTTTCCTCTGAACATTTCTCCTACATTCGTTGCATGATGAATACTTGAATAGAAGTCAGTGTAATCGCCAATCGTGACGGGAAGGTGCATCACAGCATCTGCCTGACGAATCAATGCCCTAAGAGAGAAAAAAGTATCTGATCCGTCCTGCTGGAAACCAAACAGAAACAACAGGAACAAAAAATCAGCGGAGCTTAATACTGATTTTTATGGCACTTGAGCTTACTCAAGTGCCATATAGCGATTGTAATTTCTGTCCGTCAGTCGGTCTGTCGGTCTGTCGGTCCCGGTTTTGCTAGTTCGGGCACTTCCAGATAAGCTAGGACGATGAAACTTGGCAGGCATATCAGGAACTGGACCAGATTAAATTAGAAATGGTCGATTCCCCGATCCGACCATCTGGAGGGGAGTGGAGGGAGGGGGAATCCTGAAAAATAGGAAAAATGAGATATTTTTAGCTTACGAACGGGTGATCGGATCTTAATGAAACTTGATATGTGGAAGGAATGCGTGTCTCAGACCCTCCATTTTAAATCCAGACCGGATCCGGTGACATTGGGGGGAGATGGAGGGGGAAACCGGAAATCTTGGAAAACACTTAGAGTGGAGGGATCCGGATGAAACTTGGTGGAAAGTACAAGCAAAAGTCCTAAATACGTGACCGATATAACCGGAACGGATCCGCTCACTTTGGGGGAGTTGGGGGGGGGGGGGAGAAGTCCGAATTTGTAGTGATCCCGCGAGTTCCGTGCTTCATGATGTGCTGGGATGATGGAAATTGACAGGCATGTCTGGGACCCGACCAGATTAAATAGGAAATCGTCAATTCCCCGATTCGACCAGCTGGGGGGGGGGGGGGGAGTGGAGGGAGGGTGAAGCCAAAATTTGAGGTATTTTTAGCTTGCGAACGGGTGATCGGATCTTGATGAAAGTTGATATTTAGAATGACCTCGTGTCTCAGACATCTCACTTTAAATCTGGGCCGGATCCGATGACACTTGGGGGAGTTGGAGGAGGGAGCCGGAAATTTTGAGAAACGCTTAGAGTGGAGGGATCGGGATGAAACTTGGTGGGAAAAACAAGCAGAAGTCCTAGACACGTCATTGACATAACCGGACCGGATCAGGGCACTGTGGGGGAGTTGGGGTGGGGGTCCGGATTTCTAGCGATCCCGCGAGTTCGGCATACTTCCTGATGTCCTAGGGCGATGAAACTTGGCAGGTATGTCAGGGATCCAAACAGATTGACTTGAGAACAGCCGTTTCCCCTACCCGACAATCGTGGGGGGAGTGGGTGGATGGGGAGTCCGGAATCTAGTGGCGTGCATAACTTTTGAACGGGTAATCGGATTTGAATGAAACCTGTCTGGTGAGCTATCACCTCGGACGTTCAGTGTCACGTCCGGGTCGGGTCCGATACCTGTGGGGATGGGGGGGGGGGGGCTGAAAAACTCAAGAAACTCTAAAAGCAGAGGGATTGGGACGAAACTTAATGGATGGAACAAGCATTAGGCCTAGATGAAATTGACGGAGCCAGATGGTTTCGGGGCTCTGTGGGGGGAGTTGGAGGGGGTTTCCTGGAATTCCGGTAGTCGTGAGTTAGAATAGTTCCAGATGTAAAACGACAACGAAACTTTGCAGGCATATTAGCGACCGAACAAGAACCTGACACAACATACCCCTGGAAACTTCCGTTCCTAGATCCGAGTATTTTTTGGGGAACAAGAGAAGAGAAATATGGAAATTGGCTTCTATAAATTTCAAACGAGTGGTCTGATTCGAGTGAAACTTCATGGGTGATACGAATCGATGGCCTCGACATGTAAAACATGCGTTCGAACCATATGCGACCACGATTAGGGGAATTGGGGTTGGGGGGACTTTTGACATGCACAAAAACCAAACGGATGGACCGAATGAGATGCAAATTCGACAGTGCCGAGTTTATGCGGCCTAGATTTGTTATTTGGCGTCCGGGCCGGATTCGGCCAAGGTAGGGGGGGTACTGGAAACTTGCAGATAGGATATGCTCCAATTTCAGTAAAACTTGATGGACAGGAACAGGGAATTCAGAGATTGGGCCCAAACCGGCTCCGACAACGTTGGTGGGAGGGGGGGGGGGGTACCGGAACTTTCCAAAAATGCTCAGATTCGAGTGAAACTTGATAGATGGTATAAAAGAAGATGCTTTAGGTGGTGGATTTTTCTTATTCCGAACCAGACTCGGCCACGGTAGGTGGAGATAGAGTGAGTACCGGAAATCCTGTAGCACGTCTAGGGATCAAACAAATGGATTTATTGGGATGAAAGTTTGAACAGTTATGTGCATTTGCTGATGCCGGAACAGCTCAGAAACGAGTGAAACTAAACATCCAGATCCAGATAACCGGTTTTACGCATCTGTAGCATGAGACGCGAAAACTCTTTCGGAGTATAACGAACACGGAAAATAGTGAAATATGGCAAATATGGCTCGTACAAGTGCCATATGAGCTCGTAGCTCTTGTTCTACTAGCATGATGATTAAATTTAGTTGATCTTACTCATGCTATTGCTAGCAAGACCATAAAGAGAGTGTTCCACTTTTCTAACAATGGTAACTACTAGTTACTATTTTCGTTCCAACCTCGCAAAAAGTTACTACGCTGACCGTTCCAACCTTCTCCAAACAGTAACTATTTGTTTACCATGCTTGGGAACGTAGCAGCTACACATCTCTGTAACGTGATCGGTCGGATTTGCCTGTTGCAAGTTGGGTGGAACACGCTCAAAGATACGCTAGAATGAGCAAGTTCTATAAACTGCAGAACCTTCAGCGTTTGCCTGGTAGAAACGAATGGCGATATGCTGAGAAATAAACGGTCATGGTCTTTTGCGAAACGTTCTAACATAGATATCAGCACCAGCGAAAAGGTGATTCTAAACTCCGGACGGAAAAGCACAAGAGGACATTGACCTATTTGACCATTCAAATCTCAAATCTGTTCTGTCAGAAATCAGATCAACAAAGCTTTTAGCCGATACTTTAATTTTACCACAAACGGTAACTTAGTTTATATCTGATACAAAAGTGGCACCAGAACGAACAGATTATATATATTAACCGCCATTTGATAAAGCTAGAAATCATTCAGCCTTCAGTCCCTAGAACGGCATGACGATACGTTCGAGATCACTAGCTCACTATATTGTGAATGCGGTAATATTTGACTGAAAGGGTACAAGTAAGTAGCCTACTACAGATTTCCAACCTGCACTCGTCATCCTATAAGTTCAATATTTTGATGACAGCTAACAGACTACAAATAAATTTCAATCAGATAAAGTAAAAGCATATACACGCCCAAGGTACGTGAAAGCAAGAACACATACTCAGATGGAACCTCCCTCTCCCTATCTCTGTAAGATGATTATGCGGAGTCGAACATTTCCCCGTACCCTGTCCGCTGCGAACGAGCGGAGGTTAGTAGCTTCGCGCCGCATCACGTTTCTTTACTTCTGCAAATAGCTAGATCGCTGTGAAGCCGCCTTGAGGGAAAGTAAAAGTCGAAGCTGATTGGTTCTATGGACGCGCTCCAGAGCGGGTCAACGCGCGGAGTACTCCTCCTGCATTTTTTTGCTGTGCGATGAGCAAGGCGAATACGGAAGATGAGTAAACGGGTATCAATATCAGCTCAAAGCTAGAGTAAATGACTGTAGGTCCGCTCAGTTTTGTCGTGGTATTGGTAGTCGGTGTATGGGACTAAAGACGGAGGTTCTATCTGACTATATATTTTTGGTGAAAGTCACAACCATAGTTAGTTTTGAGATTTCTTGTTCAATTTGGTAGCAAAAACATGCACAAGCCTCTACAAACTAGGCCAGACAATCAAAATAAAAGTATTATGGGTAAACATCTGGGGAGATGGCAAGTGACTGTCTCCAAGCTGTGCCAAAACATTACCTTTCCCGAAGTTTTGTATCGTCTCTGAGAAGAGGGTTGTCCTTAGCTAAAATGTTCCTCAGAGTAGCACGAGCCTCTGTCCATGCCGGCTTTCCAAGGGCAATGAAGGGATTTAATGTTGCCTGGAAAAAAAACGTAAAGGAAATACTCACAAATATGCAATAACTGACTAATGTCTGATTCTGACTTCAAACTTGGCTAGTTATGGTATATTCTAGTTTGTTCAAAACTCGATTATTTACAGGGCCATCTTCATACATGAAGGCTGTAGAATAATACTTAATTAGGAGAGTTCAAACATCTGTGAGCTCGGCACAGATAGCCTATGTATGTTTTAGAAGTTCACCTTCAAAAATGTTCAATTCCCACATCTTTCCCATTCAAGTTTTCTTGGGAAACTAGAACTAAAACTAAAAATTTAGCAAGTGAAGAAGGGGAAAACTAATAATTATGAAAGCTCGAAACACAGGTCAAGAAAATCCTGACATAAAGGCTGAAACTCTCAAAAACTCTTCTGCTGCTAATAAGCTATATGTAGGCTAACATGCTGCATTCCACATTCATAGAACTACATAAAATAACCAAACTGGCAGAACATAGCCAGCAAACAGAATGGCATAAATAACATCTACTCTCAAGTCTATCTTACCTGCTCAAATACATGCTGAGAGGCTGCAAGAAGTGGGCCACCGAAGAGATGTTTCACAACAAGCAGGTCCAGAACGTATTCTCCAATAGCAACTCCTATGTGTCTTTCACTCTATAAAATAAAATAAAATAAAATATTACTTCGAACCTTAGCAGATGTTATGTTTCATATATATATAGATAACTGAGGCTATCATTGAAGCTCTGCAAAACCAGCAGTAGCACTATATGCTTGAATGTTC
Source organism: Branchinecta lynchi (assembly GCA_023053575.1). NCBI lineage: Eukaryota > Metazoa > Arthropoda > Branchiopoda > Anostraca > Branchinectidae > Branchinecta > Branchinecta lynchi. The sequence continues at coordinate 20,664,380 of JAKZAP010000004.1, read as the reverse complement.
AGTGTAGTCAAACTATCGGTTAAATGTTGAAGTTGTCAACCCATCGTAATCACACGGCTATCCTTCAGCGTTGAAAAAAAAGAGAATGTCGCAAGCAGGGACGAAATAGACTTTGACGGATGACAACTTTGAGCATTATCTATTATAACCTAGTTGATATTATTAAGCTATCCGTAACTTTTCAGGAACAAAATACAATAGATGCCACGTTACACTGTAAAACTTAATTCTCGGTTACAGCGATAGACAATCACCATAAACTATTCTAGCCCCTCAGTAAAATGACAGTGCTCTAGCAACCAATTCTTACTTACAAGTGAGAATCAAGAGCGTCACGACTGGGGGGGGGGAGCCCCCCCCCCCCCGAAAGCTGTCGCCCAGTCGGTAAGAAATAACCGAGTCGGCGCGATGCGCAGCAATTTTTCGTCAAAACAGTTGATTTGTTTCATGAAAACAGTTCGTTTTTCGGAATATTGGTCGATTTTTCATCAAAACAGTCGGTTTTTTCTGAAAATCAGTAGATTTTTTTCGAAACTGTCATTTTTGTTGTTGAAAACAGTCGTTTTTTCAGCGGAAAAAGTCGGTAAAAATTACCAGCCAGTCGGTAAATGCCTCGTCCCCCCCCAAAAAAAAAACATTTTGGCTAGTAACACCTCTGGTAAGAATAGGTAAGTAAGACATGGTGATAGACATGGAACCAAATTGTTCTTATCATCAAAAACACTGGAAACAAAATAGGTACACCAACTAGCAGAAGTTGCAAGCCCCTCATCGCCGAAAATGATTATGGTCTAACAGCTGATTGTTACTTACAAGTCCCTTACATGTCTCACAATCGGGATCCGCCTATTTTTTGTTTGAGTGTTTACCCTACCACTGAAGTTGTCAACCCCTTGAAACTTTCACATGATCAAAGAATTTCGCTCAGCGTTAAAAAAAAAAGAGAAGAAGGGAGTAAACTGACTTTGCAGACAGTTGAACTTTATCCTTTTTCAATTGTAGACGTTGTGACGAATACAAACTTGCAACATTATCTTAATCAATATCCATAGATGACACTCTACTAATTACTGCGAAACCACGTCGTTGTTTTACATTATCATTTGCATCCGTTGCCTAAAAAGTTAATCCTAAGTTTCAGTGATGGACCACAGAGACTAATTTTCTTACCCTCAGATTTATAGAATAAAATAAAATGTGTAGTAATTTACACAAGTTTCTAGTCCCTCATGAACCCCCCTAACAACCGATTCATAGACAAGGTACCGAATTGTTCTTACCACCAAATCCACCAGAAATAAATAATAGGTAGGCTACACCAACTAGCAAAAGCTGCAAAGCACTCACCCCCGAAGACCATCATGGTCTAACAGCCGACTGTTGCTTTCATGTCGTCAACATGTCTCACAATTGGGATTGGCCTATTTTTGGTTTCAATATCTACCTACCTTACTACTGAAGTTTTCAACCGCACAAAACTTTAAAAATGGTATATCTCATGAAGAAATTTTGTATAATGAATGAATGAATGAATTTATGACGCACTGCCCAAGGGCGTAAGTGCAGTAAAAAAGATAAAGAAATATAAAATAATCGCAAAAAAACTCAACAAATATTTTCCATAAAGGTTCACTAATTTAGAATCACGTTGATTGGAAACGTTGATAAAAAAACGGACGACATATACTTTGATCAGCTCCTCAAAGGCTATCCATCCTCCTTGAAAAAAAAATTCTACATGTATTAGTTCAAAAGTTGACTTTTTTGCCGTAGGCCAACTTTCTAATATCACCACTTAGAAAGATGAAAAGGAAAAGCTCTGATTTCTTTAGCAATAGAAAACTTGTCTAAGAGGCACATCTGAAACCATTTCTCTACCTCAATCCCAAGTGCAAAAATGGAATGATAAACTCAGCAGAAATCACAGACAGAACTGGGTAGAAACAATAGAGGGCAGCACTTTGGGAACCATGGGAAAATGCCGCTTGTTTGTTTCTGTAAATTTTTATATTTAGCGATCAAAGAAGATATATTGGTATAAAGTTAGTTTCCTGAGTAGTTGCATAACCTCCAACAAGAAAAACTATGTGGGTGTCCAGTTTGCTGTGTGGGATAAAAGAAATTGGTTTGGTACCCAATAAGAAATTTTACTGTAATGGGGTGGCTCCTTCTATCACAAATTCCTGACTTTAAAGACTATGCCAAAAACAGCTCCACTACGCCAAAAGCTGGAAACCCTAACACACTAAAAAATATTTGTTATCGATTGTTTTTTAAACTGAGTTGGGGTAGCCAATAAATAAAACGTTTCAAATCTAAGCCTATAACCAGTAGATGAATTTATGCTTTTTCTACCTTTTAACTCTGTTTTAAGGTCAAAATAACCTCTCTACCTTGCATATAAGAAAAGCATGCTTCTTTTGAAAATGCTAACTTATATTATAGTATAACTCACATTATAACTTGTTTTCCTCCGGAATTTGTGGGTAATAAATATATTATTATCACTAAAAGACTCTGCCCATGGGAGGCCATGTTAAAATGATATGCCCCAAATTTAATTTCAGCAGGAGACATTTAGGATGCTGGTGTTACATCCATTTGCTTCTTTGCACAGTCATCAATGAGAACAAATTATGAGAGAAAATGTGCATATGATGTCCATGTGCTTAGATAGGAGAATTCAATGGTATGATTATAAGTGGCCATTTAATCTTGGCACCCTTTCTATACAAGTTCATTTAGTAATTTATACTGTTTATAGCATGATTTTCTTGTAATAAAAAAAAGGTTTGGACATTTCTACTTATGGCCATTTTAGATAATCCTGAATGCAATGGTGTACAAAAATTTGAAGCAGTTGCTGGGTTGCAACTGCCCAGAAAAAGACGGAAAAAATTGTGTCAACTTTTTTTTTAAGCATTACATACAAATGGGAAATTCGTACTACAAGCAACAGTGATCCATGTTGCAAGCCTACTTGAGTTCAGTCATCAGTATTTTATTGTGTTAGGTCCAGAGCTACAATGCCCAGCATTTGGCATAGGCTATCCTAAATTGCAGATATATCCAACATTCTAATAATAATAATGTAAAGTAGCAAAAAAGACTTTCCCCACGAAAAATAGCCTATCGAAATATCAAGAACTTGTTGTAGACTGAAGCAATTTGGACTTAAACTCTTCCTTATTGTCCTAATTGTTAGGTGACAATGTCTCCTGACAAACCTACAGTTATCAACTGATGCCACAACAAGCCTCTTTGGCACAAAACCAGTTAAGAACCACAACCTCTCACCAGAAGCATTTTAGGACTGCATCCAGAGGTGTCACTACCCAAAATGTTTGGGATGGGGGCAAGGTATTTACCGATGGGCTGGTCACTTTATCAACTGTTTTTGCAGAGAAATTACTGTTTTCAAGAAAAAAAAGCTTTGACGAAAACTCAACTAATTTTCTGAAAAACACACAGTTTTCAAGAAAAAAAAACTACTGTTTTGACAAACAACCAACTGATTCTAAGAAAAAACAACTGTTTTCATGAAAAAATCAACTGTTTTAATGAAAAATCATGCTCTTTGCACAGAATCAGTCTTGTTTTACCTTACCGACTGGTCAACAACATTGGGGGGGGGGGGGGGGTGAACCAGTCTAGTACACTAGCCCTTTTTCACTCACGGTGCTCAAACGTCTAGCACCATGCCCGAGTGCTAGACGTTTGAGCACTGTACCTTCAAATTCATGCATGGTGCATGTATTTCAGCATACAGTGCCACAGTGCACACATACAAAAATCACAATTTTTGGGTATTTAGTGTGTAACTATAGAAATTGTGCTTTTTAATATGTGCTATGTATGCTGAAATCCATGCATCAAGCATGAGTTTCAAGGTACAGTGCTCAAACGTCTAGCACAAAAAGTGCTAGCGTACTAGACTGGGGTGACTCTCCCATATGTGATGCCCCTGACCACATCAGCTGATAGATACCAGTGGCCTGTGCCCAGCAGCAATCCACGAGATTTTGTAATTTAAAATAGCCTAGTAATAAACAGGCTCCACAATTCTACTTTTGGCCATTTTAAATAAACAAGACCAAAGGTGTCGATGGGATCCCAAAAATCTAATATTTGATTCAGACAATCGAGTCTTGTCTTCGCCAGATCCAGTCTTGGACAGGCTAATTATCAGAGAAAACCAAGTTCAGATATACCTCTATAAACCATATCTATTTTGACGATACTGACCGGGACTTCCTGCCGATTTCCGAGCGAACTACTAGTCCAGCAAACAAAAAAAAATACAGAAACAAAATCAGCGTATCTCCTTATCCCTATAAAGAACATCTAATCAACTTTGAATAGAAGTTTGACTTTAAAAAAATCCGGTTACAACCGGATTCCGGAAAAATTATATGTCCGGGTAAAAAAACATCGTCATAAACCGACTCAGCCTCCCTTCTTACCCCTTAATCTGTCATCTACTCGAACTTTTGCTTTTAACAAATTTTCCTTTGGCCGGATTCCGGGCGAACTACTTGTCCGTCAAGAAAATGATTTTCACCATCGTCTTCAGCATGTCTTCCTACCCCTAAATCGAACATCTAATCAACTTCAAATAAAACTTTCACTTTTAACAAACTTTCCGGTTTTGCCCGGATTCCGGGCGAACTACTCGTCCGATGACAAAACGAGTTTCCCCATCGTGCTCAGCATGTCTTCTTACCCCATAATCGACTATCAAACTATCAACTCGAAATAAAACTTCTAATTTTAACAAACTTTCCGGTTTCGGCCGGATTCCGGGCGTACTACTTATCCTTCGAGAAAATGGTTTTTACCATCGTCTTCAGCATGTCTTCCTACCCCTAAATCGAACATCTAATCAACTTCAAATAAAACTTTTACTGTTAACAAACTTTCCGGTTTTGGCCGGATTCCGGGCGAACTACTCCTCCGATGACAAAATAGTTTTCACCATCGTGCTCAGCATGTCTTCTTACCCCATAATCGACTATCACATTAGCTGTTTCAAAATATTTTGTTTCCCCTTAATTTAAACCCCCTCCCCCACCCCTAAATGTAGGGCTACATAGCCCATCTACGAACTTGACTGGTCCGACGACCCAACGAATCCTCACACCAAGTTTCATCAAAATATCTCACTCCCTTCGAGAGTTATCGTGCTTACAGACGGACGGACAGACGGACGGACGGACGGACAGACGGACGGACAGACGGACAACTTTTGCGATGTCATAGGTATCCCTCCACTTACGTTTTGGGATCCCAATAATTCAGCCCCGTATATCAATAATATGTCAATTTGATGACACTGTTGCCAAAAAGGGGAAATTTATGTATGACACTGACAGATGCAGGACTGAGTGAAGGCTGGCATAGACCAGGCACAGACAGACTGCAAAGAACATTCTTACATTCACATCTCTTGAAAAAACTCCATATGGAAGATTTTCATAAGAAAAGTCAGAGTCGGAACCAGCTTCAATCCAGGACATACTGAAGGTGCAAACAGGCTAAACAATTTCACTTGAAGAGAGGTTTAAAATAATTTGAGAGAACTTTTAGAAACTCGAAGCCTAACAAAGTAAATTACAGTCAACTTGAGTGGTGCGGACGGTCCGGTGCGTGTTGTCTTCAGTTCAGTTACTAAAGAGAGAAAACCGACGAAAACCGATATTTCTTACCTCTCCGTGTAAACGATCCTTGATTAAACTGTGTTTAATCCAGGTTTAATCAGTACAATAAAGGGTTGAGAAAACATTATCAAGCTTCAAACATTATCAAGTTCACAAGTCAGTGAAATAATGTGGAAAAGGTAAAACGAAGAACGTATAGGATTTTTAACTATGACTACTATGAGACTGAATTGCGGGCGTTTGGTGAAAATTAATTAACCTTTTAATACTACCCATTTTTTATTGAGTAAGTACAATTTTTAACAAAGTGTAATTTTAAATGTGACGCAAAGATTCGAAAACTGACCAATACGATGAGAGTCTTTATTTTACACATTTCCAATTAAAACTTCAAACGTTTGCTTAGAAGTCAATTTGCCTGACAATCTGAGTCCTCAATTCCATTCTCGTCCCATTCACTACAGCCATCAAGCGTCGGGAACAAGTCCTTCAACAAAATTGAAGGATTCGGTAAAAACCACTTCGTTTTGACGAAGAGAAAGAAAGTCAATGGATGCGTCTTCATAGTTAGGGAAACTCGGGAAAAATATTCGGACTCGGGAAAAGAGATTCCAAAAGCTGCGGTCAATACTAGCAAGACCAAAGGTTTCGATGGGATCCCCAAAATTTGATACTTATTGGACTTCTTGATCCAGATAAACAAATCTTGTAGATTTCCGAGTCCTCGCCAGATCCCTGTAAGTCGATTCAGCATGTCTCCTTACCCCGATACCGAATCTCTAATGCACTTCAGAAATAACTTTGAGCTTCAACCCAATTTCCAGTTTCGGCCCAATTCCAGATGAATCATTTGTCCGGCAAGAAAACACAGTTCAGATATGGATTCAACAAAGAGGCTCTCCTTACCTCTCAAACGACTATCTAATTAGATTATAAAACTTATTATTTCCCTCTTAATTCGAAACCCCCTCCTCTGCCTCTAAATATAGGGCTACAGGACCCATCTACGAACTTGGCCTGTACTTTGCCAGTGAATCCTCATATGATGTTTGAACAACATATCTCAACCCCTTCGACACGACAGACTGCGCCATGATTAAACCCAAAGAATATGTAGCTACGCTAGGTGTAAATAGTGTTTGACTAAACCCAAAAAACATTGAGGATTGCACACGCGACCGGAACACTATCCCTCCGGCGTCCACATATTAAACAAAGAGTATCGGCACCGACGCGCGATTATCGATACAGGTATTTCCACCTGTTTTTTCCGAAAACTGATCGACAAATTTTATTAAATTGTTCACCGAAATCTTGGGAAATGCTTAGAGTGGAGGGATCAGGATGAAACTTGGTGGGAAGAGCAAGTACAAGTCCTAGATACATCATTGACATAACCGACCGGATTCGACCACTATTGGGGGAGTTGGGGGGGGGGGGGGGGGGGGGGGTCCGGATTTTTTATTAAACGTGAGCTCGGTACTTCCTGATGCACTAAGACGCTGCAACTGGGTTGGCATATCAGGGACTTGAATAAACCGACTTGACAATAGTTGTTTGCATGATCCGATCATCGCGGGGTGAGTGGCCGGAGGGGGAATCCGGAATCTTGAGGTATTTATAACTCTTGAACGGGTGATCGGACCCTAATGAAACTTGGTATTTGGAAAGACCTCCTGTCTCAGACGATCCACATAAAATCCGGACCGGATCCGGTGACTTCGGGGGGAGTTGGAGAGGGGAACCGGAAATCTTGGGAGACGCTTAGAATGGAGGGATCAGGATGAAACGTGGTGGGAAGAGCAAACACAAGTCCTGGATCCATCATTGACATAGCCGGACCGGATTCGGGCACTATGGGGGGAGTTGGGCGGGGGGGGGATGTCCGGATTTCTGATTATCCTGATCTTCCTGATGTACTAGGACGTTGCAACTGGGCTGGCATATCAGGGACTCGAACAAATTGACTTGACAATAGTCGTTTGCATGATCCGATCATCGCGGGGGGAGTGGAGGGATGGGGAATCCGGAATCTTGAGGCAGTCATAACTGTCGAATGGGTGATCCGATTTGAATGAAACTTGGCAAGTGGAAAGAGGTGTCATCTCAGATGTTCCATGTCAAGCCCGGATCAGATCCGATACTTGGGGGGAGGGGTAAAGGGGGACATCGAAATATTCGTGAAACGCCTAGCGCCGAGGGATCGGGATGGAGTTTGGTGGGAAGAATAAGCATAAGCCTTAAATAGATCCTTGACAGAACCACATCACATCGAAGCTCTTTAGGGGAGTTGGAGGGGTTTCCAGGAATTCCGGTGATCGCAAGCTAGGGTACTTCTAGATGTGCTAGGATGAAACTAGGCAGGCATATTAGCGACCCGACTAAAGAGACTTAAAGACCTGACATAATGTTCTAGGAAGATTTCTGTTCCTGGATCTGGCCATTTGGGGGGGAGTCAAGGGAAGGGGAATCCGGAAATTACTGACTTGCGTAGTTTGCGAACGGGTGGTCCGATTCCAGTGAAACTTTATGGGTGATAAAAACTAATAAGCTAGATATGCAAAACATGTCTCCGAACCACATGCGGCATTGGCTCGGGTAACTGGAATGGGGGAGGGGAGGACCGTAAACTTTGTGAGATGGTCAAAAACCAAACGCATGGACTGACTGGGATGCTAGTTGGACAGTACCGAGTTTATGCTGCTTAGTTTGTTATTTGGCATCCGGACCGGACCCGGCAACGGTAGAGGAGGAAGGTCAGGCGGAAACCGGAAATTTGCAGAAATGTTCCGATTCGAATCAAGCTCGAAGGATGAGAAGAGAAAATATCAGAGATGCGAAGTTTATGTGTCCTAGTCGTGTTCAAACACAGTGGGAGGGGTTGGTCGGGGGGTGGGAGGGGGTACTGAAATATATTAGCTCGAGTAGGGGCAAACGGATGGAGTGATTTAAATTAAACTTGGAAAGAATAGAGACGATGTGTCCTAGATGACATGTTTTAGGGTCCGGACGGGATCTGAACACGGTAGGGGGGGGGGGGGGGGGTACTGGAGTTTCCCGAAAATAGATTTGACCTGAGTGAAACTTGATAGCCCCTACGAGAAGATTTGCCCTATATTATCCGATGCAATGAAATGCTCAGGCTCGTGTGAAATTAGATACCTTATTTCCAGGTCTAATCCTAGGGGGGGGGGGTTGAAGGGGGGATTTTGTGACATTCCCATCTACTTTCTTGTACCAACTACTCGTAACAAGTGCCATATGAGCTTGTAGCTTTGTTGACCCAGTAAATGCCGGATGGGACTTTCAAGATAATTAAACTGATCGCATACAATTTTGCTTTATCTTTAGGCTAGCCCTTTCGACCCTATCACCCTCATTTGCCAATCCATTATTTTCCGTTACTTAGCTGCCATCTGGCATTGAAATCAACACATATGAACCCTGATTTGAAAACTAGAGGTCCTTACAATTCGATCGAGGTAACGTTCATTCATTTAGGATAACAACTTCAAGGGTAGGCAGAGCTTGAAAGAAAGGGGCCTCGTAGGGGTAAAAAGGGGAGTAATTTCTAATTAGAAATACAGGAAGAGTACAGAGTTTTAGTTTTCTGTTTTTTCTTGTTCTTCATAATAGGATTTAGTAATGCCCATCAAGACTATAGCTGGACCGTCATCTCCAATAGGTTTGCCGTGAGAATTTATGAAACATCTACCATGGCAATTGACAGACCCAGGTCAGACAGGTAAAACTGAGGTTGTCGTCAAATGACGGAATACGGCTTCTATGAAGACTACTGACATTAGTGCTTGTAGACTATGCTCGCACTTTTGAGACACTGATGGGTGGTCCTATGTACTAATCTACGATATCTTCCAACTCAAGTTTATGTTCACATTTATGGAAAAGCCAACTTCTTTCTGATGGATATAGATGAGTCAGAAGTGGGGTCCTCGAATCCGAGAAAGCGTCAACGTGGACATATTTCTGATTGCAAGAAGCTTAGAATATTGGCTGACGTTTTTCTCCGTGTGGGTGACGACTCGGGCCTTTCTGACTTGTCGTATACCGACCAAAAAGATGACTGGATCCCAGAAGAAGGCTGCGAAGTGGATGAAGAAAGTGGTTTTCCGGTTGGGTGGCAACTTTTTGGAGGAACGGGAACGAGAGTTGCAGCAGGAACTGCACTCCGAAACAAACCCCAAACGGTCCAAATTCGTAAAATGCCTAGAGCTGGAGAAATAACTGAGTATCAGCGTTAACAAGCAGATCATTTCCTTCAAAAGAAAGACGAAGATGAAAGAATATATTCGATAAACCCTCGCCCTTGTGGCTTGTAGAACCCTGTCCCCTGTGAGGCGACTAGATTATGCATAGCTTTTGAGGTTTACCACGGAAAAAAACCCACATCGGTGAAGCTCGTAAAGAAGCTGGAGTACGAATGGAACTTGGAAGATGCTCTGGTCCCCAGGCTTGTCGAACAAATAGAGAAGCATGTTTACTTCTATACTTTTTCCCCACCGAAGCTGTGGTGAGTGCAGAGGCGTTACTAGCCAAAATGTTTGGGGGGGGGGGGGACGAGGTATTTACCGACTGGCTGGTAATTTTTACCGACTTTTTGTTCAGAAAAACGACTGTTTCAACAACAAAAATGACATTTTTGAGAAAAAAATCGACCAATTGTCAGAAAAATCCGCTGATATTCAGAAAAACCGACTGTTTTGACGAAAACTGGCGAATTTTCAGAAAAAACGACCGTTTTCATGAAAAAAATCAAGTGTTTTGATGAAAAATCGCGGCACTTCGCGCCGACTCGGTTATTTTTTTCCCGACTGGCCGACAGCTTTGGGGGGGGGGGGTCCCCCCTACCCCCCCCCCCCCCCAGCCGTGACGCCCCTGGCCTAGTGAGCACAACTTCGGTGAGTTCACTCACCAACGTCATCGAAAATTTAAGACGCAGACGGTCTTCGTGCAGCTGGTATAATACGAAAGACAGGCTTGGTAAAGCAAAGCTGATAGAAGAAAAAGAGCCGAAGAAGAAATGGAGAGGTGCATGGGTTGTGCGACTCGGACAAGGGAATCGGCTTATTTCGCTGGCACGACAATAGCATATTCACTCTAGCTTCAACCAACGGTGAGCTCACTCACCGAACTCTTCGAATATACGCAGACGGTGTAGAGCTGAAGAAGGAATGGAGTGGTGCATGGAATGAGATTTGCGAGTCGGACAAGGGGATAACTGAGTTCGCTGGTACTACAATAGCATATTCACTCTGGCTTCAAACAACGGTGGAGCTCGCCAAGGAAAGTTGTAAGACGCTGGAGCCGTGTGAAGAAAACGTGTATCGAAAGTCAACGTCTTGGTGTTACTGAAGACTACAAGCATAGCGAGGGGGGTGTCAACAATTCGATTACCTGATTCGCTCGTACAGTATCGAAAAGAAAACCAGAAAACGAACATTCGACGACCTTCTTTCGCTTCGTTGACTTTGACTGTAATCCATGTTGGTAATTCGTGGCTTGAGCACTGTTTTGAGCATCGACATCGTTCCGTACAAGGCATTTCCGAAATAACATAAGCCGAAGTAGTAGGATCTCAGTAGTCATGACGGAACGGGATCTAATTACCTGCTACGTCAGCGGCAACATCAACGCCAACTTGAGGAACGAAAACATAATATATGATAAGTTTAATCGCTTCCAGACTAATCCAGACCCACACTAACGGCCTGGGATGCTCTCTTCGGGTAAGAAAAAGTTAAAATACGACCAAAATAGGGATCAAGTATCAAGTGCTCAAAGTGGAATGTTGTCCTTTGCCTCAAGAAAAGTACCACTGTCAGTAAACTTCGATTTTGTGTAAATTTCCTTTGTTTTGTACCATGACACGATTATTAAAGCTGTGACCTCAAAACCTCAGTACGTCATCTGACAGAGCACTGGTTTTTACTCTTAATGCTTGGCCACGTCAATTGACAGACCCCAAGATTTCTTAAGAATCCATTGACGTAAGTGAATGAAACTTGCACAAGTTCTTAGTGAACCCCATAACACTCAAAATCCGTTGGAAAATAATTTTTAGCTCGAAGGAAAATAATTCGGGTTCGAAAGTGCTAGTATGTTCGAAAGTTCAAACCAGCAGGTCTCCTCATCCTGTATCGAATATATCATTAGGTTTTAGAAAGTCATGCTACATTCCTGATTCCGGGCGAGCTACTTGTCCGGCGAGAAAGTAATCTTCATATTCGGATTCAACATGTCTCGTTTCCCTTGAATCGGACCTCTGATCAGCTTCAGATTCAACTTTTACTTTTTACAAGTTTTCCGGTTTTTGTCCGGCGAGAAAATAATTTTCATATTCCTATTCAGCACGTCACAAAAGCCTCCCGCCCCTGTTTAGTTGCAGGTTAATGACAAGTGCCGATTAATTTGCCCGCGCATGAATTAGATTAAAAAAAAAAAAAAAACATTTTATCCACGAGGTACCGTATTTTTTTTTATTCATCTTCCACTCATACCATGATGGTTCATTCGAGAACCATTTCCAGATTGAACGCTCTGGAACCTGTGAGTAACCAACTGGAGCCGTCATGGTTCAGCAAGGAGGGTAGGGCCAAGGTGTGTTCTCGCCGTTCTCCAGGAAGAATCCCTGCGATTTTTTTGTCCCGGGGACTCACTCCCCGTATTTTCGCGAGACAGGGAATGCTCCGATTATCGTCACCATCATCAAAAAGGACTCCCTTTCAGATTTGGAGGGGAATCAATGTTTGCTGGTGTTGGTGCAATGAAAAATAAATTAAAAACAACCAAAATAAACAAAACCAAAAACAAAGTGGACCCAGACTAATTTTGTCAACTGCATATTTTTTTCCCAACAGAATCCGTCTTGGAATCATTCTCCGTGTTCTCGCTGTTTTCTGTACGCGGAGTCCGAGGCCCGAGGTGAGTGACTCCTTCTATTCTCGCCGTTCCCTTTCCCCAAGGAGTCCTCGGGGAACGGCGAGAATACGCTAAAAGGAACCATTAGCTGCGTTTGTTTCCGTCGTTCGGTTCGCCGTTCCAACCGTCGTTCTACTACAAGCGTTTTCTTTATAACGCCGTTCGTGAACGGCGTTGAAGTGCCGATAACAAGAGGCCTATTCTCGCCTTTCCCCGAGGACTCCACCTGAGGAGTCCCCGCGTTTTCGTTTGTCCCGGGGACTCACTCCCCGTATTCTCGCGAGTTCCCACCGACGGGGAGTGCTCCGATTATCATCACCATCATCAAAAAGGACTCCCTTTCAGATTCGGAGGGGAATCAATTTTTGCTGGCGTTGGTGCGATGTAAAATTAATTAAAAACAATCAGCATAAACAAAACCAAAAATAAAGTGGATCCAGACTAATTTCGTCCACTACATATTTTTTTGTTTATAACAAAATCCAATTTCGAAGCATTCCCCGTGTTCTCGCTGTTTCTGTACGCGGAGTCCGCATGGAGTGACTCCCTCTATTCTCGCCGTTCCCTTCGATTCCCCGAGGAGTCCTCGGGGAACGGCAAGAATACGCCTCTCAGGCGTAAGGAGTCAAAGGACCCCTCTTGCCTATTCTGCCTTTTATAATATACTTATCTCCAATACGGAATTATAAGCTTCTAAAATCCCCACCTTTTCCATTGTTTCGTTTCGTAACTACGAAGTTTTCGCCCTTTTCGGCCTTTCCGGGTTTTCCGTGATCCAACGAAAAGTTTGTCGGAGTCTTCAACGTCCGCTGACAACTCTTGCACATATATGGATGTGATAATCTTCTGTTTATTACTTCTTTTTTTTGCTTAGTTTTCCCACTTTTTGACCAAGACACGTTCAGTTTTCAAATGTTTTGCGCCCAGCCGCCGCGTCGGAGAGCAGGAAGGCTGGACGTAGTCGACAAGCGCTAACAAGAGAATCGCTAGTTTTAGGTGGAAAGTAATGGTACTTCAAAAAATATTTTTTCTGATTCATTTCATAGGGAAAAGATCATTTCTAGTAAGAGTTGTGCTTTAAGGAGTTTTCTTTGTTCGGTTAAACTGCCGTTCCATTTCGTCGTTCCTGAAACGACGAACTGAGCCGGAAAGTCAGTTTCAACATCTCTATTCAGTAATTATGCGCGAAATTTCAAAATTCTCGACAAAACCAATTAAAGTTGTAAGCCAAGTTTAAAAACAATGGTGCTGTTACGCTAAAATCCATTTTAGTGCTTTATTATAGGTGCTGCTGCAAATATTAAGTTAGTTCGATTATTAACCTTTTCGCATCAAGTTCGTTCGTGAAACGACGTTTATTGAACGTGCCAAAGAAAAAAATATTTAAACGACCTTCTTGGTACCAACAACGACGAACGACGAAAACGAACGCGGCTTTTGCTTCAACGCTTTAGTATATTTTTTAGCTTCCGTCTTTCCGCTTCACTGTCAAGATGTTGACGATCTGTTACTTTTCACTTGCCGGTGTGTACTTGAATCCAAATTCACCCAAATTCAGTACACCAGTTTGAAGTTTTGTTAGATTAAAAGCTCACTAATAGCTCTGCAGTAATATGTCTGGTGCCACTGGATTGCTCAGTTTCGCAGGAAGTAGAGTTACTGGCGAGTCAGTAAGAACCCAAAATGGTAAGGCAATACATACATTTTGAGAATTTGGGCTTTCAAAACACGAATTGCATTTTAGCAGATACCATGGCATCTTTTACCATGGTAACTGAATCTGCAATTAGTCTATTAGCAATTACTTTGTCAATGATACACGGTTGCTGTGCTAAAATGACTATTGCCAAAAATGTACTTTTCAAAGTCATCCCAAAAGAAAAACTGATACCCAGTTACCTCACTAAGTTCTGAACTTCTTTCTCACCAATTTGACAAAATTTGACCAAATTGAGATGATTTTTCACATAGTGTAACTATCCTAGTCAGTCTAGTACACTAGCCCCTTTTCAGGCACGGTGCTCAAACGTCTAGCACCATGCCTGGGTGCTAGACGTTCAAGCACTGTACCTTGGATTTCATGTATGGTGCATGGATTTCAGTATACAGTGCATACATCAAAAACACAGTTTCTGTCATAACAACTGAGCACCAGCTCGGACAGGGCTGAAATTACTACCATGAATTAGAGAAATCAAAGACAATCCTTTATATATTTTTCATAACAAAAACAAAAGGGCTCGGCTGATGACAGATGTGAAAAACCTCATTTCCTTCTCTACATAGTCAAGGGTTTTGCATGCAAAGTGTCCTGTGCCTCAGCTTTTTCTGCCTAGCAGCCAACCAGAATATTGGCTCTTGGGGAATAGATAGGGAAAATACATGGAAAATAGATAGGGTGCTGTTAGGTTTTTCATCTCCATCATCATTAGAGCCCTTTTGTTTTTGTTGTGAAAAATATATAAAGGATTATCTTTGATTTCTCTAATTCATAGTAGTAATTTCAGCCCTGTCCGAGCTGGTGCTCAGTTGTGATGACAGAAACTGTGTTTTTTCTGTATGCACTGTATACTGAAATCCATGCACCATACATGAAATCAAAGGTACAGTGCTTGAACGTCTAGCACCCAGGCATGGTGCTAGACGTTTGAGCACCGTGCCTGAAATGGGGCTAGTGTACTAGACTGATCCTAGTTCCCGAACGTCCTACCTCTCAATGAGTACAATGTTCGGAAAAAAATTGAAAAACCTCCAACTTCTGATAGCACACTGGGATAAAATTTAGAAATTCACGCTTATTACCTAGAGGAAAGGTGCATTTTTGTCCTACTCGTTACATTCCTCCGTCAACTCGCTCTCAAAAATAAGAAATGAACACGACAGTAAATCTGATACAGGAGTGTTGCATGAAGCTGCCCTTACTATGGCACCGCCCACCCCCCAATTGGCCATGGTACATGATCCTGCCACCTTGGATCATGAAGCTGCCACCCCCAGAAAAATCATGCAAATTCCAAGAAAACAGCAAATTTTGTTATTTGCAAAAGGTCAAGGAACCTCTCTGACCAAACAGCTGGCTTCTAACTTCACCATGTAGCAAAATACCATTTTCAGCAAAGTGGGCGACTTCATGATCACTTGGGTGCCTATATTCTTTTGTGTTCTCCAGCTTAGTCTTGAACAATTACAAGTAAACTATGGTACCCGCAGAAAGCGAAGGTTCTAAGCTTCCTTCCAGGATACTCCACTGAATTTTATTTCAACCTTTACTCTTTTTCCCTAAGTCATTTCCCCAAAATAGGAGTTTAGGGTGGCAGCTTCATGCAACACTCCTGTACTTGGAAAGAGCTGTTCTGCTATTCATTTTCTTCCGTTTTGATAAGTTTTTAAACAATAAATTTTGATACCATTCGAAAGAGGGCATCTTTCTCTACAAAACGTGTATAACACTTTATTGATGTCGCTTCTTATAACATATTTAAAAAACATTTCTGTGGTTTCCGCCCGTTTTTATAGTTTAATTTTCTAGGACCGCTCTGATAAATTGTTTATCAAGTAATTTTGCTAACCTTTCAGGCTTTAACAAAAACAGAAAGACAGGACTTCGATCTGAATGACAGATTTCTGGTCCGCAAACGGTCGAAGAAAAATCATACGAAAAAACAATCCCGGTTCTCGAACATACGGTTCAAGAATCTGAACGAGAAGAATATGTGGGACGAACATTCGGGGCAGTGTTGTGCCAAGTACTTCTATATTTTAAGTACAAGTACCAAGTAGGCTACTCCAGATGGTATCCTAATATTTAAGGCGAGGGACTGGGTTTCAGGGGTGAAAAAGGGTAGAAAATCGCGATAAATCTGTTTTCATCCGGGAAAATTAGTTCATACGAAATCTGGTGAAAAATAACTTATCGATAGTGTTCATAATTCCTTGATCAAGTGGTTCCAGTTTCCATGATCTGAGATTCTGAATCGATCATTTTGGTATACTGTGCTTGGTCAGTATCATGGACGAAGTCAGGTAAAGACCAGAAATTCAGTAGGCCTTGTATGTTCAGTAGACCTCGTGTTAGAACTTCGTCGAACAGAAATCCTCTCTGGAGGGTGATGACTTCATACCATCCTCTCTGAAGGCTTCCTGTCTGGAGGATGATACGAATTTGTATCATCCTCCAATTTCCACCGCCAATTTTTTGTGTGAGATCATCTAATGCAACTGACTGTCTGTCATAGAAGGATATGCATTACGTACCTGTTGGAGAAAAGCTATACTTGGTTAACAAGCTCAAGTTTTTTTCGAGAATATTGGCAATTCTCGCCTAATTACCTAACCAAAATATTGAAACTGACTTTCCGCCTTAGTTTGTCGTTTCAGGAACGACAATAAACGGCAGTTCAACCCTCTCTGAAAGCTAAAGACTTCATTTCATCCTGTTTGGAGGCTGATACGACTTCGTATCATCCTCCCATTTCCACCGCTAACTTTCCGCCTTAGTTCATCGTTTCAAAAGCGACAATGAAACAGCAGTTCAGCAGTACAAATGAAATATCTTATTCTCTGCAGTTCAACTACGTATATAGACTGCGTTATAAAAAATCTGCTTGAAGTAAAACGACGGTTGGAACGACGAAAACGAACGCAGCTAACGTCTAATTAATGTTTGCACTGGTGCTGTGGCTAGAAAGACACAGTGTGCCGTTCGGAAACTAAACCAAACATTAGTTTTGGTTTTGATTCTAAATTCGGTAACTGAGATGAAAAATTCTGGAACTGGAACATGGGTTCTGAACATTGGTATCCCGAACGGTTTTCTGATCTCTTGGCGTTCGGAAACTGAGAAATCCTACTATGGTTAGGAAAAAATACTGTTTCCACCATCCGCTTCAAAGTAGAAAGGGTGGCATGTAACAGTAAGTTAGCCAGTCTTACAACGCATGATAAGTTGATGAGAGTTTTCTTCTATCTGCTCGGGGAAATTTATTGCAATTTCTTTTTTAAGAAATCTGCCAGTAAGTGTGAAAATCGTTCGGGAACTAGGATAGTTACCCTACCACAATCAGTTACCACGGCTGGACCGTGGAATCTGAATATCAGATACCAGGATAGCTGGCCAGATAACACGATAACTGCAAAAATGCCTTTTGACCAGTCTAGTATACTAGCCCTTTTTCAGCCATGGACTCATGGTGCTCGTCCAGCACCATGCCTGAGTGCTAGAACACTGTACCTTGAAATTCATGCATGGTGCATGAATTTCAGCATATAGTGCACACATGTAAAAACACAATGTCTATTGTTATTTAGTGTGTAATGTTAGAAATTGTGCTTTTTGGGATCCCAAAACGTAAGTGGAGGGATACCTATGACATCGCAAAAGTTGTCCGTCCGTCCGTCTGTCCGTCCGTCTGTAAGCACGATAACTCTCGAAGGGAATGAGATATTTTGATGAAACTTGGTATGAGGATTGTTTGGGTCAAGGGTAAGGTCGAGTTCGTAGATGGGCTCTGTAGCCCTAGATGGGGGTTCAATTTAAGGGACAAACAAAATATTTTTAAACAGCTAATGTGATATTCAATTATGGGGTAAAAAGACATGCTGAGCACGATGGTGACAATCATTTTCTTGCCGGACAAGTAGTTCGTCCGGAATCCGGCAAAAACCGGAAAGTTTGTTATAACTCTCGAAGGGAATGAGATATTTTGATGAAACTTGGTATGAGGATTGTTTGGGTCAAGGGTAAGGTCGAGTTCGTAGATGGGCTCTGTAGCCCTAGGTGGGGGTTCAATTTAAGGGACAAACAAAATATTTTTAAACAGCTAATGTGATATTCGATTATGGGGTAAGAAGACATGCTGAGCACGATGGTGACAATCATTTTCTCGCCGGACAAGTAGTTAGTCCGGAATCCGGCAAAAACCGGAAAGTTGGTTAAAAGTAAAAGTTTCATTTGAAGTTGATTAAATGTTTGATTTAGGGGTAAGAAGACATGCTGACATGATGGTGAAAATCATTTTGTCGCCGGACAAGCAGTTCGTCCGGAATCCGGCCAAAACCGGAAAGTTGGTTAAAAGTAACAGTTTCATTTGAAATTGATTAAATGTTTGATTTATGGGTAAGAAGACATGCTGAACCCGATGGTGAAAACCATTTTCTCGCCGGACAACTAGTTCGCCTGTAATCCGGCCAAAACCGGAAAATATGTTAGATTAGATTAGATTATTAGATTTGATTAGATTAGATTATGTTTAATATAAAACCAACGCGTAACATTTGTCTGCATCACCTGCAGGGAAAGTCCCGGGGGACTTGTTAAATAACAGGCGAAAAACAAAATTCACATCTATTTACTAATGAAGAATAAATCCTACTACTACTGAAAAATAAATACTACTACTAACAATACATTTCTAATTACTAATTACTAAACCAAATACTAAAAAAAAAAAGAAGAAAAAAAAAAAAAAAGAAAGCGACTGACTCTTGCTTACTCTTTTGTGAGGAAGAACCTTTTCACTGTGGCTTTGAATGCAGCAAGGTGCGGGGCCTCACGGACTTTAATTGGGATTGAATTCAAAACACTCGTAGCAAAATTTCTAATAATGAACGATGCACGAGTTGTTTGCCGGATTTCATGAACTATATCCCCACACCCCCTTGTTTCATAATTGTGGTAATCACTATTCATAGAAAAAAAATTTGCAAAAGAGGAAGGCAGTAAATTATTAAAGTATTTGTAAACAAAAATGCTAATTTGATAATCCCTTGTTTTTGAAACATCAAAGAGTTTATTTTTAAAGAAAATTTCAGAAGGTGTCGAATTATTAACATCATTGTGAAAAAGAAGTTTTATTGCTTTATTTTGTATTTTCTGAATTCTTTTATAACACATAATAAAGTTACTTGCCCATAGTGAGCAACCATAGCACACGTATGGATAAAATATAGCGAAATAAATTGTTTTCATAGTTTTTTCGGTCACTAAATGTTTAATGCGGCGAAGCACGCCCAGGGATCTTGATATTTTAAGTGAAATGGTATTAGCGTGCTCCTTCCATGATAAATTCTCATCTATGATGAACCCTAAATATTTCGTTTCCCGAACTCTATTGATTTTATCTATTGTTAAAAGTAAAAGCTTTATCTGAAGTTGATTAGATGATATATTTAGGGGTAAGAAGAGACGCTGAGTCTGTATATAATGATCATTTTTTACCCGGACATATAATTAGTCCGGAATCCGGTTGTACCCGCATTTTTTTTTAAGTCGAAATTTTATTTAAAGTTGATTAGATTTCTTTATAGGGATAAGGAGATACGCCGGCTTCGTTTCTGAATTTTTCTTTTTTTGCCGGACTAGTAGTTCGCTTGGAATTCGGGCGAAACCGCAAATTTGGCAGTAGTGAAGCAGGAAGTTTTGGTCAATATCGTCAAAATAGATCTGACTTATAGAGGTAGAGATAGGTAGATAGAATATCTGAACTCGGTTTTTCTCTGATGATTAGCCGGGCGAAGACAAGACCGAAATGTCTGGATCAAATCTTAGATTTTTGGGATCCCATCGACACCTTTGGTCTTGTTCATGTGTGCAATGTATGCTGAAATCCATGCTCCACGTATGAATTTCAAGGTACAGTGCTCAAACGTCTAGCACTCAGGCATGGTGCTAGACATTTCAGCACCGTGACTGAAGACGGGCCAGTGTATTAGACTGCTTTTGACTGTGGCATCAGATACCACAATAACGGCAAGACTTGAGACTGTTAGACCGTAGTATCAGACAGGTATCAGATACCATGCCATGGTATCTGCAAAAATGCAACTATGACTATGATTCTTCAAGGTTTTAGGTGCGTCAAGTTACCTTTATACCTTGCTCCTAGATGTTTTAATTTTTTATTGAGAAAGTCTTTGTCCATTATTGGCCTAAAACATGCAGGAACCATACCATTAATGTCATTACAGGAATTCCAATCTGGGAGCTCCCGATCCTGATCATGTGTTTGCACTCTAACATGGATACTTGTCGCCGGCATGTCAGAGCAGTTTAAAGCTCCGTATTTTGGTGCTAGATACTCCTTCTGCCCAAGCTGACTGCAAATCATATTTGATGATGCAAACGGATACGTCAGCTAATTTTATTAAAGCCATATTTCTAAACCTGAATGAGAGTTTTTCCTCGCGCCTCAAAGTTCAACAGGGTTCCTAAGTTAAAGATATTGAGGAGGTCTATAATACGGTACTTAAGAGGACTTCAAAACTATGAGGGGGTCTCTGAACTGTATCCTGTCAAGCGAATCACCAGTCTACCACAATTCCCTGATTTTTGGATCCCCTATGCTAAACCCTATGTGTTTTATTGTATATCTATCATTGTATTTTAATTAATTTGACAAACCAATTGTATATAATTCTTCTAATTGTCTCTTTTGTTGTGCAGCGTAAGATTACTTTGTCGTCAGCCTATGCTAAACAATGGATATTTTGGTATTAATAAATGATTGATTGATTGAACGCTGGATATATCTAGCATTTGGCATAGCCTATGCCTAACGCTGGATACCCTATGCAAAATGCTGGATACCTGTTGGTAACCTAACCCTGACCCATCTCTATACAAAGAAGTTCTGATTGGTTGATTTTTTTAGCTTCACTCAAATCCTCAATATTTTCTTGGTTACAGTATCTAGCACCTGGCATATTGTATCCAGCGTTTGGCATTGGGTGTCCAAAAATCAGTGGTTTGTGGTTGACTGAATCAGACTGTTCACAAGTATTTCTAAAAGTGTCCGTATGCAAGAAAGGTAAACTCGAAGGAAATGCTTTGGTAGAACTCCGTAACCACACATGAGATGTAGGCTACATATGGGTTGAACCTAGGAATTGACTGCAATGCCAGTCTCTTGGGCCTTATAGTCTCTGGGGCCTTATAGTGGTTGGGAATACAGGGAGGGGGAATTATGTTCTGATGAACGGCGTCATCCACTGTAGTGATCTAGAAAAATTTCTTTCTGGTCTGAAAGCCAGTGTAATAATCTACGCATGTATACCCTTGACCAGAGGAATTGGTTGTTGCTGAGTACTGTTTACTTTGCACTAACAGGATTTTTCTTCCAGTTATGGCAGCCTGTTCCATATCAAACATTGTGAAGTCATCACTGGGGCCAGTAGGGTTGGACAAAATGTTGGTTGATGATATTGGAGTAAGTGGAACTACGTGTATATGTCTTAACTGCATTTGCTATGCTGTAGTATCCCTTTGGTAAAGCCTACCAGATTATTCAAGAGGAAAATATATTATTTGTATGTTTTGCCAATAGAGATCACAGGCCTCTCTCCCAAGTCCTCTGTCTTTTCTTCTAATTTGGACCATTTTTCGTAGAAGAGAGTCTGGCACCGTTTTCCCGAGAAGATTTGCAATTGCCAATCTCATTTCTTTGCAGGCGTGGGCAGAAAGGAAAAAGGGCTTAGTATAAAAATGGCCAAAGAGCACTAAGGAATAAGCGCTGGTGTAACAATGGGGAAATGAACCAATACATTGGAAGATGGGTAATACAAAATGCAACTATTGGTCTATTGGGAAGTTTGGGTAAGGAATGTTTCCCGGCTATGACACCTTATGCAACTCAACTTTTAGGATGTGACTGTCACCAATGATGGCGCCACTATCTTGAAGCTCTTAGACGTTGAGCATCCGGCTGCCAAAGTCCTTGTTGAATTAGCACAACTGCAAGACCAGGAAGTTGGAGATGGGACAACATCTGTGGTAAGCATGTTTTCGATGTGTTAATATATTTTTTTGTCAATGTGCCGGGTTTACTTTTCTGTTTCCAATACGCTAAGAAAATTTGAAGCTGAAAAGCTGAACCAAGTCTCCATCCACAAGAAATCGTTCCTGGACTGGGTGATGTTATCTACATGACAGTGCATTAAGCCATCTCATCTTCAGCAGGGCTCATGGAGGGCTGTTGAACAAGAGACATCCATCCAGGTGGATGTTGTAGTCCCTTGTCGAGCTCTTAGTACAAAATGGTCATTAGATGGCATTGACACAAAAACACCCATCGTGATGATGAGATGGAGCCATCCACACGAAAACGTCTCCTAGGGAAGAGAGGAAAGCAAATCATCTTCTTTTTTTTACTCTGGCGCAAGGCTTAATTTTTCACCATGCCCACCTGGACCTGCTTGAAATATTTCCTTATTTGAACCAGCTGGCATCATATCTGGTAGGCTAGCAGTTCTTCTATACCATATTAGAAACTGGAAATGATCGGTAACTGAGCGAAGCTCTAAAGTTTAACTGATAATGGCTGGTATAGGTCACACTAGTAACCATTACTTATTCACTTGAAGAAGCTTGAAAATCCGGTGAAAATGCGTTACTTGGTTGCTCCACTATTTACGAATAATCACTTTTCATATAGTGGAATTTTCCTGTCGTGATTTATGGTACATCTATGCGCGTGTATCTATGTTGTATGCTTGATGAAAACGATTTCCGAAAACTAACTGTTCACTCAGTGAGCTACCTTCTGCAAGCTGATGACTGGCCATTGAAAAGCAGCGTGTGTATTGATTAAATTTTTTTGCGTCATAGTAGACATTTACGTTGTGAGGGCGGACATATTGTGAACGTCATACTAGAGCAAAAAGTGAAAAAAAATTTCATTAACACAGTCCAAATAATGCAGTGTATTCAGTTAAATGATACAAAAGTAAATTGGCCTTTCAGTTAAACTTTAGCTTATTTGGATTTTTTTTTTAGGTAGGAATTTACCAGGTCTCTTGTTGTCAACCAACAAAAAGGCTTATCACCCAAAGTGGGATCCATGGAAAGCAATGGTTTAAGATCTGAAGTGATCATTTCTTTGTCCGTTTTGTCGATTTTTCCCTTTGCCGCTTTTCTTGTCCACTCCCCCTTCCTTGCTGCGTGTAGCGTGCGGGCATTCTTTGTGTTTAAAGGATGGGAGAAGGCACACAAAAGCTCGCCTATTTTTTCATCTAATACTTTTATAGGTCATCATTGCTGCTGAGCTATTGAAAAACGCAGATGAGCTGGTCCGCCAGAAGATCCACCCTACCTCGGTTATCAGCGGGTACCGTCTAGCTTGCAGGTAGCCTTTTGTTAACCTTGAAAGCTAGGGTAGTAACCTTCCCTTTCTGAATGTTCTAGACCATCATTTAACAAGTCTAGGCTATGCTGCTTATGCTACAGCTTATTATGACTCTTCTGTATATGATAGTTCATAGACGGTAATCCTTCTTTATATCAGGAAAACTAGGCAGCCATTTAAGCTACGTTCACACATGGTCCGATAAGATTTTGCATCCGAAAATACGGTTGCGAAATTCGCGTCACTATGGGTATCCGATCTACATGCGAGGTGTGAAAATGGTTGAACAGATTCGTATCCGACTGCGGACTTACTTTTAGAATCAGAATAAGAATAATGTATTTCAAAGCTATCATAGTCATGAAGAAAAAACTCAACTAAATCGGCTGAAAAATCTAATGTCAGTGTCTCTTCTTCTGGTACAATGAAGGCTTATTTCAACCGCCTGATCTTTCCCTTCCATGAGCCTGACACTGTACTCAGTTAGCCGTAAGGTAGAGAAGTGCCCAGGAATTGCAACTGGGAGATAGTTGTGGATACAAATATGTCCCTACCGCGTCAACCTTCCCGATGGGTGGGTAAGGAGCTTGAATAACTTGGCAATGTGTTTTTCAGGGTTGCCGATCTTAGGTATTTGCTCGAAATTTGCTTACTTGTTTTTTCTCCGGCGAAAAAAAGGGTTCCCCCCCGAAAACTAGAAAGACGATAACAGGCAACAATGGCTCGTTCATATTCAAACTTGCGAGTGCCAAAGTTTGGGCCAATGGGTGTGGTGGGGTACACTTTCCTGGTTTTATTTTCTGCCGGAAAGGAGTTCTGTTTACCAGTACCGAATCCAAGATCGGTACCATATGAGTTTCAAGTTTGAGTTCCTATCCACCTAATTTTGAAGATCAAGCATTGGTAAATTGTTTTGCCCAGGATATTTTAGTCAATCACGGATAAATTGGGCAATTACAATGACATTGCTCTGTAATTGTAATTAGTTGGTGGAAGGTTAGGCGCTTTGAAGTTGGCTTCACGAAAGCTTGTCACAATTTCAACAAGACCAAAGGTTTCGATGGGATCCCAAAAATCTAATATTTGATCCAGACAATTGGGTATTGTCTTCGCCAGGGTAATTACCAGAGAAACCAAGTTCAGATATACTGACCGAAACTTCTTGCTTTACTTTTGCCAAATTCCGGTTTCGGCCGAATTCCCATGGAACTAATTGTCCAACAAAAAAAGAAAATTCAGAAACGAATTCAGCGTATATCCTTATCTCTATAAAGAACATCTAATCAACTTAAAATATAACCTTAACTTAAAAAAAAAAATCCGGTTGCAACCGGATTCCGGACGAATTATACGTCCGGGTAAAAAATGATTGTCATATACAGACTCAGCGTCTCTCTTTACCCCGAAGTCTGTCGTCTAATTAACTTCAAATAAAACTTGTTACTTTTTGCAAAATTTCCGGTTTTGGCCCGATTCCGGGCGAATTAGTCGTTCAGGTAGAAAATCCTTTTCACATAAGGGTTCAGCATGTTTACTTACCCCTAAATCGAACATTTAATCAGCTTCAAAATCAAACTTTTACGTTTAACCAACTTTCCGGTTTTTGCCGGATTCCGGACAAACTACTCGTTCGGCATGAAAATGGTTTTCAGCATATTGTTCAGCATGTTTTCTTACCTCTAAATCGAACATTTAATCAACTTCAGATGAAACTTTTACTTTTAACCCACTTTCCGGTTTCTGACCGATTCCGGGCGAACTACTTGTCTGACGAAAAAATGTTTTGCATGTTCGTGTTCAGCGTGTCTTGTTACCCCATAATCGACTATCACATTAGCTGTTTTAAAATATTTAATTTGCCCCTTAATTTGAACACCCTCCCTCACCCCTGAATGTAGAGCTACAGAGCCCATCTACGAACTTGACCTTACCCTTGACCCAAAGAGTCCTCACACCAAGTTTCATCAAAATATCTCATTCCCGTCGAGAGTTATCGTGCTAACAGACGGACAGACGGACAACTTGAACGATGTCATAGGTTTCCCTCCACTTACGTTTTGGGATCCCAAAAAGTTGATCAGTTCGACTCTTGTAATTTAACCTGGCACCTAAAGGCTTTACTATGAAGTATACTACTTATAGGGAAGCCGTCAAGTATATCCAGGAACACCTGACGATAGGAGTCGAAGAGATTGGCCGTGACTGCTTAGTCAATGCCGCTAAGACCTCTATGTCATCCAAGCTCATCGGAGCTGATGCTGACCTCTTCGCCAACATGGTTGTCGATGCAGCAAATGCCATTAAGGTTAAAGACGGAAAGGGAGGCTTCGTGTATCCCATCAAGGCTGTCAACGTCCTGAAGGCTCACGGAAAGAGTGCCAGAGAGTCCATCCTCGTTGATGGCTATGCACTAAACTGCACCATCGCCGCACAAGGTAAAGACTTTTGAGTTTGAGCCTGTGGGATTTTTAGAGATCCTCTCACCTGAGAACGCGGTGTTATTAGTTTATGTGGCTCAGATGTCCTTACTGATGTCCCGCCAACATGTTCTCGAGTTTTCCCTTAGTTGGCACTCCCTACTAGTTTGGGTTTCCGATTGTGTCATACCTTTTACCCCGATAGCTGCCTTTTCCCCGATTTTTCCGTCAAGAAAAGGTTTGGCCCAGTTACTGCAGAAACCGATTTTGTTTGAAGAAATTCGATATTTATCTAACACGATGGCAAGAATTAATTTTCGCCGACGTCATACCATCGGATATTCCGAGCACAGGAGGTGGATTCCCCCTTGCCTCCATTCCTTTTACCAATTTTGCAGAGAAACAAGTTTTATCGTACCCACCCGTGGCCCTTGATGCCTGTCAAGTGTCGGTTAAGTAACGTACCAATCCCCGCTGTGAGCTCAAAACTTTTCATGTAAATTTCGTCTAAGCGAAGCGGTATTCGTAGGGCGAAGAGTGACAGCCCCCAGTTAGACCTGGGCTTCAAGGACACCTGAATGAAGAGGACCAAGCATCATCCCTATCTGTCCGTTAACATTGCCTGCAGAAAACCCGATCCAAATACGAAATACCGTTTCCAAGCTATGATTTTTGCTCCATTTTGCATCTGTCCTTATTTCAGTACCGAGCAATTTTAGAAACGAACAAATGTCTCCAATCAACCCTTCTTCTGGAATATTTTTTAACCAGATAAGCCCAAACGTATATCTAGAAGAAATTCCAATACGATCCGGCGAGCGCTGTAGAAGATTTGAATGAATTGCGCTTTTTGTCTTTGAGTCTGAGCCTCGTTTTTGTTGCACGCTGCAGGTCCATTTCTCTGCCACTTCCGGACTGATTCTTTCTACATCCGTTTTTGCACTGCAGTGCTTCCGAGGAAGACGGCAGCGCTTCTCGAGAATCGCGGACTTGCTCACCGACCAAGTCAGTGCTTCCTTGCAAGAAGCTGCAGCGCTGCCCCTTCAACCAAGAAGAAAGTGAATCCAAAAACGCATATTCTGCAAAAGCAAAGAAGTGCTGCAGCAGCGATGTGGCAGCGCTATTGCAACAAAAACGAGGCTCTGAATGTGCAAACCTCCGGAAACAATCATCCCTATTTTGAAAACGTCACGCTCAGGAGAAGAATGCTCTCCGTGTCCATGTCTGTAAATGCATTCTCCATGGTGTGTTCAAGTATGGTTTCATTGTTCAGGTGTCCTTTAAGCCTCGGATTTGCAGTTAGACCAGGAATAGGCTGATTGATCCAGGACAGTCGGAAATTCAATGAAAAATATAATGTTGTAGGAAAATTCGCAGCCAAAATTTTGTTTGAGAGTCTGTGCACGTAACTATATCAGTGCTTGTATTTTTTTGTCTTCGTTTAGGTATGCCAAGGAAAGTTACAAATGCTAAAATCGCATGTTTGGACTTCGGCCTCATGAAGACTAAAATGAAGCTTGGCGTCCAGGTTGGTTGCATTTTGTTTAATTCTGTTTTTCACGTTTGCATGTGATTACACCTCCCCTCTGTCCCCCAGCTGTTTGAAGCAATAGATCTAGATCTTTCTTCTCTGTCAGGGAGCGAAGGCTGTACACAAAAAAGAAAGACAAAAAATTGATAAGTCGATTTCTTTCCATTCTTGCTACTGTCGATTGCTGACTTCAATTCTTACAGATTTTGATCACGGACCCCGAGAAGCTGGACGCTATCCGGCAGCGTGAATCAGATATCACAAAGGAAAGAATTCAAAAGATCTTGGCTACCGGCGCTAACGTCATCCTTGTCAGTGGTGGTATTGATGACCTCAATCTTAAGGTAAGTCGAGTAGAGTTTTATACATAAAAGGTATCTTCCGCAGCGCATGCGCCGAATTTGACCTTTACGTCAAATATAATCACACTAAAATATAAATATATAGACAATCAGTCAGTTCGTCATTTCAGTTAAAATCATAACACAATGAATAAAATATGCCATGGGTCTCTGCAAAGCTTGTGTAAAACAATGTTCAATGTAGTATTAAGTGTGTTGTGTCCTAAATGGTCTTTAGGGGGCCGCCCGTTCCGCATACCTCTACTGTATGAGAGGGCAAAGGGCCTCACTTCGAGAAAAAATCAAACCCGCTTGCATCCAGCAAACCAGCGCATGGCTTACCTCAGTTTTTTTTAGATTCAGGTATTTTTTTACTTCACCAAAAAAATACAACTACATTGTACAAAAAACTCAACAACCACATAAAAGACAAGAATGAAGACTAAAATCTTCATGAGCTTGGGTTGAATACAAGAGCTAGAAGCTCATATGGTACTTGCAAGGCTGGGTCAGAGGATGAAATTTAGAAATTTGCAAATTCTTGGGTTTCTTGTTTTAATTATAAGCGATACCCTCGAAATAAGAATGATCATGGGCCCTTGGAAATCAGAGCACTATCTGATTAAATGTATTTTATTTTTGCACTTTACTGGCACTAGAAATTCATCTGAAAGCAAAACCCTTGAGTCAAGAGTGGCTATGGGCTCATGGGGATCACGAAATTGTATGTTTTGCTCGAACTACTTTTTGGACTTTAAGGAATTAATATGTAAGCAATAACCTTGAAGCAAAAATTATCATAGTATTTTGTATATTATAAAAGTATTTAGTTTCACTTTTTCGTTAAGATTGGCACTTTAAAGGACCTGTCTTACTTATAATATTAATGCAACCTACTTCCGTAGCCGCTACATGTATTTCTAAACCCGGAGACCCACGTCTCGTGCGGTACGTTTTAACCGCTAAAACCTCTGATTCTCTCACTTGCCGTGTTTTGCTACCTTCGATGTGTATCACGCTATCGACGGTTCGAGACGGTTGCGCGGCGGTTCTCTGCGAGAAGTTTTTCCATCAGGAAAACCAGTTATGTAATTTTTTTTCCCTGTTTCGCTACAAATCAACGGGTCTCGGAAAAGGCTTAAAACAGACAAAACAGTTGGTTATTTATTGAAAGCACAGCATAGTTAAAGTATTCAAATACTTCAAAATACTGTAAGTTGTATTGAATCGTGCGAGGGGTCCTTTAAGGGAGCTGGAAATTAATTTTGAAGCAAGACCCTTGTTTCACAAATGATCATGGGCTAATGGGGATCATGAAAATATGTGTTTTGCTCCTAAGTATTTTCTTTACTTTGCGGTTAAGATGAATGCTTTAAGGAATGTGGTTGGCTCTATAAACTGAGAATTTATGAACAAATCTTTTCAATCCTTAATTACCTACTTAGGCTAACTGGTACATATATTCAGCCACAGCAAGTGTATGAAAATGGCAAAGTTCGAAGTCAACGAACGTTCAAATAAGCATACCTCTATTGCAGACTTTTTCCAAGTTAAATATGCCTTCCAAGTTTCATTCTTAGAACATCCTACAAATATGAAAAAAAGTTTGGTCGCCACTGAATTACCTTCACCAGAAGCAAAATATACTGAAGCTGACACTAGTATTGGGCGATATTCGATATCGATATATCGGACCAGATATCGACATCAGACGTAAATATCGATATCGAAAACGATATTTGTTCATTCGTAAATATTGCAAATAATCCAGCATAACCTACACTTGTATATAATAAATTGGAGCAATATGTTTTCCGTTATTCATTTATTCGGAGTTCGAGATGATCCAAGGTGCGATATATCGGATATCGATAGACCGATATATCGGAACAAATATCTATATCGAAACGTAAATATCGAGATCGAAAACGATTTAGTTCATTCGTAATTATTGTAAATAATCCAACCTAACCTACACTTATAGATCCGAAATTGGAGAAATATGTTTTCCCTAATTCATTTCTTATTTATTCGGAGTTTGAGATGTTTTAAGATGCTAACGAAAGTGTTGTTCTTAGATTTTGGCGAAACGAGACATATCCTATAACGAAACATAGTAAACAAATATCATATTTGACCGAGCAAAACGGATAAGTCAGCTACATTATAATATCAATATCTATATATCGATTATCGAATATCGAAAGTGAAAATATCTATATATCGATTACAGGATATCGAAAGCGAAAACATCAATATATCGATTACCGAATATTGAAAGTGAAAACATCGATATATCGAAAAATCTAAATATCTTGGCGCATTTGGTCAACAGCATCGTCCTCATATCTAGTTCTGCTTCTTCTTCGGCTGCAGAAAATTTGTCGGTGGCCGGCGGTATCGTGCTGGAGGCGCGCCGGTGCCGCGGTGCCGTGCCGAGCTGTACACCGGTGGCGGAGAGTGAGCAACCCCTCGGCTAGCGCTGCAAATATTTCCCTCTTTTCAGTTTGCAAAGAATTAAGTGCAATTAAACAATCTTAGCAATCAGTAGCCCTTCCGACATGGTGAACGGGAGATGGGATCCCCCAAACGCTAATCTAGACTGCAATGAGCACAAGTATGCCAAATTTAAATGTGATACCTGTCACGGTTACCAGCTTCTCTCGTGGGCAACTTGGGTCCATTGCAAATGAGCTGAGACGGTGGTAGAGTTGCAGCACCGAAAAGCTCTTCCAGATCGTGCGCTAAAGTTCCGAACACATATCGCTAGGTAATCTTTGCCCGGTTTCACCCCGAACTAAGTGGCTGTGGGGGGACTTCCAAAAGACACAACTTGATTCCAATACCAACAAGTTTCCCCTTGATACCAGTCGTGTTTCGCAAGTTACAGAGTATTTTCTCAACCCTATAGGATATATATTTATGTCTATAGCGAGTTTCAGATTCATTGTCCTATCTTCACTTGTGGACAAGTTACGAATATTAGTCAGTCGACAATCTGGGCCCGGTTTTCCCTGAACGGAGAGGGTGTGCGTTTGAGGGAGGGGGGGGGGGGGAATAGGCACTGAGAGACACACTTAACCCCAATGCCAACAAGTGCGCCAGGTTCAACTTGATACCAGTCGTGGGTCGCAAGTTACGTTGTGGTCCCATTCCAGTTCCCATAAACCGGAAGAATGGGGAGTTCCGTATCCGTTTAGCACTGTCGGTTATAGAATGGGGAGGAGGTGGGGGGGGGGGGGGGTCCAGAACTGGCATTTCCATACCAAACTTTAATTTAATATATGTCACGGGTAATAACTCATGAGCAGTATGGGTCCAATTGCCCATACATGGGAGGGTGGAGGACGGTCAACTTTAGAAAGATCTCAAAGTCCGAGATCCATAACTACAAGAAATTGCGTTGTCTTATCTCCAGCTGATGTCAAGTTACGAACAGTAAGGCACTTGGCAATCTGGGTCCAAGTGCCCCTGGATAGGGTTGGTGGGTGTACAGTTGATTCAGGAAGCGCTGCACAGCTTGCGCCTGAACTAAGACAAATAGGCCAGGGGAAGGGAATTATAAGTAATTCACCACCTGCATTCAAAAGAGGAAGTTGAACTACAAATATAGTGAGCTGGAAAACCATCTTTCAGTGTGCTGCTAATAATCCCCTCCCCCCTTTCTGTTTGGTTGTCCCTGTTTCTCGAATCAGTTGTCCAAATCCCAAGAAGGCCTGGATCCAAAAGCGTAACTGGAATCGTATAGATGCTGTGCTCTACATTTCTACGTTAACTAATCTTCTCTCGCTTTTAAAAGTTCCTTTTCACCTTCTTCAGACTGGTATAGCAGCTACTACTTCGTCCGTTGATATTAATTGTTATTATAGCGAGCTTGTCCATTGCTTGAAATTGGCAGCCGATACTGCTGTACCGACTGAGAGAATTCGAGTTGGTACAAGGAAACCTATTTGGAAAGTCAGTCCTGAAGTTAAGAAGGCAAAAAACACGGCAAAATTTTGGCTAAAAATCTGGATTGCTTGTGGACGTCCAGGGAATGGTACTGTCTTTAATCTAAAAGCTAAAACGAAGCGTGAATACAAATCTTCACTTAAAAATGCTCGTTTGAATGGCTTAGATGCTCCCAGTGACAAAAAAGCGTGGCAAAAGGTCCTTCGTACAGATAAAGGTTCAGCTGTACCTCCTTCCACGCTAACGATGGCTAACTGGACCAGCCACTACCGTGGTCTAGTCAGTGGTTGCAAAAACCAGATTCAGCAGCACTTTGAAAATTTACTTCTTAAATACCTACCAAGGAAGATATTTCAACCTTCTGTTCTTCCCGTTACTTGTTCTTCCATCGAAATTGCTTTCCGAAAATTAAGAAGAACTGGTTCTACAGATTGTGATGGCCTTAGTGCCGATTTTTTCAAAATTGAGTGTCCAGCTTTAACACAACACCTTCAGCTGCTATTTCAAATTTGTTTATGCCAGGGTTTGGTTCCGAATAGTTTCCTCTTGGGTACTATAACATCGGTGATTAAGCGAGGGAAAGACGCGGACCTTTGCAAAAGCTATCGGCCAATTACAGTTTCTTGTACCATTAGCAAAATCCTGGAATACGTCCTTCTTCCAGAAATAGTTGAAAAATGTCGCTTTGGTTCAATGCAGTTTGGATTCCGTTCGAGCGCCAGTTGTGCGCACGCTCATCACATATTGACAAAAATGATGAAACAGGCTACCCGCGACAAGTCTGCTATACATATATGTTCTATAGATATAGCTGGTGCTTTTGACAATATAACGCACTCTCAGGCCCTATTTTCTCTCATTACTTCTGGCGTGAATCTGTCTGTTGTCTATCTGTTAAAATTTTGGTATGGTCATTCTTCAGTAAGGTTCAAATGGCAAGGTAGCTTGTCAGAGATAATTCCAGTCCGAACTGGTGTTTGTCAAGGGGGAGTCTTATCTCCCTACATCTTCAAATCGGCCATATCTTCTTGTCTTGATTCTTTGCATCCTGCTTACTTTTATAAAGACCACGCCTTCAGCTACATAGCTTACGCGGACGACTTGCTCTTAGTAAGCCGTACCCGATCCACACTCACCAAAAATGTCTGTAAGCTGTCGTCGGAACTTCTCAAAATCGGTCTTGAAGTTAACCTTTCAAAATGTGAGTACCTGCATTTCAACCCTTCGTCAAATCGTTCGAATGCTAAAGCTTCTATCTCTCTTGGATCGTTCGTCGTCAGATCAACAGAATCTCTACGATGGCTTGGCATAACATTCAAATCCTCGTTGTCAAAATTTTGCTCTTCGGTTGTTCAAGAAGTTTCTAGATCAATCCGTACCGCTTATGGGCGCATCGTCCCCAACCGGGGGCGCTATAATCGTAAAGCTTTGGGAAAGTTGTACAGCACCTTCTGCGCTCCTTCTATACTATTTCGTTCTGGTGTCACTCATGTTCTGCGAAAGAAGGAGATAAAAAAGATGAGATCATGTTATTTTAAATATGCAAAGCACCTGCTCCACTTGTCGAAATTATGCCATAACCATACTTTGACGGAGAAGTTCAAAATTCAAGATGCAAGTGTTACCCTTTTGGATGTTTCTTCTTCGCTATCACAAATCATTGACAACAGAACCCAACCAGCGCACGACCTTCTACACTGCTTCCTGGCCGACGATTGAAATTAAGTGTCTTTTTGTGTATGTTTATGTGTTTTATTTACTTTCTTCCTTTACTCCGCTTTCTGAAAACGGCGGGTTATAAATAAATTACTTACTTACTTACTTACTTACTAAAATAGGATTGTAACTGTTCTTCTAGTATTTCATCGAGAGCGGTGCCATGGCCGTCCGTCGCTGCAAGAAAGCTGATCTCAAGAGGATTGCCAAGGCTACCGGTGCCGTGATGCTTTCCTCCATGGCCAACCTGGAAGGGGAAGAAAGCTTCGAACCGTCATACCTCGGTGAAGCAGCAGAAGTTGTACAGGAAAGGATCAGCGATGACGAGCTCATCTTTATCAAGGGGTAAGTTTGTTCAGACAAACAAGCTACCCATTGACTTCTAAGAAAAAAAATCTCTTTATGGCATTTTCCCCTGTCCCCCTGATGTTACTTCAAAATTTAAGCTTGTAACTTCTAAGGCTCGATAAGTCTCTTACATTCAGCTCCTACTAGACAACAACTTTGTATGGCATTCGATTCGTCAGCAATTAAGAATCCATTTCACCGATCACAGCAATACCCCCCCCCCCCCCCTGGTTTTGTCACCTCCCGAACGCGTTTGTCTGTCAAGTTGCTGAGCCTGTGCTTTGTCTGGAGCCGGTTTTGCCCTTGCGAACAAGGTATGCTCAAGAGTTTTGCCCCCTCGTTTGTATGACTCGGAGCATATTTTAACGGTTATATTTTAATAGTACTTATCAGTTATATTATGTTATTGACTATACTAATGTCGATGTAAATCCACGTAAATGCTGCAAAGTTATACATACATGTAAATGTTTGTTATGACGCAAAAAACCACCAATCGGTTTGTCCAATGTTTTATATAAAACTGAATCGAGTTGAATGGAATTGATGTGCAGTATTATTATTTTAAAGATTTTTTTGGAAATGCAGCTGAAAACACTCCTGGTTCGGGGAGTTCGTTAACTGCCAATCGATCCGTTTCTGTCACAAACCAGCTTCAGTTTACCGAGGAAGTATTTATGAGCATTGTTTGTTTTCCAGACCAAAAGCAAGGACTGCCAGCTCCATCATCCTGCGCGGCCCGAACGACTTCTACTGTGACGAGATGGAACGCTCCATTCATGACTCCTTGTGTGTTGCGAAGCGAGTCCTCGAGTCCAAGTCTGTCGTTGTCGGAGGCGGCTCCGTTGAAGCAGCACTTAGCATTTATCTCGAGAACTTCGCCACTTCCCTGGTAAGATAAAGTCCGGTCTCTGGTGTCTACCCTCCCTTGGTGCCTAGTCTTCAACCCCCTCTGCATCTGGAAGTATTTTTTATCGTCCATATTTCGTGGTTGCAACATACCAGGAAATATGATGATAACTAGTATAATGTTAGGGGGGGGGGGGGGGCAGGGATGGGGAGACTATTGTTTTATTTCTCTTAGGAAGGAAACTGAATGAAAGAGGTCCAAGTAAACATGAATTCGGTGTTCCAGATGGATTAAGTTCATATGAGGGTAAAGAGCGGGTCGCACGGGTCTAGTTAAGAACCTCCCGCCACTTCAACCCTTCGGTGCCTCCCCCCCCCCCTCCGGTAAAAAAAAAATCCAGTGGCGAAATAAACAAGTGCGCAAGTGCTCAGACATGGAGTGTAAAAGTAAAATGTTTATCACATTTATATACAAACAGCTTTAGAACCAAGACATTTCTCTTCCCCAATAACCAAACAAGTATTGAAATAACCTTGTAATCACCCCCCTTTAAAAGCTTTAAATGTAAACAAACCGCCAGTATAAATCCAAAGAAATGTTGAAGATCTTGCACGAATAGCATTTGTTCGAACACCGAATGGTCTGCCTTCTAATTCCACCCTTTATACCTGTTGTTCATTAGCAAGGTAATAACAAGTGCAATAAACTAATTCGTAGCAGACTAATGCCCCCCTTGTCACAATTCAAGTACGGCATATCATCGATCATATGACAAAACAGTCCAGTTTCCATCTGTTTATTAAAAATTAAAGTACGTCGTGTCGTCTTATTTGTTGATGTTACACCAAGTGCTCATCCACAGATATATCTCCCCAAATATACAAGAGTCATAGACGAACTTATCTCATGGGCAATTTTGGGCGCACTTGCCCATGAACGGGGAGGTTGGGGGTGGTTCAACTCTCCCCGGTCCCTATGATCCTAAAGCACAAAGGAGTTTCATCGCCTTATCTCCACTTATTGTCAAATTAAAGACATTAAAAAATGGGCAATCTGGGCCCAATTACCCCTGAACCAAGTGGGGGTGGGGTTTGGGACCCGCAACAAGTAAAAGGAGACCCCAAAGCTCACAATCCTACCAAGTTTCGACTTGATACCTGTTGATTCCTGGCAAGGGTAACGAACTTTACTCCGGGGCAATCTGGGCCCAGTTGCCCATGAACGTTGTGGGTGGCTACACGTCCAAGAAATTGCATCGTCCTATGTCCAGTTCTGGTTAAGTTAAGAACATTATTCACTGGGCAATCTGGGCCCATTTGCCCCTGAACCGGTTGGGTGTGGGGGGTGGGACCCCCAAAAGGCACAACTAGACCCCAATACCCACAAGCGTACCAAGTTTGAACTTCATACTTGCACTCGTTCACAAGTTATGAGCTCCACAAAATGTAGTGAAAACCGAAAACCAAAAGCTGCTACAGCGCTCGCAATAGTGGATTGTTCCAAGGAACACTCCACTAAAAACCGGCCACCCCCACCCCCCAAAATGCAAATATTTAGGAGATTAGAAATATTAGCTCCCCCCCAATATTGCAACGAATCGTCGGCGCGAAGCGCCGTCACTTGGTTCGTGCTAGTTTATGGAATTTGTATTGTTTACTGCTACGTTTTCCATACGTGTTTCTGCAATGCAGTTCTGTTCACGCATACTCTAAAGGTCAGGAGATTTAAGAAAAAGTTCGATATAGAAGCAAGATCAAATAAGATAGAAGTTTCACGTCTGACCTCAGATTTTGCATTGCCGCGCATCCGACCTCCGGGAACACGACGCTATGCATGCAGTGAAATACTATGTTGCTGCTATGTGACACGAAATCTCGCTCGCATTCGGTAATGTTTTAATGTTTGTGGTAGCACTGGTAGCAGACGTACCAGTACAAAAGTTGTTGCAAAGATTATTTGAATAATCATCGAGTTATTGTGTCGAGTGATTCTGCGAGTATTAAGCCAGACGGACATACTTTTATTTTGCACTAGGGTAAATTCTGAAACGACTAGAACGAACGAGAAATGGGATAAAAGGCCCGCGTTGTGTGGCGTTGAAAAAACTTTGCCTTTGTATAATTGCCTTTAGAATTTCTTTTGTTATATTAAAATGATCCAGTCTTCATCCTTTCAGAGAAGCTAAGACCTTCTTAGCATCTAGGCTATCTATTGATGTGTTGTTATTCAATTAGAGTCGTCTTGAAAAAATTCAACGACTGGTATGGCCATCGCTGTAAAATGCATCTTTCATTTTTGGCTGCGGCAGGGTTCTCTCATAACGGACGGCCTGGTTCGCGGTATTAAAGGACCCCTCTTGCTTTTCACTGTTTTCACCCACCCAGTGACGACGTGCGTGATCTGTTAACCTCTGAAACCTGCTTGTTAACAAAATCTATGTTTGTCACTTTATTTGAATTTTTTACTTTTCAAATCTAGCCGAGATTCTGAGGGTTTGACAGACAATAATTTGTGCGCGTTAGAGCGCCGTTGTTGTCAGGCGTGGTAAAACAGGATTTTCCTCCCATTTCTATATATTTAACACACAAATTTAAATTTGTTGCGTAAAAAATCCAACTTTTTCTAATGAAGCCTGGCCAGAGTCGACAAGCGCTAACGAGATAATTCTCGTTAGCACAAACTTCGAAACTTCGACTTCGAAAGCACAAACTGCACAAATCAATAAACACGACATCAAATTCTCAGCTCTCTTTGATGTTGCGCTGAAAAGTCGACAAATTCTTCCCTCAGTCTGGAGGGCGTTCCAGCTTCCCAAGACTCTGCCTGTAACCTCGACTGAAGACGAACGGATTTTTAGCAAACTAAAAATTGTGAAGAATCGTGTTCGGACGTCGATGAAAGATGGTAGACTAGAGCAGCTTTTATTTCTTCACTGTGAGAAAGACCTGACAGGTTCCGTGTGCCCTTCAGACATACTGCAAGAGTGGAATGAAAAAAGGAAGAGACGAGTAGTTATTTAGATTTTTTTATTTTTACTTGAAACTGTGCCTTAACTTTTTGTATGCTTTGCAAAACTAATTGTCTTTTTTCTTACTCCCTATTCCAGTACGTACGGTTACTGCAAAATTCGTTGTTTTCAGTGTACGTGGCGACTTAACTCCGTTAGTTGCTGCAATTCCCTGGGATCTATGGCTATGGAACGGACCCGGTAACACTTTACGACACCCCACTGTCGGCACAACGCCGCTTCTCACCCCCCCCCCCCCCAACAGAGAAGAGCTAGCTACGCCCCTGCTGTAAGAGGGTTTGAAAACGATGAAATTGCAAACCCTTCCAGGCTCGAGAAAAGTCGTGTCTTACTGCCTTTTTCATGAAGTATAGCTTGCTAAGAGGGAAGGCTTCTAGCTAAGACGGATGCTAAACGTGTGAACTGGCATGTGTCAACATTCCATCTCCCTGATTAATTAAATAGATGCATGGAGAAAAAGGACGAGGTGTTTCACGGTTGATTTATCTTTCAGAGCTCCCGCGAGCAGCTCGCGATTGCCGAATTTGCCCGCTCCCTGCTAGTTATCCCCAAGACTCTAGCGGTTAACGCAGCAAGGGATGCCACAGACCTTGTAGCCAAGCTGAGGGCGTTCCACAACTCTGCCCAGACAAAGCCAGAACACGCAGCATTGAAGTGGTGAGTGTCTTCCTCATTTTTTGTCTCGCGTTGGTTCTGTCATGTCTTTCTACCCTGAGACGCAATGGAGACACACAAGTCTGTATTGAATCTAGTCTGTCAAAGAAATGTTTGTATTCTACGTGGTACTAGATGTGGAGGCTTACGGACGTTTTGTCCTTAAAGTATTTATTGGCACCTGATGGGTTGCGTATGTAATCCCTTGAATCAGTAAAATAAGATATGTTTTGGTTCATGACTTTGTCACGCATGAAGAATGACTTTGCCGCCTGAAAACGGGCTCACATTAAGCGCAGACTTATTACAGGGAATGCTCGACCCTACGCAGTGATAAGTCATCACTACTGTACCAAAGCAAAACGTTAGAAATTTCTCTTCATTATTAATTTTTGGGATCCCAAAACGTAAGTGGAGGGATACCTATGACATCGCAAAAGTTGTCCGTCTGTCCGTCCGTCCGTCTGTAAGCACGATAACTCTCGAAGGGAAAGAGATATTTTGATGAAACTTGGTGTGAGGATTCGTTGGGTCGTCGGACCAGTCGAGTTCGTAGATGGGCTTTGTAGCCCTACATTTAGGGGTGGGGGAGGGGGTTTAAATTAAGGGGCAAACAAAATATTTTGAAACAGCTAATGTGATAGTCGCTTATGGGGTAAGAAGACATGCTGAGCACGGTGGTGAAAACCATTTTGTCATCGGACGAGTAGTTCGTCCGGAATCCGGCCAAAACCGGAAAGTTTGTTAAAAGTAAAAGTTTTATCTGAAGTTGATTAGATGTTCGATTTAGGGGTAGGAAGACATGCTGAAGGCGATGGTGAAAACCATTTTGTCATCGGACGAGTAGTTCGTCCGGAATCCGGCCAAAACCGGAAAGTTTGTTAAAAGTAAAAGTTTTATTTGAAGTTGATTAGATGTTCGATTTAAGGGTAGGAAGACATGCTGAAGACGATGGTGAAAACCATTTTGTCATCGGACGAGTAGTTCGTCCGGAATCCGGACAAAACCGGAAAGTTTGTTAAAAGTAAAAGTTTTATTTGAAGTTGATTAGATGTTCGATTTAGGGGTAGGAAGACATGCTGAAGACGACGGTGAAAACCATTTTCTCGACGGACAAGTAGTTCGCCCGAAATCCGGCCGAAACTGGAAAGTTTGTTAAAATTATAAGTTTTATTTCGAGTTGATTAGATGTTCGGTTTAGGGCAAGAAGACATGCTGAACACTTATGTGAAAACAATTTTTTACCCGGACATGTAGTTCGCCCGGAATCCGGCAAAAACCGGAAAGTTGGTTAAAAGTAAAAGTTTAATTTGAAGTTGATTAAATGTTTGATTTATGGGTAAAAAGACATGCCGAACACGATGGTTAAAATCATTTTCTCGCTGGAGAACTAGTTCGCCCGGAATCCGGCCAAAACCGGAAAATTTGTTAAAAGCATAAGTTCGATTAGATGACAGATTAAGGGGTAAGAAGAGAGGCTGAGTCGGTATATGACAATGATTTTTTATCCGGACATATAATTATTCCGGAATTCAAGTTGATTAGATGTTCTTTATAGGGATAAGGAGATACGCTGGATTTGTTTCTGTATTTTTTTGTTTTGCTGGACTAGTAGTTCGCTCGGAAATCGGCAGGAAGTCTCGGTCAGTATCGTCAAAATAGATATGGCTTATAGAGGTATATCTGAACTTGGTTTTCTCTGATGATTAGCCTGTCCAAGACTGGATCTGGCGAAGACAAGACTCGATTGTCTGAATCAAATATTAGATTTTTGGGATCCCATCGACACCTTTGGTCTTGTTAGATTTGAGTGACCACGTCTGCAATCTGTCAGGTGCCAATACGTACTTTAAATAGGTACACGTAAATACGCGTACGTAATAGGTACTCACGAGTAATATACAGCCATCGACAGAAGTAACTCGTGACGATAGATTTCCTCTTCCACCTCCTTGTGGGCACACTAGACAGACGGAACACATAGTTTACAGTGAATATTTTAAGATATGGACCTCAAGTGGTCATGGATAGACCACCTATTCCAGAATCTGTAATGTAATCGCCTGAGAGTATCCCAACTAGGTACTGTAGTGGGAGAATGACCAAGCAGATTTAACGACTCAAAATCCTGAAGATCCACCACTTAATTACTACAATTTAGGATATTACCGGTCTTCAGTTTCCAACTGAAATTTGAGAGGCATTTCATTCAGCTGCTTGTCTCTTTGTTGGCGAACAAGGTAGATAACTCGTTGCGAAATGAATAGTTGCGTTTTTGCAGATACCATAGGATCTGTTACCACGGTAACTGGATCTGAAATTAGTCGTTTTTGCATTTACCGTAATATCTGATGTACGGTTGCTCTGCAAGAACGGCAATTGTCGAAATTGCGCTTTTCGAAGTCATCACAAAAGAAAATCTGATCTTCAGTCACATCACTAAGTGCTTAACTTTGTTCCCACCAATCTGACCAAAATCGGTGAAAGATTTTTTTTTCAGATAAACGATCAGTTACAACGATAACTGGCCAGATAACACGATAACTGCAAAAACCTCTTTTGACCGTGGTATCAGATACCAGGATTACTTTAGACCGTGGTATCAGATGCCCAAAAACGCAACTAATATATTCTTTACCCTGTGGCGACACACACATATTTTAGCTTTCTATATGCAAGGAGGGGAGGGGCAATGCCTACCTAGCAAAAGATGCTACGTGCAGAAATAATTAAGTTCCTAGCTAGATTAAAATTTCCAGTGACTAGAACACCCTTCCATAAGATGTAGTTTTGGCTGATTCCTTGAACGCCTTGAAGTTCGGACTTTACAAGTCTCGGGCTGAGAAACGACAGAACTCGCGACATTTGACCAATCTGAGTATCATTAGCCTGTCATCTAATTATGAAGCGGCTGGATCTTGTAACTTTGGAAGAGACTTTTTCATGCACCTTGTCTTCATAGAGTTCACGGACATTGTCCGTATCCCATACGCCTCATATTGTCCTGTTGATGCAGACTCCCTGATTCCGTTTTCCGTGTCGTATGTTGTTCTCCAACAGGCAAATGTACACTTCTTTATATTTTGGTAGCTTCCGTTCTCCAGACTACAAAATAGAACATAATTTTCTTCAGGTTTGGCTTGGATCTCATCGAAGGCGTTGTCCGGGACAACAAGAAGTCCGGCGTTCTCGAGCCAGCCGTGTCCAAAATTAAGTCCCTGAAGTTTGCAACTGAAGCTGCAATCACCATCCTCCGAATTGATGACCTGATCAAGCTGGAACCAGAACAGCAGGGAGGCAGAAACCCACATGACGATATTGGATGCTAGGCCGTTTGAAATGATTTTTTTTTTTACATCAAGCTTCCTATTACTCCTGTGCTGCACTTTTGAATAAACGAGTAACCCACAGGCAACCTGTTTCCAGCAAAGTTTATCCCAGTTAATCTGGGAAAATCACGGCCCATGATTTGTCTGTCGTCTATTTTCGTGCATACGTTGCTATGTTCTTCAACAATAGTCGGGATCCGCTTTTACTGTTGAGTGTATATTTTGTCTCCGGCGGAGCGCGCCTCAGCCAGAGACGTGACGGTGTCATCTCAGCCGGATTTTTGAAGGAGTCACCTACCGGGAGAAAGAAAGGGGGTTTAAGCAGAAATATATGCCCTGACATTTGCCCTCGTGAATCGGAAGGGACAATCACCATGTCCTCCTGTTCCCTTATCACATTCCCTTCATAGCCCATACAAATATCAGTCTCTTGTCGTAAACCTGTCGTGTCGATCGTTAAGTAATTACGTACACAAGTGCATTGCAGTTCGTTGCCCTTCCCTAGGTGTCAATCCGCTTCGGCACGATGATTTGTGGTGACTGAGACTTTTTAAGCGAAAGAGTTTTCTGATTAGGTGACGAAAGTCTTACTGGCGGCTCATAATACGTGGAGAAAACAAGGAGAACAAGAAAAAAAAGCTAGATACCGTTCTGACGAGAATTCTATTAGACATTTAGGCCCGACACATACCCCAAGGTCATAAATTATTTTTCTCGGCACCGCCGAGAAGGAGCGGACGCCATTTATATGGCCGCCGCCTGGTGTCGAATTTTCCGCGCTTTGTCGGAGGTCTTTTTTCCACTGCAGGAGTTTTCGTTCGTACAACAACAACCGCGGCGCTTGTCCTGCTGCCTAGAACGAAGATCGTTTCACTGGATCTGGCCTAGAAAGTACTTAGAACGTGAAAGCTATCACCCAGCTAGCTGGATAATTCTAGGTCAATAACAGCAGGTAGGCAAATCCGACCTAACTAGCCAGCTCACAACTTGTTTTAGTTTGACCCTAGACTTGAAGGGCCCAGTCAAGGAAGGCTTGAGCCTTGACTAGCCTCTAGCTGCAGGCTACAATAAGTGGTTATGAAAATAAGATGACCTGTACCTGAAATAGCCTAAGCCAGGCACACTTTCAGAAGTGGGACAGCAACAGGAAGGCCCAGCCTAACGAAGTTACAGCATTTTTCCAGTTCTTTGTTTACAAAAAAAGGCAGGCAAAGTTTCTGTAGAAATCTCTTTGGAAAAAGAAAATACTAGTATGCATTACGTTTGGGTAGGCTAGAAGTATGACTTAGAAGCAAGGTATTGCAGCCAGGCCTGGAGACACAGTGCAGCGTGTTATACCACAAACCCCTGATTTTTGGGGAAGGAAGGAAGGGTATCCTATCTGTGCCAATTTCTGGGTAGCCTAGGTGGCCTAAGTCTAACATTTGGCATAGCCTATGCTGATCAGATGCTGATTACCTGTTGAAACCCCATGGCCGAACCCTGTTCTACTCAAATATAAAGGAACTCTGACCGGTTGATTTCTGAGCTTCACTGAAATATCAATAGTTGCGTTTTTTATCTGAGTTTTCCTTGCGATTCTTCTCGCAATTCTCCTATTTCGCGTTTTCGACTATTCAGATGAAGCAAATTCCCCTTTTCTTTCATTTTTGTCATAATCGAGAATGGGGAAAGCCTTGCGATTCTGCAGAATCGAGAAGTTGTTCGGATGGTGTATTCCTGATTCTTCTCTCTCTGTTCTCCTCCCAGATAGGTCAACAGAGTGCGGTGTTCAATATGCATAAACACCAGAGGCGTTACTAGC
Organism: Branchinecta lynchi; assembly: GCA_023053575.1. NCBI lineage: Eukaryota > Metazoa > Arthropoda > Branchiopoda > Anostraca > Branchinectidae > Branchinecta > Branchinecta lynchi. The sequence continues at coordinate 20,620,698 of JAKZAP010000004.1, read as the reverse complement.
CAAAACGTTTGGGGGGGGAGGACGAGGCATTTACCGACTGGCTGGTAGTTTTGCAGACTTTTTCTTCAGGAAATCTACTGATTTTCAGAAAAATCCGCTGATTTCAGAAAAAACAACTATTTGACAAAAAATCTGCGAATTTTCAGAAAAAAGTACTGTTTTCATGAAAAAAAAATCAACTTTATTCATGAAAAATTGTGGCGCTTCGCGCCAACTCAGTTATTTTTTACCGACTGGCCGACAGCTTTGGGGGGGCGCCTCCCCCCCAGTTGTGATGCCCCTGATAAACACATGTACTTGGTTGCAGACGAGCTGCCAAATTAGTGTTTTGTCAAAAGCAAGAATGTAGAAGCCAGAGGAGCAAAAACGGTAATCTGTATAAGAATTGAGAATTCAGAAGCGAGAGCAGAGAACTGAGAATTCAGATGAAAAATGCAACTATTATTGATTGGGTTACAGAGTATCCAGTAGTATGGGGTATACAAAAAAAGAGGTTTGTGGTAGGCTGTTGCTGGGCTGTTGTACCCTGTTTATACCATGCCTGAAGTCCTGAACAAAGGTTAGTTAGAATTACAAGGGCCAACTTTCGTGCCATATATGATTTTCATGGCAGTCACTGACAAAATGAGCCAATTTGGCATAAATATTCACAACGCCAAGATTGTTGGTGAATAAAATCTGAGAAGTCGCAGCACTCCTAAGTAGCCATTGAGCCATGGCCATATCCTAGTTCATTGAACTTTGTTAGGCTGGGCCTTCCTGTTGCTGTCCCACCTCTGAAAGTGTGTCTGGCTTAGGCTAGTTCACTGACTCAGAGTTCAAGCTTGATATCTTTGATGCTATTTCCTTTCTTGTTCTAATAGGACTGCGTGATTGTATGCTTTGTGTTCCAATTGTTAAAAAGTAATCCATACCAACTTTCCTGAATACGTTCGAGAAATAGCAGAAAAGAAAATACCACTTTGAATTTGGTTAAAGTTCAATAAGCACAACAACCTGTCTCAGTCCTTCTCTATATAACGACTCTCTAGTGCTGCTAGCAGGGGCGTCGGGTGCGGCTTCGAAATTTTTTGAAGTTTTACCGAAATTTCCCCATGTTTTACCGGAAATGTCTCTGTAATGACCATCTGGGCTGAAACTCCAGAATACACCTACTTTTGTGTTCTGACTTCTGTTATGTGTTAAAAAAAAAAATAATAGGCTCGGTGGAGTTTCATTGAAAATTCAGCTTATTTTTGGTATCCAAAAACGTAAGTGGAGGGATGCCTATGACATCGCATAAGTTGTCCGTCTGTCTGTTAGACGCACAATAACTCTCGAACGGAATGAGATATTTTGATGGAAAGGTCGAGGTCATAGATGCGCCCGATAGCTACATACTTAGGGGAGCGGGAGGGGTTTCAATTTGAGGGGCGACAAAAATATCTTTTAAAAGCTAATGAGATAGTCGATTAAGGGGTAAGACGACATAATGAACAGATTATGACAACCATTTTTTTTCCATTCAAGTAGTTCACCCGGAATCCGGCCTAAGCCGGAAAGTTTGTTAAAAGTAAAAGTTTTATCTGAAGTTAATAACATGTCCGATTTAGGGGTAAGGGGTAAGGATCTGAAACTGATTTTGTCGTCGGACAAGTTATCCGGCCAAATCCGGAAAATTTGCCAAAAATAAAAGTTTAATCTCAAGTTGATTAGAGGTTCGATTTAAGGATAAGGAAACATGCTGAATACGAATATCAAAATTATTTTCTCGTCGGACAAGTAGATCTTCCTGAATCCGGCCAAATCCGGAAAATTTGCCAAATATAAAAGTTTAATCTGAAGTTGATTAGAGGTTCGATTTAAGGATAGGGAAACATGCTGAATCCGAATATGAAAATTATTTGATGGCCGGACAAGTAGATCGCCCGAAATCCTGCCAAAACCGGAAAATTTGTTAAAAGTAAAAGTTCTATATGAATTTCATTAGGTGTTCGATTTACGGGTAAGAAGACATGCTGAATATGACGCAGGCTGTAGGGGTAAACACACATGGTGAATCCATACTCGAACTTGGTCTTCCAAAATGAGGAAAGACCTCGTGCCCACCGATTAAAACCCGGACCGGATCCGATGACTTTGGGGGGAGCTAGAGTGGGGGGGGGGGGATAGACCGACTTGGAAATAGTCGTTTGAACAATCCGAACATCGTGGGGGAGTGGAGAATGCGGAATCCGGAATCTAGTGGCATTTATAACTGTTGAAAGGGCGATCGGATTTGAATGAAACTTGGCAGGTGGGAAGAGCTATTGTCTCTGATGTTCCATGCCAAGTCCGGACCGGATCCGATACTAGGGGGGGGGGGGGGAGTTGGAAGGGGGCACCGGAATTTTTGTGAAATACTTTAGCTCGAGGGGTATGGATGGAATTTGGTGGGAAGAATAAGCAGAAGCATTAGATACTTTCTTGATTGAACTAGATCAAATCGGGGCTCTTTGGGGGGAGCTGGAGGGTTTTGCCGGAATTCCGGTGATCACGAGTTAGGATACTTTCAGATGTGCTAAGGAGGATAAAACTTGGCCGGCATATTAGTGACCAGACCAAATAGACTTAAAGTTCAATGGGCACATCAAACTACCCCAATCCCACTCTGTAACAACCTAGGAAGAATGCTTACCCCCTAGATCAGCAGCTTTTTCAACAGTTTCCTCTCTGTGATATTTCAAAGCGTAATTTTTGGGCCAGTACATGCTCAATTTACTAGCTTGGACAAAGATAAAAGTGATGTTTCTTGGAATACTTAGTAATCAGCTTGTATAATTCAGATTTGAATAGTTTATTTGTTTTTGAATGATTTTGTAGCTATGTTATTTTTTATAAGCTTATTGCATATTCGGTACATTTTATAAAGCAAGCTAATCAAGCTTCACAACACTATTCCACAAAGAATAACTTTTAATAGGCACTTTAAGCCACTAGAACAATCAGGTAAACTGCATCTGCGGCTTGACTTTGGTGACATCTCAAATATATCCTTTTCTATCAAGCATTGCTGGGAGTTTTTGAATTCCCTGCCAAGATATCCCAGCTGCTAAGATTTGGATCGCCGAAATGCCAGAGAGGTAAATATCTAGGAATAACAAGAAAACGGCCTATTTTCGTAGCGCATTCTAAAGGAAGTCGGAAATGTTTATTTGTGAAGCATTTAATATAAAGTAAAGCATTAGAAGTGTCCATTGTGCTTTAAGGACCCGACAGAATTCCCAAGGAAGAGTTTTGTACCTGGAACCGACAATTTTTCGGGGAGTTCAGGGAGGGGAAACCCGGAAATTACTGGCTTCTGTAGGTTGCTAACAAATGGTTCGATCCAAGTGAAACTTCATGGGTGATAAGAACTGATGATCATCAGTTCTTATCACCCATATACAAATCATGTGTCCGAAGTCCGAACCCATTATGCCATGGTTGGGGAGTTGGGGCTGGGGGACCTAACGGGATGCAAGTTAGACAGTACCATATTTATGCTTCCTAGATTTGTCATTTGGCGTCCGAACCGGTTCTGACCAAGGTAGAGGGTGATGAAGCTTGAACCGGACATTTGCAGATAGCTCCGATTCGAGCAAAACTTGATGGACGGTAAAAGGAGATGTTAGAGATGGGAAGTTTATGTGGCCAAGTAGTTTTCGGCCACAGGGGGGTGGGGGGGGGGGGGAGATGGAGGGTGAGTCCCGGAAATGTTATAGCTCGCATAGGGATTCGAACTCGGAGAGTTGAGAGATTGTGTGCCTTAGATGACATATTTTAGGGTCCAGATTGGATCCGAGCACGGTGGGGAGGAGTACTGGAATTTTCGGAAAAATGCTCAGATTTACCTTCTCTTTTCTCACACTACCTACTCGTGACAAGTGCCATATGAGCTCGTAGCTCTTGTTTTAGGTTCTAGATGACGAGTACTGTGGAAGATGACAGCTCAGTCTTGAGACCTCCAGTGCCAACTGCCATACAAGGAGTGAAAGGCTATGTGCATGCATTTGAGAACGGGACTGGAGAGGTGAGATAAATTCTGTTTTAGCAATCGAATGCAGTCCTTATTGATCAAGTAGGTATATTTCTCAATGTCCCCTTACTTACCAAGAAACCTGGTCGGGGATTCAATAGTTTGTTACCTGCTTTATGGGTTGTCATGCTATATTATTCGTCAGAATATTTAACTTTTACTGTGTTTTGTCCTCTTATAAGTCAACTATTCGTTGTTCTTGACTTGACTTGACTTGCTGTACTACTAATTACAAAATAAACTATCCAAACACACAACCACCCGGGGAAGGCTCAAACAGCCTGACGATGGACGGCTGCAATCCTCTGATTCTCAACCTATAACAAATTTCATAAGAAATAAAAAAATAAAAAAGGACAAGAACACTCTCACTGAATTAACCTTTAATACCAAAGTCTTAAAAAAAAATCTAAAAAAAAAAAAAATTAACTCCCCTCTCCCAATAAATGTTTTTTAGGTTTTACTTTAAATGACCCAATGTGTTCAGCTTCCCGAATGCCAACTGGGATATCATTCCAAATAGCCGGAGCTAGATACCTACTTCCGAAAGCTGCACGTGTGGTGTCTCGGTACTCAACAATAAAATTATCCACCTCTCTAGTCGCATACCTGTGGAGTGAACGGTTTGCGCGAAACAATTCGGTAAAAACTGCAGCACCGTGAACGTTTTATTGTAGGTTGATGTTGTGGTAATGATACGTATTAGTTTGTTTAATAGTTATTTAGTTATTAGAAGTATGAGATTCGAGTGTTGAATACTTGGACTGGTACATTGCAGTTGGAGTACTTGTTTATTTTTATATTTTGCCCGCTATGGCCCATAGGGCTTTTTTGGGAATACATTCATTCATTCATCATTCCAACATCGATACGCAAAAACAGCAGCTTGATAATCGCGAATCTGACCAGTGTTCGACACTCGTAAGCATGACGCGGTATCGTTCACATTTTCTACATAATTACCAATAATTACCGTGCTGTTTTATTTTGTAGAATCTGCATTCTTTTAAATTTGTGTAGATATTAAAATTGATACAACCATAAGAAATATAACGCGCAACAATAGTATGATACAATAATAAAAGAACTGACAATCGTAAAACATGCTTTAATCGACGCAAAATTCCCAGACCTCCAGCAACTTTAGCTAAAACAAGATCACTATGGTTCTTCAAAGATAAATTACATCAAGCTGGAAGCCGAAATAATGCACTTCATGCCCCTGTGACAAAGGCCTACAGTTAAAAAACATCTCTCTATCAACACTTGGAGGCTTACCAACTCTCCTAAAAATCATAAAATTAGTTAGGTCAGAGTAGGTTTCTAAAGGTCGCCCAGAATAATTGTTAAGATTCAAGCTCTATTATATAACCAAACTCTACACCGTCAGACGTTAAATAACTATCCAAATTCATCTGTCACTGGTTTTGCGTGCATTTTCCTTATTTGCATGATGTCTGGAAATCCTTATTCCTTGTTTCTGTCTATATATGTATTGGAAGGGTTAAGATGCCAATAGAAAATGCTTTGACTATGCTCGGGATCAACAGTGGTCTGATGCCAGCTTTGTTTCAGAGATGGCTAAAGAATGAACCGAAAGAGTCCACAACGAACAGTATTAAACGAGCTTTGTAGAGGCCAGTGTCCCATTTTTGGGATCCCAAAACGTAAGTGGAGGGATACCTATGACATCGCAAAAGTTGTCCGTCCGTCCGTCCGTCCGTCCGTCCGTCTGTCCGTCTGTCCGTCCGTCTGTAAGCACGATAACTCTCGAAGGGAGTGAGATATTTTGATGAAACTTGGTGTGAGGATTCGTTGGGTCGTCGGACCAGTCAAGTTCGTAGATGGGCTATGTAGCCCTACATTTAGGGGTGGGGGAGGGGGTTTAAATTAAGGGGCAAACAAAATATTTTGAAACAGCTAATGTGATAGTCGATTATGGGGTAAGAAGACATGCTGAGCACGATGGTGAAAACTATTTTGTCATCGGACGAGTAGTTCGCCCGGAATCCGGCCAAAACCGGAAAGTTTGTTAAAAGTAAAAGTTTTATTTGAAGTTGATTAGATGTTCGATTTAGGGGTAGGAAGACATGCTGAAGACGATGGTGAAAACCATTTTCTCGAAGGATAAGTAGCACGCCCGGAATCCGGCCGAAACCGGAAAGTTTGTTAAAATTAGAAGTTTTATTTCGAGTTGATAGTTTGATAGTCGATTATGGGGTAAGAAGACATGCTGAGCACGATGGGGAAAATCATTTTGTCATCGGACGAGTAGTTCGCCCGGAATCCGGCCAAAACCGGAAAGTTTGTTAAAAGTGAAAGTTTTATTTGAAGTTGATTAGATGTTCGATTTAGGGGTAGGAAGACATGCTGAAGACGATGGTGAAAATCATTTTCTTGACGGACAAGTAGTTCGCCCGGAATCCGGCCAAAACCGGAAAATTTGTTAAAAGCAAAAGTTCGAGTAGATGACAGATTAAGGGGTAAGAAGGGAGGCTGAGTCGGTTTATGATGATGTTTTTTTACCCGGACATATAATTTTTCCGGAATCCGGTTGTAACCGGATTTTTTTTTAAGTCAAACTTTTATTCAAAGTTGATTAGATGTTCTTTATAGGGATAAGGAGATACGCTGGTTTTGTTTCTGTATTTTTTTTGTTTGCTGGGCTAGTAGTTCGCTCGGAAATCGGCAGGAAGTCCCGGTCAGTATCGTCAAAATAGATATGGTTTATAGAGGTATATCTGAACTTGGTTTTCTCTGATAATTAGCCTGTCCAAGACTGGATCTGGCGAAGACAAGACTCGATTGTCTGAATCAAATATTAGATTTTTGGGATCCCATCGACACCTTTGGTCTTGTTTCTTTGCGTTGATATGTTTCGCTTTGCGTTTCCGCGGCCTAAAACCGTACTGCTTTCTTGGATAGTGCTTCCACTGAAAGTTCAAGTTCTGGCAGAAAACAAAGAAACTACGCAACATGGAAGATGTGATTGACTTTGTAAGATTGTTTATCATTATTCGTTATAAAGTAACTTGTGTGATATCTTACTAAGAACTATCCATTTTCAAAATCGTACCTTTCCGTTGATTTTTCTTCGTGGATTGAGGTTGAAAGTGAAAAGCGATACCCGCAATATGGATTCACGATTCTCTAAGGTCAGTGGAAACCGGTCCGGCCTCTCACGCAAACCCTACTTGAGCCGTAGATTAAGCTAAGGGCCACACAAGTGGGATCTTGGGCTCATGCAGCCTACGCGGAGCGTATACTCACCGCCACCTGGTGAGCTTCAAGTGGCAAAGGCACAAAGATGCAAGCAGAGTGACGGAGACAGGCTGGAGAAATGGGACCTCCTACAGAAAGACTGGCTTTAAGACAGTCGGCTGAAATTGATATCCAAAAGAAAAGTTTTTCATCAAAATCTTAGCACTACAGAATAAGAGAATCATTACAAAGTCTGAATCGAACCAAACACAAGTTCAACTACATAGTTGATACAGTTTAAGTGGCGCTCAGCTGCTGTTCCAAATTACTTTCTGTTAATATGTAGACTGAGAAGCGAAAGCCGTTTTATGTTGGAAGAGTTGTAATTAAACCAAGAAATATTGGCGACCGTTTTCCACCGTTAGTTAAAGAGGACTTAGATTGTTGTGCAAACACTTAATAGGAAACTTTAGCGGGAATCCCATTTGGATAATCCTGATGGTATTTATATGTGTGATCCCCCCCCCCGCCCCGCCGTGCGTACCCTCATCGCATACTCCCTTTTCTCTGATCCCGCCACTAATTAGATCGTCTATTGCAGGTTCGTCATATATTGCTCCATGAATGTGATGTAATCCTGGAGTGCAAAGTATGCAAAAACCTCTTCAGAAGCTTGGCGAACTTCACATCTCATAAGCGTTTCTACTGTAAAGTTGACTACGCTGACGTTCGCCTTCAAATTGACCCGAATCCTATTGTGGAAACACCAACCGAAGTTATCCACACCGATGAGGTGATAAATCAGACTGCCGAAGCTTTGAGCGCCGAGGCTGGACCAGTTGGAGTTGCTGGGCATACCAACATTACCAGAAAACCTTTAAGTAGTATAGCTGACAAATTACTACAGCGTGCTGGGGGGATTGCTACACTTGGACAGTCAGTGTTCAAGCCCCCAGTAAACCCAACTGAGTCATTTGCAAAAATACAGCAAGTGATTGCCAACAGAGGGGCAAAAGCAAGCACTACTGTGACACTAGAGCCAGTTGAGGGTGTTCGATCAGCCGTTTTTCAAACTGTTAACCCCGCCAGTGCCAGATTGCAAAGTGATTGGTTAGCAAAGCATAATAATTTTGTTCCTGCTGTTTTGCCAAATGGAAGGGTTGCTAGTGAATTTCCTGAGAACCCCCTTGGTCCAGCTAAGGAGACTTCGAGGACACAGAAGCCGGAAGCAGAAGGACGAACTCAGCTCACGAAACTTAGCATTTCTTCAGATTCGGGGAGCGGAGATGGGGCTAAAATCAATGTTGCGTCATTTATGGATTTAGTTGGTGGAAAGCCTAGATGTTCACAGTGTAAGTTTTATTTGGGTAGAGAAGGGTTGGGAATGAACTGAAAACTAATGTATTTTAGAATGTGTCGTAACTTGGAGTAAATGTGATAGTTACCCAGAACATCTCACATCCAGTGTGACGCATTTTCTAGAAATTATCTTCAGTTGCAAGTAACAATGTAGGAGCTGTAGGATGTAGGAGCTCGTTGAGCAGCCTACGGGGTTTTGGTGATCAGCATTTTTGGCTGCTGAGCCAGGAGCACACCATAGTGTAAACTTTATTCCCAACTTTTTCAGCTGTGGGCTTCTGGATCCTAAAGCTCTACTGATTTAGTAGCAGTTGAGTCCATTGTATAAACTTCCCTCTTTGTTAGATTTCGCTAGTGTGGAAAAAGAGTTGTTGTGGCGAGTAGAAAGGGTTAGCACGTCCGAAGCACCTGGTGTACTTGAGACCGACAGAGGCGGGTACCCTTGGACCCGGGACCCTTGTGTGACTGAATAGGTTTTATTTGGGCTGTCGTCATGTAACGTGTCAAATCCCGTCAGGAATGGTCGATGAAAAAATCGAAGAAACGAAGCAATGCGCTTGTTTACCGAACCCGGCTAAAGACGAATGTACTGACTCGTGCTTTAAAAAAAGGGGGGCGAAGACCCCCGCCACAACATACAGGGCGTGTTCCACCCTTCTAACAATAGTAACTATTAGTTACTATTTTCGTTCCAACTTCGTAGAAAGTTACTACGCTGACCGTTACAACCTTCTCTAAATAGTAACTACGCTTCTCTGTAACATGATTGGTCGGATTCGCCCGTAGCATGATATTCTGGTGGAAAGTAAAAAAATCTTTCCAGCCTTGACGGCAGAAAGCCAGAATTCCTGATGTCATGCTTAGTAACTATGGTAAGTAGGGTGGAACACGCTCACAATAAACCCCAGTGACTGGTTAGAAAATGGTTTACAGGTCTTGACACTTGTATTTTCTAGGCTCGTTGATATTCAGCACCGAGCTGAACCTCAAAGACCATATCATAGTGGAGCATCTCGACGGTCGTGTTCGTTACATGTGTCCCGTTTGCGACAAGCCTTTCCCTGCCGCACCCAATCTCAGGAAGCATCTTAGAGAAAGTTAGTACTTATTTTCATTCCGCAGATACCATGATATCTGATACCACGGTCTAAAGTCGTTTTCGGAGTTACCGTGACATCTGGTACCACGGTCAGAAGGCGTTTTTGCAGTTATGGTGGTATCTGATATTCAGATCCCACGGTCTGACCATGGTAACTGATCGTGGTATCTGAAAAGTCATCTCACTTTCATCAAATTTTGTTAAATTGGTGAGAAAGAAGTTTAGCACTTAGTGATGTAACTGGATATCAGTTTTTCTTTTGGGATGACTTCGAAAAGTGCAATTTCGTAAATAGTCGTTTTTGCAGAGCAACCGTGTATCAGATAACACGGCACGGTAACTGCAGAAACGACTAATTGCAGATTCAGTTTCCGTGGTAACAGATACCATGGTATCTGCAAAAAGGCAACTAATGTTCGGTGGTTCTGAACCGATTAGTTATACCGACTAATCCGTTCGGCATCATTAAACATAATTGTCAGTCACCTTGGTGTGAAGGAATACTTCTTTTCTTTCTCTGAAAATTATGTGAGTCTTGTCAGCTAGCTAATTTTTTGGCAGTTTTCTGGCTTCCTGGTTGGAGGTCACGTGTACATGGTCTGCAAAAATATGGAAAAGTTCCAAGTCTCTTTAAAAATGATTTTCTTGGGTCTGTTTCTTGTTATGCTGCAGACAAAGGATCATGTCGAGCGGCTACGGATTGCACTGTCAGAAGTTTCATAACAGATGACACAAGATGCGCAGTTTGAACAAATAACACTTGCGGTTTTATCTGTTACTATTTTGCAAACGTTATGTATAACAGGCATCGCCAGGAAAAGCCGAAAAAGCGTATGCTGACTTTTTCAATATCACAAACAAAAAAAGTCAGCAAATGTTTTTTCGGCGTTGTTATGGCCCTTCTTGAATGCATAACGTTAAGCGTAACGTTTGAAAAACAGAACAGCTGACATCAATCAATCAATCAAATTTATTGCCAAATAGCTTGGAGCTAGAAGAGGAATAAAATATTTACGAAATACACAGAAACGAAACAAATTAACTAACACATACAACATATGACCAAAAATAAATGACGGGATAAAATTATAATTGGGCAGAAGAAATAGCAGGATATGGAGAAAACTGATTGCCAGTGTTCCTCTCGGACCGACGCACGGACGACAGGAGGGGAGGGAGGAATAGATCTGAGGACAACACACTATCTTTGCTCCAAATTTTTTTGAAAGTGTATTTTTGCGGTCAGTTTATATAGGGACAGATAACACTGTAATTGTTACGTGTTGACACCGCACATCCGTTTGTTATCTGTTGTGAACACTTGTCTATTATGCGACACTTGTTATCAGGGGCGTCCCCCCCCCCCCCCCCCAAAGGTCTTGAGAAAGTACTTTCGTTGGGCGAAGTTCACTAGTTTTTGCAATAATTTGTTGGGCAAGGCACAGAAGAAATCGATCTCTGTGTGCTTTTGTCGAGCCACGGCTGTTCTCGTCGGCACATCGGGTTCTTTTTATACAGAAGAAATAAATTTTGTATGCTTTTGTCGGTCGAGTCGTCGGCACACAGGGTTCTGCAAACAGTTTTCGGGCGCACCTGGGGAGTTTAAGTCCCGTCGGCACATCAAGCTGTTTTTACACTTAAGAAATCAAAGTCTGTGCAGTCTTGTCGGGAAAAACACAGGTATTCTCGATACTGTCATCGGCACATCAGGTTCTTTTAGATAGATTTTTTTTGTTCACCAAAAACTTATCATGGCTCACACCAAATTTGTTTGGTATATTCATGGATACAACTTGCAAGCACACACATAAATCATAATAGGCCTACGCACGTAGGGCTACAACGGTCATAAATAACATTATAAATTTAAACTAGCAGCTCAGCTTATGCTTCGTTATACAGCTATCAAAATGAATGGACAACTTTACTCGTAAGAAATCTAATTCTGTAAACATTTGTCGGTTTCGTCGGCACATCCGCTTTTATTTGCACGTAAGAAATAAAGTTCTTTACGGTCTTGCCGGGCAAAACGCAAAAGAAATCGAATTCTGAATGCCTGTGCCGTGCGTCAGTATTCTTGCGTGATCACGAAGATCACGTGATCTTCGTGATCTTTTTGTACGTACGAAATGAACTTCTGCAAACATTTGTCGGGCGAACACAGAAAGTTCAAGTCCCGTCGGCAGGTCGGGATCTTATTACACGTAGAAAAACTACGAAAATAATAGCCGCGTTCGTTTGCGTCGTTCCTCATTGTCGGTACGAAGAACGTCGTTTAAATATTTTTCATATTAGCGTTTTCTTTGGCACGTTCTATAAACGTCGTTTCACGACCGAAGTTGGTACGAAAACGTTATTAGTCGAACTAACTCAACGTTTGCAACAGCAGCTATAACAAAGTACTAAAATGGATTTTAGCATAACAGGACCATTGTTTTTAAACTTGGTTTACAACTTTGATTTGTTTTGTCGAGAATTTTGAAAATTCGCGCCTAATTACTGAACGGAGATGTTGAAACTGACTTTCCGGCTCAGTTCGTCGTGTCAAAAACGACGAATGAAACGGCAGTTCAACCAAAACTGCTTATTATCGGCAGTTCAACGCCGTTCACGAACGGCGTTTTAAGGAAAGCTTGTAGTAGAACGACCGATGGAACGGCGAACCGAACGACGAAAACAACCGCAGCTAATGTTAATGGAGATAAATCAATCAAATTCCGTAAACTTTTGTCGGGCAGATCCGGAAAGTTTATGTCTCTAGACATAAGAAAGCGAATGACTGCAAAGTTTTGTCGAACGAAAACTGAAACTTTGAATTTTGTTTGACGGACACACCAGTGATCTTACAGGTTGCCCTGCTTTTATCTGAGATCGCAAAAAGAGGCTCTGCTCGTCAGCGTTTCCGCAAAATTTCGCCTGCGGTGCATTTCGTAGTGTTCTCTGTTTGGAAGAATGGTGTTTAATTTTAGTTGGCGGTTTAGACTGGACATTCTTGGGGTTTGAAATACATTGAAAGCTAGAACTTGTATGGTAGGTATAGAAAAATTTTCCGGAAAAAGGCGGATTATAAAAAAATTCGCCTGCGGCCCTAAGTTTTTGCTTGTTCTGGGTGCAGTCGTTGGAAACTTCACTTTTTAGCGAAATCTTCACTGATGCATTACAGTTAGTTTTACAAAAAAATTCGCCTGCGACGAATTTCGTAGTGTTTTATATTTGGAACAAGACCAAAGGTTTCGATGGGATCCCAAAAATATAACATTTAATTCAAACGATTGGGTCATGTCTTGGTCAGATTCCTTGAATATTTTTACTGTTAAAATAAAGTTAAAAAATGGATTCAGCTTGTCTCCTTGCCCAAATACCGGGTCTCGACCCCATGTTAGAAACAACTTTGAGCTTCAACCAAATTTCCAGTTTCAGCCGAATTCGTGATGAACCATTTGTCGAGCAAGAAAACTAAGTTCAGATATGGATTAAGCGTACCTCCTTGTCCTTACCCCCTCAGTGAATATCTTATTAGCTTATAAAACAAACATGTATTTAACGTAAGTTCGAAACCCCTCCTCTGCCTCTGAAGGACCCGTCTACGAACTTGACCTGTACTTTACCAGTGAATCCTCATTGAACAACATCCTCGCTTGAACAACATATTTCCTAGTTTGAACATTATATATTAACCCCAACCCCTTCGACCTTCGATTACACTAGATCTCTCCGACGTCCAAAAAATAAACAAATGAATGTCGGCATCCACGCGCAGAGCTATACTGGTTTGAGAATAAAGGGGACTGCTAAAGCCGAAAATTGGTCGACAAATTTTGTGTCCGGTTTTTGCCGAATTCCGGGTGAACTACTTGTCCGGCAAGAAAATAACTTTCATATTCGGATTCAGCATGTCTCCTTACCCTTAAATCAACTATCTCAGTAGCTTTTAAAAAATGCCCCTTAATTTGAATTTCTTTGAAAAGTTTCAAAAATATTCTTTGAGCCCAAGCTGACATATATTCAAACAGTGTTTACAACGGATATACGTCATCTACGATTCTTCTTCAGTGATATTTCGGCCCTTCTTGGCGTCGGGGAAGGAAACAAATCTGTAATCAATTGCTTCCTTCCCCGGCGTTGACCCAGAAGATTGACAGCCTGACGAGGACCCTTGCCAAGAAGGGCCAAAATATCGCGGAAGAAGAATCATAACTGACGTATATCCGTTGTAAACATTGACTCCTCCTCCCCCACCCCTAAATATAGGGCTACAAAGCCCATCTACGAACTCGACCTTACTCTTGACCCAAAGAATCCTCACACCAAGTTCATAAAATATCTCATTCCCTTCGAGAGTTATCGTGCTTACAGACGGACAGACGGACAACTTTTGCAAATGTCATAGGTATCCCTCCACTTACGTTTTGGGATCCCAAAAACGTGTTTCACTTAGAACGTGTTTCGTTTTAGGATTGAAATTCTTGGGGGTTTGAAACACATTAACAGCTAGAACTTGTATGGTAGGTATAGCTATATTTTTCTGCAAAAAAGGAAGATTTAAAAAATTGACTTGTTTTGGGTCGCTTCGTCGTTGGAAGCTTCATTTTAACGAAAGCTGAAGCGGTAAGCAAACTATGTGGAAATAAAATATATGAATTTACGTTAAAAGAATAATCTCAACCGATGCATCATAATTAGTTTTATACCTGTTCCATTCTACGCTGTCGAGAAATGTACGACTCAAACTGGACGTCCCCCCCCCCCCCTCCCCCCAAGGTAAAAGGTAGTGACGCCCCTGCCTGTTAATAGGCTATTTGATTCCCAGAATCTTTCCCAGGAATTGATTGATTGATTGAAACTTCTGACAGTGTGGTGTCCCTGCCAGGATTTTCGGCGCATCATCGATCCATTCAGAAAAAGGTAAGATATTTTTGTCCACTTCGTTGTGAAAGTGACGAAAATCCTGCCGGTAAAACCTGAAATTATTTCACCAATAAGCATGTTTAGAAGCCTTTTCAACAAATGCACATCGTTTTGTACCAATCTGGGGGGTGTACCCGATATATTTTTACAACTTCAACTCGTACAGTAAAGGACACTTCAGTGTATGCTACAAAGGGGGTGTAGTACATTTCTAAGCAAGAGAACGTTGGCTCTGACGAGTAGCATGAGCCACAAGCGTCTCTTCACGTCGTACGTTGTTCCTTGACCACATATCGTTAATAATCCGCAACTTGGCGCTATTCAATATTCAGAATGAAATGTATGACTTGGCGTCGTCCAGTGATTGACCTGTTTCACCCAAAGAAGTCCTGTCAGTGTTTCTTTCGGGGTTTAAACTGGAGTTTGTCAAATCCTTCGAGTATATGGTGTTCACTTATACCCCAAATTGGATTACGAGCTCTATTTTGGCATGTTGCTGTATTGGATAGACATCTCTGGGCTCAGGCTGAACGGAACATGAATATTCGTGTTCGCCCAGGTGAATCCGGTGTCGCTAGCAAAAAAAATTCGCGCCGTCCCATTTTAACTTCCCAATTTTTTTTTTTCGCGTCGCGTCGAGGAACAGATTCGCGTTACTCCGACTGGCTGGGGAAATTTTCATATATGCTATAACTACAATTAAAAAAAAATACTTTGAAGTAAAATATACATTTTCTTAATCCCCATAAGCCCATGATCATTTTTGCATCAGAAGTTTTGCTTAAAAATGAATTTCTAGCTCCCTTAAAGGACACCTGAACAAAGAACCCATACTTGAACACACCATGGAGAATGCATTTACAGACATGGACACGGAGAGCATTCTTCTCCTGAGCGTGACGTTTTCAAAATAGGGATGATTGTTTCCGGAGGTTTGCACATGCAGACTCCAAGACAAAGAGCGCAATTCATTCAAATCTTGTACAGCGCTGGCCGGATCGTATTGGAATTTCTTCTAGATATACGTTTGGGCTTATCTGGTAAAAAAATATTCCAGAAGAAGGGTTGATTGGAGACATTTGTTCATTTCTAAAATTGCTAGGTACTAAAATAAGGACAGATGCAAAATGGAGTAAAAATCATAGCTTGGAAACAGTATTTCGTATTTGGATTGGGTTTTCTGCAGGCAATGTTAACGGACGTCATACAGATAGGGATGATACTTGGTACTCTTCATTCAGGTGTCCTTTAAAGTGCGCATCTTAACCCCGAAGTGAACAAAAACTACTTTTGACCAAACGATGCACTTCATAATCCACGAAGGCCCATGATCATCTGTTCCGATAGGGCTTTGCATAAAAATTAATTTCTAGCACCCTTAAAGTATGCATCTCAACCGAAAAGTGAGAAAAAAAAACTTTAGTCCAAACGATATATATTCATAATCACCAAGGGCCCATGATCACTTTTTCCTCATTCCTGAATGTACAAAACATAATTTTGAGCAAAATATACATTTTCATGATTCCGATGAGCACATCATCATTTGTTCCTCATTGCTTACAGATGAATTTCTAGCGCCCATAAAGTGCGCATAATCACAGCCAAGTCCAAAAATAGAATACTTTTTACCAAATAATTCTCATGATTTCTAAGGGCCTATAATCATTATTCTTTGTTTGCTTAGGTACTAATGATCACAACGAAGCCCTGAATTGGCAAATTCCTACTTTCATCCTCTGAACCAGCCTTGCAGGTGCCATATGAGCATATAGCTCTTGTTATCTTTCTTTTCCTTTTAGTTCATCAGAAAAATGGAACGGCGCTTGACGAAACGCTTCGAAAAGTCGTTCGCAAGGTTCACGTCAACAGTGAAACACACAGAAGTCCGGGGTCGACTCCTCACAAAACTCAGGTGAGAAAAGTCCTTGACTTAGGCGTTTCTCGCCGTTCCCTGAGGACTCCACTTGAGGAGTCCCCGCGTTTTGTTTGTTCTGGGGACTCGCTCCCCACATTCTCGCGAGTCCCCACGGACAGGGAATGCTCCGATTATCATCACCATCATCAAAAGGACTCCCTTTCAGATTCAAAGGGGAATCAATTTTTGCTGGTGTTGGTGTAATGTAAAATTAATTAAAAACAGTCAGAATAAAGAAAACCAAATAAAGTGGATCCAGACTAATTTCGTCAACTGCCTTTTTTTTTTTTAGAACGAAATCCATTTTGGAAGCATTCCCCGTGTTCTCGTTGTTTTCCGTACGCCTAGTCCGTATGGAGTGACTCTGTCTCTTCTCGCCGTTCCCTTCAATTCCCTGAGGGAGAATACGCCTTTAGACCTTAATTCTACCTGCACCGGCTTCCCAAACATCTTCCCTTTCGGTCTGGATGGACGCGTTGTATGTTCCTTGGGGTCCGACTGGTAGGTCGGCTGTTTTCTGGATCCCTCTGATTGCCACTGGAGGATTACGCTCGGTAGTCCGTCCTTTCCCATCTTGACCACATGTCCCAAGTATCGCTATCTCTCTATCCCGGGGATGTCTCTTTATTCCAGGCAAGAAAAGTAATTGGTGCGTAACTTCCAAGGCTGAGAGCAATTATAATGTTTTTTAGACTGTTTGATTGAGTAGAATATGTTGAACAAGACCAAAGGTGTCGATGGGATCCCAAAAATCTAAGATTTGATCCAGACAACTGGGTCTTGTCTTAGCCAGATCCAGTCTTCGCCAGACTCTTTGAACATTTTTACAATTAAAATTCAGAAACAGATTAAGGCCAAATAGCTAATCACCTGAGAAAACCAAGTTCAGATTTGGATTCAGCATGTGTGTTTACCCCTATAAGTCATATCTGTTATGACGAAAACTTCCTGCCACTTCTGCCAATTTCTCGGTTCCGGCCGAACTCCAGAACTACTTGTCCGGCGAAAAAAGAAAGCTCAAAGACGAAATCAGGGTATCTTCTTTCCCCAGTAATGAACATCTAATCAACTTCAAACAGAAATTTAGCTTATGACAAGTTTTCCGATTCCAGCCGGAATTCCGGTCGAACTATATGTCCGGGTAAAATACGATTGTCACAAAGGGACTCAGCATCTCTTCTTACCCCTAAATCGCTTATCTAATCAACTAGAAATAAAACTTTGACTTCCAACTGTTTTCCGGTTTTGGCCGGATTCCGGACGAACTACATGTCCGGGTAGAAACTTGTTTTCACATAAGTGTTCAGCATGTCTTCTTGCCCTACATCGAACATCTAATCAACTCCAAATAAAACTTTTAATTTTGACAAACTTTCCGGTTTGGGCCGGATTCCGGTCGAAATACTTGTCCGTCGAGAAAATAGTTTTCACCATCTTCTTCAGCATGTCTTCCTACCCCTAAATCGAACATCTAATCAATTTCAAATAAAACTTTTACTTTCAACAAACTTTCCGGTTTGGGCCGGATTCCGGGCGAAATACTTGTCCGTCGAGAAAATAATTTTCACCATCGTCTTCAGCATGTCTTCCTACCCCTAAATCGAACATCTAATCAACTTCAAATAAAACTTTTACTTTCAACAAACTTTCCGGTTTTGGCCGGATTCCGGGCGAACTACTTGTCCGTTGACAAAATGGTTTTCACCATCGTGTTCAGCATCTTCTTACCCCATAATCGACTATCACATTAGCTGTTTCAAAATATTTTGTTTGTCCCTTAATTTGAATCCCCTCCCCCACCCCTAAATGTAGAGCTACAAAGCCCATCTACGAACTTGACTGGTCCAACGACCCAACGAACCCTCACACCAAGTTTCATCAAAATATCTCATTCCCTTCGAGAGTTATCGTGCTTACAGACGGACGGACGGACGGACGGACAGACGGACAACTTTTGCGATGTCATAGGTATCCCTCCACTTACGTTTTGGGATCCCAAAAAGTTGTTTTCTACCGTCGAAGTCAGTTGATGATCAGTGAAGTTGGCAAAATATTCTTCGAATCCAAGCTGACTTGCTGAAAACAGGATGGTCTTCATTTGAAGATTATCCCAGATGCTGTACTATCTAGTTCAAAGATTCAAGTCGTCCAGCATTTCAAATACTTGGGTTTCACGTTTTCATCTTCGATGACTGCTGAAGCGCATGTTTCTTCACTTATGAGGTCTCTATCTATTAGAGCAAATATACTGATAAGGAGGTTTGGTAGCTGCGAGGCCCCGGTAAAGAGTTTTCTTTTCAGGGCTTACTGCACGCCACTTTACTGCCTTCCTCTTGCTAATAATGTTAGTGTTAAATGTGAGAATTCTTTTCGGGTAATGTATAATAATTCGTTCCGGTGGCTTCATGATCTTCCTTGGAATTGTAGTGCATCGGAAATGTTTGTTGGTGAAGGGCTTCCATCTTTTGGTGAACTTCGGAGGCGGTCAATTCTTTCCCTTCAAACCAGGATCCTCCGATCCCCTAGCCCACTTCTTTTGTGGGCCTCAGATGCGGCTTTCTCTGCCTGTATGGCTTGCGTGGACTCGTGAGTTGTACGCGGGGCTTTTGACGGGAGTCTCGTAAGTGACCTGGTACTTTCATTTGTTTGTTTGTTCAGTGTATTTTTGTCATATCGTGGCCCATGTCGGCCTTATTTGAAATACAAAAAAAAAAATTACAGCTTTGTTTCCATACCCGACGTCGACCCTGAAGATTGACGGCCTGACGAGGACCCTTGCCAAGAAGGGCCGAAATATCGCCCATGAAGCATCGTAGCTGACATATCCGTTGTGTACAATATTTGAATATAGTGAAGTTGGCGGTCGCGACAGCTGGCAGTAGGGGTGGTGATGACCCATTAGTTGCGTTTTTGCAGATACCATGGTATCTGATACCACAGTAACTGGATCTGCAGTTAGTCGTTTTTGCAGTTACAGTGGAATCTGATACACGGCTGCTCAGCAAAAACGACTATTACCGAGATTGCACTTATCTAAGTCATCCCAAAAGAAAACTGAAATCTAGCCACATCACCTTTTTTCAAACCAATTTGACAAAATCGGATGAATGTGAGAAATAAATGATGGCATGAAATTACGTAAAAATTGGGTAGAAGGATTAGCAGGATATGGAAAAATTGATTGCCAGTATTCCTCTTAGACCGACGCACGGAAGACGGGAGGGAAGGGGGGAATAGATGGGCCATCTAGGGACAACATATTATATTAGCTCCAAACTTATTTGAAAGAGTATTTCTGCTTTCGGTTTATTTAGGAACGTCAAGTTTAATGAGAGCCTCTTCATATGAAATATTATGATCGCCCAGAATGATTTTCACTGCTCTCTTTTCGACATTTTCCAGGCGATCAGAGAGCTCTGCAGAAAGAGAAGAATGCCAAACCGGTGAAGCATATTCTGAGTGAGGACGGATATAAGTTTTAAAATAGCAGAGGAGGCATTTAGTATCCAAACCGAAAGATTTAAGAGTGGAGAGGGATTTAATTAAAAAGTCAGTTTTGCGGATAATAGTGTCAACATGAGAATTCCATTTCAGATCGTCATCGATTATTGCCCCAAGCAATTTAACAGATTTACACTGCCTGAATGATGATGGATATTCAGAAGATTCTCTTCGCAGTCTACTAAACCGCATGACCGAAGACTTACTATCATTAATTTGCATTTTCTTGCTGGCAGTTGAGTTTTAAGCTAAGTTATGGAGTCTTGAACCGGATTAGAACTGTTCGGAAGTGTGAAAGAAATCTTAGAAGTAACGAGAAGGGAGACTGCGAAAACGACTTTAGACCGTGGTATCAGATACCATGGTATCTGCAAAAACGCAACTATTATTTCCGAAGGATTTCCTTGTACCATCTTACAGTCGCGACAAAAACATAACCAAAGGGGCTATTGGGCGAATGAAAATGTATCATGGAAAACGGTACAGCACTACCTCTCAAAAATGAACAATCTACGAAGGCCTGTTCTGCTCTCTGTCTTGAGTCGGTCTGAGGAGACCAGGGTCAAGTTGTTGGTCAAAGTTTAGGCTGACGACCACCTAGGCGAGAAACGTGTCTACGACAGTCGAGTACGGTTTTGGGGGAGCTCCAGATGGACCGGTTCCAGGAAGGAGCTTTTGCACCGCAAGCGCTAGAAAGCCACCAGTTGTATAGTTATTATGATACTCTTAGATTAAATGCCTTACTTTCAACAGGAACCATCTACGGAAAAAACTTCCCTTGGCTGCTCAAAATGCAAACGCACCTTTCAAAGGAAAGACCAGCTTACATCCCATGAGATTTTCTGCCTTAGCAACGATAAGAGTTGCTTGAGAACCATCCGTGAGCGGACCCTTTCCACCAGCAGTGTTGGATCCTCGGGTACGTCAGATAACAACAAAAATCAGGTAAGCATAGTCAAGTGTTTCCTATTGGGTGATTGACTGTTGTGTTGGTTACTTTGGTCCGAAATAAGCTGGATGATTTTTTCCTCGATGACGAATGATAGCTTCCAACCTCTTCCAGCAGCGACCTAGTCCCAGTCTTTGTGGCTCTTTGTTAGATGGCGCTGAATCGGCTTTTTCGTTTGTCCCTGCCGCTTCCTCAACATGCTTAAATTTGTCGACCTTTTTTTATTTCTGTGTTTGTTGGTGATTTTTCATTATTTTTCGTGATTTTCTTGTTTGTTGCTTTTTTTTGTATGATTTAATAGGTGGCCCTAGTTGGCTGTTTGTTCAGTTAAAAAACAAAGCAAATCGTATTAGATTTGAGTACAATCTTCGTTCAATATTTTACTTGTTCCGCCAAATTTTGCCAGTCTAATTAGTTGGTAGCCTACTGGAATTTTCGGGGGATACTATTTTGGATCGGAGGGTTCTCGGAACCCCACCGGACATGGCAACATGCCATACATAACTCTAGTATTCCACGGCATGGTCAATAAGCCTCGGCAGTTTCTGTTTGTGACGGTCGAAGTATTCACCCACAGAATTTAGTTTTTCCATCAGTCCGCTGTGATGCCCTCCTGTCCCTTCTGCCATGCCTGGTTTTTAACTCCAGCAGAGAATTTACCGTATTGATTTTCTCATTGACAGGGGTGTCGCGTATGGGGGAGGGGGGGACCCCCCCCCCTACTCCAGTGTTGTCGGTAGCAGTAACTGAGTCGGCGCGGATTGCCGCGGTTTTTCGTAAAAACGGTTTTGTTATTAATCAGTCAATGTTTCGTCAAAACAGTAGGTTTTTTCTTAAAAACAGTTTGTTTTCCTGTAAATCAGTAGTTTTTTCGTCAAAACTGTCGCTTTTGCTTGGAACAGTAGTTTTTTCTGCAGAAACAGTCGGTAAACGTGGCCAGCCAGTCGGTAATAAACTTGCCCCCCCCCCCCCTCAAATTTTTTTTTTATTTGGCTAATAGTAACGCCTCTGCTCATTGCAAGTGCGAACGCACACACGATCAGGATCGGCAGCTCCTAGGCGGGAATTCCTGCCCGGATTTTGGCACCATCATCACTTCCAGATAAAAAAGCAACTTATGCTGACAGAGATTGAAAATCCGGCCGGGAAATCCTTATTGTGTGTTCGCACTATGGCCCTCTGTGGTTTTATGGAATAAATCTTATCTTATCTTCGTTCTTGGAAGTCGGACAACGCTTAGAGCGTGTTCCACCCTACTTACCGTAGTTACTACGCATGGCGTCACGAATCCTGGCTTTTTGCCGCCAAGGCTGGAACGATTGTTCCATTTTCCAGCAGACTATCACGCCATGGGCGAATCCGACCAATCACGTCACAGAGATGCTTAGTTACCACGCTTACTACGCTCTCGAGCATGGTAAACAAATAGTAACTATTTCGAGAAGGTTGGAACGGTCAGCGTAGTAACTTTTTACGAGGTTGGAACGGAAATAGTAACTAAAAAGTTACTATTGTTAGAAGGATGGAACAAGCTCTTTGTCTGAAACCCATTTAATCTGAGATGTCTGTGCGGTGGTCCTCGCACTCCCTGTGGTGTAAAACTTAACTTCCTTTTCCAGGTGAGCAGCATACAAGTTCGGAAAGACTATAGCAAGAAAACAATCGTAGTGGTACCAAAAACCCCGGAGAAGTCCGATGCAGTTGTTATATCCACGAAAGCCCAAGCACTGGTCCAAAAACTTGCAAAAAACACATCCTGCGGAGTGTGTGAAATGAAGTTCTCGCAAGGTGACTCAACCACTCGGCATATTGCCAGTACTCACGTAAACTGGAACCGCTACTGCTGCACTATATGCAATGTAAAAAGATACGAAAAGTATACTATAGTCCGCCATATCAACCTGAGCCATAGTGGTCTTTCGGAGCCTCCAGATAGCCACGTCCGAGCGCTGACGGTTGCCGAGCAGGAGGAAGGGCTTATCGAGGATCCGAAAGCTAACAGTAAAACCAGACCGAGTCTTGACACAAGCGGGAAAGAAGCTCCTCAGGAAACTCAGTTTAAAATCGAGGTACGAACTCCCACTAAGACTGAAACTCTCGACACTCCGCCGCCTATCGTATCCGTTTCCGAGAGTCTTCCAGTGAAGTCGGAGCCTAAGACTGACCCTACTGTTCAGCCGAATAAGAGGAAAGTGTCACTACCCGTGTCGGGTCGCGTCCGAACCAGCTCCGGCTTTACCTCTCCACCTACCTCACCCACACGTATGCAGAATCGTCTTAATAGAAAGAACTTGAGCACAGATAGGAAATTGTTCATAGTGTTGCCAATGCCGAAGAAGAACAGGGAAGAGACCAAGAGTCAAAATAAAGCTGTGACGGACTTGGCGTCTAGTCGCGCTAGTACATGTAGTGTTGAGAGCTCCCCTGATAGTAAAGCCAGCACATCAAGCATAGACAATAAGGAAAATAAGGCGAAATCAAAAGGGGAACCTATTATAGCGAGTGTGGCCGAGGGTAAGGGGCTAAGGAAAAGAAAAAGCTCGCCTGTCAGAGTGGTTCCTGCGAAAAGGAAATAGAAGTGAATGTAGCGAAAGGGCTGCTGACCCCTCGATTGTGTAACTTATTCCTGTATGTTTCGGTGAGTAACATTCTCACGTGATCAAAGACAATCGTGCTGCATGTTCGATTCCCCGTGAGCCTAAGTGTACTTCTGTTATCGGCTAACCATGCAGTCAAAGGGAGTGTTTTTTTTGTCAGCTTGATATTTCCTCTCGTTTCGACCAGGTTGTAATCCTAGAGCAATAACTTCCGCTTTCTCTACCGTAGCTGATGGGATCGTTGCTGTCTGTGTTCGAAGTGGCAAATCAAGCTTCCTAACGGCAGACGCATAGGGAGTCATTGCTTATGGGAACGGACTGCGAACTAGGTATACTTACGTCATTTGACTTGTACACTCGATGCTGGTCCAAATCGGTTGCATGCATGCAACGCAACCTGGCGGCGAGCGAAATTTCTTTGGCAGACCATATAATATGCGGAGGAGCTGGCTTGGAACTGTTGGTGGAAACCAAACCTTAGCTTATTATCTACGGCCCGTGACGATTTCGTGACGTCATGAAAGAAATAGGGTGAAATTTGATTAAATTAATGTTGTAGAGTATATGTTTGTATCTATATATATAGAGCCAAGCGGCCAGCTAGGCGCCGGACAAGTTTACACTTATATACCATTCTAGGGACAATCAGTTCCGTTAGCAAATTGAAAACATTGACTTTTCGTGTGGCGTCACGAGCCATAGATAATCGGCTAAAGTTTAGTCAACACCGAACTATTAGTGTACCATTGGATGTCAAATATTCCCATCGGTACCATATTGATTTTTTGGGCGAAGGAACACTCTAGTTTCGTTTGTGATCGAAGATTTGTTGACCGGTTCTTAATTTCCGTTTCCAAACACCGTCGAAGTTCCCTGTTTGCTTAATAAGTGACGGTCAGAGTTTGAAGGACAAGAAACTGTAACCGGTGACCAAAAACGGTAGTTAACAAGAGACGCTTGAGTTTGACGGTAACTTCAGACTTCGATCTAAAACGCAACTACTGCAGAATCTGGATTGTCATAAAAAAGGGAAATCCGGCATCTTTTGGTCAACCTGGGTCGGAATGGTGTGCTTTGCTCATTCGCACATTTTTGGAGATTCTGCAGTTCAGTTAGGTGTACATGACCTTGAGTGAGGTGTTCTTTGTTCACGGGTATACGCGTACTTTTTGGCTGATTTTCGGATTGTAGGAGCAAGTTATTTTCTACGTGTATTCCTAGCTTGTAGTAAGAAGTCGAGCGTGGCTAGCACTGTGCAGTTCCCGTGGTACGTGAGCTTTGGTTTTCTGTTTCCAGACCGGGCTTACTTCCCGTGGACCACTTGGCGACCAGTGCAATAATAGCTGATTTCGCACATGGGATTGTATTTGTCAATCTGTAAATCAGCTGCTTCCTGTCCTCGGCCAATGCGATAGGGTGGCCGGTCAGCTGCTTGGTAGATTGTTCATTTGTGAGTGATCCCGATGAAATGTGATAGCATACAGTAGTAACTGTTGCCACTAGTGGATGCGACCACTACGACAGGATGTTACTGGATACTATTACTTAAGATTGGCCCATTCTGAGGCACGTGAAATGATAGTATTCTGCAGTATTACGTATCAATGCATGCAACGTGTTCGTACAACAACCATACAACTACACAGGCTGCAAATTTTTATCGGGATAGGCTGAGTTTGCTGTACCGTTTTCCATGATATGTTTTCATTCGCCCAATAGCCCCTTCGGCCATGTTTTTTCACCACTGTAAGATTGTACAAGGAAATCCTTGGGATATGTTGGGCACTCACCATCCCTTCTACTAGCTGGGTATAAAATGCCTTAATTAGATAGTTTTGGACACTTCTATAAGATAGTAATATGTATTAGCCTACAAATGAAACAGCGATTGTTTTAAGTTATTGTGTTCGTTCCTGCTGACATGATTAACTGATTTTTTTTTCATGGGCCTTTCAGGTTGTTCCTGTCATATTGGCGGTTTACGTTATATTTCTTCTACCAGAAGATAAATAAAATAATCAAGTTTTCGAAACTTTTTTGTCTAAACGAAAGCAGTCGCCGGTAGAAAATGACATCCGCACTCGGGATAAATTAGTCTACTCCCGGTCGCGATCGTCACTGACTATATAAACCGAGTTCATGGGTACAGACAACTTTTTCAACACATTCTGTATCGGCAGCCCCCTCCCTCCTAAATGGCACTAATATTGCTTTCTAGAACTTCAAGAACTTCATATTAGCGTTTCTGTAGTGCTGATCTCGAATCCTTCAGAACTGTGTTTCCGAATTTTGCTGATCTCGAATCTTTCAGAACTGTGTCGTCGAATTATCCTGCATCTATTATTCGAAAATGGAACTTTCCAGTTTGCAGTTTCTTGTAGCTTGTAGACTACGTAATCAGCTCGCATTTGTCGCTCTACAAGCTATGGATGTTTTGTCCTCTTAAAAAGAGTTTTTGGGTCTCTCAACAACCAGCCAACCAGTTTCTCTCGAGCCTTCGCTGGTGAGGTAAAACTAGACACGGGGTGGGGGGGGGGGGGGGAACGGTATATAATTTAGTGGCCGTCAACAGTGACAGACAATAAGGTTAGTTCCTAAACTTACGGTTTTGACCGGATTCCCATTGGAATGCCCATACCCGGCGAGAACAAGCATTTATATTTTTATTCACCACGCCATTTCGTAGTAGGCTACCAACCTTCTAACGAGTTTTGTTGTATAGCTTGTTATGTCCCTAAACTTAGGAGCCCTTCCCCTAAATACCGAAGCACGAATCCCCCCCCCCCCTTGCCTCTTAATCTAGCTTCAAAAACTGATTTAATTCCACCCTTAATTTGGAGCCGTCCCTAAATACAGTGCTACAGGACACATCCACGAACCTGCCCTGCACTTTGTCCCAAAGGAACATGATGCCAGCATCATACAAAGTTGACCAAAAATCTCAACTCAACCACTTCGAGAGTTATCATCATTAAAAATCGACGGACGGACACACTTTACGAAATTATAGGTATCGCGTCTTAAGGGGTCATTTTCGCGCTGATGGCTGTAGAAGCTGGACGGGTGACCCCATCCACGTGAAAGTGAAAAGATCGATCGAGCGTTCAACGGCGGAGAAAGATTGGTTGCGTCCACGCAAAAATGCCCATTCAGCTGGATGGGAGCATATGGGTGGGAAGGTCCACATTTTTATGTCTCCAGTCTGTGCAGACCTTTTTTCTATCCACATTCAGCTCAACGCTGCAACGGAGCAATGTTAAACGGGAGGCGTCCATCGAGCTGGATCTGCTGGATGGCCAGTTCACCTGTTCATCCGTACACGCGAATGACAAAAAGATCGAAGGCGTTGACGCGAAAATGTCCGTTTACTTCGATCTTGTGAGTCAAAAGCCTGCTGAAGGTACGTTCGTTAAAATCAGTCTTCCGCTCTTTCCCAAGGAACACCGGACCAGAGCCTCCGGAGCAGTGTTGCCAAACAGTGGTACAATTGCACCATCTGGTACATTTAAACACTGCTGGTACAATTTGGCACAAACACATATTTGTTATTGCGCATAGGCTATAAGTAGGCTACGTGTCGTGAAAACTCGAACCCCGTTAGATACACTGAGGAGAGGAGTTTTGTTATTTTGGGGAGTGTCTGATTATGTAATAAACTCGGCGTTACTACCCTTAATGCTCCTCTGGGTGCTAAAAGTGTGGTTGCCAGAAATTGAAAGATTCCTATGAGTATGGTAACTAAGGGGGGGGGGGTGACCTCCGTCGGCACAGTCTTACGCTAAATAGCTTAAGGTGGGCACGAAGATCCGACAAAATCATACAAACATTTTATGTCGGCACATTTTCGTAGAGAAACCTTTCTAATCCTCGTTTTCTGATTCGAAATCAACTTAATGGTTGACAGAAACAAACATAATTAAATCATGCTGTCGCAGCACTAAAAATTCCAACCTCAACTTCTGACAAAAGCTTGTTTTAGTTAGCGTTTAGAGTATTCTGATGCAGATTCAACTTCTTGGCATCATATATTGAAGTTATTTCGCATTATGCAAAATGTTTCAGCCTCTACTTTTCAATTCAATCGATAAGAATATTTTCGATAAAAGATTTTGATAGTTGGTAATTTTTTTTTTTTGGGGGGGGGGGGGATTTGCAGCAAAGAAAGGAGTGAAAGAAAACTTCCGATATAGATTTTTCTTATATTGTGATGTCCATCGCCGATGAATGATGATCCGCTTGTTGTGCTTCGCAATTGTGAAATAGTACAATTTCTGGTCAGTGGTGCATTTTACTGGCGAATTTCGGCTCCTTTTCGTTCAAAACGTTAGCAACACTGCTCGGGAGCAGAACTTTTGAAATTCTGAAACGTGATCGTGAAAATTACCAAGATGCTACGAAATCCCATCTGTTTCTCAGGTAAGTTATAGTTCTCGATTTTTGTGTAGCGTGTTGTACTGACTTCAGCTTACAGTTATTTCTGTTTGTGATACAGTGCCACTGGTGGTCTCTAAATACAGGGGCGTAATGCAAAATCATGGGGGGGGGGGGGTAAAGTTGGAGATGATTTCCCGTCAAGTGAAATTGAGCAATTTTATGAAAAGACGCTTCTTCAAATTCGTAAAACTGTCTACTGCACGATTGACATCAAGCTTCTTTACTTTTTCAGGTTGGGTAGGGCTTTTTCAGGTTCAAGCTGGGGGGAGGGCAAACTGGAGTCTGGGGGTTGCAGTTGCCCCACCCCTGCCCCATAGCAAATTACGCCCCTGCTCTACTAGCCATCTTCATCATTGAAGACTCTAGGCTGGTGCACGCTATTAGTGGCAGCCTGAGGTTTGGCCTTGGGAGGACAGCCCAAAATGTTTAAAAAATCACTGTGGCACTGTGTGTGTTGATCTGTTGATGGAATATCATAATTATGAGCTGATAGCCAAATAAGGGATGGCACTGTGTGTGTTGATCTGTTGATGGAATATCATAATTATGAGCTGATAGCCAAATAAGGGATGAAGAACTTTTTCAGTATTTATAGTTGCTACAAGACGACAATTCTACCTGCAGGATACCTTGCTATTTGCAATGAAATATATGCACCCAGTTCCCAGCATTGCTTTCCAGCTTCTGCACTTACCAAATGTGTGATGACCAAAAGCAGATAGCTAAACTGGATGCTCGCAAAGCGCCCGAACAGAAAAGTTCAGGTAAACGGGGGCTCACCCAGGAAAGCTTAATGGTTGGCTGGCAGTGCACCCGAAAAAGTCAGTAAGGCTAGTTCATGGTTACCAACAAACTGAGTTGACATCCACCTCGGACCTAGGCCGTTCTGGGTTCTCAAGCGTTTGAGATTTCAGCAACAGGATTCTGGCCCGCATGTTTTGAGCTTGCCAGATTGATAATTTGAACACGATCTGTTATGTAGTAATATCTTTTAATTCATGTAAAAATCAGGCCGATTTTGCTTGTGGCATACAATTTGTTGGTTTCTAGTTAGTTAGTGCGACGTTTAAAAATAAATCGGCTTCATGAGCAATGAGCGACGGTGCAATGACGGGCCTGATTGTTGCAACCTGTCCTTTGATTTTTATTTTGCTTTATAACTGGAAACTCAGAAAGTCTGCTCTGTTTCAGGTTTTTTTTGTGGATGATCAGTGCTTCTTTTTTGGAAAGGGTCAACTGAAGCACATTACCAACTTCCAGCTATAAGTCTCACATTTTCTGAATTTATCATCAACAAAGATAGACGGCAGATCCTTGCTAAGTGGCCCTTAATTCCATTTTGGATCGAATAAGACATATTCTGATCATACAGGATTTCACAAAATAATTTTGCCGGCGGCGCCTTTTGTAGTAGGCTCCATTTACTGGAATCTCGCGTCATTTCATTCATGTTTTAGGATTGGAATTTCGGGGCTTGGGTCACATTAAAAATCTAGATTTCATTGGCGGAAGTAACATTTTGCCTGAAAAAAGTCATAGACTTCTTGAAAAATTTAGCCTGCTGCGCTCATTTCCATTCTGTCTGATATACAGTCATTAGGAACTGCTATGGGGCGGGCTATTGCTTCGGTAATTTCGCACAGTTTCCAGAATGCGATGCTGTGTTTCTTGACTATTCTTTCCAACTGGTATGACTCTATGAGCCTTGCTGGAAATCTGTCATATATTTTGAGGTAGTCACCTCCCACGCCCAAGCCCTTCAAACCGCCCCTGAGCTCGTAGATACGACTAGGCTTCTTCAGACTTCAACGCTTGCAAGGTATTGCATATTTTATTACTACATGTGCGACTAAAAGCTAAAATGGGCGGCAGGGCTCCGGCAGGCGCCCTGCCCCCCTCCCCCCGCCTCGAGTTTTGGCTAGCGACGCCCCTGAGTGCAGTTAGCATGGTATCCTGTACTTTCATATTCTTAGTTAGGGCCAGGTTAGCAGGTTATAGCTGGGTTATAGCATCTGCTAATTGGCCCAGAATTGAATAATAAAAGTCTCAGTGGCCTATTAGGAATTGAATTCATCTGTTAGAAATTACCTTAAATAACAGCTTGGAGTGAAACGAGGATTGGTCAAAGAACAAGCATGCATATGTTTTGTTTCATTTTCGGATAGGTTCTTTTGTAACTTAATGAATCTTTGTGAGTTGAACAGTTATGGATCCAATACAGTAACGATGAATAAGTTGTAATATGAAAGACCTAATGATTATTATAAATAAAAATAGGGGATAAACTTAAAAGCCGGTTGGTTGTTTAAGTTACAATTTGGTGTCGTTGTGCTGAAATAATTATTCATTGTAAGAAATTTAGGATTATAGTTTTTCTTATTAGGTCTCTTATATGCATAACAGAGGATTGATAAAATTTGGTATGGTACATGGATTTTTGCCGGCACTAGTGAAATTCAGATCTTAGATGGGATGGGACCTCAACACTTAGGGCTGTGGAGGGGATTTCAGTTGAAGCCGTTTTGATCAGTTAGATTTGAAAGTTGAAACTGGAATTTCATGTAAGATATAGTGTGATGTTGCTTCTATTTACTGTGCCAACATGTTGGATTTCAAAACAGAATATGCTTAATGGAACAGAGTTGGCACAATAATCTTTCGTCAGGAGCTGATTTCTTATAAAGTGTGCAACAAAAAAATCTGGTATACATTTACTCAAGTAATAGGCCTGAGCTTTTTGTCCGAGATATTCTATTTGTTTTGCCAGCAATCTGGATTTCCAAGCAGAAAATGCTTACCAAAACAAAGTTGACAAAACAAGTTTTTGTCAGGAGTACATGTACATTTGGGTATAGGCATTAGGCTTATGCATCTCGTGAAATAGGTTATGCTTGTGTTGGCGCTATTCCCTATTCTGTTTATTCTGACCCGCCCCCCTCCCCTCCTTAGTTACGCGCGACCACCACCACTCAGACCAATTCAAATCATGTGTCTTTATCTGGGTCATCCCTGAAATTTGATAATGGGTTGCCATTAGTACATGAGCTCCTAAAAGTAAATCATGAAATTCTCCCGTGGTTGTTGTTAATAGCCTATATGGACTCATAGAGGAGAGTCATCTGATTAGATATGTATACCGTATTGAGAACCCAAAGGCCATATACAGGATAAACACTAATATGACCAGTATATGGCCACTGGCTTTTAAATACACGTATATATATATATGTGTATATATATATATATATATATATATGAAACTAAGACTAAATAACAAACTAAGAATTTTAGTATGAATCCATGGCTTAATGAGAAGGTCGTAGATGTAGAAGGTCTTTTATCCTAAAATAACCTTTTGAGAGGTCATCTTTCATTAGTATAAGAGAACCGAACTGCCTAGCACAAGAAATCAGAAGAAAAACAGACGAAAATAGTTTTTTTTTTAAAGGCCAACGAAGACTGAGAAACGAAGCGAAAACGAAGCGTCACTTGCTAGTACCGAGCGAGAACAGTTTTGTAATTGTTATTCGCACGTATTGGCGAGTGGCTCGTGTTTTTTTTTTTTTTTTTTTTTTTCTTCCAATTTTGGTTTTAATTTTCGGTTGTTTGCTGGTTCTCCGCTTTGTTTTAGTTTGTCTCGTTTGATGATATTCATCCACTTTTTGAATGGTTTCCATTTCGGTTTTCCGTCTGCGATGAAGAAGGGAGGCGGTTGTCCTCCCGAAATGTTCGCGTCGTTTTTCAGTATTTTCGTTTGCCTTGAAGATTCACCATTTTCGTCTGTTTCATTTTTGTCTTTTTCTCTGATTTCTTGTGCTACGTCAGGCCATTGTGGTTTACGAAATTGTGTTCCAAACTGCCTAGTGTTAGCGGCATGATACGAACTTGTTTATATTCATCAGCAGATCTCGACACACTCGGGGAGCTTTCTGAGACAGCTTTGAAAATCAAGCTCTGCTCACCTTTAGAGGCGTTTACTAGCCAAAATAGTTTTTTTTTGGGGGGGGGGGTCATCATTTTTTACCGACTGTCTTTGCTGAAAAACCGATTTTTTTAGGAAAACAAGAGCTACGAGCTCATATGGCACTTGCTACGAGCAGGTGATGCAAGAAAGTAGATGAGAATGTCACAAAATACCACCTTCAACCCGCCTAGGTTCGGACCTAGAAATAGGATATCTAGTTTCACTCGGAATCTGACTATTTCCGGCATTGCGTCGGATCATCTAGGGCATATTACTTTTATACCTTTTAAGTTTAGATCCACTCGTTTGATTCCTAAACGTGCCACGCTATTTCCGGTACCCCCCATCCGGACATTCGGTCCGAACCCTATAATATGTCATTTAGGGCATATGATCTATCTACTTTCCAAGTTTCATTAAAATCGCTCCACTCGTGACCCCTCGGCGAGCCACATTTCCGAGACTCTCCATCCAACTCCCCCCTCTGTGACCGAAAAGATTCGGACGCCAAATAACGGATCAGGGAAACATAAACTCGGTCCTGTCGAACTTGCATCCCATTCGGCCCATTCTTTTAGTTTTGGTTCACGTCAAAAAGTTTCCGGACCCCCTTCCAACTCCCCCAACCATGGCTGCATGTGGTTCGAAAAGTGTTTTGCATCTAGGTTATCAGTTCTTATCACCCATAAGGTTTCACTCGAATCAGACCACCTGTTCGCAACCTAGGGAAGTCAGTAATTTCCGGATCACCATTGGAACGGAAGTTTTCTTAGGGCATCGTGTCGGGTTCTTAAGTCTATTTGGTCGGGTCAGTAATATGCCCGCCAAGTTGTATCGCCCTTGGCACATCTGGAAGTGTCATAACTCGCGATCACTGGAATTCCGGGAAACCTCCTCCATCTCCCCCAAATAGCCTTGTAAGATCTGGTTCTGTCAAGTGTCTACAGGGCTTGTGCTTGTTTTTCCTACCAAATTCTATCCCAAGCCCTCAACTCTAAGCGTTTCACGAGATTTCCTTTGTCCTCCCCCCCCCAGCAACTCCCCACACAAGTTTCGGATCCGATCCGGACTTCACGTGGAACATCTGAGACGACATCCACTTGCCAAGTTTCGTTCAAATCCGATCACTCGTTCAAAAGTTATGCAAAAGTTATGCAGATTTCGGATTCCCCATCCCTACACGCCCCCCACGATCGTCGGATCGAGGAAAAACCATTCTCAAGGCAGTCTGTTCGGGTCCCTGATATGCCTATGAAATTTCATCGTCCTAGTACCGAACTCGCGGGATCACCGAATTCCGCCCCACCCCCCCCCCAACTCCACCCACAGAGCCCAAATCCGGCCGGTTATGTCAACGATCTATCTAGGATTTGAGCAAGTTCTTCCCACCAAGTTTCGTCCCAATCCCTCCACTCGAAGCGTTTCCCAAAATTTACGGTTTCCCCCTCCAGCCTCCCCCCCCAAAGTCACCGGATCCGGTCCGGATTTTAAGTGGGTCATCTGAGGCACGAGGTCTCTCCAAATATCCAATTTCATTGCTATCCAATCTCCCGTTCGAAAATTATAAATACCTCAAGATTCCGGATTCCCCCTCCCTCCACTCCCCCCCCCCCCCCCACGATGCTCCCTGATATGCCTGTCAAGTTTCATTGTCCTAGCACATCCGGAAGTACGAACTAGCAGGATGACCGGAATTCTGCCCCACCCCCTCAACCCCCCACAGTGCCCGAATCCAGTCCGGTTATGTCAGCGATGTATTTCGGACTTGTGCTTTGTTCTTTCCACCAAGTTTCATCCCGATCCCTCCAGTCAAAGGGTTTTCAAGATTTCCGGTCCCCACCCCCCACTCTAGCTCCCCCCAAAGTCGCCGGATCCGGTCCATATTTTAAACGGGTCGTCTGAAACACGGGGTCTTTCCAAATATCAAGTTTCATTAAGATCCGATCACCCGTTCAAAAGTTATAAATACCTCTAGATTCCGGATTCCCCCTCCCTCCACTCCCCCCACTGATCTCAGATCAGTCAAGTGACTATTTCCAACTTAATCTTTTGGGGTCCCTTATTAACAACAGTCCCTTATTAACAACAAACCGAAGTCGATCAAAATGCAGAAAAAATATTTCCTGCCGTCGCCCAAATCGTGCAGCAAAAACAGCAGCCGTGTCAAACATTAAATCTCAGCACTAGTTTTTCCGTGCAGTGATTATTCAAAGTAATAGATACAGGCAAGTAATCATAATATAAACGTAGAACGAGGTCATTAATAAAATAATATTTAAGTTTTCAGCCCCTTATTAATAAAAAAAAACCGAAGTTGATCAAAATGCAGAAAAGACCCGTTCCTGTCACCGCCCCAATCGTGCAGCAAAAACAGCGTCGTTGTCCAAAATTAAATCTCAGGACTAGTTTTTTCATTATAGTGGTATTTGAAGATAATTTACTTTAATAAGATATTTATAGTCGGTAGAAGCTTCAGTTATTTATTAAAGGTTTGTTTCCTTCCCCGAAGTTGAACCAGAGGATTGACAGCCTGACGAGGACCCTTGCGAAGAAGGGCCGAAATATCGCTGATGAAGAATCATAGCTGACGTATCCGTTGTAAACATTGTTTGAATATACATTTCAGTTTTGTTATCGCGAGATAGGTGCATCAATGTCTTGTGTGTTCACTCTTAGATATTAAACTTCTTTGCACCTTTTTAACTTTTCCAATTTCTGCAGTTCGCAAGATGAGCAGCCGAGCAAAGATTGGCTTCATTGGACTGGGAAATATGGGCGGACCAATGGCTTTGAATCTCCTTCGTAAGGTAGGATAATCAAGTGATTCTGTAGGTACACTAAATCTCGAATGGGCTGTCAATCCACAGTTATTATTCGGTATAATTGTCGGGATTCGATAATATATTCTGTGTAATTTCTGGGATTTCGTAGTTATTACGGATCCCCGAACTTCGGTCCAGTTTCGACTAAATTACACCGAATATCAGTCCAGTCTCGTATAATAACCACAATATTCGGTATTTAGTAGACCGAATCATCCGAAATTATTTGGTAAAAGTATGCGGAACCCCGAATATCTGTCCGTAATTATTCGGTATTACATTTCGGTATTATAAGTATTCGGTTATAATACTGAATCCCGAATATCAGTCTATAACGTTCGGTATTAAGTTCTTCTGACCTCTGGCCCAGTTTCAACGTCAATCTTAAAATCCGTAGGCCTAGAGATCCGAAATCATAAATTAGGTTGGTGGTCCTCAATAATTAAACTAAATCGTTAAAAAAAATATAAGAATTTGGGCAGGATTCAGCAGAGTCGCGAACTGCAGGGCCGAACGGTGGGGGGGGGGGGCTAACCTGCCCATGGGTGAGAGAATCGTACTCTCAGTCGTATGCTTTGGGCTTGTCAGAATATCATATCAGTCGTATGTTTGGAGCTGGCCAGAGTGACATAACGGTAGAAATCAAATCTTGAAATTGAAAATCGGGTTTAGCACCAAATCTCTGTCGAAAAAGTGGAAGATTTTCGAAATTTTTGCCGTGGCGCATAGTCTCGGTATTACTTAGTTTTGGGCAATATCTCTGTATTTTAGCACACAGTTATTTGATTAAAAAACAGTACTGCAGGACAAGGTTTAAAAAAAATCGGCTTTGTAAGCATTGTGAGAAGGTGGTCGAGTGAAGTACTGGTTACAGACACACCACTATGGTGTGTTT
The DNA here is from genome assembly GCA_023053575.1 of Branchinecta lynchi. Lineage (NCBI taxonomy): Eukaryota > Metazoa > Arthropoda > Branchiopoda > Anostraca > Branchinectidae > Branchinecta > Branchinecta lynchi. The sequence continues at coordinate 20,585,015 of JAKZAP010000004.1, read as the reverse complement.
TTGGCCCCAAAAAGCCACCATACACCATAGCAATTCCATCTGTAGCCCATCTCTTATTTGTGAACTGATAACAAAACTTTTCGAAAATTTTGCCTACGGAGCCTTTTATAGTAGACTATTCTCTATTTTGTGGAAAGACGCATCATTTTGGCGTATGCTTTAAAAGCTAGAATGCCTAAGGGAAAAAGTCGAACTTTGGAGGATAAAAGACAAAATTTCGCCTGTTTTCACTTTAATATGGCCTTGGGCAGCCTAAAGTAGCTAGAAGCTGTTGCTAGGGCTACGCTGTCTCCGGTGTTAATTTTCCTGAAAATGCTTGGATCTTTGAGTTTCATCCACATTAGAAGCTAGAATTGGTATGGGAAGGAGTTTGTTGTTGCAGGAAATAAAAAAGGCTAGTTTGAAATATTTCGCTTTTGGCGCTCAGTTTAATTTTATCTTGAGTAGATTAGTTAGAAGCTAATGTTATAATCGTGCCCAGCACGTGTTCTTCGCAAAACCGACGCCTAGTAGCTGTCTAATCATATTTCGTCTTGCTCTTTAGTCAAGTATTGCTATTTGTACTTCAATTTTCATCTTTGTATTTGACAGTTTAAAATAATTTAATGCTCGAACTGTCAGTTTCCAGGATTCAGTAAACATTTTGGCTCTGCCCCTCCCCCCGAACCAAAATGCACTTGCGACGCCCCTACCTAGACAGCGATATTTTAGACATCCTGCGACATCAAGGTAGAACACTTTCAGATGACATGGCCTGGTGCTCGCGTTCATAGTGAACGAGATCTACAGTATATATTTTTGGAAATGTATCTGTGCGATGTGGTGTAAGGCAGGGAGGTGTGCTCTCACCTTATTTGTTTAATGCGTGTATAGCGGGTGTCCTATCAAAAATATGTAATACTTTTTTTGTTGGTATGACTGATGTTTCTTACCTTGCATACGCAGATGACCTGCTTCTCATCAGCAGATGCAAAGGTAGTCTTTCTTCAACCGTGCAGAGAGTTTCTTCGAGTTTCAGTGATATTGGCCTCCGTTTAAACATTGATAAATGCGAATACCTATCTTTTAATCATGTCTCAACCCTAACGTCACTTGATTGTCATGATTTTTGCATTCCTAGAGTGAATTGCTTTAAATGGTTGGGTATTTCTGTGTGCGGAGCTTTCCCACAATTGCGTGAAAAAACACTAAGTGATATCAAAAGTAAACTCAGGTTTGGTTATTCAAAAATTGTTGCGAACCGAGGCAAATATCGACGAAGTGCTTTAGCAAAGCTTTACGCTTGTTTTTGTAATCCAGCTGTTCTGTTCAACGCTGGTTTATACAGTATCTTGACAGAACGTGATCTTAAACGGATTAGAATCGATTATTTTCGATACTGTAAATTTCTACTGTATTTACCACGTTCGCACAGTAACCGCAAAATTATCCGTGTTTACGGTGCTACTGATATACTTGTACTTTTTAAATCCTTACACGAGGATTTACTGGCCGATGCTTGTATGAGGTTGAATCCTCACCACCGCCTTATTAGGTTATTTTAGTCTTTTTTGTTAACGTATTTTGTCTTTTTTTCTTTCTTATTTTTTTTTTTTTTTTTTTTTTTTCTCCTTATTTACTCCACTGTTTGTTTTTGTCAAAACTTTAGTGGGTTATAAATATACTTACTTACTTACTTAGTAAAAGACTCGTTTTCTGAAGACCAAAATACATCTATATTTCCAGGGCCACCCTACAGTCGTTTATGATGTGTTTCCAGAAGCTATGACGAGACTTGCAGATGAAGGAGCAATCATAGCTCATCACCCATCTGAAGTAGCAGAAAAGTCCGATCGTATCGTCACCATGCTCCCGAACAGTAGTCATGTTAAGGAGGCATATGAGGGGGAAAATGGAGTGCTAAAGTAAGTCAAATTATCTAACAGTTTAGTACGTAAAGTTTTTTGGGATCCCAAAACGTAAGTGACGGGATACCTATGATTTCGTAAGAGCTGTCCGTCCGTCTGTCCGTCCGTTAGCACCATAATTCTCGAAGGGAGGTGAGATATTTTATTCAAACTTGGCATGAGGACTCTTTCGGTCAAAGTACAGGTCAAGCTGGGAGATCGAAGAAGCCTTTTTGGGATGGGGGGGAAACAGAAATTTTTTAAAAGCTAATTAGATAGTCGATTTAAGTGTAAGGAGACATACTGAATCCGAATATGAAAACTATTTTCTCGCCGGGCAAGTAGTTTACCCGGAATCAGGCAAAAGCTGGAACATTTGTGAAAAGTAAAATTTTATTCGAAATTGATTCGAGGTTGATTTAATGTCAAGAAAACATGCTTAGCCCGAATATGAAATTTATGTTCTTGGCGTACAAGTGGTTCACCCAGAATCCGGCAAAACCGTAAAATTTATGAAAAATTAATCTGAAGGTGATTAGAGGTGTGAAGTAAGGAGACATGCTGAATCAGAATATAAAAATTATTTTCTTGCTGGACAAGTAGTTGGCCCTGAATCCGGCCACAACCGGAAATTTAGCATGAAGTTTTAAAACCCAATGATATAGTCGAAATAAGGGAGGAGATATGCTGTTACAGCTTTCAAACATACTAAAGATCCATTAGATACTCGGTATTGGGGTAAGGAGAAATGGTGAATCCAGTTTGGATTTTATTATACGCTGGCAAAATTTGCTAAAACCCGAAAATTCGGAACGACAGGTTCGCCTCTCAGTGTCGCCAGCTCTTTTGCTCTGCATGCAGTTCGCCGATAGTAGCTTTCTGCTAAAAGGAGGAATTCGGTCAAGTGGTCAAGTTAGTCTGAAGTCGATTTGAGATGAGGTGTTGGAGTAAACCTGCATGCTGACGCAATATTTCAACTTGGTTATAGGCTATAGCAAAATGTTAAAGGGGGGTTCGGCGAAGACCGGAAATCTACAAAATTCGCCTAACTGCATCAAGTAGTCAATATGTTGCATCCCATCGAAACCTTTGGCCTTGTCTTGGTACGAAGCTACTACTCTGGAACAAGCCTTTTGGAGAAAAAAAAAACTGTGTACGCTTTAACACTGGATGGCATCAAAGAAGGACATACATTGGGATGCCAGTGAGCCGTAGTGGATTTCGTGAGCCAGTAGTGGATTTTGGACGTAGACGCTTGTCCTCTGATCTGCATAGATCTCTCCTACCAGATTACGAAGCCCCAAACCACACTCGACCTGAAACAAGGCTTCACGCTGCAACATGTGCCTGTACCAGACTTGTTCGCCCCGATATCCACTCTACTGACCGGTATCTTTCGTCATTTGTACCATATTTCGTAAAGAATTTTAATTCTGAACTGTGATATATTTGTTATTAATTGTATATACATATACATATTTTAAGGTAATTATTGAGAAGTGATTATTAAGTTTTAGCTGTGTTAATAATTGTGTGACGATCCGACGCTAGCGAGTAATTATATGAGCTATTCAGGAAATAAACGTTGTTATATATATATATATATATATATATATATATATATAAAAAGAACCCCAACGACCAACTACCAGCAAGAGACTACGTGAGGGCACCCCACATTGTCTCGCTGGAAGAGTATGGATTCGCGGTAATTGTATGGATTCGCGGTAATTGTAACTATGGTACCTTGGAAAATCTTATCCAGGTTATCCATTCTTTTTTGCGTAACCTGAGATCTAGGATTCAGAGTAAGAGAAGCCAGAGTCAGCAATTCATTTCTCAGGCTACAATTATAACACCAGGGGTCTGGCATGGTTGATAAACCAGCTTTAGGAATCGCAGGGACATTGAAGGATATTTAGACCATGCACTGTACTTTATTATAATGCAACGTATGATCTCAAAAGCAGGCGAAGCAGAATCACAGTTGTTATACGTTTTTTTGTAGGACAGCACGGACCGGAACACTTCTTATTGATAGCAGTACTGTTGATCCAGAGGCATCTCGGTATCTGGCGAAAGCTGCTGAAGCCAAAGGCTGTGTATTCATGGACGCACCTGTGTCAGGGGGTAAGTAATGCCGCATTTTTGCTGTGTTGGCGGTAGTACCCTTTTGGATGAACAGGGTACCTTATAGCCAGATATTTAGGAGGTCTCTCCTCTAAATATCTCCAAAGCCTCACCTGCATGCAGCAACAAGGTGCTTGACTCACCCAAGCGCACAGCAATCAACTCTGTGGCGTAGCCGGTAGTACAGTAGAGGTATGCTTATTTGAACACTTTTTTAACTGTTCCACTACCTTGGCTTTCTTACTTGCATATTAAAAAGTAAAATGCAAAAAAAAAAGGTAACAAACTTGATATCAGCGAACAGCCAACTATTTCAGGGTTATCCTGGTACAAACTTGAAGCAGAAATTCAATTAAATTTCTTTGATTTTGAATTTATTAAAAAGGTCCTTCCTCTTTTGAAGGCATCTGACGTTTCGGACCGCCATGTTCTCCGTTGAAGGTGCGTTCCTCCCGGCAAACTTTTCAGATTATAAAAAACAAAACAGAGGTGTCAGCTGAGTCACTTTCATAGGTGAATGGTGAATTAGCAAAATATTCAAAAAGTGACAAAAGCGTGAGTGATTATTACTAGTATTTATAGGAAAAAATGCCTGGTTTGGGTTTTAGTTTTGTCTTCGGCGATCGTTCACTGTTAGCAAACGTTCACATAAGCATACCTCTACTGTACAGCAAACGTGCGATGTCTGGAGGCACGCATACAGGCTTCCTCGCGCTAAGAGCGATTCAATGTAATATGTATGGTATCTTTTTTTTCTTTTTTTGTGTTGATTTTTGAAGTTAAGTGTTTTAACTTGTTGCAATTTTTGTTTTTGTGTAATTCATGAAGATTTGACTATGTAAAAAGCACAATTGTATTTAGTTATGTTTGACGAGAGAACAAATAGTCGGTTTTTTGTTGATACCGTAAGGAACGTTATTAAAGAATAAAGACTGATAATTGGGGATGCAGGGAAAGTTAACCTTGACGCTGCGCAACATAGCGGCTCTTACTTACCGTTTGGTGTAAGGTGTTTCCTCTATTTAGGAGACGTTAGATACACTGTTTTCCAATCCTGAAAACAGACGAAATGGTAGGATTCAGTATCCCTCTGAGCTGTTGTTTGCAACTCCAAATTCGGACTCGAAACGGAATGCAACTCGGTTTGACAGATACCAGCCTCTCTTTACCTTACTTGCTCTCTCTGACTCTTATTAGTTCTATAGATGGTAATCCTATATTTGTTAACAGCCTGACGAGGATCTTGCCAAGAAGGGCCCCAAATATCGCTGACGAACATCGTAGTAGACCTTTTTTTTTTACCTATTGCTTAATATATTTTGCCAGTCAGCGTTGGCTGAAGGAGTATTTAATCCGTTTGTTTGTATAGGTGTGAACGCGGCTAAAGCTGGTACCCTTACGTTCATGGTTGGAGGTCCAGAGGGAGAGTTCGAAGGTGCCAAACCCCTTCTTGAAGATATGGGTAAGAACATCGTCTACTGCGGTAATGTTGGATCTGGGCAGGCAGCTAAAATATGCAACAACATGCTCCTTGCAATCAGTATGGTTGGAACTTCGGAAGCGATGAACCTTGGAATGAGGTAATTGATATTTCTATTCTTTGGTTACTTACACGATCGTCTGAAAATTTCGTACATTGTACCAACACGTTGGTAAAGTTGATGACCGCAATAGCTCCGTTTATGCCTTTGCACGTTTTCTTCGATACGTTCCACGCTTTCTTCAACATTTAATTTTCTCCGTTTGCTGTTGCACTAAGTAAAACCAAGAACATATAATCTGACAGAACTCCCGCCTCCCTACCTCTGTAATATTACTACGCGGAGTCGAATATTTCCCCATACCATGTCCGCTACGAACGAGTGAAGGTTACTAGCTTAGCGCCACGTCACGTTTTTGTTACCTCTACGAATAGTCAAAGCTGATTGGTTCTATGGACGCGCTCCAGAGCGGGTCAGCGCGTGGAGTACGCCTACTGTCAGCCTCCTTCGCTGTTTCTTGTGCGATAAGCAACGGCGAAGACGGAAGAGGAGTAAACGGGTATCAACATAACCAGAGGTTCTATCTATATTAAGAAAAAATCCAACGGAGAGCTACGAAGTTCGTACCAGATCTGCGCGATCTCCCCTACCAAGTGAGATTAGCCAAGTTGTGCCTTCCCTCCATTGCATACAGATTTTTTAGAGGAGACCTGATTGAAACATTCAAATTAATCAATGGAAGTTATGACAATTTTGAAGTGACTGATTTAGTAAGATTCAGCATTAACCGTCATCATCGGGGGCACGCGTGCAAGCTTACAAAGTCAAGATTCCACAAGGACGTTTTCAAGTGGGGTTTTGGCAACAGAATTGTTGATCCTTAGAACAGCCTTACCGAAGATGCGGTTAATGCTGAATTGATCAATAGTTTTAAGTGCATTGTTGATGAGATTTTTAACTCTGATCAGTTCGACTACTCAAAATTTCTTAGAGTTATTTAGAGCCGAAAGCCTTTTCTCTTGCTTTGTATTATTATTATTATTATTATTATTATTATTTATTCTTGGTAAAAAGCAGGCTAAAACGCGAATATGCCCTTGACTTAGTTACCGACCATGTTTTTCCTTTGGATAAAAAGAATGGGTAGCCTCAGATACCGGGGACACACACGACTTGTAACACACGGAAAATGCAATGGAAGCGAAAAGGGACGGGGAACGGCGATAAAAACGAAAACGCAAACTTATAGTCTGCCAGAGATCGACCATTCTTACATATTTCCCTGGCTGATGCAAGCCTTAAAGTGCGAACAGACGATCAGGATTTCAAGGCCGGATTTCCTGCACTTTCATAAAGTTGAACAAATTTCAACTTTTCCATATGGAAGATGGTGCCAAAAATCCGGCAGGAATTCCAGTCCGGGAGCACCCGATCCTGATCGTGTGTTCCCACTTTCAAATTTGCGCTCAGAAGTGGGGGGAGTGTGGAAAAGGTTCCATTTTCGTGGTACCGCTGAAACTTTCTCAATTCTCCTTTAAGCTGAAGTCCTAGAATAATTTAGCTTTGTTTCAGAGCAAAATAACACTAGGGAGTAGCGCCAAGACCTATGCTTTTCATGCATCGGAAATGGGACTTAGTCGTATCGCCGCCTACTAGGCTCAGGAAATCGAGCGAGACAAACTTGCGGGTTTAGGAAATTCTAGTACAGCTAAGATGCAGTCTGTACACATTGAGGAAACAGGGGGGTTTGTATCTTTTTTTTGCTGTGTTCGGAATACGGAGCTATGGAGCCAGTGCTTTTGCACGACTTAAGGCGTATTCTCGCCGTTCCCCGAGGACTCCTCGGGGAATCAAAGGGAACGGCGAGAATAGAGGGAGTCACTCCACGCGGACTCCGCGGACAGAAACAGCGAGAACACGGGGAATGCTTCCAGCATGGATTTTGTTCGAGAAATAGATATGCAGTTGACGAAATTAGTCTGGAGACACTTTATTTTGATTTGGTTTATTCTGATTATTTTTAATTAATTTTACATTGCACCAACACCAGCAAAAATTGATTTCTCTCCGAATTTGAAAGGGAGTCCTTTTTGATGATGGTGATGATAATCAGAGCATTCCCCGTCCGTGGGGACTCGCGAGAATACGGGGAGTGAGTCCCCGGGACAAACAAAAACGCGGGGACTCCTCAAGTGGAGTCCGAGGGGAACGGCGAGAGTACGCCTTTATTGAGTTTCAGTAGGGACATTACCTATTGCTAGTGTCGCTAGTGTTGTTTGTGTCACTTTGTTCAAGTCTTGGCGCTACTTCCTAGTGTTATTTTGCTCTATTTTTTGACGATTTCTAGTATTAATTTACTTTGGACACTCGAAGATATCTTCTTTGAAAAATATCTTCGTGAAAATGAACTGTGCGACGATGCAGGACATACAGAAGATTTTTGTCGACAGAAATGGCAAAATTAAATACCTTAGGTCTGCATTTTGAACATAGAGTTAATAAAATAGTACAGAGTCACGACAGTAAAAAGGGTTTAAACAAATCGAATGGAAAGGGAGTAACGCTGCGTAACGGCGGCAGAAGTTAGCAGTACGGGATGCAGATGGCACCACCGTAACAGTGCTGTGACGAAGGAAGTGTCGAAGAGATCGACGTGGTATTTACAGTTTTCATTGGACTAGTTAAGTAAAGCTAACACAGACTAAGGTGCGTCAGAAGAAGAAAATCTGTGTTTGCGGTAACTACAGTGGAAGGAGTATTATTTATAGTTTCATCTGCGGTTAAAAGAATCCAAAAGTGGAGAAAAGACTTGTTTTCTTACTATTTCTCTTTTAGATTGGGACTTGAGCCGAAGCTTCTCGCCAAGATTTTGAATATGAGCACCGGGCGTTGCTGGTCCAGCGAGCTGTACAACCCAGTTCCAGGAGTCTTGGAAAATGTCCCCGCTTCAAATAACTACGAGGTAAGATTACCAATCTAGGCCTATAAATGTGAATTTAGTCGGTACTTAAAACTTACTGTAATGTAATGTAATGTTTATTTTTCACCCATCGTACAGGAAAGAGGAAATGATGGAGTATATAAAAAAGAAATCAGAAAAACACAGAAAAGATCACACAACAAAGAAAAACAAAAGGCAAATCACAGAAAGAAAATCAGACTTATAATTAAAAAAATGTCGAAGAACAATCCCTTCAACTCATGGTGCCAACTCATGGCATCGTTGGTGTGGCTCGTACAGCTTCTGAATCGGGTCAACGATATCATATTTCTTGGTCATGTAGGTATTGCAGGTCCACCGAAGAAGGTTTTAGTCCGCCCGTATCTTTTAATGTTTCAGAAAGTGGAGCTATGTATAGAACATGGGGAAGCGCCAGAGCAAAATAATACTAGGGAGTAGCGTCAGAACCTATGATTTCCTTGCTTTGCAAACGGGCCATACTCACAGCGCCGCCAAAGTTTGCGGCATTTAAAGTGAGACAAACTTGCGGATTTATAAATTTCGAGTAAAGTTAAGATGCGGTCTGCACACATTGAGGAAACAGAGGAGGTTGTATCTTTTTTTTGCAATGTTCAGGATATGAAGTTATTCGAGCCAGCGCTGGTGCACGACAGATTGAGTTTCGGTAGAGACGTTCGCTGTCGCTAGTGTTGCTGGTGTCGCTGCTATTCGAGGTTGTGTCACTTTTTTCAAGCCTTGGCGCTACTCCCGCTCTGGGAAGCGCAATACGGTTATATAATTTTGGTAATAGACTTCGGTTTAGATGGAACAGTTTGACCGTACGACCGACTTCCATGTTCTCAACAAAGCATAAAAAGCAATCGAGCATAAAATCAGTGGAAGCACAAAAAGCAATGGAGTGGGTGTAGCCCTTGTGACGGAGCACAACGAAACAAAGACAGCGCACTTAGTAAAAGTTTGCACTAACCTCACAAAATTTTTGTATGCTTTTATTATGGTTATTCAGTCCAGTGTTAGCACTGTTTGTTTTTTTTGTAAATATACAAACGGTAAAACCGGTTATCTGTATTTTGCCAAGTTTTCTTGGAAGTCAATGGGTCTGAGGAAAGGCTTGAAACAGCCAAGAATATCGGAACATAAAGAGAGATGTGCTTTAAGCGAGCTCTTCAGCAGAAATCAGAATTTGTAGTTATCGTGGAGCCTTCTGTCGATGGTAATTTCCTCAGAAAGGACTTAGCTGAACACACATGGCTTGATCTAAACTGCCCTGCGAACTGTTCTACATTGATGTCTTAGCTTATAACTCTTGAGCAGAAATTGAAGCTCCACCTTTCCCTTCAAACCATGAATTATCTGTAAAGTGATGCCGTACGATTAATTCAAAACCCGAAAGAAGATAATTCGTCTGATGGACACGTCGGAATGTCAAATAGGTTTGCAAATATGAGACTATAAGATGGTAGATTTGACCAACAATTGTATTTGCACTCGTTAATTTTATTTGTGATTATTAAGATTGGTGGAAATATTAGAATACTGTTTTTTTTTTTTTATGTATGTAGGCTCCTTGTTTGTTTTGTTCAGTGGTTAATGGCTTATGCTATCATTTATTATCTGTTTGTAAGAAATCCTGTTACTGAAGTGCCATTTTCGATGCCACTAGCGTGTCTGGCACTTTATTTAACCCAACTGCTATTTGGGTGTGGGCAGAAGAGATTGTGACACCGTAGGTGCCCACTAGCCCCAGGACCAATCAGGTAACCGGACATAAGAGACAAGGGAAAGACTCAGAGAATTCTGTAGCTCAGCCGCAGTCATCCAGAAATCCCGAATCAAGCTGGTTCACACATCCTAGCGAAGCTGGAATTCACGTATCCAGTCAAGCCGAGGCCTACGAGCCGAGATGAAGCATTACATTGGTTATTTTATTGTACGAAACCATTTTCAGGAGTACACAGCATGTGTATGTAGATAATGTACAAGACTGGGCCCTAACTAAATATATAAATTGGTCCTTACCATAAATATAACGTAAGGTAACTGAGGTCTTGCTCCGACCCAGGATGAAAGAGAACTCTTTTTGGCTAAGGACTCATTCCGTAGCCAAAATACTTAGAATGGAATGGACCAAAGCCTGACCTCGGATTAGCCAGCAGCGAACTGGAGCTAGTGGATAAAGACCGAGTGACCTATTGTCACGGCCGGGAAATTAATGAGGGTGATGAAAACCGAAGAGATAGATAGAAAAATAGGTGATCCAAAACACGCCAGTGATCCTCAGGAAGAACGAGAAAACGCCTCACTTACGACTGAAACTCAACAACTCAATCCCGTGTCAACCACTAACGGCGATCGTTGGGGACAGCTGTGGTGCCGCTCCTGGCTTTTCCGCTAGGTACACAGCGATTTTGCCTCGACAAGGAGAGCTAGTCATCAAGAGTATCCCAAGAAACCGCGCGATAAGATGCACCTGCCATCTAGAAGGTGAAAACTCATTAGACCTTGATAAACTTTAGAATCGGTTCAAGGTTAGTCACAATTAAACAAAAACAAATATATAAAGAAGAAATAAAAATAGACAAAGATGGAAATATCGATAGACTTTATATAAATAACAATAATAGAAAACCGGAAAGTGGGAATCACTTACCTAACTTCTGTAATTCTCGATGAGCATTCTTCTAAGCCGTGACTATATATCGGCGTATTGGGAATTATGCTCTAAGATATTCGTATTTCAGGGCGGCTTCGGGACCGCGTTGATGACCAAGGACCTCGGTTTGGCCCAAAACGCAGCAACTTCCACCGCCACCCCGATTCCCCTCGGCGCTTTGTCTCATCAGCTCTACCGACTTATGGTTACAAGAGGATATGGGAAGAAGGATTTCTCAGCCGTTTATGCCTTCCTTCAGGAGATGGAGAACAAGTAGTAGACTTGCAATAGACAAGTTAGTAAATTCATAGCTTAGAAAGTTCGAAACCCGCATTGAAATAAGGGTGGGAACTGAGTCTGGTCTCTTATCACAACCACCTATCACAACCTTTCATCTCTGAAAAGATTTGACGTCATCCGTCCACCAACGGGTTCAGGTGTATGCAGTGTTGCCACTTGTCGCGGAATTCTAAAATTTGCCGTAGGTTTTTGGCTTCTTTCCAGGTTCCATTTTTCGGAGGAACTCGCACTTATGCCAAAACTGTTGCAGAATCTACGATTTCAAACTTCTTGACCAATAAAAAGCAGCCTTTTCGGGAAAAGGGATCTTTCATTTTATGAACATTAACTCGTCTTATTAAGAGAAAACTGGAAGTCTATTTCGAAACCATTTGGTTTTTATTTTGATCACTAGGCGTATTTCTTTTTTTCTCGGGTTTTCATTACTTCCGTTTTCTATCGCGTCAAAAACCAATGAAATCTGCATCACGTATGACAGTCATTATGAAATCCGTTACCGCTTTAGCTGTAAGACCGTTCATTTACAAACGCTGCAGTGTTGCCACCGGTTGCGAAATTCTACAATTTTCCATAGGTTTTCGGCTTCTTTCCAGGTTCCATTTGTCGGAGGAACGCACTCTTGCCAAAAATGTTGCAGAATTCTATGATTTCAAACTTTTTGACCAGTTAAAAGTAGCCTTTTTCGTGAAAAGGGGTCTTTCATTTTGTGAACATTAGCTCGTCTTATAAGAGAAAACTGGAAGTCTATTTCGAAACCATTTGGTTTTTATTTTGATCGTAGGCATATTTCTTTTTTTCTCGAGTTTTCATTAGTTCCGTTTTCTACCGCGTCAAAAAACCGATGAAAACTGCGTCACGTATAACGGGCATTATGAAATCTGCTAACGCTTACGTTACGTATCACGTAAGAACCTTAAGTGGCCTTAAGATTCTTAAGTTGGCCAGTATGAATGGCCCACTTAAGCTTCTTAAGTCAGTGTGAAGGGGGCTTTAGCTGTAAAAACCGTTCTTTTACAAACGCTGCACCCCTGTTTAACCAAGAAACCGACTCTTCGTTGTTTGTAAAGAAGGAATGTGTCGTCTTAATTAGCGCTAAAGTGTGCCTAACCACCCTAACGACTCCCTCCCGCTCCAGACTGTAGGACAGGGAGATTTCGTAAGTTTTCATGAGCGTTTTTATCACGCATTGATGTCGAAAAATATGCGCGAAGGGCAAGTCTTCTGTTACAAGAAGCGATTAGTTAGTTTTTTTTAGTTTACTACTTTTTGTTACACAAATCAACATTTACATACTCAACTACATGAGCTCACCTTTTATAACCTCTTACCATCGTTTACACATTTAGTCGATGGTTTTAAAATAAAACAACGTTCTTGAGAACCTGTTTAAACATTAAAATACTCACGGCTTAGTGAGTTTCTAATTCACGACAGCCCGTGGAAATGTCGCTGTAGCATAAACTGTAGCCCTCATCAAGGTAACGGCGCCTTTGACTGCAGGAAAGCCCGAATGGGCCTATAAGTAAGTAAGTAGGTAATTTATTTTTAACCCGCCAATTTGGAAAGGCGGAGTAAATGAAAGAAAATAAATAAAACACATGATGTCGTCCACTGCTTCCTGACCGAAGATTAAAAATTAAGTGTCTTTTTCTGTTTGTATACGTGTGTATATATGTGTGTTTTTTGTGTTTTTTTTCGTCATTTACTCCGCCTTTTCAAAATGGCGGGTTATAAATAAATTACTTACTTACTTACTTACATAAACACACACTGTAGGCATATTCCCGCCGTTCCCCGAGGACTCCACTTGAGGAGTCCCTGCGTCTTTGTTTGTCCCGGGGACTCACTCCCCGTATTCTCGCGAGTCCCCACGGACGGGGAATGCTCCGATTATCACACCATCAAAAAGGACTCCCTTTCATATTCGGAGGGGAATCAGTTTTTGCTGGTGTTGGTGCATGTAAAATTAATTAAAAAGAATGAGAATAAACAAAACCAAAAATAAAGTGGATCCAGACTAGTTTTGTCAGCTGCACATTGTTTTAAAGAACAAAATCTATTTTAGAAGCATTCCCCGTGTTCTCGTTGTTTTCCGAGGCGGAGTCCGCGTGGAGTGACTCCCTCTATTCTAGCCGTTCCCTTCGATTCCCCGAGGAGTCCTCGGGGAACGGCGAGAATACGCCTTATGTGTGTTTCCTGCTTGTTTATTGGAAATGTGGGCTAGGATCTCCGTTTGTGAGAGATGTAGAATAACGATTTCAGCCCAGACTAGGCTAGGCTAGGCTTTTCTTGTCTAAGGCGCTTTGTTAATGGAAGATCGTTCGTTAGTAGATTTTTCTTGTCAGGTGGTAATGTCTTCATTCTTCTTTCCTTCTTCTTCTTTTTTTCTCTCCTTCTTTTTCTTGTTTTGATTTCTTGGTTTGTTTCCCTTAAGACTATATGAATGCCCCTCCCATTGTCAGGCCTTATGGTGGGGCCATACAGAGCTAATGGGGTTTGTATTTTTTTAAACTGAAACTGAACTGAACTAAACTGAAACTGAAACTAAGGTTATCCTATATATATATCCTTTTTTTGCCACAATTTTTATTTCAGTTTTTTTATGGCACTTGCCCTTCGGCCAAGTGCCATATAGCGATCGCAATTTCTGTCCGTCCGTCGGTCTGTCCCGGTTTAGTAGATAAGCTAGGACGATGAAACTTGGCAGGCTTATCAGGTACCGGGCCAGATTAAATAAGAAATAGTCGCTTCCCCGATTCGACGATCTGGAGGGGAGCGGAGGGAGGGGGAATCCGGAAAAACTAGGAAAAATTAGATATTTTTAGCTTACGAACGGGTGATCGGATCTTAATGAAACTTGATGTACGGAGGACCTCGTGTCTCAGACGTTCCATCTTAAATCCAGACCGGATCCGGTGACATTGGGGGGAGTTGGTGGGGGAAACCAGAAATCTTGGAAAACGCTTAGAGTGGAGAGATCCGGATGAAACTTGGTGGAAAGAACAAGCACAAGTCTTAGATCGATGACTGACATAACAGGAACGGATCCGCTCACTTGGGGGGAGTTCTGGGGGAGGTGATCCGATCTAGTGATTCCGCGAGTTCGGTGCTTCCTGATGTGCTAGGATGCTGAAAATTGGCAGGAATGTCAGGGACGAGGCCAGATTATATAGAAAATGGTCACTTCCGTGATCCGACCATCTGGGGGGGGGGTGGAGGGAGGGGGATGCCAAAAATTGAAGTATTTTTAACTTTCGAACGGGTGATCGGATCTTGACGAAAGTTGATATTTAGGATGACCTCGTGTCTCAGACGTCTCACTTTAAATCTGGACAGGATCCGATTACGCTGGCGGGAGTTGGAGGAGGGAACCGGAAATTTTGAGAAACGCTTAGAGTGGAGGGATCGAGATGAAACTTGGTGAGAAGAACAAGCACGGATCCTGGATACGTCATTGACATAAACGGACTGGATCAGGGCACTGTGGGGGAGTTGGGGGGGGGGGGTGGATTTCTAGCGATACTGCGAGTTCGGCATACTTCCTGATGTGCTAGGGCGATGAAACTTGGCAGTTTTGGCAGGATCCGAACAGATTGACTTGAGAATAATCGTTTCCCCGATCCGGCCTTCGTGGGGGAGTGGATGAATGGGGAGTCCGGAATCTAGTGGCATGCATAACTTTCAACGGTCGATCGTATTTGAATGAAACTTGTCAGGTGGAAAAAGATATCACCTAAGATGTTCAGTGTCAAGTCCGGGTCCGGTCTGATACCTGTGGAGGATGGGGGGGGGGGAACTTAAAGCAGAGGGATTGGGACGGAACTTAATGGAGAGAACAAGCATTAGGCCTAGATACGAAATAGACGTTGCCAGATCGTTTCGGGGCTCTGTGGGGGGGGGGGGTGAGGGTTTGAGGGGGTTTCCTGGAATTCCGGTAGCCGCGAGTTAGAATAGTTCCAGAGGTACTAAGACCACGAAACTTTGCAGGCATATTAATGACTCGACTTAATTGAATTACGAACCTGACACAACATACCCCCAGAAACTGCCGTCCTAGATCCGAGCATTTTTGGGGGAGCGAGGGAGGGAAATATGGACATTGCGAACGAGTGGTCTGATTCGAGTGAAACTTAGTAGGTGATAAGAATCGATGACCTAGACATGTAAAACATGCGTTCGAACTATACGCGACCGTGGATGGGGGGGGGGAGGTTGGAAACTTTGACATGCACAAAAACCAAACGGATGAACCGAATGAGATGCAAGTTCGACAGTGCCGAGTTTATGCGGCCTAGATTTGTTATTTGGCGTCCGGGCCGGATTCGGCCAAGGTAGGGGGGGGGGGGGGGGGGCGTAAATTTGCAGATAGGCTATGCTCCGATTTCAGTAAAACTTGATGGACTGGAAGTGGGGATTAAGATATACGACGTTTATGTTTCCAGATCCGCTTCGGCCACAGTGGGAAGAGTTGGAGGGAGATTGCCGAAGAATTTGAGGCTCGCTTAGGGTTCAAACGAGTGCATCAATTTAAATGAAACTTGAACTTAAACTTGAAACTTTAAATGAAACCCTAGATGACATATTTTGGGTCCGAACCGGATCCGACGACGGTGGTGGAGGGGGGTACCGGAATTTCTCAAAAATGATCAGATTCAAGTGAAACTTGATAGACGACATAAAGGAAGATGCTTTAGATGATCCATTTTCGAGTCCGAACCAGATTCGGCCACGGTAAGGAGTGATGGAGGGAGTACCGGAAATCGTGTGGCAAGTGTAGGGATCAAACGAGTGGATTTATTTGGCTGAAACTTGGAATTTTGAACAGTCATGCGCATTTTCTACAGATAATCAGAGACGATGCCGGAACTTCTCAGAACTAAGTGAAACTAAATATCCTATTTCTATTTCCGAAACGCATTTTTGGGTGGTGGGTGTATTTTGTGACGTTCTCATCTACTTTCTTGTAGAGCCTACTCGTAACAAGTGCCATATGAGCTCGTAGCTCTTTTTTTTTAGTTCAGTTTTATTAAATTCAAATAAATGAAGAAAATAAGTTTACACCCGTACAAAGCTCCATGACCCGTTACATACGGGTGTGAGGCAGAAGCCGCGTGTTGTCGTGCCTGGCGTGTTTTTTTGTGAACCTGTGTTTCAGGACTTAAATGCGTAGGTTATGGTGGTATCATGTTTAAGAATTTTCAAAACACATGTGCCCATGAGTGTAAAGACCAGGGGGAGGCCGGCGGTCGGACATAGTGGAATAGCGAGGACTTGAAAGTACAAGGATCTAAGGCCAGAATCTAATCTAGGTTTCACGTCCCGGTGTGATTTCCGAGCTGTAACAAATCAAACAGTGGTCAGGTCCGAAGAATGCAAGTACAAGTATTTTGTGTCCTATCCTTAATGCTACTACATGTGTCCTGTCCATAATGCTACTACGTGTAAATATAGCCGTTTATTTTCGTACATGGTTTGGATTGTGCTGGTTCTGCGACATCTAGCATTTCAGAAAGACGCTACCTTCCCTTGGTTTCGGTAAGAAATTGTAGATGGCGTCAAAAGCGTCCTGTGTGATAAATCTGTTGATGGGGGCTGGTCGGAAACGCTTCCGTGTCCTGTTTGAATCTTTCATGTAATATCATGGATAAAGAAGTCTACTTTCTTATGACGAAAAGGCCGGTCGTTACAAAGATAAAGTACAAGTATTCCCTTGAGCGTAAATCATGCTTGCTGTTGCTAATCCACTCGGCCCTTCTTGGCTTTTTCGCTGTTCGAGCGTCGGCTATGGCCTGAAGGGGACTCCTTTGAAGAAGGACTGAAAAATTTACAAATAAAGCTACGTTAAATACTACGAGTGTGTTAAACGAAATACAGTGCCGCCAGTCCAAAAAGATTTAGCTTTTCTGGTCTTTTTACCTGGTGGCACATTTCGTGACGAAAGAAGGCTGAAGAAAATCTTTGGCGCGGGTTTCAGATTGGTTCCCTTTTAGGTGCTTGTGGGAGTCTCATTTACTGTTTGAGTGAAAATAATGAACACGGAAGCATATGAAAATAAGCACGGGAAAAGGATTCTTAGATTGGGAAGAAATAGAAGGAATGCGATTTTTACAGCTGAGGGAAAACAGTTCTTAGTTCCGCTGTCTGGTCATGCAAGCGTTAAGAACGTGGGGGAAGTTTCCAAATCCCTGTTCTTACACCATTGTTGAGAGGATGGACGAGTGGAGGCGAGGTTTAATGAAGATAAGGCTCCTGGGGTGTGGGCTGAAGACATTCTGACACCGTAGGTGCCCACTAGACCCAGGACCAGTCAGGAAACCGGACTAAAGAGACAAGGGAAAGCCTCGGGGAATTCTATAGCTCAGCCGCAGTCAATCCAGAAATCCCTAATCAAGCTGGTTCACACATCCTTGCGAAGCTGGAATTCACATATCCAGTCAAGCCCGAGGCCTACTAGCCGAGATGGACCATGACGTCTATAGTTAATTTACTCGTATTACGTGAACAAGAGTTTGACACATAATATATTACACTAATGGGTCCCTAACTAAATATGTAAACAACTCTTACCATAAATTATAATATAGAGAGGTCCTGCTTGGACCAAGAATGAAAGATAACTCTTTTGGCTACGACTCATTCCGTAGCCAAAATACTTTGAATGAAATGGATCAAAGCCTGACCTCGGATTAGCGGGCAGCTAACTGGAGCTAGTGGATAAAGACCGAGTGACCTATTGTCACGATGCCGGGAAATTAATGATGGTGATGAAAACCGGAGAGATATATAGAAAAGTAGGCGATAGAGGGAGGGAATAACTAGGAGGACTATTGCAGAGCAAAGTGCTATGGGATGTCTCCATAACACAAGGTAAAGGTGCAGCAGTCCATCTAGTAGTCAAACGAACAGTTTTTCGACCGCCAACAGAAAGCTTTTTGGGATCCCAAAACGTAAGTGGAGGGATACATAAGACTTCGTAAAAGTTGTCCGTCCGTCCGTCTGTCAGCACGATAGGGGATGATATATTTGTTGTGTGAGGATTCTGTCGGCCAAGGGACAGGTCAAGTTCGTAGATGGACGCCAGAGCTGTATATTTAGGACTGGGGGAGGGGTTTCAGTCAGATTAAGGGGCGAAAATAAATACTTTTAAAAGCTAGACACGGTAGATCCGAGTAGGCATGGGCACTGTTCTGTTTTTGCATTCAAACAGGAACAGGCAGAAACAGGTCACATAAGAACAGAAACAGAAAGAAAACAGGAAACTTGAAAACAGGTCCTGTTCTGTTTTAACAGAAATGATGACTTCGAAAACAGAAACAGCTGTTAAACAGGCAAAAAAAAACAGAACCGGCTGTTTAAAACAGGTTTTTTTTTTACTATTTGATTTCCCGCATTCTTGTATTATGTTTATGGCAGAGTTCACCTATAGTTTGCCCTGTACCAGGAAGTATCTTAAATAGTTCTTCCTTGCACCGCACAGAAGCCTTTCTTCGAGTTCATTTCATAGAACAACAAATATCTTGGTCCAGAATTCCAGCTGCCTTTATCAATGCATTACACTTTTTCCCGATGGAAAATGAGCTATGGAAGTTTCGTTTGTCTTAACAACAAAATTTTCGCATAGCCTACCTTTCCACTTGGATTGTTTGCCATAGTGATCGGTAATAAACTAAAGTTTACGGATCATACAGACTCACAGTTAAGCAAGCTTCACTTCGTGACAGTGGTTGGTGATGATGGTCATTTTTTTTGTGTGAGGGGAGGGTCGCGAGAGATGCATGTTCAATCAGAATACCGAATAGCTTTTCCTTGGTGGTTTCTTTTGAGCATGGTCATGCAAGGCTCAAAACGCGCGGATTTCTCGGCTGAATGTGGGCCTACTATTCTGCGAAAATCCGTGAAACGGAGTTTCGCTTTCATCATCAAGTTGAACAAATCTCAACTTTTCCGTATAGAACTGAGGTTGTGCCAAAAATACTGTCAGGAATTCCAGTTATCGTTTGTTGACATCATGAACCGGTGCGGATGCTGTGATGTCGCTAAGCTAATTTCAGCCTTTCTAGCCTTTTTGAAGTTAAAAGTACTAGTCTTTTCAAATCACATTTAACTTCGCTGAACAGATAATACGTCGTGTGAGCCCTTCTTGGTAATCACATGTTCGGTTTTAGTGGAAAGTTCATTTGTGAACACTCCACTCTTCCGGCCGCGATAGCCGGTTTTCCGTTCTCGGTTTTCACCGTTTTATTTTGGCATTTTTATCTCGTGAACCATGACAGATGCTAATTTGAAACTTGGTGTACTTATGGGCCTTGGGGTCTAGTTGTGACTTTTGGGATTCAACCCCCGATACACCCTCGGTTCAAGGGCAATTGGTTACAATTCCCCCAGTGACTAATGTTTCCTTTAAAGTTTAACCTAAAAAGGCTGGATAGGACAATCTAGTATTATCTAATTACCCATCACTTATTCACTTAAAACAGCTTGAAGAGCCGCTGAAAACGCGTTACTTCGTTCTTCCACTATTCACGAGCAATTGTTTTTCAAATAGTGGAATTTCCGTGTGATTTGTGGTGCCTCTATGCGCTTGTATTTTTGTTGCACGCCTTACGAGAGAGATTTATGATTTTTCTTTTGTTCCGGCACTATTCAATCTTCACCAATCTCAACACTGACCAATGAAAAACAGCGTTTGTGTTTAGATTAAAATTTCCCGAGTCATAGTAGAATTTACGTTGTGGGGACGGGCGCACATATTCTGAACGTCATAACTAGAGCAGATAGTGGAAAATAAAAAATTCCCTTTGTAGAATCCCAATAATTCAGTATGTTTAAGTAAATGACACAAAAATTAGTTGGCTTTTCAGTTAAATTTTAAAGGCTTACCACCATTTTGCGAATTATGTGCAACCGGGCCCGGATTGCCCAGAGTAAATTGTCTGACCAAATTCGCAAACTTGCTAAACATGCCTGGTACTAAGGTGAAAATTTGGAATGCATGAACATCATTGTCCAGATGGGTCTTTGGACCCACCCAAAGACCCATCTAGAAATATCTTTTGGTGATACTCCCCCCCCCCACATCCAAACGCTGGCAACATGGCCCATATTGACCAATGAATTAAACGTCAAGGGCGAATGGTTATTAGGCTGTTCGTACACAATATATGAGACAGAGATGGGCGATTCCGAATCCGGATTCGGATTCGAATCCAGGATTCGTCCTTTTGGCCGGATTCGAATCTTCTGCTTTCGGACACGGATTCCAAACCCTGAATCTTACGAATTCGCGCAAATTTCTATCCTACATCTTTTCAGTTTCCGTTTTCCCAATTTTTACACAGAGGGCTTTAGACAATCAAATTGTTTGGTGTCCACCACCAAATATGTTAAGTAATCTATCACATTATCTGATTACCTGAAATATCAGTGTTTTTTTGTCACCTCTGATTTTTAAACTATAACCTATGAACATGATTTAATTTTTGTTAAGATCGGATTCGAATCCGGATTCGATTTCGGATTCGAATCCTCAGCATGAAATGGTGGATTCGGATTCGGATTCGTACTTAGCCCTGAATTCGGATTCGAATCCTTTCATGATCGGATTCGCCCATCTCTTGATATGATATACGTTTTACTTTTACACGTCACGTTTGAGCGCTTGCGCAATTGTTCATATTGGACCCGAAGACTGAATCTGCCACGAAGGGTCGGAAGGCTGCAACAGTAGTCTAAGACTTAGCTGACTACGTATCCATTTAGCTCAGTCGAATTCGAAATGATGAGTTAAAAGATGTGTTGTACTGATAAGGCGGGCTGCCCCCAAAAAACAGATTTGGCTGTTTAAACAGGTAAAAAAAAACAGGAACAGGGCAAAACAGGATTCACCAAAACGGAACAGAACAGGTGAGAAAAAAAACAGTTGGCTTCAAAATAGCTGTTCTGTTTATTTTGGGTCCCTGAAACAGAAAACAGAAAACAGCAAAACAGGAGGAAAAAAACAGAAACAGAAACAGAAAACAGGAACAGTGCCCATGCCTAGATCCGAGTATGAAATTTTGAAAATTTATAAAAAGTAAAAGTTGAATCTGAAGTTGATTAGGTGTTCGGTTCTGGGGTAAACGGACATGTTGAACCCGAAAATGAAAATTATCTTTTCGCCGGACAAGTAGTTCGCCCGGAATCAGGAAATTTAGCGTGGAATTTTCTAAATCAAATGATATAGTCGTTATAGGGTGAGGAGACATGCTGTTGCAACTGTCGAACATACTAAAGATGAACAAAAAAGTTTATGTGATCAGTTTAATTATCTCCTAAGTCCCCACCGGGATTTACTGGGTCAAAAGCGCAGAATGCATTCGAGAACTCTCTTGTGAATAATTTTTTTTTTATCAAAGTAGTTGACCATTTTTCGGAAAAAAAGGTGTCTGTACGCCATAATAATACCAGTCCTTACCCTACCCCTTTATCCATACAGGCGAAAGCTCCACGGGTCAAAGTCGTCGCGTGTATAACGTACAAATATTTTTGGATTTAATCAAAGACTATTTGCACCTAGAGTACGTATTCTTTGGGTTTAGTCTTGGCAGTCTGTCGTGTTGGGGGTTCGAAGGGCGTGAGATATGTTGTTCAAACTTCGTATGAGGATGCAGTGACAAAGTACAGGCCAAGTTCGTATATGGGTCCTTTTGCCCTATATTTAGAGGCAGAGAAGGTGGTTTTGAATTAAGGGTACAAAAAAGTATGTTTAAAAGCCAATCTCAGGGGTAAGGAGGCCCGCTTAATTCAAATCTGAATTTCCTTTTGTTGCCGGAGTTGTTTCTAAAGTCGATTAGAGATCGGGTATCGAGGTAAGAGGACATGCTGAATCGAACTTCGAACTTTAGTTACTTGACAGATAAGCTGGCAAAATTTGTCAAAACCCGGAAATTTGTATTGAAAGGTTTTCCTACCACTGTCAGTAGCTATTTATGCTGTGCATGCAGTTCGCCGGGAATGCTGCTAAAATACGAAGAATTGAGTAAAAGGAAAGGACCTTTCTGAAGTCGATTAGAGATGAGATAATGGAGTAAAAATCTTTGCTGAACCCATGTCTGAACTCGGTTTTCTGATCTGATTAGTTGTTTAGCCGTAAGTTGCCAAAAACTCGAAAACAGCAACATGTTTTGGTGTATGGGATAAATAGCAAAATTTTAAAGGGGCTCAAGAGATCTACCAAATTCGTCAATAAATATTAAATGTTTGGGATCCCATCGAAACCTTTGATCTTGTTGAAGTTCGCGTCCATTCAAACTTATTTTTCTCTTTCTGAAACAATATAGGCTATAAGTGTGAAATTCTATCAATTTGGATGAGCTGACAGATAATGATAGATATTCCTTCAGCCCAAGATACAAAAATTACTCAAAACGGATAAGTCAGCTGAGATATTATTCAGCTCTTAGTTTCTTCCTGACTCAGGCTGAGAGGACCTTTGCCAAGAAAAGCCGGAATATCGCTGAGGAACTGTTTTGGACAATGATAGGTTTCGCTATTTTGGACTTTGTTTGCCCAGTTCTTTTCACGCGGTCGCTAAGGAGGGACTGAAGTGCCACTCTGTGATGAGTCCAATTTCGGCTTTTCTCAATTGGATCCCAGGCCAATAATATGATTGTCTTTGGCAAATCATCAAGATTGACGGGGCTGGCCCACCCACCGGTTTTCGGGTGTCAGTCAGTCCGAGTTTGACGGACAGCCAGTGCCGGACATAGAGTAGAACATGGTCAGTATAATCTCCTACAGAGCCGGAGGAGGATTAACTTAATTAGTGGTAGAGGATTCAGGATGTCAAAGCGTGTGACAGGGCTTATATTGAAGCCCCTCCTGCTAGCTTGATCGTACATGATTTCATTGCGATTCTGGTCATGGAATTTGGGAAAGAGCTTTCAGCCATAACCCGTCTTCCCTAGTTTACGGCATTCCCGCCATGTGATGGTGCCGGTGCCGAACGCATATCGCTCTACCGGTATGAAACGGAAGAAATAACAGAGGTTAGCAAACTCCATGTCCTTCTCCAAAACCTCTAATGTTGTCGCGAGGAGTTGCTCACATCCTCTCATGACCAACGGTTGGTCACTGGGTACATACGTGTATTGTACAAACTTGAGAGGCTGGAGCCTGAATAGGAACCTTGCCAAGAAGGGTCGGAATATCGCTCTAGTAGAATTCAGCTGACGTATCCAATAGACACTGCAACTGCACTGTACACCCATTCTGGGAATAAGCAGCCCTCGGTATCACGTGACACTGCCTCGTGTTAAAGAACACATATATCTACACATTCTATATGCATCCATTTTCAACCTTGAAAATAAATAACATGGTGGATATAAATGCCAGATTTAGTGTCGTAGCTAGAAGTTTTCAGTTGAGTGTTCATTTATAAACAATCCACTCTTGCAAGCGCTGTAGCAGCTTTCAGCTTTCGTTTTCGTTTTCACTGTTTTTTGTGGAGCTCATAACTCGTGAACCAGTGCAGGTATCAAGCTCAAACTGGGTACACGGTACACTTTCTGGGTATTGGGGTCTAGTTTTGCCTTTTGAGGGTCCTACCCACCACACCCACCTGGTTCAGGGGCAAATGGGTCCAGATTGTCCAGTGAATAATGTTCATAACTTGACCAGAGCTGGGCACAGGACGACGAAATTCCTTGTACTTCTAGATCCTAGGGCTGGGAAATTGCTTTTAAAGTTGCACTTGTACCTCCCCCATTCATGGGCAATAGGGTACAGATTGCCCAAAAATAAAGTTGGTGACCGGTGACAATACTCAAAAGGTATCAAGTTGAAACTTGGTAGGCTTGTGAGCATTAGGCTCTCTTTTTTCTTTTTGGGGGTCCGAACCCACTCCCACTTGGTTCAGGGGCAATTTGGGCTAGACTGCCATTGTTTTGTGTTTTTTACTTGACAATAACTGGAGATAGGGCGATGAAGCTCCTTCTGCTTTTAGATCTTAGGGTTGGGAATAAGCTGGTATACTTGAGGATATATAGGTCTAGATACGCATTTTTATGGGTCCCGACCCCCCCCCCCCCTTCATGGGCAGCTGGGCCCAGATTTCCTATGAGTTAAATTTGTCTATGACAGTTCTCAAGTCCAACTCTTGTATGTTTGGACAGACATATCTACGACTACGGATGAGGATTTTGGTGCAAGAGCAACAATAAGACGACGCGTCGTACTTTAATCTTTAATGAAGTTGGAAACTGGTTTGTTTTGTCATACGATCGAAAATTCGATTAAATTCGTCTATGACAGGTCTCAAGTACAACTCTTGTATACTTGTGGATATATATGTATAGATGTGGATTTTGATGTAACAGCAACAAATGAGGCCACGCGACGTACTTCAATTCTTAATGAACAGTT
The DNA here is from genome assembly GCA_023053575.1 of Branchinecta lynchi. NCBI lineage: Eukaryota > Metazoa > Arthropoda > Branchiopoda > Anostraca > Branchinectidae > Branchinecta > Branchinecta lynchi. The sequence goes on along the minus strand of JAKZAP010000004.1, from coordinate 20,560,199 downwards.
GGAAACTTGACTGTTTTGCCATATTATCGATGACATGCCGTTCGCAATGAAGTTGTGACTCCTCTTCGCCTCTCCGTCACAACTTCAACTATATGCGGTCTATTTCAGTTAAAAGCCTTTAAAGTGGGAGGATTTCACATTAGGTTATTTCAATACTTGTTTGGCTATTGCGGATGTGACATCTCTTGGTTCTAATGCTGTTTGTATATAAGATGTGATACGCATTTTACTTTCACACTCCACGTTTGAGCGCTTGCGCACTTGTTACTTCAGAAACTTACGGCGACATGATGAGATTGATGACGTCAGATCAAGATATTCTTGCACAATAATCCACAAAGTGAAAAGTTGCAACTAGGAAACTGATGCCGGCTTTTCAAAATTTCTCTTCAGCGTGTTGTTTTATTTTCGAGGTTGAATTGGGTTCATGGGCGACCTGTCGACCTTTGGTTACGCACTTTCAACTAATTGGCCTTATTACAGTTCAGCGCTCCAAGCGGACTAGTTTCTGTTAGTCCCCCATTGCCTCAAAACCAACACGTTTTTAGACATAGTAAAAAGTCGGATCCATAGGGCAGTGGGTCACTTCACTTTCTACTGCTGAGATATATGTAAAACCTCCATTACCTAGGACGCAGATGACAGGTTTTCCACTCACTAACCTGTGGATCTGTTTTTACCATGTCTGATTCAGGTGCTGGCGGTGAGGCATAGGGGGATTAACAGAAACTGGTGCGCTTGGAAGCGCTGAACTAGAATAATAATTTATAATAATAATAATAATAATTTATTGGGAAAAGCCTAATACGGCCATACAACAGATTCCTGAAGCGCCAAGAACAATTTATAACACTAATAATGAAACACAAACTATTTTCTTCTTTTCATTGCATTCAAAACGAAAGAAACTACCTCACGGATTACACTTTTATTTGTCGACTTTTGGCCAATCGCCAAAGAACACGACAACTGTCCACTGGCGACTAGGATACGGAGTCGGAGTTGCAGCAGCTACGGAACGCTCGTTTGCATCAAACCCGCCTGCTCGAACCCGTGTTCCTTTACTTTATGCAAACTCGAACGGCGGAGGCGTAGTTTTCTCTTACAGCGCTAAGGTCATAGAATAATTCATCTTCATTTCTGCTCCGATGGGTTGGGTCAAAGCAGACCCATCAATCAATTAAGTTCTTATTCGGTTCTAACAAATTGCTGGATTCCGCGCAAACTAATTTGCCGTTTATTAACGGATTCACACAGGTTTTCCTAACAGCGTTTAGGTCATGGAATACTACCAATCCTCATTTTTGCTTTGATGGATCTTCTTATTAACTTCTAAGAAATTGCCGGATTCCGTGCCGGACGGAAAAATAGTTCGGTTACCGATTCAGTCGATCCACTTCATTCATAGATATTCCTTCAGCCCAAGCTGACTGCGAATCATATTTGACGGTGCAAAACGGATAAGTTTGACTTATCCGTTTTTCCACTGTCAAATACACTTCATTCAGCTTATAGTCTTCTTCTACGAATGCAGTTTATTCTTACTGGCCTCTCAGAAGATTTCTCTGTATAAAGGGAAAATTTCCCCCTGAAAGTTCTTTTTTGTTTTTGTTTGTTGTTAAACCCTCATAGGACCATTTCGATTTTCGTCGTGACTTCCATATGATATGATATGACATAGATTTATTACCTGCCAAAACTGTACAGGCACAATAGGGGGCAGAGTATGAGGGAAAAAAGCAAGAAAAAAAGCAACAAAATGCAGTTTACCACGAATATATACAACGGATTCAATACACTCAACATTCAACTATGATATATAATTTCCAATTTCAGAGCAGCTTTTAGCTATTCGGATTAAACTTGATTGATTGATTGATTGAAAAAAAAATGTAAAGTCCGGAACTTATTTCTAAAATTAACAACTTGGGAACTCGCGTGGCTAATTGCGCTTTAGTGTGTGTCTTGAAGCAGCGACAGTGGAGACGTGGGCTTTCCAATCAGCACTCATCTCATGGAGTTAATTTAGGTTATCAGTTCTGCTTTAATTTGGCTTCATAATCTGCTCGTGTCACTTCGACTCACCCTTGCTTTTTTCTACTGTAACTTAGTTCACTCTTCCTGACTTCACGACAAATTATCCGCTGCTAGGGATTAAAGTACGATTGGAAATGCTACTCCGGTTTGACGCGTAAACTCGTCACAAAACAAAATTGAAAACCTGTGAAATGGTTTTCAGTCTAGATGAAAGGTTAAAACGCTAAATATATGCTCGTACAGTGAATAAAAACGGAAACGTCAGCTATGATGCGTTGGCAGCGATATTTTGGCCTGTATTGGCAAGGATCCTCGTCAGGCTGTCAACATGGACCCTTGCCAAGAAAGCGACGAGGACCCTTGCCAAGAAGGGCCGAAATATCGCTGCCAAAGCATCGTAGCTGACGTTTCCATTTTTATCCATTTTAAGAATATATACGTTTCCAAGCCAGCATGGGCTCAAGGAGTATGTAAAAGCTAAATAGAAGAAAACCATTTCAAGCTAATAGTAATAATCACATAAATATAACAAAATCTGTTCAAAATCTCATCAGAAGTAGTTACAGTACCAGTCCCCTAAGAGCGCTCACTTCGAAAATCGCGAGTTGTTATGACCTTCCACGGACAACTGTCTGGCTTTCAAATAACCACTTAAATTTTCATTGAGACTGCGTCTCCAGTCGGAAATCCTTAGAATTAATCGGAACCGGCGTATCTAATTGCGCTTTAATGTATATCTCGCATAAAGCCCTGGTCACATCGCGTGATCTCCGACGGTTTTGCCATAGGCACGGCATCGCGCCTGCCCCGCCACTTATCCCATCTACGGCGCTTCAGTGCTACCCTTGGAAATTGCTCGCTCGTGCTTTTCAAAGTGTATACACTAAGCAAATATGGCAGTTGGAGGCAGTTTGCACTCAATCCGATGCGCTGATAGTTATTAGTTACGACGAGCGAGCTTTTTATGCGCGCGTTTATCGGCGTTAATCACACGTTGCGCCTATTTTGACTATTACCGTTGCGGAATGACATATTACGAAAATGTTTTCTTGAATTCAAATGAACATCATCTGCAATTATTGGCTTTTACAAACATCCACCCGTTCAGTTTAGCGGGGCGTTGCGTTTTTTCTTTAAACACTACCTGCGTCAGTTAGAAAGGAGAATATTTTGATATCAAAACCAGATATGGTGGCGGTAAATAGCAGGTGCGTTTCTAGACGGCTTGCGCTCTTTGTACGAATCATGAAGTTGGTAGCCTGTCTTAAAGATGTCGGTATAAATTTGATTTGTTTGGTATTGAGTGGATTCTGGCGGGCCAGTTTGTTAGAAGAATGATATTATCGGCAGGTTATATAAAATACGGGTTTGGTAAAAGCAACTCCGCCTTAAAGGACCTCTCGCACTATTTACTATTCAACTTACAGTATTTTAAAATATTTGAATACTTTGAAACTTGGCTGTGCTTTCAACAAATCAACCACGGTTTTGGCTGTTTGAAGCCTCTTCCGAGACACTTTGACTTACAGCGAAAACGGGGACTTACACTGACGTACAGCAACCGTCGACAGCGTGATACACATCGAAGGTAGCAGAACACGGCAAGTGAGAAAATCAGCGGTGTTTAGTTAGAAGGGTCAGAATGTACCGTACGAAATTGGGGTCTTCGGGTTTAGAAATATATGGAAGGATTGTGGAAGTAGGTTGCGTTAGTATTATAGGTAAGATAGGTCCTTTAAGGGATACCGACTCGAAATCGAGATGAAAGTAATAAAAGCGCGAATCCTTTTCTCGTACGTGTAGCATTCTGGCAATGTTTCGATTTTCAAGTGCCCTATTATTACGGGCAAGTTATGAAAGATGTGGGAGTTCAAAGTCAAGAGTTTATTTTGACGCCTGGTCTCAAAGGGTATCGACTTCAAATCCAGATAGAAGTGATACAAGCGCTGGACCCTTTCTTGCATGTGGAACATTCTGGAAGCGTTCCGGTTGTGTGATACTGTTTTGATTTCGCTCATTCTCATATTGGCGGTCTTGAGTTCAGCTAGAAATTATTGGACCCTGTTAGATCGCATGTCCTATTCACCCTCTTCTAGCCTCAAATTTTTAGTTTCATTTAATAACATATTAATAACACAAGTGCAGTAAATGGGCCTCTACAATTCAATCACGTAGCTTTCCAGTGGGACAGCTATGTATTTTTTTGGTAACTCGCACTTCTGAGGGAATATCACTCCCCATGCTCCAGTGTTGCCAACTTCTTCAACCAACTGGGTTCCGCTTGAGCACATTACTTTCTTGCGACGCTGACGTTATGTGCCTCGCTATTCGTGTGATATTGTGGGTTCTAACCTACTTGGATAAGAGCATGTTTTGAAAGAAACCCTTTTCTATTAGGGAATTTTATCCATCGTGGCCCATTTAAAATTTAAATGGGCATTATTTACTTGCTGTACGTAAAAGGTGTACTGAAAGTACCCAAAAGGTGCCAACTGTCACGGAAGATGTAAAGTGTGCTTGGAAACTGTGATTTACTGAGGGTTAATTGCTTACTGCATCATGGAAATCAAGCTTTGATAGGAATAAGAGGAGCCCTAATACTCTGTCTTTGCGGTTGCGAAGAAGAGGATGTCGGAATTTGTTAATCCTTTTTGTTGACTAGTTTTAGGGATGTTTACATGTTTGTGCACTGTTAAGTTGAGCACGTATGTTCGTGAAATCCATTTCATATACAAAACAGTGTTTTAACGTCGAGCGTTTGGCGCTGAATGAAATGGTTTAACCAATGAACTGGTATGATTATTTTAGTTTTGGTAGTGGTCTGGAACTTCGGTAGCGTAGCAACATTTTAGTTGAAAAAAACAACAATTAACTTCTAGTACAATTCTTAATTATCATCAGTAATTTTGACGTCGTCTCCTTTCTCGTCTTGCAGTTGAGCCTTCACATATGCGCCTTCATCTATTTCCCCTTTATTCTCAACTAAAGAGAATAAATATTGCTTTCCGTTGTTTTTAGATATCACAGGATGCCTTGCCATTTCCCCCCCCCCCCCCTCCCGTGACGGAAATATATGCATGCAATTCCCATCGTTTCTTTCCAGCCTCTACAGTTACCAAATGTGTGAAATTTTTGCGCCAGCTTCCGAGCTCAGTTGCTTCTTTCGTGGATTTATTTGCGCTACCAGGTTAACCCAAATAGCGTTAGCAATTTGCGAAAGCGTTTTTCTGATAATAGGTATTGCTTTCCGTTGTTTTTAGATATCTTGATACAGGATGCCTTGCCATTTGTCCCCCCCCCCCCCTCCCGTGACGAAAATATATGCATGCAATTCCCATCGTTTCTTTCCAGCCTCTACAATTACCAAATGTGTGAAATTTTTGCGCCAGCTTCCGAGCTCAGTTTTCATTTGCTTCTTTCGTGAATTTATTTGCGCTACCAGGTTAACCCAAATAGCTTTAGCAATTTGCGAAAGCGTTTTTCTGTCCCATATACTTGCGCCTTTCGTCTTTGTTTTGCGCCAGGTAATTCTTCAAATAAGGGATAGAAGTAAGTGGATGACGTTTGATATGAATTAACTTGGTCAGCCAGGATCTGGTACTGGTAAGGATGAATTTGATGTTCCACACGCGATCCTTGTGATTTAGTGTTTATTTACACAAGTTTACTAGGGGCGGTGCAAATAGTATGGTGTCCTGTTGGTCAAGATAGATCTTAAAGGACCCCTCGCACTACTCTTCAACTTACAGTATTTTAAAATATTTGAATACTTTAAAACTAGGCCGGGCTTTCAACAAATAACCCACTGTTTGGGCTGTTTTAGGCCATTTCCGAGACCCGTTGACTTGCGAAAACAGGGAAACAATTTACGTAACCGTTTTTTCTGATGGAAAACTTCTCGCCGTGGACAGCGTGGTACATATCGAAGGTAGCAAAACACGGCAAGTGAGAAAATTATTGTGGTTCTGTTAGAGGGGTTAGAATGTACCATACGAAATTGGGGTCTCCGGGTTTGGAACTTTATAGAGTGATTGTGGAAGTAGGTTGCGTTATTATTATAGGTAAGACATGTCCTTTAAGGCTAGAGACTAAATCTTGGTAGATCAAGGTGGAAGAAAATCAGAAAGAAATTGCTGCAGTGGGATGCCCTCGAAATCGAGAGAGACAGCTAAATCATTATAGCCCCTTTCTCGAAATGACTTCTTTCCTGCTACATTACCGCCGACACAGAAACGCCTTCAGTTACAGTGAGTAATAACATTATTTCTCCGCCGTTGGGGTCTTCTTAATGATGCCAGTCGCTCAATAGTAGTATTTTCTGCGTTGTAAATGATACTGATGGCATTGCAATCGGTCACAATAACACCTAATCCATACCATTGAGCTCGGAAATAACCAAAGCACATCTATTTAATTTGAATGTAGCCTAGAATTCTTGAAGTTAAATGTCAGCGAGTCCGAGTACCTTATGGCGATGATGGTGATCGTGGGTCGGTCAGGATAGCAATCATCATTGATTGTGAATGACATCGCGTGTCTTCGCTTGATAACCTTAACCAAATCTGGCGAAAGAGTTGAGTAGGTATCCAAGAATTTAAAAGTATCCCTTTTTTTAGTTCGGTGTTTTATTTAAGAGCAAAGCTATTTATTCACTGTAATTGACTCAGTCCGAGACCACCTAACTGTAATGGGTGGCAGTATTCATTCCTGCAATATGAACAAGATCAAAGGTTTCGATGGGATCTCAAAAGGGAATATTTATTGGACTCCTTCATCCAGACAATCGGATCTTGCAGATCTGCGGTCTTCACCAGACCCCCTTAGCATATTATTTAGGCTATCGCTAATCAACAGCTTGACAATCTTTGAAAATGATAGTGGTGTTTTTGGTGGGGGATCCATCCAACGGGATCCGTTCGGGGTTTCCTTTGCAAAAACCAAGAAAAGATAGATTCAGTATGTAACGTCTAGGCCCATTTCAAGGAGCTCTGATTGACTTCTTGCGATCGCTATACGGCACTTTGCCGACGGGCAAGTGCCATAAAAATTACGTCTACAATGTGTCAATGTGTCGCAGTCAGCTTGGGCTGAAGGACTATCTATTCACCGCAGTACGGAACTTCAAATCGCCCATACATGCCCCCGACAAGTAACCATCTTAGCTGGAAAGAATTAAAAGAGACAGGTGACTCGAAAACCAAAATGCAGAAGAATCTCTACCCTTTCGACGACTCAATCGAAAAACAAACAATATCCAGAATGAAATCATAGCACCAGCTTTAACTCCAACCAATTTTCAGAGAACAAGTTCATAAAGTCAGATATTTAAGGAAGAATCTTTAATTGTTTTTCCACAAGTCAATTTTCCAGCTTGAGCGGCTTAAGCCTGAAGAGAACCCTTGCCAATAAGAGCCGAAATATAGCTCTATAAAATGCAGCTGACTTATCCGTTTAGCACCACCAAATCAAAAAAAAAAACTTCTACTTCTGCAAAATCCCGTTATTGGCCTGATTCCGGTGAAGTGTTAGTCGAGCAAGAAAATAAAGTGCAGGTATGGATTCAGCATGCTTTTTACCATATACCACATCTGTAATCGAAAAATAAACACTAAAACTACTTGTCCGGCAATACAAAAAAGTTGAAAAACGGATTCAGCATGTCTCCTTAGATTAAACGTCTAGTAAACTTCAGAAATAAACTTTTACCATATTTCCTGTTTTGGCCCGATTCGGGGTGAGCTACTTGTTCGGCAAGAATATAAAGTACATATATGAGTTGCGTTTTTGCTGATACCATGGTATCTGTTACCACGGTAACTGGATCTGCAATTAGTCGTTTTTGCAGTTACCGTGTTATCTGATACACGGTGCTATTGCCGATATTGCACTTTTCGAAGTCATCCCAAAAGAACAACAGATATCCAGTTACTTCACTAAGTGCTAAACTTCTCTCTCACCAATCTGATAAAATTTGATGAAAGTGAGATGACTCTCAGATACCACGACCAGTTACCACGGTCGGACCGTAGTATCTGATATCAAGATAACTGGCCAGATACCACGATAACTGCAAAAACGCCTTTTGACCGTGGTATCAGATACCACGATAACTGCAAAAACGAGTTTAGACCGCGGTATCAGATACCATGGTATCTGCGAAAACGCAACTATGGTTTCATCTTGTCTCCTGACCTTAAAATCGATTGTCTCGTAGTCTTTAACAATTATTTCTTTTGACCCTTATTGAAACCCGAACGATTGACCAACTTCAACTGTACTTTGACGCAAAGAATTATCACGCCAAGTTTGGCAAAAGTATCTCGCTCCCTTCTTGAGTTATCGTGGTAACAGACGTACGGACGGAGACGTTTTACGAAGTTATCGGTATCCCGCCACTTATGTTTTATATACCAAGAAGAAGAAAAGAAAAAACATAAGCTAGGCGTAGAGAAAATAGAAAACGCCATCTGTATAAGTTAGGATGATTTCGCATTCCTTGCAGGAAACGGTTCAGTCTGTTGTTAGCGGCTTCTTGTTGCTTGGTATAGAATTTCAGATCTTCGGCCCAGTAATTTCATTTTATAAACTGGACCTTGTGAGACTTCGCCTCTGAGCTGGTCGTTCATCAGTACGGTCCAGTTTTCTTGCTTCAGCCCTGAACTTACCAAGTAGTAGTAGTAGTAGTAGTAGAATAGTTTTATTGAAAATTAACATTTTGTTTTCAATAGCACAACAAAAGCGGGGCTTGCGAGGCTGTGCTAACTTGTAGGAGGTACAAAAAAAAAAGAGAAGAGAGAGTATGGAGAATGAGACCATGTACCGATACCAAAACAAAACAAAAACATTACCTTACGTGACCCCCAAACAACAAAACACAACAAACGAAAATGATATAAATCTTACATAAAACAAACCTGAAAGAAAAAATTATTTAATCAGTTTCGAAGGTATACCTGCTGAGCAACTCCGTACGTAGATCCGACTTAAACTGGTTAAAATTACATATTTCCTTAATACCTTTACTTAGTTTATTCCACAACTTGGAAGCTCTGTAAATAATGGAGAAGGAAGACCTACTTGTAACTAGCCGAGGAACCTCAATATTTCCTCGTATCCGAGTATTGTGTTGATGAACATCTGACCTCTCATAAAATATTCTACTTATATATAAAAATCAACGTATAAAATTCGCGTAATCCAGCTGCTGGCATTACATTTATTTCTCTGTAAACTGACCTCATGGACTCCCGGTTCCCAACATCACAAAAACCTCTAACAGCGTTATTCTGAATCACACGGATTGGACGAAGTACCGAAGGGAAAGTGCCAAGCCATATTGACGAACAATATAAAATATAAGGGTGAATCAGGGAAAAACAACAACCATAGAACATAAGGGGGGAAAATGTGTTTTAATTTACGCATGATACCTAGGTTATGCGGCAATGTTTTAGAAACTGACTTCACATGGTCTTTAAATGATAGGGTTTCATCAACATTAATTCCTAGGTACTTCACGAACCTTGCACGTTTAATGCTTCCCCGCTCTGATACTATTTCCGTGATCCAAGGATAAAAATTTGGAGATCGAGAGAAAATAACAAAATTTGACTTACCTATATTCAAGTCAAGGTGGTTTATTTTTAACCATTGGCATATCTTTCTCATTGCTGCGTCCAATGTTGACAGGAGCAATTGTTCCGTAGGGGCAACACACACCAAGGTTGTCTCGTCCGCAAACAATGGCGTGCTAACTTGGGTCGGACCATTATAAACAAAATCAGTAATTCTGGGCAGAGATTTAACAAAATCAGGCAAATCATTAATAAAAATAAAAAAAAAGAGTAGGACCCAATACGGAACCTTGGGGAACCCCGCAATTAACAAGAGATTTTCTAGAAGAAAATCCTTGTAAACGAACATACTGCTGTCTGTTTTGAAGAAAACAACAAAGGTTGTATTTGATAGCGTGCTTTCTTCGTCTGAGCTGTTTCGCGTTTGCTTTAAACGATGAAGAAGTCGGAAATTTTTTCAAAAACAAATGTGATGCAGTTGTGATGCAGTGACCTTTCGTTCTATATTCGGGCGGTTTTCCTTCTTGTCACTATCAGCACCCTGTCAGAAGTTCCATAAAGTAAAACACCGTTATGGCAAAACACTACAAGCATTGCCAAGAAGATCCGAAAAACCTCGAAATAGCATTCGCTGACTTTTCCGATACCATGTTTATAAACAGAAAAGTCAACAGATATTTTTCCGGCGGTGTTCTGCTGTTCTTTCGTGCATAACGTTTAATGCGTAACATTTGCAGAATCGTGACAGCTAGCATCTAGTCTGTTGAAGCTATGACAGCTAACATCCTAAGTATTATCTGTTGAAACTACGCATCATTGTGGTATCTGTTATGAAACTCCTGACCATCTAATCGCTACGCCTCCTTCACTTTTACTACGACTGCCTAGTCCCGACTTCCCGTTCCACTTACGGTTTAGTTTTCTGGGGACGGGTAAGAAATCTTCAGAAATCTGTTGAAATTCTTATTGGCACAGTCATGCTTCGGCTATGTTTGTTTGTGAAGGCATTCCTTCTCTTCATGAAGTCCGCCGTTGTTCGTTTCTTTCCCTTCAATCACGAATTTTCGCGTCACGCTATCCTAGTTGTCCTGTCTGTACCGCAATGATTGAGGCCCGTGTGCCTTTTTCGGTGCAATTAGTGCCTTCTGCTGACATTTGCCTTTTTTGTATTTAGTTGTTCTTGCAAGGTATAACAATTGCAACGGCCTGTTGGCTATCTTTTTAAAATAAAGTAAAAAGAAAAAAAAACATTGTCTGTGGGGTTGCCTGACCTGTGATTGGTTTGTTCTGACAATCAAGGATGCTCAGACTGGGTTGTTGTTGGTCTTATCCGCTAGGCTGTGCGACTTTCGAACAGTTATTCTGAAAGCCTTCTGGTTATAACATGTCAAGCCTGAATTTGTCTGTAACACTGTACTTTAACACGCTACTCTACACTCACAACACGCCACTGAACCTCGGGAAGAAGAAGAAACGTCACCCAGATGAAATCTCAAAAATGGGTTCAAATCCTATGTAAACCAGTCAACAGTGTTTGTTATGGTCAGGTTGTGGTGACGTTTCTGGTTCTCCGCTAGGCACACGGCAATTCTTCGTCGGCAGGAAGAGTTAGTCATCAATAAAATAAGATACAAAAAACGAGGTTTTCGGTTTTTTTGTTTTTTTTTTCTTGATCAGCTCGTTACCCTTCCAAGATGATGGGCAAGGGATAAATACAATTTCGGATATTTCGGTTGCACTTCCGGCAAACCGTCCTCAATGAGCTGATCAATAAAAAAAAAAAACCCATGAAAATCTCGTTTTTTGAAATGAATGGTCAGCTTGGCTTCAAACCTTATGGTCATCAGTAGTATTGATACCTGGTTCATTTCAGGGTTCGCTTTTATTTGGAAATACAATATAAACTGACACAAAAACATCGAATGCGTGGGCAACTTAACACTGTCATGAAAACGAGAGAGGGTGTCCAAACATGCTTGGTGGATTTATATTCCGAGGTTTCAGGCTTTGGAAGGAGCTGAAGCCACCACCAGCGTGGTGCATGAAGGCAGAACCGGAGCTCATCACCGGATGAAATGGTGGCGATGCTAGCGGAGCTGACACAGCTGTTTGGTGAGGTTTGAAACCCGACTTTTCTAGTTGTTGGTGTTGACTTCGCACAGCAAATCTGTTAACGTGTACGGGGATTGGAACAACGATTTTTGGTGCTTTATTGTCTGAGCAGCTTGGCGTGGGAACTTGACCGGGTTTGAGTCCTCCAGATATGACGCTGGCTTTGACTCGCTTCCATTTGGCTCGACGGTTTTGGAACCAGATTTTGACCTAAGAAGAAAGAGATGTGAATATGCGATGTTGGTTTTAGAGCCTTGGCTGTGCTGTTCTGTGCCTGTACTAGGCCTTCAGTGAAATCGCAAGGGGTGGTTTTCATGTTCATTAACTTAATGCCCGAACTCGATAATTCACAGCGTAGCTTTCCTTTTATCTGTCATAGAAACTTGGCAAATGCGATGCAATCTTTGTGATGTCCGTTCGAACGGGATCTTTTGTAACTACAGGCGTCATGCGAGTTTCGCTGATTTTGTCGATAGACCTATTGTTCCTAATGCATGAACTGCACTGTACTACGCAAGCCCTGAGATAAGTCCTGCATTTTATCCTTACTTGTGTTGCTGATATCCGTCCAAAACAGGATATCTATTTGAGACGAATATTAAGACAATGCACTGAGGGGTTCGGAAATAAGCATACCTGGACTTCAGTAAGTCGGAGATCTGCTGCTATCTGGGATCGTTCTGTCAAACTGAGATATTTCTTTGCGTGGAACTCTTTCTCAAGCTCAATCAGCTGCTCACTCGTGAACGCAGTCCGTCGGCGTCTAGACTTTCCTGAACTTCTCTGATCTTTGAAGCCATCGTCGATCTTGCTCGTTTCACAGCTTAGACCCTCTTCAGCGTCACTTGAGTTGTCCAAGTCGGTCTCTATAAAATATTTACATTTCAGGAATTTTTTGTCGACTTCTTGTAGTACTCTGTGCGCTTGGTTAAGTTAACTTGGATACTAGAAGTGAGAAATGCTCCCCGACCGGGATTTGAAACCACTATTCTACTTGATATACCGACGCTCTGAAGAATTGAGATAACGATGGGCTTGTGAAAAAGTTCGTAAACCCTTACAATCGTCAGTTAGTAACGGGCTCTAGGACAGTGATTTCGGTCGCAGCAAGTTTATTTCCAGGTTCTTTGATAATGAACTAAATAGCAAAAGTTCCAGAGCCCGGCTGAGAAGACAAAATTCGTAACACATTCTCCATGTCACATGTTAGTTCTGGAAAATTCCTTGTATAAGTTCCATCATCACATAAATATCTGGCTTGCAGAGTCTGCGTTTACGCGTTCAAACGGTGCATTTTACACCAGGACGCTGCATCTCCAGAAATTTGTTGGCGGATTTTTTTTCCGGGGAGGAGGGTTAAGTTAACTTGGGGTATTTAATACACAAAGCTAGTTCAAACGGTTCAAACCCTTCCCCAAGAATAACTAAGTTTATTGACTCAAGGCCGAGTGGTACAGCCACCAAAACAAAGTGCTGAAATACTTGGAATTATACTTCTTTGAAAGGTCGTGTTTTTGCAGTGGAAAAACAGCAAACGCCTCTTTCATCACTCAGTTTGATTTCTGATTTGCAGTGAAGGTGCCCTAAGAAACGACGCAACTAAACGAGAAAGTTGTAAAGGTTATGGGAATTCAGCAAATGTCAGAAATAAAACCAGCATATACTGTTGTAAAGTATTCGGGATACCGCTGATCTGAGTGGATATCATCTAAGAATTATACTGAGCATTTTTCTAAAGTTTGGTCCAGTGTCTAATTTGTTTTATGCCACTTTCTTAATTAAGTTCCGATGGTCTGCATCGGAGAAGGATGTGGCTATTCGTCAACAAGGTTTAGGCTCAGTAACCTAACATTAGAACAAGTTGTTCAAACCAGTCGCAAGATCGTTTAAAAAAAAATATTTGAAACTTCGGACCTTCCAGGTGATGGTGTTAGTATTATATGCAACTTTCTGCGTGTCTGGTCACGATGTTACTTGCTCTTTATTTATCTTCCAGCTCGATTCGGACAAGCAGCTCCATACCGATTAAGATTGAACACGCTTGAATTAAGATTGCGCATGCTTTTTGTTTAGTTCTCTTTTAGCAATAACAGCTTCTTTGGTTGTGTCTCTACTGTGGAAGTATTAATTTCTTTTATCATAATAACGCAACCATCAGTTCTGATTAATCTTAAACAGTCGCCCAAGTTCCAAGAAAAAACTGTGACATCTTATCCCATAAATTCCATTAACTGCAACACTAACCCTGTGCGTCAAATCGCATGCAGAGCATATAGTGAAACTGTAAGATAATTGATAGGGTTTACTTCAGCTTTAATCATGCAATTTTACATTTCATCAGGTTGGTGCTAAGAAATGGGCAAAAAATGCAAGAAAAACTGCGAGTGGCTACTGAAATGAGCAAAATGGATAGTTCGAGCAGATTAGCAAAAAACAGGCGTGGGAAGGGTCAAATTTAATAATGATATAGACTGGGCATTGTAGCTATTTTCCTGTGCCACTGAAAAACACTAATTAAGATCACGTTAACGCCAGAAGAGGAGATCTAAAGTATCTTGTCTGACAGTATGATCGAATACGGGCAGTGTGGTAGCTTAGATGACTAAGCTACCATACAAATCCCAGTAACGGCTACGATAGCTTACGCCGGGTTCCTACAGCGCTTTAAACTTTAACTGAAAAGGCAGCTTATCTTTACATATGATGTTTGAATACCATGAATTGGTTTTGACTCATCTACAGATTTTGTATAATTTCACCCGAGGCTCGAGTGATAGTACGTAAGTATTTATTTGTGAGTAAACCAAACAAGGTATTTCACTCAATATACTAAACTAAAACTACAAATAACGTTCAGAACATGCCCAGCTTGCACGACAACCCAAAATCATCCAGAAGTGCCGAATTTGAATTTCTTAACGAAAGCCTACATGTCCATGTGTTACGGACGCGGAGCTAGCTAAGCTAAAATCACGGATGAACAAGACCTAAGGTTTCGATGGGATTCCCAAAATCTAACATTTGATCCAGACAATTAGGTCTTGTCTTCGCCAGATCCAGTCTTCGCCACGCTAATCATCTGAGAAAACCAAGTTAAGATATACCTCTATAAGCCATACCTATTTTGACGAAACTGACTGAAACTTACTGCTTCACTTCTGCCAAATTTCCGGTTTCTGCAAATTCCGAGCGAACTACTTCGCTTTTAACAAATTTTCCGGTTTGGCCGGATTCCCGGTGAACTAGTTGTCCGGCGAGAAAATGGTTTTCATCATCGTATTCGGCATGTCTTCTTACCCCACAATCGAACATATAATCAACTTCAGATAAAACTATAAGTTTTAACCAACTTTCCGGGTTTTGCCGGATTCCGGACGAACTACTTGTCCGGCGAAAAAATTATTTCATGGTCGTGTTCAGCATGTCTTCTTACCTCATAATCGACCATCACATTAGCTGTTTGTGAATATTTTGTTTGCCCGTTAGTTTGAACCCCCTCCCCCACCCTCATATGTAGTGCTACAGAGCCCATCTACGATTAAACTTACCCTTGACCCAAAGAACCCTCAGACCAAGTTTCATCAAAATATCTCATTCCCTTCGAGAGTTGTCATGCTGACAGACGCACGGACGGACGGACAACTTTTGCGATGTCATAGGTGTCTCTCCACTTACGTTTTGGGATTTCAAAAAGTAGGAAAGTGATTATAAGATATGTCTTTTTGTTATTTGACTGTTATTTTTCGGCAATGGCTTAGCCTACCGTTGTAGTTGCTGAATATTTCAAGCAGAGATGGACAAGCACGTTGAGGTACCACAAATCCGAAAGAATGTTTGTTCGATAAAATAGATTGTCGACGAACGAAATTTTCATCGGGTTTTTAGGCCTATTCAAGTAAAGTACAAAGTACACTTGTTCGGAATTTACAGAAAACAAAAGTAGGCTAGTTTTCACGTCAAGAGACGTGCTTATTCCTGAAGTAGGCCTACTGCAATCGTAAGAAATACAAAAAAGAACAGCAACCAGCTGAAGCTACCGTAAATGGTAAAGAACGAGAGCTAAATAAACGCCACTTAAAGTACCAAACTCAGTAACTGGGTTGAAGCAATAATTCATACTGCACCGAGAAACTAACAAATAAAAAATAAGGAACAAATCGAGAGCGGTATAACAACTGAATTTCGTAATGGAATAAAACTCTTGTTAGAATCACCTAAAATAATAGAATTCGGCAAGTCTAATAATAGGAACGGACTAAAAAAAATCCCGGTGAATTACCGAATTCGGTAACGAATTCAGAACCAATTGAATCTCATCGGAATTTATTGACCGAATGCGACCGAATTACCGAATTCGGTAAAGAACGAGACCAAATAAACAGGTTAAATCACGGAATTTACGCAGGGACGGACCGAATGCGGCAAAGTCGATGCAGACTGAACAAAAGTTGGATGAATTATTGAACTCGGTCACGAAAGAGAACCAAATGAATCTGCTATTCTTTGTTTGAGTTTGTATCCTACCATTGAAGTTATCAACCCCTCAAAGACTTAATTCGAAGTTACAGTGGAAGACCAAGGAGACTAGTTTTCTTACCCTCTGATTTATAGAGAAAAAAAATTTGCACCAATTTTCACAAGTTTCTAGCCCCTCATGAACCCCTTCTGTGTAATGACCGAATTATAAAATGGACTGACCGAATGCGATAGAACAGATACGGACTTGAGAAAAGTCCAGTGAATTACCGAATTCGCCAACGAATGGGACCAAATAAACAGGTTAAATCACCGAATTTACGAAGTGACGGACCAAATGCGGTGAAATCTATGCGGACTGAACAAAAGTTGGATGAATTAAAAAGTCGATAAAGAAAGGGGACCAATAGACACGTCCAATCACCCCATTTGGAAATGCGGTGACAAACGATTTTATGAAAAGGGCATCAAGGCTTCGCAGCGATGCCCATTTCGACCGAATGTTTAGCCTTCGGCGAAAATTTGAACGAATACTCCCCCCCCCCCCCCTCGGTACCCCGTGTTAGAAGCTTCTGTCCAAGTACTTTTGGGACGGTTTCATGTTCTGGTCCTGTTTTCCACATTCGGGTTGATTCGCTTCGACTCGGAGTGCTTTGCAAAAAACAATGGCTCTGAATACCTGTGACGATATGCGGCCACAGGAATCCAAATTGTTATCCGAAAGACTGCAAAACGGATAAGTCAGTTACATTTTATTAGAGCTATATTTCGGCCCTTCTTGGCAAGGGTCCTCTTCAGGCTAAAGCCGCTCAAGCTGGAAAATGAAGTTCATTTTCCAGCTTGAGCCTGAAGATGACTCTTGCTACCTTATCCGTTTTGCACCCTCAAAGATGATTCGCAGTCAGCTTGGGCTGCAGGACTATCTAGAATGTAAATGACGAAATTTAAAGTCTCGGGTACCAGCAGGATTGAGCAATGAGGAGAGGGTGTACACTGTAGAGCGTATGTGTTCGAACCAAAGTTACGAACAGCCAACATTGTCGTTTCAGCCTGTATAATGCTGCGCAATGACGTTGAGGTTTTCTGGCTGGGTTATCTTCACTTCATCATGAACGTGAGCAAATCTCAGCTTTTCCGTATGGAATTAATGATGCGGTATCGAAAGGAATTCCATTCCGCGACTGCCCGACCCTGACCGTCTGTCTCCAGCTTAAAACACGTATTGGTATATGGAAAGTTGTTAATCACTTGAATCTGGAAATTAAATATTAAAACGAAATGTTGCTTTGTATAAGTGATACGATTCCGGCCTAGAATTGAGCGTGGCATCTTAGCCCGCAAGGAAACAACGCCTTGACTGACGTACAACGCTGTTTCGAATTTCGCGGCGTAATTTTGTGTCAAATGCGGTATGCGGTTTGCGATATGCGGTATGCGATATGCGGGCTGATTTTTCACGCTCGGTTCTACGCAGCAGAAGATTGTATCTGTACCCAGGGGCGTCCGAGGGGGGGGGGGGGGGGGTTCGCAGGCCCCCCCCCACGTTTTGGGCATTTGGTCAAATTTTCGCCGACGGCGAAAATTCAGTCAAAACGGACATCGCGGCGAAGCCGTGATGCCTGTTTACAAAATCTTTTGCACCCACATTTCCAAACTAGGCGATTTAACTTGTTTATTGGTTCCCATTCTTTATCGAGTTTCGTAATTAATCCAATTTTTGTTCAGTCCGAGTCGATTTCACCGCATTCGGTACGTCCCTAAGTAAATTCGGTGATTTAACGCCTGTTTTACAAAATCTTTTGCACCCACATTTCCAAACTAGGCGATTTAACTTGTTTATTGGTTCCCATTCTTTATCGAGTTTGGTAATTAATCCAATTTTTGTTCAGTCCGAGTCGATTTCACCGCATTCGGTACGTCCCTAAGTAAATTCGGTGATTTAACGCCTGTTTTACAAAATCTTTTTCACCCACATTTCCAAACTAGGCGATTTAACTTGTTTATTGGTTCCCATTCTTTATCGAGTTTAGTAATTAATCAAACTTTTGTTCAGTCTGAGTCGATTCACCGCATTCGGTATGTCCCTAAGTAAATTCGGTGATTTAACGTATTTATTTGGTCACATTGACTTTCCTCAAGTCCGTATCTGTTCTACGGCATTCGGTCAGTCAATTTTATAATTCGGTCGTTTATCAGATTCATTTGGTTTTGATTCGTGACCGAATTCGACAATTCATCCAACTTTTGTTCAGTCCGAGTCGATTTTACCACGTTCGGTACGTCCCTACGTAAATTCGGTGATATAACGTATTTATTTGGTCACACTGACTTTTCTGAAGTCCACATCTGTTTTACCGTATTCGGTCAGTCAATCTCATAATTCGGTCATTTATCAGATTCTTTTGGTTCTGATTCGTGACCGAATTCGACAATTCATCCAACTTTTTTTTCATTCCGAGTCGATTTCACCGCATTCGGTACGTCCTTGCGAAAATTTGGTGATTTAACGTATTTATTTGGTCTCATTATCGTTAGCGAATTTGATTGTTCACCGTACTTTTCTCAACTCCGTATCTGTTCTATCGCATTCGGTCAATCCATTTCTTAGTCCGGTGATTGATCAGAATCATTAGGTTCTAATTCGTTACCGAGTTCGGTAACTCACCTGATTTTTGTTCGGCCCGCATCTGTTACCAGACTTACCACATTCGGTTGTTTTAGGTGGTTCTACCCAGAGGCGTCACGAATGGGGGGGGGGGGAGGGGGGACGCCCCCCCCCCCCAAAGCCGTCAGCCAGTCGGTAAAAAAACCGAGTCGGCGCGAAGCGCCGCCATTTTTCGTCAAAACATTTGATTTTTTTTCATGAAAACAGTCGGTTTTTCGGAAAATCAGTGGACTTTTCGGAAAATCAGTCGATCTTTTTCAAAAATGTCATTTTCATTGTTGAAAACAGTCGTTTTTTCTGCAGAAAAAGTCGGTAAAAACTACCAGCCAGTCAGTAAATGCCTCGTCCCCCCCCCCCAAACATTTTGGCTAGACTTCTACCAAGAGTTTTATTCCATTCCGGAATTCGGTCGTTATACCGCTCCCGATCTGCCCCTATTTTTTTTAGTTAATTTTTCGGTAGTACGAATTCATTGTCTGGTTCACCCCAGTTACTGTGCTTGGTAATTTAAGTGGCATTTATTTAGCTCTTGTTCTTAACCATTTAACGGTAGCTTCAACTGGTTTCCATTCCTTACTTATACTTCTCATGATTGCAGAACTTCAGGAATAAGCACGTCTCCTGACGTGAAAACTAGCCCATTTTTGGGATCCCAAAACGTAAGTGGAGGGATACCTATGACATCGCAAAAGTTGTCCGTCTGTCCGTCCGTCCGTCCGTCCGTCCGTCTGTAAGCACGATAACTCTCGAAGGGAATGAGATATTTTGATGAAACTTGGTGAGAAGGTTCGTTGGGTCGTCGGACCAGTCAAGTTCGTAGATGGGCTTTGTAGCTCTACATTTAGGGGTGGGGGAGGGGATTGAAATTAAGGGACAAACAAAATATTTTGAAACAGCTAATGTGATAGTCGATTATGGGGTAAGAAGACATGCTGAACACTATGGTGAAAACCATTTTGTCATCGGACAAGTAGTTCGCCCGGAATCCGGCCAAAACCGGAAAGTTTGTTGAAAGTAAAAGTTTTATTTGAAGTTGATTAGATGTTCGATTTAGGGGTAGGAAGACATGCTGAAGACGATGGTGAAAATTATTTTCTCGACGGACAAGTATTTCGCCCGGAATCCGGCCCAAACCGGAAAGTTTGTTGAAAGTAAAAGTTTTATTTGAAATTGATTGTATGTTCGATTTAGGGGTAGGAAGACATGCTGAAGACGATGGTGAAAACTATTTTCTCGATGGACAAGTATTTCGCCCGGAATCCGGCCCAAACCGGAAAGTTTGTTGAAAGTAAAAGTTTTATTTAAAGTTGATTAAATGTTCGATTTAGAGGTAGGGAGACACGCTGAAGACGATGGTGAAAACTATTTTCTCGACGGACAAGTATTTCGACCGGAACCCGGCCCAAACCGGAAAGTTTGTCAAAATTAAAAGTTTAATTTGGAGTTGATTGGATGTTCGATTTAGGGCAAGAAGACATGCTGAACACTTATGTGAAAACAAGTTTCTACCCGGACATGTAGTTCGTCCGGAATCCGGCCAAAACCGGAAAACTGTTGGAAGTCAAAGTTTTATTTCTAGTTGATTAGATAAGCGATTTAGGGGTAAGAAGAGATGCTGAGTCCCTGTGTGACAATCGTATTTTACCCGGACATATAGTTCGACCGGAATCCGGCTGGAATCGGAAAATTTGTTATAAGCTAAATTTCTATTTGAAGTTGATTAGATGTTCATTACTGGGGAAAGAAGATACCCTGATTTCGTCTTTGAGCTTTCTTTTTTCGCCGGACAAGTAGTTCTGGAGTTCGGCCGGAACCGGGAAATTGGCAGAAGTGGCAGGAAGTTTTCGTCAAAACAGATATGACTTATAGGGGTAAACACACATGCTGAATCCAAATCTGAACTTGGTTTTCTCAGGTGATTAGCTATTTGGCCTTAATCTGTTTCTGAATTTTAATTGTAAAAATGTTCAAGGAGTCTGGCGAAGACTGGATCTGGCTAAGACAAGACCCAGTTGTCTGGATCAGATATTGAATTTTTGGGATCCCATCGAAACCTTTGGTCTTGTTGTTTGCTGTAGATTCAGAATAAATGTACTTTACATGTACTTCACTCTTCGCCAGGCAGCTCTCGTGTTGAATAGGTAGCCTTGGGATCGCAAAAAGGCACTTTGATCATCAGTGTTTCCAAAAATTGTCGCCTGCGGCACAGTTAGCACTCTTCACTATTTAGAAGAAGGGTAGCCTACGTCATTTAGTTGGCGTTTGAGGCTTGGAATTTTGAGGTGCTTGAACCACGTTAAAAGCTAGAATTTGCGATAAAAAAGGCGGATTCAAAAGTTTTTGCCTGCGGCGCTTTCATTTACCTGGGCAGAGCCGTTCATGACGTTGTCGCTCGGCAGCACTTTTTTTGGGCACATTTTCAAGTCCTGTTAGCGCTTTTAGGAACAAATTATAATTCGGTCTATTTCAGGTACCGATTCGGTCAATTTTTACCAAGCTCGCCCCCCCCCCCCCCCCCAATGAAAAAAGGCTCGGGACGCCCCTGTCTGTACCAAAGCATATTTTTCTAAAATTCTCTTCGTTATAATATTTTAATTCTTAGATTCAAGTGATTACATAATAACAATGTTTGTTTATTAATAATGTTTATTTAAAGCCTTGCAGGGTCATAAACAAAACCACAAAAAAGCCTACATGTCCATGTGTTACGGACGCGGAGCTAGCTAAGCTAAAATCACGGATGAACAAGACCTAAGGTTTCGATGGGATTCCCAAAATCTAACATTTGATCCAGACAATTAGGTCTTGTCTTCGCCAGATCCAGTCTTCGCCACGCTAATCATCTGAGAAAACCAAGTTAAGATATACCTCTATAAGCCATACCTATTTTGACGAAACTGACTGAAACTTACTGCTTCACTTCTGCCAAATTTCCGGTTTCTGCAAATTCCGAGCGAACTACTTCGCTTTTAACAAATTTTCCGGTTTGGCCGGATTCCCGGTGAACTAGTTGTCCGGCGAGAAAATGGTTTTCATCATCGTATTCGGCATGTCTTCTTACCCCACAATCGAACATATAATCAACTTCAGATAAAACTATAAGTTTTAACCAACTTTCCGGGTTTTGCCGGATTCCGGACGAACTACTTGTCCGGCGAAAAAATTATTTCATGGTCGTGTTCAGCATGTCTTCTTACCTCATAATCGACCATCACATTAGCTGTTTGTGAATATTTTGTTTGCCCGTTAGTTTGAACCCCCTCCCCCACCCTCATATGTAGTGCTACAGAGCCCATCTACGATTAAACTTACCCTTGACCCAAAGAACCCTCAGACCAAGTTTCATCAAAATATCTCATTCCCTTCGAGAGTTGTCATGCTGACAGACGCACGGACGGACGGACAACTTTTGCGATGTCATAGGTGTCTCTCCACTTACGTTTTGGGATTTCAAAAAGTAGGAAAGTGATTATAAGATATGTCTTTTTGTTATTTGACTGTTATTTTTCGGCAATGGCTTAGCCTACCGTTGTAGTTGCTGAATATTTCAAGCAGAGATGGACAAGCACGTTGAGGTACCACAAATCCGAAAGAATGTTTGTTCGATAAAATAGATTGTCGACGAACGAAATTTTCATCGGGTTTTTAGGCCTATTCAAGTAAAGTACAAAGTACACTTGTTCGGAATTTACAGAAAACAAAAGTAGGCTAGTTTTCACGTCAAGAGACGTGCTTATTCCTGAAGTAGGCCTACTGCAATCGTAAGAAATACAAAAAAGAACAGCAACCAGCTGAAGCTACCGTAAATGGTAAAGAACGAGAGCTAAATAAACGCCACTTAAAGTACCAAACTCAGTAACTGGGTTGAAGCAATAATTCATACTGCACCGAGAAACTAACAAATAAAAAATAAGGAACAAATCGAGAGCGGTATAACAACTGAATTTCGTAATGGAATAAAACTCTTGTTAGAATCACCTAAAATAATAGAATTCGGCAAGTCTAATAATAGGAACGGACTAAAAAAAATCCCGGTGAATTACCGAATTCGGTAACGAATTCAGAACCAATTGAATCTCATCGGAATTTATTGACCGAATGCGACCGAATTACCGAATTCGGTAAAGAACGAGACCAAATAAACAGGTTAAATCACGGAATTTACGCAGGGACGGACCGAATGCGGCAAAGTCGATGCAGACTGAACAAAAGTTGGATGAATTATTGAACTCGGTCACGAAAGAGAACCAAATGAATCTGCTATTCTTTGTTTGAGTTTGTATCCTACCATTGAAGTTATCAACCCCTCAAAGACTTAATTCGAAGTTACAGTGGAAGACCAAGGAGACTAGTTTTCTTACCCTCTGATTTATAGAGAAAAAAAATTTGCACCAATTTTCACAAGTTTCTAGCCCCTCATGAACCCCTTCTGTGTAATGACCGAATTATAAAATGGACTGACCGAATGCGATAGAACAGATACGGACTTGAGAAAAGTCCAGTGAATTACCGAATTCGCCAACGAATGGGACCAAATAAACAGGTTAAATCACCGAATTTACGAAGTGACGGACCAAATGCGGTGAAATCTATGCGGACTGAACAAAAGTTGGATGAATTAAAAAGTCGATAAAGAAAGGGGACCAATAGACACGTCCAATCACCCCATTTGGAAATGCGGTGACAAACGATTTTATGAAAAGGGCATCAAGGCTTCGCAGCGATGCCCATTTCGACCGAATGTTTAGCCTTCGGCGAAAATTTGAACGAATACTCCCCCCCCCCCCCTCGGTACCCCGTGTTAGAAGCTTCTGTCCAAGTACTTTTGGGACGGTTTCATGTTCTGGTCCTGTTTTCCACATTCGGGTTGATTCGCTTCGACTCGGAGTGCTTTGCAAAAAACAATGGCTCTGAATACCTGTGACGATATGCGGCCACAGGAATCCAAATTGTTATCCGAAAGACTGCAAAACGGATAAGTCAGTTACATTTTATTAGAGCTATATTTCGGCCCTTCTTGGCAAGGGTCCTCTTCAGGCTAAAGCCGCTCAAGCTGGAAAATGAAGTTCATTTTCCAGCTTGAGCCTGAAGATGACTCTTGCTACCTTATCCGTTTTGCACCCTCAAAGATGATTCGCAGTCAGCTTGGGCTGCAGGACTATCTAGAATGTAAATGACGAAATTTAAAGTCTCGGGTACCAGCAGGATTGAGCAATGAGGAGAGGGTGTACACTGTAGAGCGTATGTGTTCGAACCAAAGTTACGAACAGCCAACATTGTCGTTTCAGCCTGTATAATGCTGCGCAATGACGTTGAGGTTTTCTGGCTGGGTTATCTTCACTTCATCATGAACGTGAGCAAATCTCAGCTTTTCCGTATGGAATTAATGATGCGGTATCGAAAGGAATTCCATTCCGCGACTGCCCGACCCTGACCGTCTGTCTCCAGCTTAAAACACGTATTGGTATATGGAAAGTTGTTAATCACTTGAATCTGGAAATTAAATATTAAAACGAAATGTTGCTTTGTATAAGTGATACGATTCCGGCCTAGAATTGAGCGTGGCATCTTAGCCCGCAAGGAAACAACGCCTTGACTGACGTACAACGCTGTTTCGAATTTCGCGGCGTAATTTTGTGTCAAATGCGGTATGCGGTTTGCGATATGCGGTATGCGATATGCGGGCTGATTTTTCACGCTCGGTTCTACGCAGCAGAAGATTGTATCTGTACCCAGGGGCGTCCGAGGGGGGGGGGGGCGGGGGGTTCGCAGGCCCCCCCCCACGTTTTGGGCATTTGGTCAAATTTTCGCCGACGGCGAAAATTCAGTCAAAACGGACATCGCGGCGAAGCCGTGATGCCTGTTTACAAAATCTTTTGCACCCACATTTCCAAACTAGGCGATTTAACTTGTTTATTGGTTCCCATTCTTTATCGAGTTTCGTAATTAATCCAATTTTTGTTCAGTCCGAGTCGATTTCACCGCATTCGGTACGTCCCTAAGTAAATTCGGTGATTTAACGCCTGTTTTACAAAATCTTTTGCACCCACATTTCCAAACTAGGCGATTTAACTTGTTTATTGGTTCCCATTCTTTATCGAGTTTGGTAATTAATCCAATTTTTGTTCAGTCCGAGTCGATTTCACCGCATTCGGTACGTCCCTAAGTAAATTCGGTGATTTAACGCCTGTTTTACAAAATCTTTTTCACCCACATTTCCAAACTAGGCGATTTAACTTGTTTATTGGTTCCCATTCTTTATCGAGTTTAGTAATTAATCAAACTTTTGTTCAGTCTGAGTCGATTCACCGCATTCGGTATGTCCCTAAGTAAATTCGGTGATTTAACGTATTTATTTGGTCACATTGACTTTCCTCAAGTCCGTATCTGTTCTACGGCATTCGGTCAGTCAATTTTATAATTCGGTCGTTTATCAGATTCATTTGGTTTTGATTCGTGACCGAATTCGACAATTCATCCAACTTTTGTTCAGTCCGAGTCGATTTTACCACGTTCGGTACGTCCCTACGTAAATTCGGTGATATAACGTATTTATTTGGTCACACTGACTTTTCTGAAGTCCACATCTGTTTTACCGTATTCGGTCAGTCAATCTCATAATTCGGTCATTTATCAGATTCTTTTGGTTCTGATTCGTGACCGAATTCGACAATTCATCCAACTTTTTTTTCATTCCGAGTCGATTTCACCGCATTCGGTACGTCCTTGCGAAAATTTGGTGATTTAACGTATTTATTTGGTCTCATTATCGTTAGCGAATTTGATTGTTCACCGTACTTTTCTCAACTCCGTATCTGTTCTATCGCATTCGGTCAATCCATTTCTTAGTCCGGTGATTGATCAGAATCATTAGGTTCTAATTCGTTACCGAGTTCGGTAACTCACCTGATTTTTGTTCGGCCCGCATCTGTTACCAGACTTACCACATTCGGTTGTTTTAGGTGGTTCTACCCAGAGGCGTCACGAATGGGGGGGGGGGAGGGGGGACGCCCCCCCCCCCCAAAGCCGTCAGCCAGTCGGTAAAAAAACCGAGTCGGCGCGAAGCGCCGCCATTTTTCGTCAAAACATTTGATTTTTTTTCATGAAAACAGTCGGTTTTTCGGAAAATCAGTGGACTTTTCGGAAAATCAGTCGATCTTTTTCAAAAATGTCATTTTCATTGTTGAAAACAGTCGTTTTTTCTGCAGAAAAAGTCGGTAAAAACTACCAGCCAGTCAGTAAATGCCTCGTCCCCCCCCCCAAACATTTTGGCTAGACTTCTACCAAGAGTTTTATTCCATTCCGGAATTCGGTCGTTATACCGCTCCCGATCTGCCCCTATTTTTTTTAGTTAATTTTTCGGTAGTACGAATTCATTGTCTGGTTCACCCCAGTTACTGTGCTTGGTAATTTAAGTGGCATTTATTTAGCTCTTGTTCTTAACCATTTAACGGTAGCTTCAACTGGTTTCCATTCCTTACTTATACTTCTCATGATTGCAGAACTTCAGGAATAAGCACGTCTCCTGACGTGAAAACTAGCCCATTTTTGGGATCCCAAAACGTAAGTGGAGGGATACCTATGACATCGCAAAAGTTGTCCGTCTGTCCGTCCGTCCGTCCGTCCGTCCGTCTGTAAGCACGATAACTCTCGAAGGGAATGAGATATTTTGATGAAACTTGGTGAGAAGGTTCGTTGGGTCGTCGGACCAGTCAAGTTCGTAGATGGGCTTTGTAGCTCTACATTTAGGGGTGGGGGAGGGGATTGAAATTAAGGGACAAACAAAATATTTTGAAACAGCTAATGTGATAGTCGATTATGGGGTAAGAAGACATGCTGAACACTATGGTGAAAACCATTTTGTCATCGGACAAGTAGTTCGCCCGGAATCCGGCCAAAACCGGAAAGTTTGTTGAAAGTAAAAGTTTTATTTGAAGTTGATTAGATGTTCGATTTAGGGGTAGGAAGACATGCTGAAGACGATGGTGAAAATTATTTTCTCGACGGACAAGTATTTCGCCCGGAATCCGGCCCAAACCGGAAAGTTTGTTGAAAGTAAAAGTTTTATTTGAAATTGATTGTATGTTCGATTTAGGGGTAGGAAGACATGCTGAAGACGATGGTGAAAACTATTTTCTCGATGGACAAGTATTTCGCCCGGAATCCGGCCCAAACCGGAAAGTTTGTTGAAAGTAAAAGTTTTATTTAAAGTTGATTAAATGTTCGATTTAGAGGTAGGGAGACACGCTGAAGACGATGGTGAAAACTATTTTCTCGACGGACAAGTATTTCGACCGGAACCCGGCCCAAACCGGAAAGTTTGTCAAAATTAAAAGTTTAATTTGGAGTTGATTGGATGTTCGATTTAGGGCAAGAAGACATGCTGAACACTTATGTGAAAACAAGTTTCTACCCGGACATGTAGTTCGTCCGGAATCCGGCCAAAACCGGAAAACTGTTGGAAGTCAAAGTTTTATTTCTAGTTGATTAGATAAGCGATTTAGGGGTAAGAAGAGATGCTGAGTCCCTGTGTGACAATCGTATTTTACCCGGACATATAGTTCGACCGGAATCCGGCTGGAATCGGAAAATTTGTTATAAGCTAAATTTCTATTTGAAGTTGATTAGATGTTCATTACTGGGGAAAGAAGATACCCTGATTTCGTCTTTGAGCTTTCTTTTTTCGCCGGACAAGTAGTTCTGGAGTTCGGCCGGAACCGGGAAATTGGCAGAAGTGGCAGGAAGTTTTCGTCAAAACAGATATGACTTATAGGGGTAAACACACATGCTGAATCCAAATCTGAACTTGGTTTTCTCAGGTGATTAGCTATTTGGCCTTAATCTGTTTCTGAATTTTAATTGTAAAAATGTTCAAGGAGTCTGGCGAAGACTGGATCTGGCTAAGACAAGACCCAGTTGTCTGGATCAGATATTGAATTTTTGGGATCCCATCGAAACCTTTGGTCTTGTTGTTTGCTGTAGATTCAGAATAAATGTACTTTACATGTACTTCACTCTTCGCCAGGCAGCTCTCGTGTTGAATAGGTAGCCTTGGGATCGCAAAAAGGCACTTTGATCATCAGTGTTTCCAAAAATTGTCGCCTGCGGCACAGTTAGCACTCTTCACTATTTAGAAGAAGGGTAGCCTACGTCATTTAGTTGGCGTTTGAGGCTTGGAATTTTGAGGTGCTTGAACCACGTTAAAAGCTAGAATTTGCGATAAAAAAGGCGGATTCAAAAGTTTTTGCCTGCGGCGCTTTCATTTACCTGGGCAGAGCCGTTCATGACGTTGTCGCTCGGCAGCACTTTTTTTGGGCACATTTTCAAGTCCTGTTAGCGCTTTTAGGAACAAATTATAATTCGGTCTATTTCAGGTACCGATTCGGTCAATTTTTACCAAGCTCGCCCCCCCCCCCCCCCCCCCAATGAAAAAAGGCTCGGGACGCCCCTGTCTGTACCAAAGCATATTTTTCTAAAATTCTCTTCGTTATAATATTTTAATTCTTAGATTCAAGTGATTACATAATAACAATGTTTGTTTATTAATAATGTTTATTTAAAGCCTTGCAGGGTCATAAACAAAACCACAAAAAAGAAACACAGTTTTGAGTGAACCAGTAAACCAAAGTATTATGCAAAATATGAACCGTTAACTTCTATGCCGGCTCTGCTAGGCTACTAACCGTACGAAGAGAAGCGACATATCCTACAAATATATTTGGGAGGTACTTTTTAAGATGCCAGGAAGCAGCACAAGTGCAAAACACCATCTCCAACATGTGAACCTTGAATTACCTAGCTTTTGGCACTGCAATAGAAATGGGCCAGGCTGTCACATCTGAACCTTATTTCGCTATTGTTTCCTGTCAATAATTTAATTTCCCATGCAACTCGACAGGGCCAATTATCGCCTAGGTAGATTCAGTCTGAAATAAAAGGGTAAAGGCGTTTTGTGCCGATACCCAGGGTTGGTCACCAAAAGTAACTTCGTACACCCTGGAAAATAACCCGAATGTATCTCAAAGCAACCCAGTGTATCCCAATGCAATGTAACCCAAAGTAACCAAAAGTAACTCTGACTAACCGAAAGTATCCTGAAGTAATGAAGTAACTCGTACACCCTGGTTCTTGGTGACCAATCCTGGGCCGATACGTGCTTTAAAGAGTGCTAGCTTTTATAACGAGGCTGGAAGTCCGTAGGCATGCTTGTTTGAATGTTTGTTAACTCTGAGCAGTGCCATTTTCGTGCACTTGCTGTGACAAAGGTAAGCTGCCAGTTAGCCAAAAATATCTAATTAAGAGCCCATTCGAGAACACCTGAATAGGCATTTTGGATCTTCATTTTACCATTTAGCCCAAAACTTTACTGTTCAAATTTGATTAACTGTTCAACTAAATATACCTCTACTGTACCGTAATCATCAAAAGTGCACAATGCAAGCTAAAATGTAGACTTACCACATGCGGAAACTGGGCTTGGTGAGCAGGACTGTCGTCCTGATAGCGTATTGTTTTGACTCGGATTATCTGGCTGTTGAGGTACATTGACGATGGTAGTTTGCTGGGGGATAAAATGGGGCAGTCCTCCAGAAAAGTGAGGGTAAGGCCAAGATAAATTCGGTTTACACTCTCCTTCGCCTGAGAAAAAACATCCGATTGTTATTCTGTTTGTGAACTCCCCAACTGCTGATCTGATTTGGGTTATCACTTGCTCAGTATTTACGGAACGATCGCGGATTTTTGCTCGTCGTGTGGACCGAGAAAAGAAGATTTTATCATTATTCGTTCATGGCTATATCCATACGGTAACCTATTCAGGGGAAAAAGAGGCAAAGACCTGCTTAGAACACATTCAAATCATTTTTTTTTTCTTTTTGGCTATGTCAGTGAGAATTCGGATAGGATTAAATTTTGTAAGTTTGTTTTACTGTAAAGGAGTTCCAGTATTATGCTGTGACTATGTCAGTGAGAATTCGTGTGGGATCACATTTTTTAAGTTTGTTTTACTGTAAAGGAATTCGAGTATTGTGCTGTGTGTCAGTGAGAATTCGGATAGGATAAAAAAATTTAAGTTTGTTTTACTGTAAAGGAATTCGAGTATTGTGCTGTGACTATGTCAGTGAGAATTCGGATGTGATTAAATTTTTTGAGTTTGTTTTACTGTAAAGGAATTTGAGTACTGTCCGAAAAAAAGAGACAAGGACCATAAACACCGAGACCGTGCAAAGATCCCAATTTTGTCACCGATCTTGCGAATAGATCTTGCGAAACAACGGCAAGAACGCTATCAAGCGGCTGACTCCGGTAATGTTGCAGTAAGTCATATAACATTTGCAACAATCATATAACAGGAACATCTCCAAGTATACTTATATAAAAATAATACTAAAGACTTTATTCTGGCAAAATGGGGTTACAGATAAAGATAAAAAGAGAAGACTCTTTGAGTTCAAATCTCGACGTTCCCTTCTCTTAAAATAAGTCTGAATCAGTACAATACGAGAAAAAAAATTTACAAGCGAAAATAAAAATATGCGAACAGTAGGAACAACTTGGGAAGTTTTCCCTTAACTCAAATAGTGGCTAAGTTCGTGGCATTCATTTTATCTTTCTTTTCCCGGCTCGCCTGGATCAGGTCCTTCAAGCAGACCTAATGGACGGCAAATGACGCCAGTTTTCTTTTGTGAAACATCAGTTGATTACGCGAGTGCGTGTGATCGTCGACTATAAAGAATTAAAGTAGATTAAACCAGCAAAGACTGTTTCTGGACACCTTGGAATCCTGACGCCATTTCCGCAATTTGGTAGTTCTGTGCGACTTCAGAGAATTTCAGCCTTGTGTTTGTGGCGAATGAACCGATTAAAATCGGACGGACCAGGTTATTGATTAACCACCGTCAGTCGCTGAAAAACAACTAGAGACATGCCATTGCATAAATTACATACCTGGTTGGAGTCCAGGATATCCAGGGAGGCTCGACCTTTGTAGCAACATCGTCATGTAACTTCCGTACAATACATCCACCGGGAAATTGGCCATGGCGGCTCCTGCATTATTCAACTGTGACATTCTTGAAATAGAACTTGAAGACTGCTTTGTTAGAACTTCTCTAAGTACATCTAAGCTCATCATTATGCTCTTTGCGACTGAGTTTCTGCTTCTTTCCAGCGTCGAACCAAAAAGTCTCGCCGCTCACCATTGGTCGAGAGAGTGTTTCTTCGGCTGGCTTTTAACACCAAGCTCCTGTCTGATTGGTGGAGAGGTGGTAAAAGTCCTTTCGATGTCGGTGGAGTGATTGTGGTTGAATTACGACTTGATGGGTATTATTTAACTTCAGTTGAATGGCACGGAAGTGATATGAGCTTATAAATTAATAGACTCATTGTCGGTAATGACAGTAGCTTTGTGATATTCTGCGATAATGGCTCGAAATAGTGACCTGTGGCAAATGAAATTACTACTGACGAGGTCTAGCCCATTGGAATGCTGTCTGCTGGAGTTCACACGATCTAGGTTCAATGTGCAAAATCGAAAAGGGGTCACGCATCTGCTTTTCTTTCTCACCATTTTTTAGAATTTTGAAGTTTCCCTTCTGTGAGTATGAAATAAAGTAATTATTCTTGGGACGGTGCAGATGAAATTGTTGAAAACAAATCCATCAAAGTAAAGCTTGTCTGGATTCTGGTTTGACCTGTACCAGATCATGAGAAATAGAGCAAACAAAACAAAAAGGAACAACCCGAGCTCCACTCGTCTTCCCCGAAAATGCTGAGCATGACCGAAAATCCTTCAACTGCTCGAAGCTGCGAGATAAGATAGGGGAAGTAACCACAGAACGACCGAGTTGAATTTGAAATATACTGGACTGGATTAGCCAGCGGCTCGAGCCGGTCCTCACAGTATAGGGAAGAATAGAAATCAAACTTTACTACTAGAATGATCTCTCGTAATAGTGCAACGCAATTTGAAGCTAACTTCACTTCCAGGCCTACCGTAGTTTAGTTTACGTTGCAGAATCAAAGCGTATTAAAGGTTGGCATGATATTAGGTTTGCGTGAGGAATGGTATGTGTTTGTTGGGTGATACCGAAACATTTACTGTCCATCAAGTGATTAGGTACGTTCCGTACGGACTCAATATCGCAAGATTTAAGAACACGCTTGGCCTTCCTTTGGACATAGAGTCTTGGACTCTTTTCGTGAGAAATTTCTCCAAATGTGGCGATCGAGGTGGCGATTTCTGTGTGATTAAGTCTTTTCGGCTTAAACAAAAATCGTTTTGTTTTCAGAAAAATATTTCTTACTTTGTGATCTTCATCAGTTTTTGCCAAAGCTGATTTATTAGACTGAATTACCGTCGGACTTAAATCAAGCTTTGGGATAAGGTTTTTTCGTCCTTTCGACCACTCCTTACTATGACTCCAATTGATCATATTCTGGTGGAAGACTCTGGAGCATTCCAGTCATTCTTCCAGTGCCTCTTCGTCCTCTTACTGTCCAGGCGTAGTTTGAAAGACCTAATTACGGCTCTGCAAAGCCGTCGTTCCAAACATTCGTTCAAGTTCATTCATTCGTTCCTCACACTGCCTGAGAAAAAGCTGTTTCCGAGGGGGTGCCCACTCTCGAAAATCGTATACAGCAGGTGCCGGGAGACGGGTGTGCCGGAGCTGTACTAGGTGTAACAGAGGTGTGCTGTAATTATCACGAAAGTACAGACTGAGCCTCAAGAACTAGAAATTTGCGGAACCACGGCTGTCTTCTGTTTTAATACAAGAATTATTGCATTTCATTTCATTTATTTCTGACCGCCAAAGCTGGCGAGTATAAAAAAGAAATAAGAATACAACACGGCCAAAAAATACATTAAACGTGGCCCAAAACTTCCACAATGAAATACTCAACAAATTTTGAGAAAAACAAATAAAAAAGAACATACCATACTAACATACACAATCTATTTCAAACCTTGAACCTTGAACCTTGAACCATTGAAAGTATTGATTTCAGGAAAGAATAAACCGAGAGGTAGACTTAACGGACTGAAGCTTCTATAATACAATGTTGCTGATCACAATTTTGTTTATTCAGAATCCCAGAAATGATCTTATTTGTGTGATTCTGTCTGAACTATACATAAACTTCACTGATGGCCCAGCCTCTGTTTCTGTTTGAGGTCCTGGGACATTAACCACGGAACACGAAGACGGGTAGTAGCCTTGGTTCACGGTAGCAGAAACAATGGTACCATCTTCTGCAAGTGAAAACCACTGGAACCTCGGTTGGTTCTGCCTCCTTCAGTACGCCTTTAAATTATCTTGCGCACCTGTCTTATGCTAATTAAGCTCTCCGATTGCCAGTGTTATCATTTCAGTTGGGTTTCCTTTCGGGTGCTGTGTCTTTTTCTAGCAACGCGAGTTAACCCCTTGGCTCTGCGACCACCCTTGCTTAAAATAACAGCGTCCGCATATTATTTCTAATCCGTAAAATAACCAACAACAGACCGACCATAATCGCTCTCTACTCACAATAGCCATCCAGAGAGTGAGGTTACAAAAAAGTCTGCCTACTAAGTGCCCCTCGATCATATCAATCGTCTCTTCGATTACCATAACAAATGAGCATATATCTTTTTGGGCAACGCGCACCCCGCTTAAATGTAATAGCATCCCTCTCATTATTGACAACCGTGAAACTCTGATCATGTTAGGATATTAGATCCCACTATTAGGAACGGGGATCCGTGGGACAAAACAATTATGTAAAAAAGCGCCACTGCTTGTAACGATTGCACTAGTGCTCCTGAGCCATTAGTAACACTGTAAGGGGAATAAAATTATGGGAATGTTAGGGGCAAATCGCTCGTAAGTGTCCTTAATCAAATATAGGAAGAGAATAGGCCATTCCAAACCAGTAACGGTCTGGGCAATGTAACCGACTTAGCCTTAAAAAAGGGGATTGAGCGTTCACAAGGTCGAGGTCCTTCAGGCCGAATTGATTTTCTGTAGCAGAACCGATTATTTTTGTGCCTAGTCATCGTCATTTATTTATGTTTCTAGAAGACACCCTTTGATCTAGAAGTAAAGATTTCACATGCACTTGAATAACTGCCGAACCGATCACAGCATATCACTGGCAAACTTTCTTAAGTCCGTAGATCTTAATTTGTTCCAAAGTGCAAGTTAAGGTATGAATTTGTGCCATTCATTATGATGTTTTGATGTAAGAAAAAGCTTCCATGTATAATGAAGCAGAGAGCAGTTTTGGTTTCAAGCAGAAATAGCGTAGTTCGAGTCCGTCTTAATCAAATTCAGGAGGAGAATAGGCTTTAACAGTAATGATCTGGGACAGTGTAACCTACCTAGCCTTAAAAAAGGGATTGATTGTTCACAAGGCCGAGGTCTTCCAGTCCTTGTTACTTTTTTTTTAGACTTAGCCGTAGCTATTTTTGTAGCCAAGTTAGCCATGATCGCCCAGTCAGCATCACTATGGGGTTGTCGGCGAAACATCCCCGTTCGAACGTCCCAATGACAAAACGTCCCAACGAAAAAACGTACCCACGACAAAAGGTCCCCGTGGCGAAACGTCACCAATCGAAACGCTCACATGGCAAAACGTCCCCGGCTGTAGATTTTTGTTTGTTTCTCTGAGGGATAGCTAGGCCTATGAGATTACTGATTGCGTCTCCAATTCAGACAAGAAATGTTCTTGGAATATAGCATTTTGAAAACCACGATGTGTTGGCTGCTGCAGCATTTATCCGATAGTGAAGAAACAAACCAAGTGTTGCTCCCGGCTATAGCCATTTGCGCAAAGATTTAGTAGTTTGTCAGTTTTCGTTTTATCCTAAATTTGATTGTTTTATTTGTATGTTAGTTTACGCTGCGATATAACTCATTGAACTCGTTTCGTTCGATATTTAATTTTGTGATACTTATTATTAAAGGATTTTGTTAAAGGATCAAACCCGTCTTACTTAGACTTATTGTGTCTCTCTACCTAACTAATCTTTCCATCCGCTCTCGTTTCGTCGCTGCCCATGTTATTTTTATCCACCCTAATGGCACTACGCAAATTTTTGTATTCTCCTTGGTTGACTCTCTTTGAGCCACACCGGACTTCCCCTTCCTCCGAGGAGGTACATGTTTCGAACTACCAAGAGCTAGAACTGATCAGTTACGAGTCCATTGCAAGGCAATTATGTAATACATTATATATTTTATTTGGAAACAATACATTTATGAAGCAATCGATCCCATGTCCCATCTTTCCTGCTTATAAGTAATGTTCCCACATCTGTAATGTACACTCTGAAGTTGTTTTACCTCGACCATGCACTTGATCTATGCTTTTGGACGTTTTGCCACGGGGACGTTTTGTCGCGGAAGTTTCGCCACGGGGATTTCGCCGGGGATGTTTTGTCATGGGGACGGTTCGTCGGCTAGGCGTATATTTGTACAAAAACATAGGATTTAAACTCGTAGTGTATTTTTTCTGGACAGTAAAAGATAGACTGCTGTCCGTTATCTGTTATTATTACGGATCCTTGCGTTATATGTTATGACACTTGCAGTGCGGCTAGTGCCTATATACTCAGCGCATTTGGCAGTTCAGCACTGAACGGTAGGCTCCCCGCCCCGTTTTGTACTGCAGATTCAGTCGTCAGTCTAAATGGTTGTAACAAATAAAATGTCCACTTGTTCTTCACGCATGTTGGGGTGGACCGGGAGTGCGAGATGACAAATGCGTTTCATCCCATAATTTGTCGGACAAGGATTTGTTCTTGATAAGAAGTCCTGCAGATGATATATTGGAGGGAATTAAGTTGCACGTTCTGGGTCACAGTGTGGTGAATAATGAATAAGAAAAGGCTGTAAAGAGCCAAGAGGTCCAGTCCGCAACGGAGTCCAGCGAGTAAATTATCACTCTTCTGGAATTGCTGGGAACTGACCAAGGGAAGATCAGAAGAGCTGGCAGAATCTGTCGCGGAGGCGTAACCCGTGACATATTGCCGGCAGGCTACTGTTAGAAGCTTTGTCCAGTGTATACAATGCTATCTCAGCCTTTCTTCCCGGAGTACTTAAAGTTTAGCTCAAAAGGTAGCTTATTTTTACGTGTGATGTTTGAATACGTTGAATTATTTTGACTTGTCTAAAGGATTTTGTATTTTTCACCTGGGGCTGCAGTAATAACGTTCAGAATGTGCGCTGCTTGCACGTCAAGTCATAATTCATCCAGAGGCGGAGAATTTGATTTTCAGAAGAAGCCCGCATTTCCATGTGTGACGGACGCTAATCTCGGAGCAACTCCTCAGACGGGAGTAGGAGAGTGATGATAAATGTATTTTTATTATATGTGCTATTTTTCGGTAACGGCTTACCTTTGTTTTCTTGGCTTACCAAGATTTCAAGCATAGAGGGACAAGCTCATAGAGGTACCCCAAATTTGAAAGAATAAGTTCATACGATCAAATCGATTATCTGTGGGTAGTGGACAAACTCAGTAATGCATTTTTATCGGGTTTTCATGCCTATTTAAATACTAAATGAAGTGTGACTAGACTGTCGGGTCTCAGCCCTATTCGGTTGTGCTTGAAATGTGCTGGGTCGGTAATATTCGCTAGCATTGATGGCGATCACCATGAGAGGGAAGGTTTGTATCAAGCAGAAGTTAAAGGTTGAGTTCGATAAGAATTTGCATACAAAAATACGCACAGATTCGCGTCACTACCTCGGTCACTACACTGTCAGAAGTTTCCTTTACAGATAACACAAGGAAGCACAGTTTCAACAGAAAACAGCTCGGATGTTAGCTGTTGTGATTTCGAAAACGGTATGCATTAAATCTTATGCACAATAAGCTTTGCCGGGAAGAGCCGAAAAATCGCCGAAAAAGCGTCATCTGATTTATCGACTGTTTATCGTCTTGATATCGGTAACGGTAGCAGTATGAACCTGCATGCGATGTATCAAAAACTTTGAGCGAAGGCGAAAATTCGCATCCGAATATCGGATTGTGTGTTTATAGAACATATTTATTTGTAGTGAACCAAACGCTTTTCGTTCAATCACAAAAACGAGTTGCTAGATCGGCAGCCTGTCAGTCTATTTGGCAGGGGAATAAGCATACGATAGGTTTTCATTTCGTTTTGCCAAGAATTTGGGTCTATTTTCTCAATGAGGTGCCATCTATTGCCGATCGCTCCCTCCCCTTTGTCTCTAAAGCTAACAATAAATTTCCATCATAACTCATTACTGCCAGAGCTCAGTGAATGCGGCGGTTCAGAGCGGGTGACGCGAAGTGCGAACTTACACCCGTTTCTCATCACGCGACCAAAAAACCGCCACGCCTCTTCCAAAGAAATGCCTCTCCCTCCATCTTGTGACAAATCACCCTGACACACTCTTTTGAGCCAATTACTAAATTTTTCGATTGAACAAACCGTCATTGTTGCTGTTGACTGCTTTTGTGGGTTGGCGAGGGGATTGGCACTTGACTGCCTGCAACACCAAAGATAATAAAGAAACTCGTGCTTCTCTTTGAGAAGTTTCGTGATTGTGGTTTCTTATGGTTTGCTGGTAAATATTGTAAACCGTTATCTGCTTGGCAAACAATTCAGTGCATTTATAGCACCACACGTTTTGGCCCTATCGGGCACTATGTCGATTTTTTTTTTTTATGAATTAGTGTTGAAATGAATTATTGTGTAAGTTGAAGTAGTGTGTTGTAACCGCCCAGTGCCAGTGCATTTATGTCTTCTCATGGGCGTTTACCTATCACCATGGGTTATTATGTAATTTAGCAATAAAGAATAATCTAATGTCCATCATAAAAATCACGATGGGTTGTCCACTGAAGTTTAGTGTACAGCAAGTGCCCGGTGCAAGTGCAAGTGCACCGGTTGTCAAGTGTTAGCACATCAAAATCAGCATGTTTAAAAGCATTTGAAAGATAAATCGCCAACTTTATGGTCGGCACCGCTGGTTTGTGCCGGTGCCGAGAAAAGCGTTACAGCAGTGGGTAACCCCTCGGGAAATCACTTACAAAACCAGATAATAATAATAATAATAATAATAATTTATTTTTAACCCACAAATCGTACAAGACGAAAACAGTGGAGTACAAAAGAATATATGAAGACATAATTAGGCAAAACACTAAACATACAAACAAAATCTACTTAAGAGTCAAACAGCGATTTAGCGATTTAGTAGGTGAGTTTACTATAAATACGTCAAATATCTGCTACTCTTAACCTTCTGCTATAGAAATATATTCGAAGTGCGAAATTACTGATCGGAAACAATCTATCTTCAGCACGATCTTTTTCCTTCTACAATTTGGGTGTTATGCAATGATTTCGTTATTTGTTTGGGTGATTACTGATTATGTGCGTTCTGTATGGCTTAGATCGGACAAAATAAAAAAAATAAATAAATAAAAAACTATGATATACCAAATACTGACAAGATTCAATAATCCGTTTGTAGCTCTGACATAAGCGTTTCTTTCTATGGTATAATCTTTTCTTCCTATCGGTACTTCTATCGAGTGTCTACCCCCTCTGCTTTTCCTGGTAAATCAGAATGGGGGCCATGTGATAACGAAACTGACTGCAACATTTATTGTAGGCGTTGGATTGTCAACTCATTCGACAAATTATGATCTAATGTAAAGGATTAAATGGTGTGTTTTCGCCCCTTATGATTTATCAGTTGGTGCTTTGCGTGGGAACAGTATTCCCAAAGGTGGTGGGTTTCTAAAATCCTGTCACGATGTTTCCGCAACATTTCATATTTTCTTTGAAGATTGTAATTGGGAGGAAGCAGGATGACATTTACACCCGTGTTTAGTGCCAGAGCCTGCTGACATATTGATAAGCTTGAATTTAATCTAATCTGTTGGCCTCACTTGTGCATTTAAGAATTGAGAATAACTTTATTTTTGCTTTTTTTTTTCTTATCTGTATGGCACTTTTTCGAGTTAGGGTACTTCCAGATGTGCTAGGATGATGAAACTTGGCAGGCATATCAGAAATCCGATCAAACCAACTTGGAAAAAATCAGTTTCCCGATCCGACCATCTGGGAGGTGGGGGTGGTGGGCGGGGGAATCGGGAAAATTGAGTAGTGTGTAACTTTCGAACGGGTTGGAATGAAACTTAATAACCAAATAGATGACATATCTTTGATATCCCGTTTGAAGTCCGGACCGGATTCGACAGCTATGAAGGAGTGGGGGGGCGGAAATCTCGAGAAATGGTTATAATGGAGGGGTCGGAGTGAAACTTGCAGGGAAGAACAAAGCATCTGCTCTAGATAAATCATTTACACAATTGGACTGGATCCGAACACTTGGGGAGGCTGGGGGTGGGGGTCCGGAATTCCGGTGACGGTGGTTTTGGGGCTTTTCATGACGAAACTTGGCAGGCATATCAAGAACCCGATAAAACTGACTTGGAAAATAAAAATTTCCTCGATCAGATCATCGTGGGGGGAGTGGGGGGGGATTCTGGAATATTGAGTCATGCTTAACTTTGGAACTGGTGATCGGATCTCAATGAAATTTTATACTTGAACAGAGGACATATCTCTGGTGATCTTTTTGGTGTCCGGACCGGAACCGACAGAGGTTGGGATGGAACTTTGTGGGAATATCAAGCAGATTCTTTAGATCAGTGGTTCCCAACCTTTTCCGTACCCCCTTTTTCAGACCGTGAAAAGACGATATCTGAGAAAGCATACATGTGTGTAAATATATACAAATTCAACACTTGAGGCTGGTTTGTAGCCAGAATTTTGTGGAATCTCGGCTCGATGTCATTAACGGCAATATTTTTTACGTCAGCCTGTTTCTGTGTTTGGTTTTGATGTTCTCCGTTCTTAGATCAAGCTGCATCGCAAACATTTTTGTTAGCTTGATTTGCAACCTGAATGACAATATCAATTGCAGTGTCTTCGATTGTTTTTAAACAATATTGTTTGACACAGGAACAGATCTTGATGCAGTTTGCTAGCTTGTTTGGGAATCAATATTATTTCATTGACTTTCACCAGGGCTTATAATCAGTGGCGTCATCGGGGATTGGCAACAGCCCTCCCCCTGAAAGTGGTCGGCAAGATCGGCGCGAAGTGCCGCTATTTTTTGCAAAAACAGTATTTTTTTTTTAAAACAGTCGGGATAAATAACCAGCCAGTCAGTTAAAATACCTTGCTCTCCAAAAATATTTAGCAAGTGCTTCCTCTGCTGGTAATATTAGGCTTTTGGCAATCAAAAATGAGTGAGGCGAGATTTTGAAGCTACAGACCAAAACGCTTTTGGTACCTTCGCGTACCCCTTGCAAGGGTCTCGCATACCCTTTAGGGTACGCGGAACACCGGTTGGGAACCACTGCTCTAGATAAATCATTTACAGAACCGAATTGGCTCTGGGCAATGTGGGGGGGAGTTGGGGTCCAGAATTCCGGTGATCGCGAGTTACGGTGCTTCCAGATGTGCTAGGAGGACGAAACTTGGCTAGAATATTAGAGATTCGACAAGATTGGCTTAAAAATCGCCGACTATTCCTGAAAGTATCAATCTTGACCGTAAAGTAAGAAAACTACTTTTAAGCAAAAACACATTTTCATGATCCCCATGAGCCCATTATCAACTTTGCATCAAGGGTTTTGCTTACAAATGAAGTTCTAGCCCCCTTAAAGTGCGCATCTAAACCACAAAGTCTAAAAGTAGTTTTGATCAAACGGAACATATCAGCCCAAAATGAAAGTGAAAAAAAAAATACCTTTGACTAAATGATGAATACTAATAATCTCCAAGGGCCTGTCATCGTTTTGGCCTCAGGGGTTTTGCTTACACATGAATTTCTAGCAACTTTAAAGTGCGCATCATTACAGCCAAGTTCTAAAATAAAATACTTTTTACCAAACGATACATTCTCGTAATTTTCAAGTCCATGATTATTCTTATCTTAGGGGTTCCGCTTACAGATGATCAGAACAAACCCACGAAAAGGCAAATTCTATATTTCATCCTCTGAACCAGCCTTGAAAGTGCCATATGAGCTTCCAGCTCTTGTTTGTTATCAGGTATGGCCGAGTAGCATGACTGGATTTGGATGTCCGTGCTTCAAGGAGTAATGAACTATAAGTAAAGTTCCAGAAGGTAGCGTTTCCCGTAGAGAAAGTTTGTTTTTTCTTGAAAGTGTAATTTTTTTTTCGTAAAAAGTTTTTTCGTTTTGTTACATTCATTTCCATGGCCTCAGATTTGCCATGCTAATAGATTATTGTTTTTCTTTCTCTTACTTTACTGTGGGTTTTCTCCAGCTTGATGTGTTGAAATTTCGTTTTATTTTATTTTATTTGTAGTTTATATTTATGCCAGTGTTTGTTACGTATCTTGTCATTTACCTGACCCTAGTTGGTCGTATCCTAGTTGGAATAAAATAAATAATAAATGTGTGGCCATGTCGACTATCGTTCATTTTATTCTGAATTTATGACTATACAACTAATTTTAGACGGAAGTGCAACCTTGGTAGGAGTTGGGAGTTTAACTTAGCTGCAGATCAAATTCGCCAGTTCCTAACAACCCAGATCCAGCGCTTCTTCTAAATCCTAAACTAGCCGGCTTGAAACTGCTCGTCGGATTGTTTTGGCATTTCCACCCCCGTTCCCATTTATCCGGTCTAAATGTACAGCCCAGGTACAGCCACTGTGCGAGCGAGCAAACCTTCATGTTGGCCTAATATTGGCCATCAGTCTCCGCGAACAAATTACTAATTTTATTACGGCATTGTCACTTTAATATAATGTATGCTATTTTTGTGTATAATCCATCGTACTGAGAAAGAAGAATTGGTGGAGTTTAACAACTGAAAAGACCGACAAAATGCTTGGAGACCTTTCGTATGTTGCCAAGGAAAACTAGCAACTTGCTTCCCCTGTAGGTTTAATGTTAGGAGGATTTATGGCGAATGGTTCTGTTCTGCGACACGGTATAAAACACCTCAACCTCGTCTTTTTCTTCACATTCGTTGCGCATTTTGCATACGGGGGCGTTACCCATCCTAGAAGGGCGGGCGGTCTGGCGACCCGTCGCCCGAACAGTTTTGAGTCGTGGATGCAACCCGCGCTTAAAGGTGTAAATAATCCTGTTTCTTTCTGTAAACGTTAATTTTGCCAGATCAACCCATCTTTATCACCTACCCCAGACCCTAATCGAGAAGTCGCGAACATTTAATGATAAGGTGGTTTACCCTGTCTGATCACCGGGGTTGGTGGGCAGCGAAGGAAAATATAGACGCCCCGAAAACTTCAAAGGTTAAATCAATGTTTTTGCGTGGGAACTGGACCTTTTGTGTATATTTACACATTACGTCATTATTAGTCTTTGAACCGAAATTAAAGGGAATGAAACGCGGCAGTGAGACGTCTTTCAATCACAAAGGCGTTGCTGTAACCGCGGCTTTAATCCTTTAGGAAAAGCATGAAAGTGTCAAATTTTCATCGGAAAAAACAATCCTAATCTCTACTTCTGTACACATGTAACTTATCCTCCACCAAAAGAAAAAAAACTGCGATTACATTCACTACTTTCGATCTCTATAGTCATCGCTTGTAACTCATAGTCTTGATCAGGCCCGTATCCAGGAATTTATTTCGGGGGGGGGGGGGGGGGTTGCCTTTTGGGGGTGGCGCTTGCCTGCTGGTCAGAATTTAAAAAAAAAAAAACACATAGAGCAGAGGGAAAAGCCTATAAAAATCGTTCTTTTTGTGTGTTTCAGGGGGGGGGGGGGTCAACCCCCTACCCCCCCCCCCTGGATACGGCCTTGCTTTTGATTACTAACTCTTCGTGCCGATAAAGAATCGCCGTATACCTAGTGAAAGAGCCGGAAGTGTTACCGCAGCTGTCCTCAACGAACGCCGTTGATTGGTTGACACTGAATTTGAGTCGTGGTTCTCGCGAGTTTCTCGTTCTTCCCAAGGGGGGTCAAGGGGGTCAGGGGCGGTTCGAGGTGGGGAGTATAGATACTCCAGAGAATCTGTTCTTATTCGTACTTTTTGAGCTCGTGTGTATGACAGTCAAATATTTTGAGCTTTTCAAAAAATCGTTCTTTTTGTGTGTTTCAGGGGGGGGGGGTCAACCCCCTACCCCCCCCTGGATACGGCCTTGCTTTTGATTACTAACTCTTCGTGCCGATAAAGAATCGCCGTATACCTAGCGAAAGAGCCGGAAGTGTTACCGCAGCTGTCCTCAACGAACGCCGTTGATTGGTTGACACTGAATTTGAGTCGTGGTTCTCGCGAGTTTCTCGTTCTTCCCAAGGGGGGTCAAGGGGGTCAGGGGCGGTTCGAGGTGGGGAGTATAGATACTCCAGAGAATCTGTTCTTATTCGTACTTTTTGAGCTCGTGTGTATGACAGTCAAATGTTTTGAGCTTTTCAGAATGACATTCATGCAGTTACCAAACCCGAATTTCACCCACAAATCACTCGTGAACTTCAATCGTGAACTTCGCCTTCAAATGACCTGTTTCTGGTCGTCGGTTCCATACAGATTTTAGTAGTATGTTTTAAGCTTTCAGATTCACAGTTTTGAATTCTCAATTTGTCAGAATCACAGCCGTTTGGAACTTGCCAAAATGACATCAACCGCTAATTTTACGTGAAAACGACCAGTTTCTTGTCGTATTTTACGAAGAGGTTTTCTAATCATAGATTAGAGAGTCGTAAGTTTTGAGCTTGTCATATGAGGCAGTTAGGTGAATTTCGACAGCAAATGACCAACCTGGTCGTACGGTTGTATACAGATTCTCTATAAGTCATTACGTTACGAAATATCCTGTGTTT
Source organism: Branchinecta lynchi (assembly GCA_023053575.1). NCBI lineage: Eukaryota > Metazoa > Arthropoda > Branchiopoda > Anostraca > Branchinectidae > Branchinecta > Branchinecta lynchi. The sequence goes on along the minus strand of JAKZAP010000004.1, from coordinate 20,516,490 downwards.
TGAGCTTGTTAGAATGACAGTCGTATGTTTCGAACTTGTCAGGGTGACATAAATGCCATTACCAAATCGGGATTTTCACCCTGTGGCGCTGAAAAAGGCTGATTTTCAAACATTTTGCCTGCGGCGCGACGTTAGGTTTTTTTTTTTTTTTTTTAAATGGGCCCCCTCATACAGGCCTCGTAAGCAGTGTATGGCGGGCCTGATAATTGTACTATTTTTTTGTAGTCTAAATTCAAAGTGGAAGCACTACCGCGTACCAAGTTCCGGGAAAATATACCATTCCGTTTGCGAGTTATCGGGGCACGGGCAGACTTTGTGATATGGTAGTCAACCTTCAAAATGTTTCGCAGAACTGCGCCGTCTTTCATAGTCGCCTACTCGCTATCTGGTTGAATAGCTCGTAATTTAGGTGAGGTGTTAGGTCTGATTTCAGCCACCTTAAAAGCTAGAAAGGCCAGAAAAGTTCGGATTCGAGAAAAACCGCCCGCGGCGCTGAGTTTAAATTTGTCTTGGGTATATACGGTAAAAGCTACAGCTTGGGATCTGAGGAACGTTAAAAGCAAGAGATTGTGAGAGAAGTAGTCGAATATTGTCGAATAAAGGCCGATTTAACAAATTTTGCCTGCGGCTCTTTCGTAGTCTTACCCTATTTCTATTTAGTTGAAGCTACATTAAAAGGTAGAAGTTGTAAAGAGTAGTTGAGTTCTGCTCGGATTGAAAAAATGTCGTCTGCGGTGCTCACTTTAGTTTGTCGTGAGTAGATATGTCAGAAGCTGGTACCGAAGCTTGTCTTCTCTCCAGCGTCTAATTCCTGTTACTTATTTGTTTATTCTTTCATTACTACAATGGCATTTTCCGTAATGTTTTAGCTTATAACGTTAAGATTTCTTGAGCCTACTGGTGCTGTGTTTTTAGCCAGTCGTATGTTTTGAAGTCCTCACCCCCCCCCCCCCCCCCACCTATGCCCAAGCCCTTCGAACCGCCCCTGTGCAGCGTTTAAAAGTACAGGAAAACTTGAACAGAAAGATTAGATTAGAACAGAAGATTATGTTTACACGCAGCTGCAAAAAAAAAATTTCTTTAAACCAGAAATCTGACAAAAATAAGTTCACTAGCCAATAAAAAAAAGAGCTACGAGCTCGTATGGCACTTGTTACGAGTAGGTGGTACAAGAAAATAGATGAGAATGTCACAAAATCCCCTCTTAAACCCCCCTAGGATCGGACCTAGAAATAAGGTATGTGATTTCACGCGAGCCTGTTTTATTCAAATCACTCCGTCCGTTTGACACCTACGCAGGCTACAAAATTCCTCCCCCCCCCCTCCAACTCCTCCCACTGTGGTCGCATACCACTAGGACACATAAACTTAGCATTTCTGACATCTTCTCTTCTTGTCCTTCAAGGCTGACTCGAATCGGAACATATCTGCAAATTTCCGGTTTCCACCTACTCCTCCTCCTATGCCGTTGCCGGGATCGGGCCGGACGCCAAATAATAAACTAGGCAGCATAAGCTCGGTACTGTCCAACTGGCATCCCAGTCGGCCCATTCGTTTGTTTTTCTACCATGTCACAAAGTTTACGGCCCTTTCCCTCCCACCTCCAGCTACCCCAGCCAATGCCGCATGTGGCTCGAGGTATGTTTTGCATATCTAGCTCATTAGTTATTATCACCCATAAAGTTTCACTTGAATCGGACCACCCGTTCGCAAACTATGCAAGTCAGTAATTTCCAGATTCCCCGTCTATTAACTCCCACAAAATGGCCGGATCCAGGACCAGAAAAGTTCTTAGTGCATTGTGTCAGATCTTTAATCCCTCCACTCCCCCAGGATGATCGGAGCATGCAAACGGCTATTGTTAAGTCTGTTGGTTTGAGTCCCTGATATGCCAGCTCAGTTGCATCGTCCTAGTTCATCAGGAAGTACAAGAACTCACGGTTTATCAGAAATCCGGACGCCCCTCCCCAACTCCCCCCATAGAGCCCGAAACCGGTCCGGTTATGTCAATGGTGTATCTAGGAATTGTGCTTGCTCTTCCCACCAAGTTTCATCCTGATCCCTCCCCTCTAAGCGTTTCCCATGATTTCCGGTTCCCCTCTCTCCCCCCCCCCGAAGTCACCGGATCCGGTCCCGATTTTATGTGGATCATCTGAGACGAGATCTTTCCAAATACCAAGTTTCATTAAGATCTGATCACCCGTTCAAGAGTTATAAATACCTCAAGATTCCGGCTTCCCCCTCCCTCCACTCCCCCCATGATGATCGGATTATGCAAACGACTATTGTCAAGTCAGCTTATTCAAGTCCCTGATATGCCAGGTCAGTTGCATCGTCCTAATACAGCGGCGAACTCACAGATAATCAGAAATCCAGACCACCGAACTCCCCCAACTACATCCATAGTGCCCGAATCCGGTCCGGTTACGTCAATGATGTATCTAGGACGTGTTCTTACTCTTCCCACCAAGATTCATCATGATCCCTCCACTCTAAGTGTTTCCCAAGATTTCCGGTTCCCCTCGCCAGTTCCCCCCGAAGTCACCGGATCCGGTACAGATTTTCTGTAGATCGTCTAAGACACGAGGTCTTTCCAAATACCAATTTTCATTAAGATCCAATCACCCGTTCAAGAGTTATAAATATCTCAAGATTCCGGATTCCCCCTCCCTCCACTCCCCCCACGATGCTCGGATCGGGAAAGTGACTATTTCCAACTTAATCATTTAGGGTCCCTGATATACCTGCCAAGTTTCATCGTCCTAGCTTATGTGGAAGGGCCCGAACTAGCAAATCCCGGACCGACCGACGGACGGACAGAATGCGATCGATATATGGCACTTGGCTGAAGGGAAAGTGCCATAAAAATGTTTTGAGAGCATTTGTGACATCAGTACTGGTGACTGCTACTCTCAAAAGCTATCTAGCCTTTTTGTTAGTCTTTTTGGGATCCCAAAACGTAAGTGGAGGGATACCAATGACATCGCAAAAGTTGTCCGTCCGTCCGTCTGTAAGCACGATAACTCTCGAAGGGAACGAGATATTTTGATGAAACTTGGTATGAGGATTGTTTTGGTCAAGGGTAAGGTCGAGTTCGTAGATGGGCTCTGTAGCCAAAGTTCATTTATTCTGAATTTACAGCAAACAAAAGTAGGCTAGTTTTCACGTTAAGAAAAGTGCTTATCCCCGGTACTGCAATCATTAGAAATAAAGTCAAAATAAATGGCTACCAGGTGAAGCTACCGTTAGTTGGCAAAGAAACAACTGCCACTTAAATTACCGAACTCAGTAACTGGGGTGAACGAAATAATGAAGTCGTACTACCGAAAAACTAACTTGAAAAATAAGAAACAGATCGGAAGCGGTATAAAACAACCGAATTTCGTAATTGAATAAAACTCTTGTTAGAACGTCATAAAACAACCGAATGTGGCACGACTGCTAATAGATCCGGACTAAACAAAACTCCGGTGAACTACCGAATTCGGTAACGAATCAGAATCAACTGAATCGCATTAATCACCGAATTATGAAGTGGACTGACAGAATGCGACAGAACAGATACGGACTTGAGAAAAGTTCGATGAATTACCGAATTCGGTAAAGAAGGAGACCAAATACAAACGTTGAATCCCCGAGTTTACGAAGGGACAAACCGAACGCTCTGAAATCGATGCGCACTGAACAAAAGTTTGGATGAATTATCAAATTCGATAAATCACGTTAACACGTTAATCACCCAATTTACCACTTTTGCCGCGAGGCCCGCTTCGACCGGAATTTCGCCTTCGCTGAAAATTTGACCGATCAAAACGTTAAGGGGGGGGGGGCAATGCCCCCATCCCTCGGGACGCGCCTGAACACCAGAGACACCCAGAAAGAGTAACCACGACTAGGCACCCGCCTTCTCTCTCGTGAGCTGCCCTCCCACTTAGTTTGCAAACTTGTGTTTTTTCTTAAAGTCTATTTTTTGGTGTATAAACGCCTCGCAATTACTGTAAATTCCTCCTCTACTTGCCTATTTGTCCCAGAAACCAAACGATGACCAATACATTTTCAGTCGCAAGTATAACCGTTTAAAGCTGTCGACTGCAGCGTTTTCTTCGCACTAGGTCCTGTCCGTTTGATCGAAATGTAAACTTTTTACTTTGATTTAAGTTGTGTCCCTTTTTTCTGTTGTACTCCACTATTTCTATTTTATAGAAGTGGGTAAAGAATATTCATTCATTCATTATCATTTCCAGTCCGCTCTGGAGTTACTTGTCTGTTTTGGCACCTCTCGTCTGTCAAGAAAATATTCGCTAGTATCATCTCCGCCAGCAACAATAGAATCTGGCTCACATACTGTATGTAAATGGGTAATGGATAGACGCCGACCTAACAAATTATGCCACGGCATGTTCTTCCGGCCGGGCTACAAAAACCCTCGCCAGTTCACTTACATGATCACACATGTTTCTGAAGTGCCAGTGAAAGTATGTAGAAAACGACTCACGGATTTATGTTGTTCTTGTACTTTTCAGTCGTCATTAAGAGAGCTTATCCGTTGACAGTCTGGTAATGTGCTACTGTCATGGAGCTGCTCTCTTTATGAAGGCCTTTCGGTTTCTGCTTTTGTAAAAGGATGCCAAGGTATGACAGGAATGGATTCAGCGATACGCCAAAGAGCCTGAAGGTTTGCCGAGATGGGGGGGGGGGCTAAGTTTCGCGAACGGAATACGGCGTTACTGATCCATTTGTGCTTGTTGGATCAGCGCTGTACCGAGTTTATTTCTTCTTTATACGGAAACCAATTCTTATTAGGATATAGTTTTTGTTTGATTTCTGTATTTCTTTTTTCCTTTATGTTCGTCTTTTTTCCAGCACCCCAGATGGACACGCTTACGTGCGTTTCTTATATCGATAACAATTTATTTATTGACTAAATACTTAGTTTGCAGACGAGCGGGGCAAGGAAACCGCTGCAGAAAACTTAAATCAATAAGGTCTAGCCTATTCAAGCTTTTACTTTCTAGCTTGCGAAAACCTCCTTCATTGTTCAAAATCACCACGGTTAAAACTAATGTCTAAGTTTGCTACACTGAGTTGGTTCACTCAAGATCATTTTTTTTTCTTTATTCTTTTTGTTTGCGTCGTAGCACTCGTAACATCGGATGGAGAAGTATTACGGATAACATGGGACGGAGAAGCCAAACTAAAGCAGTAAAATTTTTCTTGTACTATCTTAGAAAAGTCAGGCTTGCACCCCCCCCCCCCCCCTCACGCAAGTGGTAAGGGGGAAGCGGATATTTAAAGTTTTACACGAAAGCCAAATTGTCATTTCTTCCATAAAGTAACAAATGGAAGGTCTGCTCTAAAATGTTACTTCCGTAAACTAACAGATGCAATGCGCGGTGGTGGCTCACCATTCGTGTCTTATAACACTCGTAGACGTTCCCAGCTTCCTTATTGGAACTAATTTGGCCAAGGGACCATGCGATTCAGCCTGACAATTTGACCCAGAATCGATATGTATATAATTTAGTTTCTTTTATTGCCATCTGTCCCCTTATGTGTGGCAGCTATATTGCTTTCCACGTAACCGGAGTCCCAACGTCGAGCCTAATAGCGCACATCAATTTAAATGTTTTATTCTTTACAAACTGGAACAATGGCTACTCGAATCCGATTCCTTAACCTAGTCATTGTGCCATGTCATATTAGCGTTACAGCTCAAGTTGTCGAAAATCTTGTGAATTCCACAAAAAATGGAAGCTGTATTCGCGCTTCGCATCAAAGCGATTGCACTATATCTAGTTTAATACAAATATGCTGTCTTTCAACGTTTTCTCGAAAACTCCCAATTTTGTGTGGCTTAAAAAAAAATAAATTGAGCAGAGTTCCCGAGGAAGGTGATTTTTGCGCCACTAGATGGCCTCTTGTCTGATGACTGCGAAACATCATCACGCCCTGGGGGAATCCTGCTACACATTATAGGTTACAAGAGGCTATGAATATATGCACCACTCAAGTCAAAATTCGTTACAATTCGTCAGTGACTTCAGCTTCAACACTGTAAATATTACCACTTCGGACTCGCGAGCGTCAAAAGTAACTCCACGCAAAAAAAACACTTTCCGTTCCAATTGGAAAATGCTCCTACAATACCGAAATTCCCGACTGAGCACAAATTTCGCATCACAATGCAAATTTTACAGAAGCGAGACCTTTTCATGCCATTTTATGGCTACTTGAAGCAAAACGCCGTGAGTGGGAACGGGGCTTGATCCCACACGTTATCTGATTTCGAAAACTCGTTACAGGCGTGCAACTTCGGTTTAAGCTAGGCGCTTGAAGACGTTGAAAAGTAAGGTCAGTCTTCAATATCTGGATTTCAGGATATCGGGGGCTTCCTCATGGCGGACGGCCGACCAGGACACGGCTGTTGCCGACACGAATTCCAGCCGATCTCTTCCGCACCATAGTTAGTTCCGTACGGAAAATTTGAGATTACGCCAACCTTCGTCATCATGACTGATAAAATTCGAGAAAATACCCAGGGTTCACCTTTCCGCACGATGGCAGTTTAGAAAACCGTCTCGGATTTGGTGAAAATGATAATAGCATAATTTACAATCGTTCAATGATAACTGAATATCCATTTTCCATATCAACGATTCTCGAATACAATTTGTTTATTGCTCTTTCTTAGAATATTTTATAATCGTTCAATGATAACTGATTATCCATTTTCCATATTAACGATTCTCGAATACAATTTGTTTATTACTCTTTCTTCTCGTATTCAATCTATTTGCATACCTACTTTTCTCAGATGTACCGAGACAAAGAAAACTACCAACGTTGATTATTAAGGAATGCGAAACTTCATCTCAGTACGCTACACGTGACTTGGAGCGTATTCGACCCTTCAAACAATGGTAACTATTAGTTACTATTTTCGTTCCAACCTCGTAAAAAGTTACTACAATGACTGTTCCAACCTTCTCGAAATAGTAACTACTTGTAACTATTTGCTTACCATGCTCGGGCGCGTAGTAAGCGTGGCATGATATTCTGCTTGAAAATAGAAAAATAGTTCCAGCCTTGACGGCAAAAAGCCACAACTCGTGACGTCATGCGTAGTAATTACGGTAAGTAGGGTGGAACACGCTCTTGAGTTCGTGTCTCACGGCACTCTACCAACACCAGCCCGTAAGTTTTAAAAATATGCAGGTAATAACAGAGCAAATCAGTTTTCAAGTCTTCATAAAGTCTGAAACCTAATCATGGTCGTTTTACACAACACATTTTCCGCACGCCACTTTCCGAAATTCACTTCTTCCACGATTAAAGTTGCTGGTGCGTTGGAAATACGTAACAGGTTGCGGACTGGGATTACATTGAACGTGTCCGAAAGCTCCGAAACGAACGAAAGTGCTGAATTAATTCAGGATTTTATACAGCATTTTGCTTTCGGACTTAAATTTTCGCTCAGTTAATGCAGCAATAATTCATCATAAAATTCATCGAAAAATTCAGCAAAGATGCTAAATTTTATGCTTAATTTTCAAGAAGAAACTGGGGAGCACGGCGATTCTCCTAGTACCTTCCTAGAATCTTTTTCTTTCTAGAACAAATTGACACACAAAATGTTCGTAACGTTATCTTGGTGGAATTCCCGTCTGAGCGGTGAGCCGTCCTTTATATAGCTACCTCTTTTTTTCTTCTTCTTCTTCCCAACTTAAATTTCGGTATTCTAGAAGTGTCAGAGAAGAAATAGCTTTCGGACAAAAATAAATAAATATGCAGCAATAAATGCAGCATTTACAGCACTAAAAAGCTTTCGGAATGAGAACGAGAGTCAGAATGAGATTTTTCAACTTCATGATGAAAGTACAGAAACCTGCCCCGGAAACCATAACTCTGCCCTCACCATAATACACAAACCGCAGAAAATTTCAAGCAGTGTATTTTTTCTCGAGTTAAAAGGCCAAAGAAGGTTATGGACCAACGGCAAAAAGGCACACCGTGCCAAATCTCGGACCATCGTTTCGGTGCGCAAAGACGATCGCTGACTGGAATTCCCGCCAGGATTTTCATCACCACAATCAATTCACACGAACAAATCTTCATGGAAGTTAAAAGAACGGCCGAAAGAAGCCTGGTCGTTTGTTCACACCTTTAGATCCTTCGCTTGCGTCACTTACAAAGGTTAGCCACAAAGAAACCAACCAACTCCATTTTAGTCGTCCTCCAAAATTGACAGAAGAGTCCTACTTTCAACAGAATAATTATCCAGCAGAACATACACATAATAAGGATGTAATAATGGCAGGTTATATAGCACATGTTTTACAAGAGTACAGACGGAATACAGCTATAGCAAAACCTCAGAGAACAAAGAATGCTGAGTGTGATAGTGGATTTACAACAGTTAGATGCATCTATATTAGGATAACGTGAGGAAAACACTAAATTTGAAGGGAAATTCTTAAAAACAGTTATCAAGTGTGATTAAATAATAGGCGCCTTCGTCGCAATCCGAGTAGTTTCTGGTTTTCACTCACTAGTGTCTGCAGTTTCTTCTATGAGGAATTTTTGGGTCTCATCATCTTACAGTGATTTCTCACTCCTCACCAGTACCTCCGCACTGGTTAGGTAAAACCAGACACTGGTGAGTCCAAAAACGTTATTATTAACGCCAGGGATCAGTTACAAGGAACAGTTCGGACGGTATCTCGTAATGCCTTTCAGTATTTTTTGTTAGCATTAGCTTATAAAGCAATCCTCCAACGCTGAAGAGGTCTTCTGTCGACGTCGTGTGATCATCTGTACGGGGTATTCGGCCAAGTAAAGAACGTTCCCAACCGCTAAACATCAGCACAATTATTCATTGCTCGTTGTAAAAAAGTCAGTACACTCAAGTTATGCCCGGGCCACACTACACACCTATTCGTAATTCGGATTTAGACGTTTTTAAGAAGTTTAGGATGCTCCTCTCTCATTGTTTGTTCAGAACAAATTAAAAATGGGAGATGGACTTATCCATCCCCAGACTTATGAACGGGTTGGTAAAACGGTAAGGTAAAGGTATCAGCACTAGCCTTGACAGGCTAAGCTGGCGGTGCTGATCTCCGACTCTCGGCCCTCAGCCAGTAAGTGCAATGGGGGGTTTGGAGCCAGCCATCCTGTGTTTTCACACACCCTTCCTGTCGCCTTCCCCGGATTTCTCCAGGTACCCATTTGAAGCTGGGTGGACTTTGGCTTGTCTTACAGGGTTACGCCACTAACGTCCCAAACCAAACAGTAGGCACTACCGAGACTCGAACAAGCGAGTCTTTAGTATGAACGGGTTGAAGGAGGAACGTCTAAAAACCGGTCTTAAAAACGTACAAAAAACGATTTACAAACAGGTGTGTCCGGAGAGGGGCCCGAGCATGAACACTTGCACCCAGAATTTCGCCATGTTCAAAATGAGCGATGAAACAATTCACAGCCGAATTTCTGAGGGTTTCCAAATGTTTGAAAACAAATTTCCCTGACTTTCTCTGTCCAGAGGAAAATAACACTAGGGAGTAGCACCAAGACTTGAAAAAAGTGACACACACTCGAATAGCAGCGACATTAGCACCACTATCGATAGAGGACGTCGCTACTGAAGCTCAGTCGTTCTTGCACCACGCTGTCTCCGATAACTCAATATTCCGGAAACAGCAAAAAAGAAGAAGATACGAACTCCCCCGTTTCATCGATGTGTGCGAACCGCATCTTAGCTGTAGTAGCCGATACATTTTCTAAACTCGCAAGCTTGTCTCCTTTGAATGCCCAGATTCTAGTGGGCGGCGCTACGAGTAAGGCCCGTTTCAGACGCATTGAAAGCATACTCTTGGCGCTACTCCATAGTGTTATTTTGCTCTGCTCCTGTCGTTCTCCTAACTGTAGTCAACCAAGACAGTAAAGAACAGGAACACCTGCAAATAACATGTTAAACCTTCTGAATCCCTTGGAATAAGTCGCTTAGGTTATGTAACAACATGACAGGCGTAAGTGAAAAGTGAGAATATCACAAGTAAAAACTGTCCTAGGACCGTTTCTTGGCGGTTTCGAGAGCTTTCCGGCAAATTCCTTGACCCACAGAATCTGTATTTTCAAGTTTTGTGATCTTCAATTTAGCAGATTTACTTTCTTATAAACCACGCGACGCAGAACCCTACAAATCATTCAAACCTACAAAGGCATTAGCATTATATTTCAACTCTCTATATCAATTTTCTGCATTATACTACAATAAATTAAATGTTCGACAAGAATCCTTTTCGCCTTCGACCCATAGCCAAAATGAAACAAATTTCTCGCGTCCATTCGCCCTTTTTTGTTCGACGAAATCCTTCCTCGACGGGAACTAGGCTTAACACAAAAGGAATGACGCGTAACAGGAATAAGAGATAGATTACAAAACCTTTCCTAAAATTCAACTTCGACCAAAAGGCACCACAAACTTGATGATTGAAACACACACGTCTTCGCCTCACAGCTCCGTAGTAGTTAATATAGTAAACGAAATAAACAGTTTATTTTCTCTCCTATTCCCGATGAGTATAGTAGTAACCTATCCCGCAAAGAGCACAGGTACCGTGCATTCATAGCTAATTTTATGATCGTTTACGAAATCATTCCGTAAACTCCGATGCCACTAAAACAAGTCATTATCCATTTTGAGGTTAGAAACACGTCGGGTCAGGATAGGAATAAAGCGTTTTGAGCTTATTGCGACCGCAGTGTAAGTGCTGCAAGCAGATTGTGAGTGACGCTCAACAGATTATGCAAATATTTCGATCGCTCCTTTCGATTTCGCCATATTTTTCTTCATTTCCAACATTTTTCGTCGAGCTTCGTCGCGGGCTTTGGCGGCTTCTTCAGCTTTCGCTGAACGTGGGACAGGAGCCGAAGGTGTTTTCGCCACAACGCGTCGCTTCGGTGTGGCAGATGGCGCGGCGGAAGAGCCAAGCGGGGCCACGTGATGAGAAGACTTGATCTGAAAATAATCAACGCACTGAATAAGCGAAGGTGGAACATCCAACAGAAAACACAGCGTACGACGAGTCTAGAAGAATGATAGGCGAAGAAGGCAAGTTGCTGTTGGTAGACTGGTTTCTTTTTTCATGGTCCGGATTCCCACACCAATGACTTGGTTCCCACAGTGGCTGTACTTTTATGAGAATCTTCCAGCAACTTTGATTACAGATTTCAACCTTAATATGTCCATGACTTCCTGGATGGCCTGGAAACTTTTCTCTTTCATTCTCTCAATCATTCACTCACTCCCACACGATCTCACTCCAAACAACTCTTGTCTCAACCCATCTCCCACAATATTACTCATACTTTCTTTGTCGCATCCACACATAGGGCAAGAGTATACATGCATATAACAGACTTTCACCTCTAGAGATACCTCAGGACACTGTTAAAACTAAACTGAAGTCAGCCAGGTGACGCATGCTTAAATTGATTTAAGTTTTCTGCGTTCACAGTGCTCTCAGGAAGACGATTCCAACGGTCCACAACTCAGTTTTGAAGCTCCGATTTCAGCCGGGAAATTTCCTTACGGTTCTTCGGTAGCATAGTGGAAATTATACCGGGAGAGTCCTAAAGATCGAAGCAATGGGAAAGTCAGAAAGGTCAACATTTGTTACACGACGGACACACAAACCCTAACAAACACGCTCATTCGAATCTCACAATACAGAAAATACTGTAAATGCAAACAAGTTGATGGGGCGGTATTTCACCGCTATACAACTTACCGCTTCCAAGTTCCAGTTCACCTTCTTCAGTGCCTTTAACTCGGAAAAAAGATCATTGATGTGTTCAACCTGGATTGACACCATGTCCCAGAAGCCAGCCAAATCTTCACCCGTCGTTGGAAATGCGTCGTCGGGGGGAGGTTTCTGGACAAATAAGAAACAGATGAGAAGGTTCCCAGGCAGACATGACGTTTACTTCTACCGGGAATCTTCGTCAGGTAGCTTACCTGTATGGACATCCAAACAGTCTCACTAAAAATTGCCTACTACTCCCCATATATAACAAAACAAGAGCTACGAGCTGATATGGCACTTATTACGAGTCTGTGAGAAACGAGAAAGTAAAATTGAGCATTTTCCGGAAATTACGGTACTCCTCCCCACCGTGCTCGGATCCGGTTCGAACCCTAAACTATGCCATCTACGGCATACGATCTCTGTAGCCTACTTTCAAAGTTTCATTTAAATCAATCCACTCGTTTAACCCCTATACGAGCCACAACATTTCCGGGACTCCCCCTCAAACTATCCCCACTGCGGCCGAATACGACTCGGACACATAACCCATCAAGTTTAACTTGAATCAGAGCATATCTTCAAATTTCCGGTTCCCGCTTCATCCTCCTCCTACTTTGGTCGGATCCAGTTCGTACGCCAAATGACAAAAGTTTTCGGACCCCCCCCCCCCCCCCCCCCCCCCCCCCAACCACGGCCACATGGGGTTCGGACACATGCTTTGGACTTCTAGGTCATCAGTTCTTATCACCCATAAAGTTTCACTTGAACCGGACCATCTGTTCGCAACCTACGGAAGTCGGCACTTTCCGGATTCCACCGCCCTCAACTCCCTGAAAAGTGGTCTGATCCAAGTCTTCCTAGGGCATTGTGTCGGGTCCTTAAGTCTATAAATATAATAACCTATAAAATAAATAACCACACATTAATAACTAACGACATCTAAATAATATACCATCAAAAGTGTTTGAGACACGAGTTCTTTCTATCAAGTTTTATTGAGGTCCGATCACCCGTTCATAAGTTAAAAATACCTCGCTTTTCCGGATTCGGCCTCCCTCCACGCCCCCACCTCCCAGATGGTCGAATCGGGGAAACAACTGTTCTCAAGTTAATCTGTTCGGGTCCCTGAAACGCCTTCCAAGTTTCATCGTCCTAGCACATCAGGAAGTACCGAACTCGCGGGATCACTAGAAATTCGACCCCCCCCCTCCCCCACAGTGAGCGGATCCGGCCCGGTTATGTAAATCACGTATCTAGGACTTGTGCTTGTTCTTTCCACCAAGTTTCATCCCAATCTCTCCATTCTAAGCGTTTCCCAAGATTTCCGGTTCCCCCATCCAAATCCCCGCAATGTCACCGGATCCGGTCCGGATTTAAAATGAGACTCTGCGACACGAGGTATTTCTATATACCAATTTTCATTAAGATCTGATCACCCAGTCGAAAGTAAAACAAATACCTAATTTTTCCGAATTCCCCCTCCCACCACTCCCCATCGTCCTAGCTTATGTGGAAGTGCCCAAACTGGCAAAACCTGGACCGACTGACCGACCGACAGATGGATAGAAATTGCGACAAGTGCCATAAAACTCTGAAAACTACAAGATACTAGAGCATCTTCGAGCGATTGTTCAGTGAGGTCTAAAATCAAGCAGTTCCATAAAGGTGGAACACTGAGTTTCGTGCGATGCATGTAATCTAACGACATTGGTTACACCGCGACTTCCTCTTTTACATCTAGTCTACGGCACGCGTACCTTCATACCCATACACTCGGGTGCTTTCCCCGGTTTTTGTACTGTAACGAATGGACTATAAATGCTAAAATTTGATGGTGCAGAATTTGTTGCAGTTACATAATAGTAGCTTACAGTATAGTAGTGGTAGGTACATATTTTATTTTGAATATTGGGAAATGAACAGTATCTAGTGCTAGAGCAGCAAACAAAACATATTTCTCTGATCTCTATTTTCCTAGAACGGGCATCAGAACGTGGACGCCCCGCTGAGGAAAAAGGGCAACACTATGTTTCCTAGTACAGACATTTTACAAGGAAAAATACAGAAAAGTCTGCAGTGGGTATTGTCAGTTTACTTAAGGCGTATTCTCGCCGTTCCTCGAGGACTCCTCGGGGAATCAAAGGGAACGGCGAGAATAGAGGGAGTCACTCCACGCGGACAGAAACAGCGAGAACACGGGGAATGCTTCCAACATGGATTTTTTTCGAAAAATAAATAAGCCGTCCACGAAATTAGTCTGGAGCCAATTTATTTTTGGTTTTGTTTATTCTGATTATTTCTAATTAATTTTACCTTGTACCAACACCAGCAAAATGGATTCCCCTCCGAATCTGAAAGGGAGTCCTTTTTGATGATGGCTATGATAATGAGAGCATTCCCCGTCCGTGGGGACTCGCGAGAATACGGGGAGTGAGTCCCTGGGACAAACAAAAACGCGGGGACTCCTCAAGTGGAGTCCGCGGGGAACGGCGAGAGTACGCCTTTAGTACTTACAATATTTTTATGGCAAAGCCCAGCAAACTGTTTGAACTTCTGCGCCAGGAGAAGCTTTGCTTTCCCGACAGCAGCTAAGACTATTCCTTTCACTTCCTCTTGATTCACAACTTCGTCGATGCTAAGGTAAGTCTCTGCTTCTTTTATCATGATTTCAATGCGTTCAACCTCAATCTGAAGGACCTGAAGAAAAAAAAATCTTGTATAAACTTTCAAGCGAAAAACAAGAGCTACGAGCTAATTTGGCACATGTTACGAGTAGGTGATGCAAGAAAGTAGATGAGAACGTCACAAAATACCCTCTTCAACCTCCAGGGTTTGAACCCAGAAGTAGGATATCTAGTTTCACTCGAGTCAGAGCATTTCTGTCATCGCTTCGGATCATCTAGGGCAATTAAATTTTCTTTCCAAGTTTATATCGACTCGTTTGAACCCTATACGTCCCACACTACTTCCGATACCCTCCTCCAACTCCCCTACCACGGCCGAATCAAAAGGATCATCCAAAGCATCTTCTCTTACCACCTATCAAGTTTCACTCGAATCGGAGCATTTTTAGTGTGATTTTGAAAACGATCTTAAGTGATTTTGAAAACAATAAATAATTTCTGCCAAGAGCTCCAGGGTCGTACAGTCAATCTATTATTTTCTGTACAAATGGCTTTCTTCTAGTTACGGAGCTTTTGTCATGAACAAGTTTGCATCCTGTTGGTCTGTTTGTGCAAACTCGCGTAAAAGTCTGGCTTTAAGGTCAGTACTGCCAACGTTGACACAGATCCATTTTCGCTTGATAGGGTGCGATCTCTCTATATTCACTTTACAGGATTAGGTTTTTACAAGTAGGCTACTAAATTAGTCATATGCTTGCTTGGGCTTTAATTTGTGACTTCTGCTAGATTTATAAAGCAGAATATGAATTTCTTCAGTGGGATTCTGAGTTCAAATGTCTAGACCATAACTGCTGAAATCACGTATCACACTGGAACTATAAGCAGAAGGTTCTTGTTCCCTTCCCGGAGAAAACTTAGAGAAATGACAAACCCATGTTCTTTGCTAACTGTTAGTGAGAGAGGAACATGTTAGTTATTTCCATAAAGTACTGAATTTCTCAGCATAAGGTTCCTGGGAAAAATTAAGGGGCAACTAAATTGAAAAACGCTGTTTCTGGGGAAAAGTTTGGATATTAGGGACATACAGAACTAGCCGGAAATTATGTGTAGGGGTCAATGTTCCTGCAATAAGAATAACGGGCTTCACAGGCTTAAAAAATTAACTCACCTTTAAAAACCTGTGTCCTTCTGCAGAAGATTCCCTCTCCACTATACTGACAATACCTGGCAGTTCCTTGTCTGGTTTGGCATGGATTTCAGTTATCACAGTTTCCACTTTGATCCCATCGACAGGATTGACTGAGACTCGGGCTCCAGAAGACCTATCTGTCTCATCCTGGAACAACTTCTTACTTGCAGTTTTCAGTGGAGAAACTTTCTTCACCGACAGCTGCTCGCGGAACTCAGGTCTTAGATGGCGGAAAACTGGTGGGGTTGGGCATCCGTTTGAAGAGGAGGTAGCTTGCCCTTTCGCTTCTTCTTCAGCTGTAGTATTTCTGCCCCAGTTTGTCTCAGATGGTTTCTTGGGCGACTTTGAAAACGATAAGTAATTCCTGGCAAGAGCTCCAGGGCCATACAGTCGCTCAATTCTTTGCTGCACAAATGACTTTCTTCCAGTTGAAGAGCTTTTGCCGAAATTTTCTTGGGTGTTCTCAGGGGTAAGTGGAACAACTTCAATCTCTTTAAAACGAAAATCAAAGCTTGGAGAACTGTTTACAGCTATGCTTGGTGCCACTTTATTTCTAACACGACCTCTCTCTGTAGGACTATACCTCTCATTTGTCCGAGTAATCGGTATTTCCACCGAGTTCACAAACTTTTCAGAATTATTGTTGTTCAGGAATGATGACAGGAAGATCTGGCGGTCTGATTTCTCTCTCTTTAAATATCCTCTGTCAACACTTTTACTCCTCGGGGGGCCAGCTGGTGGTTTGACATCTATTTTTCCTTTTACACTTCCATTCTGAGACCTGGCAAATCTGTTGTTTAGCTCCATCACAGCCACTGGACTTAATAAACCTCCAAGGGTGCTGAAAGGAACAGCAGGAATTTCGCTTGGGCGAAGGGGGCTACCATCGCGACTCTTATTCAAGAACAAAGGCACTCGGTCTCGACTGCTATCTCTTGAACGAAGTTCTTTGCGCGCTTCTGAATTGTACCACGTCAATTCCGAGTACCCATTAACCGAACAAGAAAGGTTCACATAGGAGAGTGGCCTGGTTCTTGTGCTCGCACCGTTTGGTTCATTTGTAGCCATATTCAACCTAAAAGAAACAAACATTAACCCAAAAGAAACAAACATTCGACTGAAAAGAAACACCTCTTACTGATGGGATCAACCTTCAGTCAGTGGCAGGCTAAAGTTAGGAAGAAATTACGAATTACTTTCGAAGAAACACTATCACATCAGTGTAACATATAAACACTGTAACATCAGTGATTAAGCGAGGGAAAGACACAGACCTTTGCAAAAGCTATCGGCCAATTACAGTTTCTTGTACCATAAGCAAAACCCTGGAATACGTCCTTGTTCCAGAATTAATTGAAAAATGTCGTTTTGGTTCAATACAGCTTGGATTCCGCTCGAGCGCCAGTTGTGCGCACGCTCATCACATATTGACAAAAAGGATGAAGCAGGCTACCCGTGAGAAGTCTGCTATTCATATATGTTCTATAGATATAGCTGGTGCTTTTGACAATATAACGCATTCTCAGGCCCTATTCTCTCTCATTACTTCTGGCTGTTGTCAGTCTGTTAAAATTTTGGTATGGTCATTCCTCAGTAAGGTTTAAATGGCAAGGACGCATGTCAGAGATTATTCCTGTCCGAACTGGTGTTCGCCAAGGGGGAGTTTTATCTCCCTACATCTCCAAATCGGCCATATCTTCTTGTCTCGATTCTTTACACCCTGCTTACTTTTGTAAAGACCATGCATTCAGCTACATAGCTTACGCGGACGACTTGCTCTTGGTAAGCCGTACCCGATACATACTCACCAAAAATGTCTGTCAGCAGTAGTCAGAACTTCTCACAATTGGCCTTGAAGTTAACCTCTCAAAATGTCAGTACCTGCATTTCAACCCTTCGTCAAATCGCTTGAATGCATCTAAAGCTTCTATCTCTCTTGGATCGTTCGTTGTCAAATCAACAGAATCTCTACGATGGCTTGGCATAACATTCAAATCTTTTTTGTCAAAATTTTGCTCTTCGGTTGTTCAAGAAGTTTCCGGATCAATCCGTACCGCTTATGGGCGCATCGTACCCAACCGGGGGGGGGGGGGGGGCTATAATCGTATAGCTTTGGAAAATTGTACAGCACCTTCTGCGCTCCTTCTATACTATTTCATTCTGGTGTCACTCATATTCTGCGAAAGAAGGAGATCAAAAAGATGAGATCATGTTATTTTAAATATGCAAAGCACCTGCTCCACTTGTCGAAATTATGCCATAACCATACATTGACTGCAAGTGTTACCCTTTTGGATGTTACTTCGTCGCTATAAAAAATAATTGACAACATACCAGCGCACGACCTTCTACACCGCTTCCTGGCCGAAAATTAAAAAATTAGTGTCTTTTACAGTTCTTTATGTCTTTTATTTATTTTCTTTTATTTACTCCGTTTTTTTCGAAATGGCGGGTTAGAAATGAATTACTTACTTACTTACTACACTATCCCTGATTGATTCTACATCCTTATTGCTTGTAAGTGGAATTTACATTAATTTAAGGTAATGTTGGAATGAACCCATACCTTTCGAGTTTCATGGCAATCACTCTACATGTTTGGTCCATATTGCATGTCACAAACTTTCCAGGACCTCCCTGCAAGTAAGAGCCGCGGACAAATAAATGGTAGATCTATTGCATCTGCCGGTACCACCATCAAGTCTCACTAGAATCGGAGCACCTCCAAGAATGTCCAGACCCTCTCCAGCACCTCCTCTCACACCACAAACGTCGGATCCCGTTCGGGTCTCAAGCTAAAAATCTAGGGCCCATGATCTTTGTACCTAGCTTCATCCCAATCGAAGTCAACAAATTTCCCGGACCACCCTACAACTCCCCCCACCATTGTTGGAGAAGATAAATGGCATCATTCAGGCAAGTAATTCTTAGGGGGCATGAACTCCACATATTCCAAGTTAATACCAATCCCTTTGGTTTCTGGGGCATGACCCCCTTTCAAACTCACACGAATTATCACATTTTTGGCATCTGCTCCTACTAGCCATCAAATTTCAATCAAGCTGGGTCACCCATTCTCAACACAAGCATGTCACAGATCTCAGATTCCTCATCACCCCCCCCCCCCCCTCAGATTATCAGAAAGGAAAGTTTTCTCGAGTATCAAGTTGGGTCATTTATATGCCAGCCACATTTCATCATCCTGTCTTATGTTCTAGTACTAGCTTACGAGCTAGAAAGAGATAGGTAGACTGACAGTACGGTAGTGCAGTTCTTGTGCATTGTCTATCAAGACAGTTTTGGTTTGCTAGACTACTGACTGCATAGTATGTTCTTGATTCCTTGTGGAACCATTGATGCCAGGGAGTAAGTGACATTTTCATCACAAGAACCGTCTCAACTGATACATTAAAATTTATTACTAGAGTGCATTTGCAGGCAATGTGCACGGTTACCGGCGCGTTTTGTTGTTAAATGGTCAAGTTCTGTCAAAGTCTGGGACTGCCCCCCCCCCCACACATAAAAATGGCTAGTTATGCCACTGCTGACTGGTAGCTGACTTTCGCCACAACGAGCATTGTATGTGGCTTGGTTGTGGCTTGAAGAGTATTTAGGAGGTCTTTTGTGTGTCCCAAAAGTGTGTTTCCCCCAAAACAAGGTCTTTGTGGCTTAGGCTGTGGCTCAAATTTGGCAGGAAATTAAAATTCAGTGGCAAAATGGATAAAGTAAACTTCGCTACTTTGACAGGCAAATAGACATAAACTGAGGATCCGTCTATTGCAGAATGGTGAAAGGGCAAAAGCCTGATGTTTCATTTATTGAGATATTATCTAGATTGTATTATCGTTTCGAAACTAGACACTCTGAAATGCTAAGAAATGAGTTGGATATGCTTCAGAAAAATGTCTTTCATTTCCTTGCCTGGTCAAAACAAGAGCTACGAGCTCATATGGCACTTGTTACGAGGAGGCGGTACAAGAAAGTAGATGAAAACGTCACAAAATACACCCGCCATCCAAAAATGCGGTTCAGAAAGAGAAATAGCATATTTAGTTTCACTCAATTCTGAGCAGTTCCGGATGGTCTGCAATCCATCTGATTCAAGAGTTTCTTGAGTTCCCCCCCCCATCCCCCAGAGGTATCGGACCCGACCTGGACTTAACACTGAACATCTGAGGCGATAGCTCTTTCCACTTCAAATCCGATCACCCGTTCAAAAGTTAAGCATGCCACTAGATTCCGAACTCCCCATCCATCCAATCCCCGCGATTGTTGGATCGGGGAAACCTTCATTCTCAAGTCAATCTGTTCGGATCCCTGACATACCTGCTAAGTTTCATCATCCTAGCACATCAGGAAGTATGCCAAACTCGCGAGATCGCTAGAAATCCGGACCCCCCCCCCCCAGCTCCCCCAGAGTGCCCAGATCCGGTCCGGTTATATCGAGGACGTATCTAGGACTTGAGCTTGTTCTTCCCATCAAGTTTCATCCCGATCCCTAAACTCGAAGCGTTTCCCAACATTTCCGGTTCCTTATCCAGCTCCCCCCACTGTCATCGGATCCGGTCCGGATTTAAAGTGGGACCTCTGAGACACAACTTTCAAAAAAATTGCCAAATTTAGTGCCATATATGGCCTTCTTCGATTCGCAAACCGCACTGTCACCGCCCTCGTTTGGGGAAAGCCACCCAGTCATTTAGTGGACCTTTCAGGTAAAAAGATCTCTTTAAAACTTTGGTTATGTTCTCTTTTTGTGCTATAAGTTTTGTTGGATCTAAGAAACTAAGATGTGTGGTAGTATAGGAATAAGTAGCGAATCTCTGGAAATTTTTCGCTTAATATATGCAGGGAAAAAGATCAGTCCGGAATTACAACTTTTTACGACCCGTTTGGGGTAGTTCCGGACGAAGACAAGAGGGTAATTCTGGACAAGGAGGGGTAATTTCGGACTGTACAATTTTATTTTTCTGTTCATTATTTTGTCATTTTTATCTGTGATCCACATTTTAGACACCAGTTTATGGACTGAGGACTTAATAGATAATGATTTAAGTAGCGTGCACACACAGTCCGAATTTCGCAGTCCGGTGCGAATTTCCTTCTCCTCTCCGGAATTTGGACGCAATTTGGATTCGGTCCGATATTTCGTTTGGATTTGAGTAGAAAATATTCTACTTTTTCGGGAGCGAATTTTAACTGCATGCGAAACTGTCCTCAGAGAATTGAAAAATTATAAGCTGTGCTGTGTTTGAAATTTCAAATGTTTATAAGACCTAATGTCAGCTGGAAAACCATGTTTGTTAGAGAAAGATCTTGCCTGCAAGTGTCTGCTGAATGCAAGCTACCAGGTAGGCAAACTTAAATGTTTACTAGGCTATCTACAGGAAGTCAGAATATTTTTGCAGTTTATCTTTTTACAGTTGAACAGCGACATTGCATACACTTGCTGCAATAAAAAGAAAATACTGGTCAATCAAAGCAGTTCCTTAATTGCATCTTTCTTTGGTACACCTCATAACTGTTCAAAGTTACATAGGCTACTCCTCCTGTATCTAATATAAACAATAAAGGTAATGGTCGACTTTTTTTCTTTGGGCTGTAGACTACTGGTGAAACAAGACTAAACGGGATAAGAAGTTCATTCAAGCCAAGATTCAAGCAATGGACGAGTCAGTATTTGAATGAATGATTTTATTTTGCACAACCTGGTTGCAACCTTTGCTGGAAAGACATAATTCTGTAGGTGACCTGTGGGCACCCACCCAGGGTAATGCTGCAAGGTGCAAGCGTTTTGAAGGCTAGCCTAGTTATTGCATTTATCTGACTGATTTTCAATAAAAGTTTATGCTCACGCAAATGGCTTACAAATCAGATTTTCATTGATTAATGGGATCTAAGGAATAAGATTTTGGAGCATGGTAATGTCCTGGACGATTAAACTAAATTCCAGACCAGGTTTGCTAAAAATCCTATCTCCATCATTGCATAACACATTCTACTGTAGTAAAGAAATTTGCTTGAAGTCAATTTTCTTGATCGAGGAGTGACATAATGCAACCAAACTGCTACAGTACAGTGGCTTACATGTTGTCTATTAGGTCTATGAATTTCAGATTTTTTACTACACATCTAAACCATTTTCATCACGTCGTCTGGATTTACCCCGACATGGTGGGATAATTCCGAACACTCGAGAGTTACGAAAGAAAGTCCTCTGACACCCATTAGGGTATCTAACTTTTCATGTTTGGATGTTGAAGGTGGAAGCTGAGAAAGCCAGCTACATCATGAAATTGCAATATTGCAGCTAACTGCAATACCTAGTGAACAGGAATTTTGTAAAGCAGAAATTCAGATACCTCTCCTGTAGGCTAGATTCAAGACAATTTGAGATTGAGTATCTCTCCTGTAGTAGTGTTCAAAGATGCATATCCTACACCACATATACTGACAATGAACTTAAGTATGACTGGTAGGCTAAGTAATGCATATCATATATCCAGCATATAGTCTAGTATATATCCTTAGGGGATATTTTTGTGTTGATGGCTCTGGTCCAATCTTCCACAGTCCATGGCATGGATGCTGTACATCTTCTTGCCATTTTTGCATGTTATAAAGGTGAACAGGCCATCCAGCTCAATAGACAGACTTGATAGACAATAGACCCTTCAACACTGCCCAGAAGGCCAGAGGGCAGTGTTGAGCTAAATGGGGATAGGATGAAGTTCTGCACAGACTGAGGAAATACCAATCAACCACAAACCCCTGATTTTTGGATACCCTATGCCATATGTTAGATATGTCTAGCGTTTGGCATACCCTATGCCTAACGCTGGATACACTATGCCAGGTGCTGGATACTGTAACCCAGTAAAATATTGATGGTTTAAGTGAAGCTAAAAAATCAACCAATCAGAACTCCTTTATACTGAGGTAGGTCAGGGTTAGGTTAGCAACAGGTATCCAGCGTTTGGCATAGGGTATCCAGCATTAGGCATAGGCTATGCCAAATGCTAGATATACCCAGCATTTGGCATAGGGTATCCAAAAATCAGGGATTTGTGGTAGACTGGGAAAGATTTGCAATAAATGGATGAATGAGCTGCCAGTGCTGAACATGCCTAAAGATCAAACTATTAGTACGATGAAAAGTGGAAAGAGCTTTGAAGTGAAAATTGAGACAAGGTCCGAGACCTTACGATTTCTGGAAAGTCTAACTAACCCAGAAGTGATCCGATGCTACACTGACGGCTCGCGATTTAATGAGATGACGGGAGCAGCATCTATACTGTTCGAAACAAATGTAGAGCCAGAGAGGATGTACACTCACCTGGGGGAGTTCTCGTCAGTCTACCAGGCTGAGATGTTTGCTATTCTGCAAGTTATTGATAGTTTTCTGGATAAAGAAGCTGCTAATGAAGAGATTTTTGTATTTTCGGATAATCAAGCATGCTTAAAAGCACTTGAAACCCCAAAAAGCAAACAGCCTTTGGAGATGGAATGCTTTAACAAGATTAATGCAGTTGCAAATAATGGAAATCAAATCACTTTGATGTGGGTCCCGGGACACTCTGGTATCCCAGGAAACGAGGAAGCCGATGCACTAGCAAAGGAAGCTACCAAAAGAGTTACCTATGGACCTGAGCCCTTCATTCCCATTTCGGAAAGTAGGTGGAAGACAGAAATCCGGGAATGGATGAAAAAACAGGTAGACCAAAAGTGGAAAAACCGCGTGGATTATCGAGCCACGCGAAGTTTAATACCCATGCGCAATGAGGCGCTGACTAGAAGGCTAATCGCCATGAAAAAGAATGAAATCCGGGGAATCATCCAGGTTGTTACTGGAATTGGAAACCTTGGAAAACATAATTCAAATACAGGAAAAATTGAGTCTCCCATATGTACCAGATGCGGAGTAGATGAAGAGACAAATATCCACTTTGTCCAAGAGTGCCCAGCATGGACAAGGCAACGTTTGGAAGCTTTCCACGCTCCGAATGTTGATTTCCACGAGGTAGTGAGGAAAGCCAGGTTAAAGGAACTGTCCAGGTACCTTCAGTTGACAGGAAGGCTAGACAGGTTTTAAGGTAAGAACGCGAAAAAAGCGGTAGAATGAGTGATTTTGTTATCAATTGTTTTGGTAGAGTGATGTTTTCATCAATTGTATTATAGAGTGATGTTTCGCCATCAATTGTGAATTGGGGGATTGAGACAATGGGCCATTTGTGGCCTGAGTTTCGGCTGGAGTGTCTGGCCTACCCCGCAGAATAAATAAAAAATAGACTGGAAAGACTAGATGAAATTTTTTTATTTCTATGGAGCTGGTAGGCTAAGCCCAGCACTTTTTCTTAATCTTTTGGTGTGTTTAGATTTGTGCCTAATTACAGAACCAGTACAGAACCAAGATGTCAAAACTGACTTTTCGCCTTGTTTCATTGTTTCAGGAACAAGGAATGAAACGTCATTTCAACCAAACAAAGAAACCATCCTATTCTTGGCCGTTAAATGCTGTACATAAACAGGGGTTATAAAGAAAGTTTGTAGTAAAATGATGGTTGGAACAACGAAAACCAACACAGCTGTTTCAGTTTGATTATAAATTCGGTAACTGAGACTAAGAAATTCAGGAAATGGAACATGGGTCTCAAACACTGGTATTCAAACGATTTTATGATCTCTTGCAAGGGATCAAAAAACAGATCACTCTTTGGTCAATCTTGACATTCAAAAACTGAGAAATGCTAATCAGATTAAAAAAAAAAATACTGTTACAGTGTTATGACAATCCGCTTCAAATTAGAAACGTGGCACGGGCCAATAAGTAATGGAGTTTTACAATACGTAACTATAACTAGTTGATGAGAGTTTTCTTCTATTTGCTCCATAGCAATTTTTTAAAGAGAAACCCACCAGTAAGCAAGCGTAAAAGTTGTTCTGGAGTTACCCTCGGCCTAGCAATAATAGACTGAAATAGGAGAGACCAGATTATGACCAGATTGCAGCCAGATTGAGCCAGGATTGAGCAGACAAAATATGCAGGAAATATGTACAATACACAACAACCTCAAACCTGTCCTAAAAAGGTTAGAAGGAAATATCAAAGCAGGCCTTAACAAGGTTCAACTGTTAAGAAGGAAACCTTGAGTGACCCAGGACCTATTTTGGAGTGCAAAGAAATTTCTTAGTAAGGTTTTCAGGGCAAGTTCATTTAAATTTGAGGTTGGCTACCTCTCCTGTGCCATTATAGGCCTAGGTACCAGAAGAATAACTATTATAAAGTTGTACTGATAATTTACCTCCAGAATAAGTACAAGAATGCTTGACAAACTGGAAACTAGATTAAGGGGTTTGGTTTGTGTTTACTAGCCTTCCACAATATTTATTTCCTCTTTTCTTGCAAACAAATGGAATAACAAGTAATTTCTTCTAGTTCTTCCTCAATAGGTCAGTTTACCGTAGAACAAAGTTTCGAAGAAGAAGAGGTGAAAAGTCAAGAGAGGCCAGTGTTGCCGAAGGAAGCAGAATCTTGCGACTTGTCACAGGTTTTTGCTTCTTCAACAAAGCGAACCGGAATCAGACCGGAATGTCCGGAATTCTGCGACCGGTTTCTTGCCAGTAAATCAAAGCTGCTGTGCAGTAAGTTGTCATGTAATTAGGAACTAGGAAGGTGATAAAAATAGTTTTCTCGTTAGTAGTTGGTAAGAACCCAGTTTCGTAGCCGCAAAAATGACACAGGTTTTTACCGCCAAAAGTCACAGTTTCCATGAAAGAAAAGTGACAACACTCGACAATAACGGTACACAAATAATTAAATAGCCTAATAAAGCATACAGTAAAGATTAGCCTAGCTCATAAGGTCTGATTTTTTCAGCTGTGTTTACCGAAGTGCCAAGCAACCAAATTGAATAATTACTTTGAGTAAAGAAACTTCGTCAGCACAGGATAGGTCCAACTTCAAACAACAGTCAAGCCACAACTTGAAACTTGGGGAAATGCCGTTTTGTCTATTTTTGTGCGGTAATTTCATAAGTCTGAAAATAAAAATGAATTCCATCTACAAATTTCAATAAATAGAACTCCAGCTTTCTTCCTTACGATTCTGTGCAAAAAGGAGCCGCAGTTAGGCTGGTTAGGCTAGGGAAGCAGGCGCTACTGCTGGCAGGGCTTTTTGTGGCTACCCTATCTCAGTGGCTCAGTTTTATGTCTACATACTTAAGAAAGCTTTTAATTTTATATTTTTGTTCTTCTTCTTCAAACTTCAAATTGGATTTGGGTCTGGCTTGGAGCCAATCCTTTTCCACCTTTCTGTTCTTTTTCTCGTCTTATCACTGTTGAACCTCATGTGATAGAACGATTTCCATCACCTGTTTGTATATTGTCACTTCTTTTTGTATCGGGAGTGGGGGGGCTTTGGCGATTTGTTGAAAGTTGCAAGGTAGTTTTAACTTTTGGCAGATTGCTGAAAGTCTTCGATTTTCCACGGCGTTTGACGGGCAGTCAAAGAGAATGTGTTTAGCTGTTTCTTCTTTTTGCTGGATATATTTTGCTGCTAATATTCAATTTTCCGCCAAAATTGAGCCACAGAATAGACTATCACCTTTCGAGATGTTTGTCGAATTCGAGCCACAAAGGGAGCCACACAAATTTTGTTGGTCATGGAAACAAACTTGTGGGCCACATAAAAGGCTGCAGAGACACTCTTTTTGAGCCACAATCAACCCACAAACTGTTTGTGGGAGCCTGGAAAAACGCCTTTAGTGATATCCCGTGATTTAGGACAAATATAGGATTTGATTGTCGCTAGGTCATTTTATAAATATAAATGTGACTGCCTGACCGGTGCCTCGCTGGCCTCTTGGCTCTTTATATATATATATTAAAATATATTCAGCGATAGGAATAAACTGCAATTTTTCTTTTTCTGAGGTAAAATAGGTCTAATGGGTGTGATATTACGCTTGTATGGACTTACAGTACAACTTAAGATAGACCCAAAATTAGCCTTGAAATAGTTTAATTTTTTATCTCAATCTTCTCACGGTTCTCCTCTCAGTTCTCCCATTTATTGCTTTATGACTATTGAGAGAAGCCAATTCTCCTTTTTTTTTGCATTTTTGTCGGAGTTGAGAAGGGGGAAAGCTTCACAATTCTGCCGAGTTGAGAAGTTGCTTTGATAGTCAGTTCTCACTTGTCCTTCTCCGTTCTTCTTCTTGATTGGTCAGCAAAGAGTGGATGTTCAACCACAGGATAAAAAGGTTTTAACTGGAAGAAAAGTTATTAGTATTTTTTCGAAAGCAAGAATTGAGAAGAGCAAAAATGGTATTTGGATGAGAATTGAAAAATGAGAACTAAGAATTCAGATCAAAACTGCAACTGATCTTAGAAGGAATTTTTGTTTGCCCTCCCAACTAGTTAATCCTAACTGTCAAAAAGCTGAACCTAGCAGACTAGGGATTTCTGACCAAGGGACTAGTCAAGATTGCAAAGAAATGTCCTTTCAACATTTTTAGATTTTGGGGCCAATTTTTTGGTTATCGTACATTCAAGGTTTGGTACCTCTCCTGTACCTGTCCTGTACAAGGGTGGGTAGCTCTTCGGTATGCTATAACCAACCTCAAATGTCCCAAACTTCAAAATTGGTCCCCATAAATATGAAAAGGAAATTCCCCGCTAGGACCAGAAGGACCTAGTTAGGACTGAAAAGAAATCTGCTTTTAGATTTTCGAGGCCATTTTTGAGATTATGTGAATTTAAAGCTGGGTACCTGGGTACCCTGTGAATGTCCCTAATAGTGAACTGTCGCAAAAGAAAAATCTAAAATCCATACTGGGCAAATTTTGCTGCAAAATTCTTGCTGTCTGTCGCCAAAGAAAAATCTAAAATCTATACTGGGCAAATTTTGCTGCAAAATTCTTGCCAAAACATCTTCCATTAATTTTTTTTTTTACATATTCCATTTTTTATTTGTCAGTTTGTGTGTCACTGCCACCTTGTATTCCTTTCGTTTGTGCCAAGCAGAAAGGACGTAAAGTTCATAATAAATCTGAGATATACCGATATGTTTCGTTTCTATTTGTAAGCAAGTAGAACAAGAGCTGAAAGCTGATATGGCACTTGTAAGAACAGTTACCATGTTTGTCAAATATGGTTGGCAGTTGTCAAGGCTGGGTCTCCCTCCCGATATTCCTTTCGTCAGAAGACGGCTTAATCTAGTAAATTTGAAATGGTTATTCCGCTCATTGACAACCGTTTCAGAATAGAAGTTTTGTCGTTTGATCGATGGTAGAAGACCATTCTGTGCCCGAGCTTGATCTAACCAAAGTAGTCGGAAGGGTTTTCACGAGATTTCCAGCGACCCCTTTCGAGCTCCGCGCATCGTTATTGGAATTGGTCCGGACTTGAAACAGGAGATCTGAGACATTAGCTCTTGCCAAGTTCTATTCACTTCAGATAACCCATTCAAAACTTATTAATGCCACTAGATTCCGGATTCAATACCCCTCTATCCGCGACGATGATCGAATCGGGAATGTGACTATTTCCAAGTCAATGTGGTCCGGTCCCTGACACGACTGCAAAGTTTCCTGGTCATAGATAATCTGGAAGTACTCCCAGTCGTGATCACCGGCATTCCGGGAAACCGCCTGCAGCTCCACCCGCAATGCCCCGTCCGGTCCTGTTCTGTCAATAATGTATCTAGGTCTTATGCTTATTGTCCCTACCAAGTTCCATCCCGGTCCATCTGCTAAATGTTTCACGGGATTTCCGGTACCCCTCTGCAGCCCCCAGCCACTTATCGGATCCAGTCTAGACTTGAAACTGAAAATTTGAGACAATTTTTCTCAAGTCTTGTCAAGTTTGATTCACATACGATCACCCGTTCCAATGAATTTCACTAGATTCCGGATTCCTAATCCTTCCACTTCCTCCATGCTGAACGAGTCGGGCAAGGGTCTATCTCCAGGTCAATCCGGTCTGATCCCTAATATGCGTGCCAGTTTTCGTCGACTGGAAGTACCTTAACTCGCGATCACCGGAATTCCGGGAAACCCTCTCCAGTTCCGCCAACTGCGACACGACTCGAACCTGTTTTTTCAATATAGTATCTAGGGCTTACGCATGTTCTTCCAATCAGGTCTCATTCCGATCCCTCGACTCTAAGCGTTTCATGAGATTTACGGTGCCCCCATCCAGCAACCCCCAGTTATCAGATCCGGTTTAGGTTTGAAACTGAAGATCTGAGACACCTTTTCTTGACAGTTGTTAACGCTCATGTAGGCTACGTCTTATTACCCGTTCCAAATTTATGCACTTCGCTAGATTCCGGATTCCCCATTCCTCCATTCCCCCCACGTTTATCGGATGGGGGAAGGAACTATTTTCAAGTCAATCTGGTAGAGTAGCTAATATGCCTGCCAAGTTTCATGGTCGTAGCAGATCTCGAAGTACCATAACTAGTGATCAACGGAATTCCGGGAATAACGGAACCCCCTCCAACTCCCCCACTGTGACACGACCCGGTCCTGTTTTGTCAATAATGTGTCTAGGATTTATGCTTGTTCGTCCCTCCAAGTTCCATACAATCCCTCGACTCTGAGCGTTTCACGAGATTTCCGCCCCCCCCCTCCCTCCAGCTCCCCCCAGTTATCGGATACGGTCCGGGTTTGTGACTGAGTATCTGAGACATTCTTTCTTGACACTTTTCAAGTTTCATGCATGTCAGATTACCCGTTGCAAAGTTATGCATGTTATTAGTTTCCGGGTTTCCCATCCCTCCACTCCCCCCACGATGGCCGGATCGGGGAAATGATTATTTCCAAGCTAATCGGGTCGGGTCCCTGACGTGCCTGCCAATTTTCATCGTCCTAGCTTATGTGGAAGCGTTTCACGAGATTTCCGGTTTCCCCTCCAGCACTCCCCCCCACCGTTATCGGATCCGGTCCTTATTTGAAACTGAACATTAGAGACCCTTGTCAAGTTTCATGCATGTCCGATTACCAGTTCCGGAGTTGTGCATGTTACTAGTTTCCGGATTCCCCATGTCTCCACTCCCCTTACGATGGCCAGATCGGGAAAGTGATAATTTCGAAGTTAATCTGGTCGGATCCCTGATTGCCTGCCAATTTTCATCGTCCTGGCTTATGTGGAAGTGCCCAAACTAGCAAAACCCGGACAGGCCGACAGAACGACAGACCGATAGACATTAAGATCGCTATATGGCACTTGAGTATCCTCAAGTGCCATAAAAACCAGGGTAGGGAAACAATTAGAGAAGTGTCAAGTAAGCATACCTCTACCGTACTGTACAGTATAGTAGTCAGAGTCAGCAATAACCAGATGACTACTATTCTCGGGGTCTCCTACCATAAACCCGTGATTTTTGGATACCCTATGTCAAATGCTGTATTTATTCAATGTCTAACATGCCCCGTGCATAATTTTGCATAAGCCTGTGCCGAATTGTGAGGCCTGGATATAAGTCAGATATCCTTTATTTACTAAGTGGAACTGGAACCCCAGTTCGCCCACATGTCATTTCATCCGCACCGCATGTCAGGGCATTTGGGGGTGGGGTCCCCCCCCCCCCCCCGGACACACAGTCAGTATTCCTTTATTGGACAGCGCCCGACCAAAAAAATAGCTAAGCTGGACGCTCGCAGAGCGCCCGACGAACATAAAAATTAGCTAAGCTGGACGCTCGCAGAGCGCCCGAACACGAAAATTCAGCTAAACGGGCGCTCACCCAGGAAAGCTCAATGGGGGCTGGCAGTGCGTCGGAAAAAGTCAGTAAGGCTAGTTTAGGGTTACCAAGAAACTGAGTTGACGTCCACTTGGGACCTAGGCTGTTCTGCGTTTGAGACTTCAGGAATGGGATTCTCAGCCGCATGTTTTGAGCTTGCCAGATTGACAATTTTAACACGATCTGTTATGTACCAATATCTGAATTCATGTAAAAATCAGGCCCATTTTGCTTGTGGCGTACAATTTTAGGAATTTGTTCGTTTCTAGTTAGTTAGTGCGACGTTTAAAAATGAATCGGCTTCGTGATCAATGAGTAATGATGAGGCCTGATTGTTGCAACATTTCATCTCGTTTTTAGTTGAGTGTTCCTTGGAACAATCCACTATTGCGAGCGCTGTAGCAGCTTTCAACTTTCGGTTTTCACCATATTTTGTGGAGCTCATAACTCGTGAACGAGTGCAAGTATCAAGTTCAGACTTGGTATACTAGTGGGTATTGGGGTCTAGATGTCCCTTTCGGGGACCCCACCCCCCACCGCAACCCGGTTCAGGGGCAAATGGGCCCAGGTTGCCCAGTGAACAATGTTCATAACTTGACCAGAACTTGACATAGGACGATGAAATTCCTTGTACATTGAGATCCTAGGGCTGCGAAATTGCTTTTAAAGTTGCACCTCCCCCACTCACCCCGTTCGTGGGCAACTGGGCCCAGATTGCCCAAGAGGAAAGTTCGTTACCCGTGACAGGTATCAACAGATATCAAGTTGAAACTTGGTAGGTTTGTGAGCATTGGGGTCTCTTTTTACTTTTTGTGGGACCCAAACTCCACCCCCTCTTGGTTCAGGGGCAGTTGGGCCCAGACTGCCCATTTGTTAATGTTTTTAACTTGACCATGACTGGAGATAAGACAATGAAATTCCTTTGTGCGTTTGGATCATAGTGGTTGGGGATATATCGTGGAGTTGAACCACCCCCACCCTCCCCATTCATGGGCAAGTGGGCCCAAATTGCCCATGAAATTTTTTTTTCACCCGTGACTGTAATCAATTTTTAAGCTGGTATACTTGAGGAAAAAGGGGTGTAAATACGCATTTTGATCGGTCCCGACCCCCCCCCCCCTCCCAGCTGGGCCCAGATTTCTGATAAGTAAGTTCGTCTGTGACAGGTCTCAAGTTCAACTTTTGCATATTTGGGGAGATATATCTTTGGATGAGGATTTTGGTTTAATAGCAGCAAACAAGACGACGCGACGTATTTCTTTAATCAACAGTTGGAAACTAGACTCTTCTGTCATATGATCGATGATATGCCGTTCTTAATGAACTGTGACGAATTGGTTTATTGCACTTGTTATTACCTTGCTAACGGAAAAGAGGTATAAAGGGTGGGACTGCATGGCAGGCAGACCATTCAGTGTTTGAACAAATGCTATTCGTGCAAGATCTTCAACATTTCTTTGGATTCATACTGGCGTTTTGTTTACATTTAAAGCTTTTAAAAGAGGGGTGATTACAAGATTATTTCAATACTTGTTCGGTTATTGGGGAAGAGAAATGTCTTGGTTAAAGCTGTTTGTATATAAAATGGGATAAACATTTTACTTTTACACTCCACGTCTGAGCGCTTGCGCACTTGTTTATTTTTTTTTAACTGGAAACTCAGAACAAGTCTACTCCGTTTCAGGTTTTTTTATGGCACTTGCCCTTCGGCCAAGTGCCATATAGCGATCGCAATTTCTGTCCGTCCGTCGGTCTGTCCTGGTTTTGCTAGTTCGGGCACTTCCACATCAGCTAGGACGATAAAACTTAGCAGGCGTATCAGGGACCCCAAATGATTAAGTTGGAAATAGTCACTTCCCCGATCCGAGCACCGTGGGGGGAGTGGAGGGAGTGGGAATCCGGAATCTTGAGGTATTTATAACTTTTGAACGGGTGGTCGGATCTCGATGAAACTTAATATTTGGAACGAGCTCATGCCTCAGACGACCCACTTAAAATCCGGACCGGATCCGGTGACTTTTGGGGGGGAGCTGGAGCGGGCAACCGGAAATCTTGGGAAACGCTATGAGTGGAGGGATCGAGATGAAACTTGGTGGGAAGACACCTAGCAAACACTAGATACATCATTGACATAACCGAGCCGATTCGGGCACTGTGGGGGGAGTGGAGGGAGGGGGAATCCGGAATCTTGAGGTATTTATAACTTTTGAACGGGTGATCGGATCTCGATGGAAATTGATATTTGGAAAGACCTCATGCCTCAGACCACCCACTTAAAATCCGGACCGGATCCGGTGACTTTTGGGGGGAGCTAGAGGAGGCAACCGGAAATCTTGGGAAACGCTATGAGTAGAGGGATCGAGATGAAATTTGATGGGAAGACACCTAGCAAACACTAGATACATCATTGACATGACCGAGCCGATTCGTGCACTGTCGGGGGAGTGGAGGGAGGGGGAATCCGGAATCTTGAGGTATTTATAACTTTTGAACGGGTGACCGGATCTCGATGAAACTTCATATTTGGAACGACCTCATGCCTCAGACGACCCACTTAAAATCCGGACCGGATCGGTGACTTTCGGGGGGAGCTGGAGGGGGCAACCGGAAATCTTGGGAAACGCTATGAGTGGAGGGATCGAGATGAAACTTGGTGGGAAGACACCTAGCAAACACTAGATACATCATTGACATAACCGAGCCAATTCGGGCACTGTGGAGGGAGGGGGAATCCGGAATCTTGAGGTATTTATAACTTTTGAACGGGTGATCGGATCTCGATGGAACTTGATATTTGGAAAGTCCTCATGGCTCAGACGACCCACTTAAAATCCGGACCGGATCCGGTGACTTTTGGGGGGAGCTGGAGGGGGCAACCGAAAATCTTGGGAAACGCTATGAGTGGAGGGATCGAGGTGAAACTTGGTGGGAAGACACCTAGCAAACACTAGATACATCATTGACATGACCGAGCCGATTCGGGCACTGTCGGGGGAGTGCATGGAGGGGGAATCCGGAATCTTGAGGTATTTATAACTTTTGAACGGGTGACCAGATCTCGATGAAACTTGATATTTGGAAAGACCTCATGCCTCAGACGACCCACTTACAATCCGGACCTGATCCAGTGACTTTTGGGGGGAGCTGGAGGGGACAACCGGAAATATTGGAAAACGC
Organism: Branchinecta lynchi; assembly: GCA_023053575.1. NCBI lineage: Eukaryota > Metazoa > Arthropoda > Branchiopoda > Anostraca > Branchinectidae > Branchinecta > Branchinecta lynchi. Next base: position 20,482,950 of record JAKZAP010000004.1, on the reverse strand, counting down.
TATGAGTGGAGGGATCGAGATGAAACTTGGTGGGAAGACTCGGGAAGACACCTAGCAAACACTAGATATATCATTGACATAACCGAGCCGTGCCTACTCGTAACAAGTGCCATATGAGCTCGTAGCTCTTGTTCTGGATGATCAGTACTTCTTTCTCGGAAAGGGTCAAACTGAAGCACATTACCAACTTCCAGCTAAAAGTCTCACATTTTCTGGATTCTTCACGAACAAAGACAGATGGGCAGATCCGTGCTAAGTGGCCCTTAATTTCATTTGGATCCGAAAAGACGTATTCTGATCAGACAGGATTTAACAAAATAATTTTGTCCGTGGCGCCTTCTGTAGTAGGCTCTGTTTACTGTAAGCTCGCGTCATTTTATTCGTGTTTTAGGCTTGGAATTTTGGGACTTGGGTCACCTTAAAGTCTAGATTTTTATTGGCGGAAGCAATGTTTTGCCCGAAAAAAGTCATAGCCTACTTGCAAAACTTCGCCTGCGGCGCTCATTTTCATTATGTCTGAACCGACACTAGCAAATTATAAACTGGTTAAAGAAAGTTTTGGACCAGAATTTTCCATGAAGATCAATCTACCAAAAACTTACCTCACGCTCTGGATCCAGTTGCGAGCGAACTGTCTGCCAGTACACGGGAAAAGTAAGTTCGACAAGAAAAAAAGTGTTTTCCCCAGTACGAACAAGAAAAAAAGTGCTCACCCTGCTCACTCTGTGGTGAAGGCGATGATGACCTAGCCCATTTGGTTGCACTGTGTCGCGAAGTCTCGTTTTTAAGGGAATCTTGCTGGGGGGTAAGGGAGATACTGTTTCCTGATATATTGAAGAGTACATCTCCAGGAGCAATTAGTGCGTTATGTAGACTTGTGTTGCAAAGTGTTAAAGTAAAGTTGACCGGGCGAGTGCAGTTTAGTTTATGTACTGATATATTAGAAGTAATTATGAAGTTTTTGTTTTGTTGTATGTATATGGCCCTAAGGCTTTAAATACAATATTATTATTATTATAGATACTGCTGTGGGGCGGGGTATTGCGTTAGCAAATTCCTGTTATTACAGATGATTCTGCAATTTCGCAGTTTCTAGCATGGGTTGCTATGTTTCTTGGCTATTATTTCCAACTGGTATGACTCTTGAGCCTTGCAAATCTGTAGTATATTTTGAGGTAGTCACTTTCCACCCCCATGCCCTTCAAACCGCCTCTGAGCTCGTAGATACGACTAGGCTTCTTCAGACTTCAACGCTTGCAAGGTATCGGATGTTTTATTACTACATGTGTGACGAAAAGCCAAAACGGGCGGGTCCTCGAGTTTTGGCTGGCGACGCCCCTGATACAAATTCAGTGATGTGGCATCAAGATTGGCTTTTGCCTGGTAGTTGTGATAGTGACGTAGCCTACCTATAGGTGGAATCTTGCGGTTTTACTTCGTAGGCTTAGAGCAAAGATACTCGAAAATGCTATTTATTTTCTTTTTTTTTGCAGATTTGTAATGTCTGCAGATGTGCAAAGTGAAGAGTCAAGTAGTGTTTTCGGAACAGAATATGGGGTTGCAAAGACAGTCTTGAGAAACCTCGGATGCAAAGATCTCTGCCGGGTGGCTCCTGTGTGCCAGCTTTGGAACGAGGCGTCCAAAAATGTGCTATCACATCGTGCTACTATGCACTGGAGCTGTGAAGCCCAGGTCGAAGAGAAGAGGCCTTACAGGCGGGTCCAAAGGACTTTTTCACTGAATAATTTCCTTGACGAGTTCAGGAACTCCCTGGACAGTTTGCCATCATTCTGCATCTGTTTCACAACAGCGGACTCCTTACATTATAAAGAAGAGAGCGACAGGTTTGGCACCTGCCGTCACCACTTGCTGGATACTCCGAAGTCAGTAACAGAGCATGCATGTAAGTATGTAGTCGGGATATAGATGATGATTTCTACAACCAGATATCTGAAAACTATATAGGCTGGCTGGACGGGGTGTTTGCGGACGGCGGTCCACATTCCATAGTAGTTGAAGGGATGGTCTTTAAGACTATAGTTGGAGGATTTGCACAAGCGTAGCTGAATTTGTCTTCTCTATCGTTTGGGAGGTCAAGACGTCACGTCAAATACTGAGACTACCATTAAAGAGGGAGTCACTAGGATGTACCGAAAAAAGGCAGAGAGTCAACGATTGTACCAAGGACAAATTATCATAAGCGCCGCAGTGAAAATTTTTTAAATACGCTTTTTTCAGTCAAAATTCAACTTAAATTCTGCTTTTAATGTGGTTTAAGCCCCCAAAAATTCCAAGCCTTCAACGCCAACTAAATGATGCGCCCTTCTTCTAAATAAGGAATATATCCCATAAAATGCGCACAGGCGAAATTTTGTGGAAACACTGCAAGTGTCTTTTTGCTATCCGAAACGAAGTATATCTTCAAGTTATTATTAGATGGTAAAAGTTGGACCGTCGAATTTAGCCATAGATTGTAGCTAAAATAGAGCTACCTAATTCCCACTGCAGTCTGTTAAAAATATCAGAAAACTCCTGAGAAATCGTGAAAAAGTCCGGAAATCCTGCTAAATCCTGGATTCTCAAAAATCCATCATCCAAAAATCCTGAATTTCAGGATAAGTCCTGCAAAGTGGAAGCACTGACAACAATAACCTCAAGGAGATGGTCTTTGCCCCTCCCCCATTTGTGACGTTTCTGCTCTTTATGACCAAGTCCGTGGTCGGAAATATTTCTGATGCTTTCTTTAGCCTACGGATCAGAAGTTTGACTCAAAATCAGTGCCTCAAAACTTAACTGTCTTTCGATGTATTTCTTTATTGTTGAAATGTAGTATGTGTTCCATAAGTCAATGCACGTGTCGCGGCTGTTTGGTAAATTTCGTACGTCCTTCATAAAATCCGATGACGAATTGCCGCGAGACGTGCTAGAGGAACAGTAACAATCACACGTGAGATCTGGGATAAGTCTGACGGGTCAATAAGTGATTAGGCTTTCGCGTCATATCGAGTTGCGCATTAGCCGCGTGGAAAAGTCAGCCAGCACTCAGCACTGAGCCTCGTTTTTGTTGCATGCTGCAGGTCCACTTCTCGGCCGATTCCGGACTACATCCGTTTTTGCACTGCAGTGCTTCTGAGGAAGACGGCAGCGCTTCTCGATTATCACGGACTTGCTCACCGACACAGTCCGTACTTCTCTGCAAGGTGCTGCAGCGCTGCCGCTTCAACCAAGAAGAAAGTGAATAAAAAAACGCATATTCTGCAAAAGCAAAGAAGTGCTGCAGCAGCGATGCGGCAGCGCTATTGCAACAAAAACGAGGCTCTGAAGTCGGAAGCCAGAAGTGACAAACTTGATGACGCTTGACAGAACAGAGTTGGGTAAAGCAACAAGACCAAAGGTATAGATGGGATCCCAAAAATCCAAGATCTGATCCAGACAATTGGGTCTTGTCTTCGCCAGGCTAACCATTAGAGAAAACCGAGTTCAGATATTCTATCTACCTATCTATCTATACCTCTATAAGCTATATCTACTTTGACGATACTGACCGAAACTTCCTGCTTTACTACTGCCAAATTTGCGGTTTCGCCCGAATTCCGAGCGAACTACTAGTCCAGCAAAAAAAGAATATTCAGAAACAAAACATCTAATCAACTTTAAATAAAACTTTGACTAAAAAAAAAAAAAATGCGGGTACAACCGGATTCCGGACTAATTATATGTCCGGGTAAAAAATGATCATCATATACAAACTCAGCGTCTCTTCTTACCCCTAAATCTATCATCTAATCAACTTCAGATAAAGCTTTTGCTTTTAACATATTTTCCGGTTTTGGCCGGATTACAGGCGAACTAGTTGTCTGGCGAGAAAATGGTTTTCACCATCGGGTTCAGCATGTGTTCTTACCCCTAATTAAAACATTCAATCAACTACAAATGAAACTGTTACTTCGAACCAACTTTCCGGTTTTTCCGGACGAACTGCTTGTCCGGCGAGAAAATGATTTTCACCATCATGCTCACCATGTCTTCTTACCCCTAAATCAAACATTTAATCAACTTCAGATGAAAATTTTACTTTTAACCAACTTTCCGGTTTTCGCCGGATTCCGGACGAACTACTCGTCCAGCGAGAAAATGGTTTTCACCGTCGCGTTCAACCTGTCTTCTTACCCCTAAATCAAACATTTAATCGACTTCAACTGGAACTGTTACTTCGAACCAACTTTCCGGTTTTGGCCGGATTCCGGACGAACTGCTTATCCGGCGAGAAAATGATTTTCACCATCATGCTCACCATGTCTTCTTCCCCTAAATCAAACATTTAATCAACTTCAAACGAAACTTTTACTTTTAACCAACTTTCCGGTTTTTGCCGGATTCCGGACGAACTACTTGTCCGGCGAGAAAATGATTGTCACCATCGTGCTCAGCATGTCTTCTTGCTGTCGGTGCATCAGTGCTGTCGACAAGAACCAATAATGATGGAAAGCCATCTGCGATCGTAATCCGTAAATATTGAAAAGTGTTTTGTATACCATCTCAGTTTATTCTCAATTGGATAGCAGCAAAATACTAATCTGTTGTGATGGAGTTGGTTACAGTAGTGTCTCCTGAATGATCTTTTCGAGGAGTGATGGCTTTGCATTACCGTGTTATCAGGTAGGCTAAGCATATGGGCCCCAATCTGTTTAGGGGTCCCGCGAGGACGGGGAAACCTATTTACCGAAAAGGGCTGACTTTACCGAAAAAGGAAGAAAAACGAGCTACTACTTAAATGCTTGTTTTAACTCTTCAACACTTTTGATCTCAAGCACTTATTTTACCTAAAATTACCTTTAAATTGCAGATTCGAGCAATATAAGTGTTTATCCTATAGAAATCGCCCCTGGTTTGTAGTTACATATGATGGTGATGAACTTCAAACATTGATACCGGTATCAACGGCATCCTATTTCAGCTTCCACTCAATGTCAACACACTCCTCATCAACGGATTTTAATTGCGATTGTAATTTCTGTCCGTCAGTCGGTCTGTCGGTCTGTCGGTCCCGGTTTTGCTAGTTCGGGCACTTCCAGATAAGCTAGGACGATGAAACTTGGCAGGCATATCAGGAACTGGACCAGATTAAATTAGAAATACTCGCTTCCCCGATCCGACCATCTGGAGGGGAGTGGAGGGAGGGGGAATCCGGAAAAATGAGGAAAAATTAGATATTTTTAGCTTACGAACGGGTTATCGGATCTTAATGAAACTTGATATATGGAAGGAACTCGTGTCTCAGACCCTCCATTTTAAATCCAAACCGGATCCGGTGACATTGGGGGGAGTTGGAGGGGGAAACCGGAAATCTTGAAAAACACTTAGAGTGGAGGGATCCGGATGAAACTTGGTGGAAAGTACAAGCACAAGTCCTAGATACATGGCTGATATAACCGGAACGGATCCGCTCACTTTGGGGGAGTTGGGGGGGGGGAGAAGTCCGAATTTGTAGTGATCCCGCGAGTTCCGTGCTTCCTGATGTGCTGGGACGATGGAAATTGACAGGCATCTCTGGGACCCGACCAGATTAAATAGGAAATCGTCAATTCCCCGATTTGACAATCTGGGGGGGGGGGGGGTGGAGGGAGGGTGAAGCCAAAATTTTAGGTATTTTTAGCTTGCGAACGGGTGATCGGATCTTGATGAAAGTTGACATTTAGGATGACTTCGTGTCTCAGACATCTCACTTTAAATCCGGGCCGGATCCGATGACACTGGGGGGAGTTGGAGGAGGGAACCGGAAATTTTGAGAAACGCTTAGACTGGAGGGATCTGGATGAAACTTGGTGGGAAAAACAAGCACAAGTCCTAGACACGTCATTGACATAACCGGACCGGATCAGGGCACTGTGGGGGAGTTGGGGTCGGGGTCCGGATTTCTAGCGATCCCGCGAGTTCGGCATACTTCCTGATGTCCTAGGGCGATGAAACTTGGCAGGTATGTCAGGGATCCGAACATTTTGACTTGAGAACAGCCGTTTCCCCGACCCGACCATCGTGGGGGGAGTGGGGGGATGGGGAGTCCGGAATCTAGTGGCGTGAATAACTTTTGAACGGGTGATCGGATTTGAATGAAACTTGTCTGGTGAGCTATCGCCTCGAACGTTCAGTGTCACGTCCGGGTCGGGTCCGATACCTGTGGGGATGGAGGGGGGGGGGGGGGGGACTCAAGAAACTCTAAAAGCAGAGGGATTGGGACGAAACTTAATGGATGGAACAAGCATTAGGCCTAGATGAAATTGAAGGAGCCAGATGGTTTCGGGGCTTTGTGGGGGGAGTTGGAGGGGTTTCCTGGAATTCCGGTAGTCGTGAGTTAGAATAGTTCCAGATGTAAAACGACAACGAAACTTTGCAGGCATATTAGCGACCCGAATTATCTTGACTTAAGAACCTGACACAACATACCCCTGGAAACTTCCGTTCCTAGATCCGAGCATTTTTGGGGGAGTAAGAGAAGAGAAATATGGAAATTGACTTCTATAAATTGCAAACGAGTGGTCTGGTTCGAGTGAAACTTTATGGGTGATACGAATCGATGGCCTCGACATGTAAAACATGCGTTCGAACCATATGCGACCACGATTAGGGGAATTGGGGGTGGGGGGACTTTTGACATGCACAAAAACCAAACGGATGGACCGAATGAGATGCAAATTCGACAGTGCCGAGTTTATGCGGCCTAGATTTGTTATTTGGCGTCCGGGCCGAATTCCGCCAAGGTAGGGGGGGGGGGGGGGTACTAGAAACTTGCAGATAGGCTATGCTTCAATTTCAGTCAAACTTGATGGACAGGAACAGGGAATTAAGAGATTGGGCCCGAACCGGCTCCGACAACGTTGGTGGGAGGGGGGGGGGGGGGGTACCGGAACTTTCCAAAAATGCTCAGATTCGAATAAAACTTGATAGATGGTATAAAAGAAGATGCTTTAGGTGGTCGATTTTTTATATTCCGAACCAGATTCGGCCACGGTAGGTCGAGATAGATTGGGTACCGGAAATCGTTCGAACGACGGAATGTTCGGAATGTTCGACGGAATGTTCGAACGAGCTCATATGGCACTTGTACGAGTAGGATGTACAAGAAAGTAGATGAGAACGTCACAAAATACACCCGCCATCCAAAAATGCGGTTCGGAAATAGAAATAGGATATTTAGTTTCACTCATTTCTGAGCTGTTCCGGCATCGTCTAGATTGTCTGTAGCAAATGCACATGACTGTTAAAACTTTCATCCCAATAAATCCATTTGTTTGATCCCTAGACGTGCTATAGGATTTCCGGTACTCACTCTATCTCCACCTACCGTGGCCGAATCTGGTTCGGAATAAAAAAAAATTGACCACCTAAAGCATCTTCTTTTATACCATCTATCAAGTTTCACTCGAATCTGAGCATTTTTGGAAAGTTCCGGTACCCCCCCCCCTCCCACCAACGATGTCGGAGCCGGTTCGGGCCCAATCTCTTAATTCCCTGTTCCTGTCCATCAAGTTTTACTGAAATTGGAGCATAGCCCATCTGCAAGTTTCCAGTACCCCCCCCCCCCCACCTTGGCCGAATCCGGCCCAGACGCCAAATAACAAATGTAGGCCGCATATACTCGGCATTGTCGAATTTGCATCTCATTCGGTCCATCCGTTTGGTTTTTGTGCATGTCAAAAGTCCCCCCACCCCCAATTCCCCTAATCGTGGTCGCATATGGTTCGAACGCATGTTTTACATGTCGAGGCCATCGATTCGTATCACCCATGAAGTTTCACTCGAATCAGACCACTCGTTCGCAATTTATAGAAGTCAATTTCCATATTTCTCTTCTCTTGCTCCCCAAAAAATGCTCGGATCTAGGAACGGAAGTTTCCGGGGGTATGTTGTGTCAGGTTCTTAAGTCAAGATAATTCGGGTCGCTAATATGCCTGCAAAGTTTCGTTGTCGTTTTACATCTGGAACTATTCTAAATCACGACTACCGGAATTCCAGGAAACCCCCTCCAACTCCCCCCACAGAGCCCCGAAACCATCTGGCTCCGTCAATTTCATCTAGGCCTAATGCTTGTTCCATCCCTTAAGTTTCGTCCCTATCCCTCTGCTTTTAGAGTTTCTTGAGTTTTCCACCCCCACCCCCCATCCCCATAGGTATCGGACCCGACTCGGACGTGACACTGAACGTCCGAGGCGATAGCTCACCAGACAAGTTTCATTCAAATCCGATCACCCGTTCAAAAGTTATGCACGCCACTAGATTCCGGACTCCCCATCCACCCACTCCTCCCACGATGGTCGGGTCGGGGAAACGGCTGTTCTCAAGTCAATCTGTTCGAATCCCTGACATACCAGCCAAGTTTCATCGCCCTAGGGCATTCAAGTTCAAGTTCAAGTTCAAGTTCAAGTTTTTTTAATTTTACACAAAAATACAAATAGATGACACAAGCACTGTGGAGAAAAACAATTCGAACATGCAGTGCTTGTTAAAATTTTTTACTATAATTACAACAACTACGTACCCTATAAATCTAACAAAAATAATATAACTTAATTTATCTGACCTGTATGAAATAACCTGCTATCTACCAATAAATAAAATAACAATTTATATTTCCCCTCTTGGGAAAAATAAACAAAAATGACATTTGACTAGTAAGCGAGAATGCGTACAGCATAAACCAACCACACACGAAACAGTCATTCAATTAACCAACCACACTCTAATGAAAAAAAAAGAAAAAAATTCTTACATAACTATTATAATTGTTTAAAATTAAGAATCAGTAGTCCTTTGAGTCGGAACCTGATAAGCGATGGGCTTCCTTCCAACCATTCTGAAACATCATTTTTGTATTTTTCCCACACAGTTGGTATTGTATATCGTAGAGAAAATCTGGATCTTTCACACTTAATTTTTGGGAGCCGAAGGTTAGTGTTAGATCTCGTGTGCATTTGACATGATGGCGCTAGAGATATCAGGTCCATATAAGAAAAATATGATGGAAGCAGATGGCGATCTAAATTTACTTTAAAAATGAACACTTGCAGAAATAGCAAAAGTTGCACTGGAAGAATATTAAAGAGAACATACAGTGTTTCTGTCTCAGACTTTCCCGGAAATTTACTTGGGGCAGGGATATATTGTTTGAGAATTCGTAAAGCCTTGTTTTGAAGAATCTGGAGCGAAGACAAGTGAGATCTGAAAGTATTTAAATAAACAATAGAAGCATACTCTATGTGTGACTGAATTAACGAATAATACAAAGATCGCATTGCTGGATAAGGGAGTAAATTCTTTAGTCTGTTCATAGCACCAACACCATGAGAAACTTTCACCCGTATGTTATTCACATGCAATTTCCATGATAAATTCTCATCAAACACTACTCCCAAATACCGAATAGATTCTACCCTAGCGAACTCAAAAATAGTACCATCACCACAAGGGACAGGAATGGACTTCAGATCTGGAAACTTGCAGCCTGTCCGACCATACACTATGAATTTTGTTTTCTTTTTATTCAACGTAAGTTTGTTAGCAGATAACCATTTCCTTAAAAGTGAAAAAGAAGAAATGAGATTAGATTCCAGTTCACCTTGGTTAGATGCTGAAACAGATGCTGCTGTGTCGTCTGCGAATTGAGTATTAATTTTTGATGAATCAGAATTAGAAATTTCATTCAGATCATTAACATATATTAGAAATAGCAAAGGGCCCAAAACTGAGCCTTGTGGAATTCCAACAGCAGGCAAGGTTAGCTTTTCAGACGAAAAGCTCAGGAAGTATGCCGAACTCGCGGGATCGCTCGAAATCCGGACCCCCACCCCAACTCCCCCACAGTGCCCTGATCCGGTCCGGTTATGTCAATGACGTGTCTAGGACCTGTACTTATTTTTCCCACCAAGTTTCATCCCGATCCCTCCACTTTAACCGAATAGATTCTACCCTAGCGAACTCAAAAATAGTACCATCACCACAAGGGACAGGAATGGACTTCAGATCTGGAAACTTGCAGCCTGTCCGACTATACACTATGAATTTTGTTTTCTTTTTATTCAACGTAAGTTTGTTAGCAGATAACCATTTCATTAAAAGTGAAAAAGAAGAAATGAGATTAGATTCCAGTTCACCTTGGTTAGATGCTGAAACAGATGCTGCTGTGTCGTCTGCGAATTGAGTATTAATTTTTGATGAATCAGAATTAGAAATTTCATTCAGATCATTAACATATATTAGAAATAGCAAAGGGCCCAAAACTGAGCCTTGTGGAATTCCAACAGCAGGCAAGGTTAGCTTTTCAGACGAAAAGCATCAGGAAGTATGCCGAACTCGCGGGATCGCTAGAAATCCGGACCCCCACCCCAACTCCCCCACAGTGCCCTGATCCGGTCCGGTTATGTCAATGACGTGTCTAGGACCTGTGCTTATTTTTCCCACCAAGTTTCATCCCGATCCCTCCACTTTAAGCGTTTCTCAAAATTTCCGGTTCCCTCCTCCAACTCCCCCCAGTGTCATCGGATCCGGCCCGGATTTAAAGTGAGATGTCTGAACACGAGTCATCCTAAATATCAATTTTCATCAAGATCCGATCACCCGTTCGCAAGCTAAAAATACCTCAAATTTTGGCTTCACCCTCCCTCCACTCCCCCCCCCCTCAGATGGTCGAATCGGGGAATTGACGATTTACTATTTAATTTGGTCGGGTCCCAGACATACCTGTAAATTTCCATCGTCCCAGCACATCAGGGAGCACGTAACTCGCGGGATCACTACCAATTCGGACTTCTCCCCCCCCCCAAACTCCCCCAAAGTGAGCGGATCCGTTCCGGTTATATCAGTCACGTATCTAGGAATTTTGCTTGTACTTTCCACCAAGTTTCATCCGGATCCCTCCACTCTAAGTGTTTTCCAAGATTTCTGGTTTCCCCCTCCAACTCCCCCAGTGTCACCGGATCCGGTCTGGATTTAAAATGGAGGGTCTGAGACACGAAGTCCTTCCATATATCAAGTTTCATTAAGATCCGATCACCCGTTCGTAAGCTAAAAATATCTCATTTTTCCTATTTTTTCCGGATTCCCCCTCCCTCCACTCCCCTCCAGATGGTCGGATCGAGGAAGCGACAATTTCTAATTTAATCTGGTCCAGTTCCTGATATGCCTGCCAAGTTTCATCGTTCCAGCTTATCTGGAAGTGCCCGAACTAGCAAAACCGGGACCGACAGACCGACAGACCGACAGACCGACTGACGGACAGAAATTACAATCGCTATATGGCACTTGAGTAAGCTCAAGTGCCATAAAAACAGAAGCCGTGTCTAGAATGAAATCACAGCACCAGCTTTAACTCAAACCAACATTCAGGGAAGAAGTTCATAAAATCAGATGTATAACGAAGAATCTTTAATGGTTTTCCACAAGTTAATGTTCCAGCTTGAGCCTGAAGAGGACCCTTGCTAAGAAGGGGCGAAATATAGCTCTAATAAAATGTAGCTGACTTATCCGTTTTGCACCGTCTAATACGAAGTGATCTCTAATTCTTGTCTAAGCATGGGGTTTTTGGATTCTTTTACAGTATCCACGCGATTTGGTGGCTGGGTTTTGCGCGATGGATCGGGACAGCTAACAAAAAATCCGAGCATAAAAGATTTGAAGGCAAGACAGTGTTCTGATCATTATCCGTCTTTGGTGTTGCTAGGCTTGCGTAGTTTTACGCGATCTCCTGGTTCATACTGCGGCGTTAGAACGGCACGGTTTTTATGGCACTTACCCCTCGGCCAAGTGCCATATAGCGATTGTAATTTCTGTCCGTCAGTCGGTCTGTCGGTCTGTCGGTCCCGGTTCCGGTTTTGCTAGTTCGGGCACTTCCAGATAAGCTAGGACGATGAAACTTGGCAGGCATATCAGGGACTGGACCAGATTAAATAAGAAATAGTTGCTTCCCTGATCCGACCATCTGGAGGGGAGTGGAGGGAGGGGAATCCGGAAAAATTAGGAAAACTTAAATAGTTTTAGCTTACGAACGGGTAATCGGATCTTAATGAAACTTGATATATGGAAGGACGTCATGTCTCAGACCCTCCATTTTAAATCCAGACCGGATCCGGTGACATTGGGGGGAGTTGGAGGGGGAAACCGGAAATCTTGGAAAACACTTAGAGTGAAGGGATCCGGATGAAACTTGGTGGAAAGAACAAGCAGAAGTCCTAGATACGTGACGGATAAAACCGGAACGGATCCGCTCACTTTGGGGGAGTTGGGGGGGGGGGGGGGGAGAAGTCCGAATTTTTAGTGATCCCGCGAGTTTGGTGCTTACTGATGTGCTGGGACGCTGAAAATTGGCAGGCATGTCAGAGACCCGACCAGATTGAATAGGAAATAGTCATTTCCCCGATCCGACCATCTGGGAGGGGGAGTGGAGGGAGGGGGAAGCCAAAATTTGAGGTATTTTTATCTTGCGAATGAGTGATCGGATCTTGATGAAATTTTATATTTAGGATGACCTCGTGTCTCAGACGTCCCACTATAAATCCGGACCGGATCCGATGACACTGGGGGGAGTTGGAGGAGGGAACCGGAAATCTTGAGGAACGCTTAGAGTGGAGGGATCGGGATGAAACTTGGTGGGAAGAACAAGCACAAGTCCTAGATACGTCATTGATATAAGCGGACCAGATCCGGGCACTCGGGGGGAGTTGGGGGGGGGGGGGCGGATTTCTAGCGATCCCGCGAGTTCGGCATACTTCCTGATGTGCTAGGGCGATGAAACTTGGCAGGTATGTCAGGGACCTGAACAGGTTCACTTGAGAACAGCCGTTTCCCCGATCCGACCATCGTGGGGGAGTGGATGGATGGGGAGTCCGGAATCTAGTGGCGTGTATAACTTTTGAACGGGTGATGGGATTTGAATGAAACTTGTCTGGTGGAAAGAGCTATCGCCTCGGATGTTCAGTGTTAAGTCCGGGTCGGGTCGGGTTATACCTGTGGGGATGGGGGGGGGGGGGACCGGAAAACTCCAGAAACGCTTAAAGCAGAGGGATTGGGACGGAATTTAATGGAGAGAACAAGCATTAGGCCTAGATCCGAATTTGACGGAGCCAGATGGTTTCGGGGCTCTGTTTGGGAGGGGGGGTAGAGGGGGTTTCTTGGAATACCGGTAGTCGGGGGTTAGAATAGTTCCAGAAGTACTAAGACAATGAAACTTTGCAGGCATATTAGCGACCCGACTTAATTGACTTATTTATTTAATCTAGGATACGACCAACTAGGGTCAAACAAATGGGTGATAAGAATCGATGGCCTCGACATGTAAAAGATGCGTTCGAACAAATGCGACCACGGTTGGGGGAATTGGGGGGGGGGGACTTTTGACATACACAAAAACCAAACGAATGGCCCGAATGAGATGCAAGTTCGACAGTGCCGATTTTATGCGGCATAGATTTGTTATTTGGCGTCCGGGCCGGATACGGCCAAGGTAGGGGGGGGGGGTACTGGAAACTTGCAGATAGGCTTTGCTCCAATTTCAGTGGAACTTGATGGACAGGAAGAGGGAATTAGGAGATATGACGTTTATGTTTTCAAGTCCTGTTCGGCCACAGTGGGGGGAATTGGAGGGGGATTGCCGGAAACTTTGAGGCTCGCATAGGAGTCAAACCAGTGCATTAGTTTAAATGAAACATAGAACTTAGAGAGAGCATATACCCTAGATGACGTATTTTGGGCCAGGATCCGGATCCGACAACGTTGGTGGGGGGAGGGGGTACCAGAATTTTCCAAAAATGCTCAGATTCGACCGAAACTTGATAGGTGGTATAAAAGAAGATACTTTAGATGATCCATTTTTTTAGTCCGAACCAGATTCGGCCACGGTAGGGGGAGATGGAGGGAGTACCGGAAATATTGTAGCACGTCTAGGGATCAAACTAGTGGATTTATTAGGCTGAAACTTGGAAGTTTGAACAGTCATGTGCATTTGATAATCGAGACGATGCCGGAACTGCTCAGAAGTGAGTGAAACAAAATATCCTACTTCTATTTCCGAACCGCATTTTTGGATGGCGGGTGTATTTTGTCACGTTCTCATCTACTTTCTTGTACTGCCTACTCGTAACAAGTGCCATATGAGCTCGTAGCTCTTGTTTCTTTTATTTTCCGAAGTACAACGAAATTAAATAAATTTTTACACGGCAACGCATAGGCAACGCAAAGCTTTTCTGTCATGGTTGTTCTCTAGGGGACAACAAAAACGTAAGATGACCCTGAAGATAATCCACTATTCGGGAAATTTAGTCTAACTTTGTGTGAAACTGGGTTGAATGGAGGCTTACGCAAAAGAAATTTATATTAAACCATCTGAGAATTACAGTGTGTTCTTTCATAAGACGGTATAACATTAACAAGTTTTTGTTTTTTTTCGTCCTCAGAAAATTGCATGCGTTCTGCAACTTAAGCATCGGACACTGGGACAAAACATTTGTTTTTTCCTTTTTGGGATCCTAAAACGTAAGTGGTAGGATACCTATGACTGTCCGTCTGTCAGCAGGGTAACTCTCGAAAGGAATGAGATCTTTTGATGAAACTTGGTGTGAGGCCTCTGTAGCTCAACATTTAGGGGTGGGGGTTCAAATTAAGGGGCGAACAATTTTTTTTCAACAGATAGTGAGAAAGTCGATTTAGAGGTAATAAGACATGCTGAAGACGAATATGACGCCGGACAGGTATTTCGCCCGGAATCCGGCCAAAACTGGAAAGTTTCTTAAAAGTCAAAGTTTTATTTAAAACTGATTAGATGTTCGATTCAGGGGTAAGAAGACATGCTGAACATTTGTATGAAAATCATTTTCTCGTCAGACAAGTATTTCCCGTGGAATCCGGCCGAAACCGGAAAATTTGTTAAGAGTAAAAGTTTTACCTGAAGTTGATTAGATGCCCGATTTAGAGGTAAGAAGACATGCTGAATTCGCTTTTCACAATGATTTTCTACCCGAACATATGGTTCGCCCAGAATCCGGCTAAAACCGGAAAATTTGTTAAAAGTTAAAGTTTTTATCTAAAGTTGATTAGATGTTCGATATAGGGGTAAGGAGATACGCTGATTTCGTTTTTGAGCTTTAGCTTTTGCAAGAGAAGTAATTCGCCCGGAATCCAGTCGTAACCGGAGATTTGGCAGAAGTAAGGCAGGAAGATTTGGTCAATTTCGTCAAAGTAGACATGACATACATAGCCCAGGGGTAAATATACACATGCTGAATCGATATCTGGAACTTGGCTGAACTGAACCATTGGCCTTCTTCTGTTTCTTAATATTAGTATTAAAATGTTCAAGGAGTCTGGCGAAGACCCGATATCTACAAGACCCATTTGTCTGGATCAGATACTAAATTTTGTGGGATCCCATACCTTTGGTCTTGTTTTGTTTTACTATTTTTGTTCGGCAGTCACATGATGCAGATTTTTTTCCGATATCTTAGTAGTGTAAAGCAGAAAGTGTGGGTAGTTACCACCCCCTGTGTCCTTATAGTTTCTTCTAAGGGTGTGAAACATGACCCTATGTACCCTGCGACTATCTAATTTTCGATTCTTTTAGGGATGGAACTCATCACGAAACGTTTGCCGCGATGTCCGATCCTCCTTGTGAAATGTCCAGGAATTGTGGGGACTGATAAAGATAATCAGCAGGTCTTTGAACACGAGTCTGCAGTTGGCCTGACCATCTTATCTTTCCCAAAGCTATCAGATTTCCACATTACCCCTTTTCGACTCAACAAGGGGCAAATTAACCGGGCAGCTCAGGTAAATTAGAAACGTGCTATTGTTTATTTGATTTTGGGACCTTTCCCATGCTTTCAGACCATGGTGCGGGTTGTCCCCTGTTCTAATCACCTGAAGAGACTTTACCACGCATGACGTCATGAATTCTGGCTTTTTGCCGTCAAGGCTGGAACGATTTTTCTGTTTTCCAGCAGAATATCACGCCAGGGATTAATCCGATCAATCACGTTACAGAGATGCGTAGTTCGCTTACTACGTTCCCGAGCATGGTAAGCAAATAGTTACTATTTCGAGAAGGTTGGCGTAATAATTTTTTACGAGGTTGGAACGAAAGTAGTAACTAATAGTTACTATTGTTAGAAGGGTTGAACACGCTCTTTACCTCGTCTTTCAGAGGTTGATGCCATGGTAACATAATAACAGTAATTTATTTTGAAATCGTCGTCGTCGATAGTAATGGAGTGTCTAAAATAATAAAAAAGAAATAAAAAAATAAAAAATTACCGGCACTAAAGATGAGTCTACTCTCTTCGAAACAGAAAAGTGTACAGTATAGCAAGAAAAGAACCATAGAAAACACTCGAGTAAGAACCTACACCTGAGTTGGTAGCCTACAAGGTTCTTCCTGCCAACTTAGAAAAAATCTAATACGCTACTAGACTTTTTGGAAACTGAAAGATGGAGCTTGTAACTTAGCCGCGTTCAAAACACGCAATATTTCGTGAAATCTCATTTTAAATTTTCTCAAGCCCATGGCTTGATAATTCATCCGCAAAATTAAAATAGAAAAGCTGATACCATACCGTGTGCAGCAGGGGTGATAAAATGACCTGGGCGTTTAGAGCAGCGTTTTTGTAACTAGTGGGGCACGTTATGGCGAGCGTGATTGCCCCTTGCCTAATCCCAAGATGGATGCGAAGTTCCGAAGCTTTAAACTCCCCCGAAGTTTTCTGTACATATGATATAAAGGAAAGTATCGTCAGCTGAAATTACCCTTCTTAACAGCTCAGGCATAGTCTGAGAATTGACCAGAGATCCGAAAGCACTACTGACTTCATGTGCAACGTTAGCGACGGGCTTCCGTGAGCGCGCCAAGCGTGGGAGCCACTTATGTCTTAGCGCATAGATCTCGTCGTCGGAAACAGTCAGGATGACATCTAAGGTTGTAAAGAGTATGGGGGAAGTCATTCAGGTGGTAAGGCATTTTTTGATACTGCCGAACTGCTCTTGAGACAATCGGCAGCAATCTCACTTGAATGAGGAGAAACAAAAAACAGGACTCTTTATCGCCGGAATACTCACTAGTGGTCTATTGGTTTTCAGTCGTTTTTAAATCATTGTTGAGTGCTCCATATAGTGTTACACTCCGTTTTCGGACTCACCAATATTTGGTTTTACCTCACCAATGCGGGATCACCGGAATCTGGTCGGGAGGAAGGTTGTAGTGAGAAGTCGCCGGGAAATGATGGAACCAAATAAATACTGGGATTGTCCTCGCAATTCTCCTATTTCATGTTTTTGGACTATTCAGATGAAGCGAATTCTCTTTTTCTTGCGTTTTTGTCAGAATCGAGAAAGGGTAAAACCTCGCGGCTTTTGTCAAAAGCGAGAATGGAGAAGCCAGAGGAACAAAAACGGTAATTTGTACGAGAATTCAGAAGCGAGAACGGAGAATTCAGATAAAAAACGCAACTAATGTTTGTCATTGCAGGGCTTATCTTTTGCAAATACGAATACGAAAACAAAGTATGCCTTTTGTGACACGTTGTGAATCTTACAGTAAGTGATAAACTATGACTTGGACGTGTCCATTTCCAGGGTGTACAGGGGAAAGATGAGCTATTGGTTCTTACGCAACTTCCGCAAGATATCCAGCCAAAGGCGGTTCTGATCTTCACCAATGCTCGTGCTTACGGCTTCGTTGGGAGTCTGTCTGAGGAGTTTTCAAGGTAAGTGGTTTCTTGATCAGAGAATCCTATTTTGGGTCGTATTAGCTTACTCTATCGTCTGGCACGTAATCCGAACCGTCAAACTTACAGCCATGAATTGACAGAATGTAGATTTGCTATCCTTTCCGTTACTTCCCTCACGCACCATCGACCAAAGATCCATGCTCGTTTAGGCCCGAGCAAAGAGATCCAGGGTCCGTAGGAAGTTAACAGTCAGTTAATTAGCAAAAAATTACTTTTATCTTTTTATTTGTTTCTTTAAAAATAAACTTAGAAACGAAACCGAGAAGAACCAAACATACGTTTATAAAAAAAATGACATTACCGCTTCGACCCCTATTCCGACGGTGAGGCCCAAGGCATTAGTCCGCCACTGCCTCGGCTAGGGCTCTGGCGCTCGGTATACTGAATTTTACAAAGTCGGCAGATGTAACCGGATGATTTAGCAACGGAGTGGAGCCCAAACCCCAAGGAGCCCAAACCCCAAGGAGCCCCCGCCCCCCGTCCGCGGAAGCCAGCAAAGCCGCAAGGCTTAGCCCGACATCCCGCGTACGACTCATCCGAGTACTCTCATCACAATGCGCACGGTTAGTGCAGCACTCGTTAATGATCCTTCCGCAGGTTCACCTTCGGAAACCTTGTTACGACTTTTACTTCCTCTAAAGGATCAAGGTTGAACATCTTTCAATCAACACCGAAGACATCCAGAGGACGGCCCGGCGGATCGTCCGAAGTTCTCACTAAATCATTAAATCGGTAGTAGCGACGGACACCGTACAAAGGGGAGGGACGTAATCGACGCAAGCTAATGACTTGCACCTACTAGGGATTCCTGGTTCATGGGGATCCTTGCAGTCCCCAATCCCAACCACGAAAGAGGTTGGGATTGAGGACTGGTCAGGCTCGCACGAACCGGATTGGTTCCAGTTTGTTTCTTTGTCGGTCAGTGTTAAAACTTATCAAAATGAAACAGAAAATAGATCCAAGTAAGTAGCCTAGCTTCTAAGGTTTTACTTTCTCCATCACCGTCTTTGCTTCAGAAGTCTCAGGCGTTATTTCCTTCTAGCTGTTTCGAGAATGAAGTCGCTATCGGTGGTGGATTCATTGAGCACTCTGTATTGCTGCCTCTCACCGAGCAATACAACGGGCCAGACGTCTTCGGCCTCGTCTTCCACGGAGATGGAATGCAAGCAGCATCGCTGGTCGTTGCCAGCCAGGATAAAGAGGGAGTGGAAGCCAAAATTAAAGAGGTCAGTAGTTGAGGGCCTTTATACGTACAACGCCAATGCAACCTATTTCCGTGACTGCATTCATTAATGACTGCGTTCATTCATGTTACGTTCTGAATCCGCTAACGATACCTCACTAATCTTTGCACTTGCCACGATTCACTAGTTTCCATGCTCATTATGCTGCCGACAAGGGTTCGAGTATCGTGCTATTGATGCGTAAAATCGGTTTTAATTTTGCCAAGTTTTTGCTAGAAGTCAGTCGGTCTGGGTCGGATAAATGGTGCGAGGTGGGCTTTAAAGTTTAACCGAATATGGCAGAGATCCGACAGCTGAATTACACTTCACTTCTTTATTTAAAGGACCTCTCGCACTATTTACTCAGAAGTCAGTCGGTCTGGGTCGGATAAATAGTACGAGGTGGGCTTTAAAGTTTAACCGAATATGGCAGAGACCCGACAGTTGAATTACACTTCACTTCTTTACTTAAAGGACCTCTCGCACTATTTACTCTTCACTTCCAGTATTTTGAAATAATTGAATACTCTACAACTAGGCTGCGCTTTCAACAAATTATCCACGGCTTTGGCTGTTTTGAGCATTTTTCGATACCCTTCGACTAGTAGCGAAAATGGGAAAAAATTTACAGAACCGGTTTTTCTGATTGAAAACTTCTCGCAGACGACCGCCGACAGCGTGATACGCATCGAAGGTAGCAAAAGGTAGCAGAAGGTAGCAAAACACGGTAGAAACATCAACGAGTTTTTGTTAGAGGGGTTAGAATGTACCGTACGCAGTTTGGGTGTCCGGGTTTAGAAATGTATGAAGGGATTACGAAAGTAGGCTACGTTAGTATTATAGGTAAGCAAGTCCTTTAAATAGGCCGGAAAACCCGGTAAAAAATTTCTTCGTTTGTCCGCTATCTGCAGATGGATGATTTCATCGGATGAACTTACTCTTCGGATTTGTAGTACCTCTGTCTGCTTGTACCTTCTGATTGAAGTTTTCAGCAACTACAAAGGTAAGCCACTGCCGAAAAATAACACATATAACAAAAAAGACAACTTATCATCACTTTCCTACTCCCTTCAGAGGAGCATCTAAACTGTATCCTTGACAGGATACAGTTTAGAGCCCTCCTTGTAGTTTCCAAGT
Source organism: Branchinecta lynchi (assembly GCA_023053575.1). Lineage (NCBI taxonomy): Eukaryota > Metazoa > Arthropoda > Branchiopoda > Anostraca > Branchinectidae > Branchinecta > Branchinecta lynchi. The sequence continues at coordinate 20,462,828 of JAKZAP010000004.1, read as the reverse complement.
CCTCTAAAGTACGGACCGTATATGCACCTGCTTAATAGTTATAATTTAGAAACCCTGTTGAAGCGCCGTGAAAAACTTTCGTTAGTGTTTGGAACTAAAATCTTGAATACACCAGCAGTACGTGATGTCCTCCCCTCCAGATTTTTCAGCGGCAAGGGAAATGCCTGAGAGAGTGTTAGCCCAGCCAATACCCAAATTGCAGCCAATTAAGTTTTAACTCGCATCATTAATTGTATATAAATTTCAATATTTTGTGTTATGTTTGACAAGTCGTTGTTATATCCAAACTAGTGTAGAACTATCTTTTGTATATAATTAGTGTTAATATGGACGAGAACCACCAAATCGGGTTGACCGTTGTATCGGTTTTGAATATAAAATTGAATTGAGTTTCTTCCTCCAATGTTTCGAGCTTAGCGCGCGTAACACATGGAAATGCAGGCCTTTGTTGAAATTCAAATTCTCCGCGTCTGGTCGAATTTGGGTTGACGTGCAAGCAGCTCACATTCTGAACGTTATTGCTAGAGCCCCGGATGAAAAAAAACGAAATCCCTTATGAGTCGAAATAATTCAGCGTACCCAAATACAGATGTAAAAAATAAGCTGTCTTTTCAGTTAAATTTTAAATACTCCTTGAGTCAAGCTGACTGGAAAAAACAACGGGTAAAAATGGAAAGCCAGCTACGATTTGACAGCGATATTTCGGGCCTTCTTGGCAAGGGTCCTCGTCAGGCTATGGCTAGACAGGAAGAAAAGAACCTGCAATAAGTAAATGCAGCTTGACAGCTTCTACTAACTAGTATAGTTGGTAGAAGCTTCATTTATGTATTGCAGGTTTACGAAGGGGGTCTGGTAGACAGAAGCACTTATCATTGATGGTGGGTTTACAACTGCGTAAAATCCGAGCGTATTTTACGCAGGTTTTGAGCTTGAAAACACTTCTAGCAATACGGACGTATTTGAGAAATCGGTCCCTTTTGGTCCCATAAGCCGCTTTCACGTTGACGCGTTGTTGCGATGCGTTGCGTATGCGTTTACCTTGTGTTGCGTAGTGTACCTTTCACACCTGCGCGGGTAGCTTTCACGCTTGATGTGCATTTACGTTTTCCTTTCTGGGCTTCTTCGCTGAATTTTCGTTTCTTTCATCATTAGTAAGTTTTTCTTCATCATGATTAGGTTTTTCTTTGAAAACTTCCATTTATCACTAAAAAACCATGCGTACGCGTCGACGCAACACAAGAATGTAACTCGGCTCTATTCTCGCATTGCGTTTTATTTGTTTACGTGGCGTCGCTGCAAGCTCGACGCACAGGTTGCTTAGCCCAGTGTGAAAGGCTGAATGTGTCAAGATGAAAGCGGCTTTACCCTTTCTATTGTTGCCGTAATATAATATCACTCGTGCTTTCTCTTACAGCTGAAAGAGTGCAACCTACCGGAGGAGAAGTCAGTCTGCTTTATGTTTGCGTGTGTGGGAAGAGGATCTGGCCTTTTTGGTGAAGAAGATTATGAAACTAAAGTTTTTCGGAAATACTTTCCGAAAACCCCAGTTTTTGGTTTCTTCGGCAATGGCGAAATTGGATGCGACTACCTTCCCAAACCCAAAACGGAAAATCGAAAGTTTAGCTTTAGCTCAGAAAACAACCAACATCCGAAGAAGGCTAAGTTGGGTCGTGAGTACACGCATGGATATACTACAATCCTTGTGCTACTTTCTTTCAATAAGAGTAGCTGAGGGAGCTTTAATTTGTCGTGATTCAGTTTGAAGTTATCCAAGTACCGTACCTTATTTTCTTACGATTTTGCGAATGTTTTGTGAGCGCATCTCCGATTTTTATGGTTTGTAAACACAGAATATATACTGTTTTTTTTTGTATTTCGATGCCTCCGATTTCAGCTTATTGCTAGAAAGTGAAAGGGAACTCTGCCGTTTTCACGGGAAGTGTGGACCTCAGACCGGATTGGTGAATATGACATTTCATTTTGGAAAGCTTAGTAGAACTTTTGCCTGGGGCCCAAAAATATGGCACGGCCAGAGTATCTTCTTGCAGCGATGAACAGAAAAATTAAAGAATCAAAGACTTGGCATTTTCCCACGGGTCGAAAGTGCTGCCGTCTACTATTACGAGCCATTTCCTTGATCTGAGTTTAGTTTTTTTTTTGGCGCTTGGGATTCAGGCAGGAAATGGGATCAGCGTGTCGCCTAAATTTTAAAATTTCTCCCATTGCTAAAGAAACTGGAGCTTTACCCTTTGCTCGTTTCTGAGTGGTGAGATTAGAAAGTTGGCCTACAGCGTGAAAACCCACTTTGATAGAACTTTATTTTTAGCAGCTACAGATTGATGTGTCAAACGAAAAACGAGTTACATGGAACCTGTCGTTTCAAGTTTTTTTTGTAATCCACTAGACCTGACCTGACATGATTCCTGCTTCACGCTTGACGCTGATTGTTCGAACTGATCAATCAGTGGGAAAGACCGACGAGCTGTTGCCCCGTTTAGCGCTTCAACTTTCGTCTAAGTTACCGCTTTGTTGACATTGTGATCGATCGTTCTGCAAAATCATCATCAAACTACATGCTGCGTTATATTTCTCTCGAAAACAATATGCAACATTGGATAAGTAGTATTTATGCAAGACAGTAGGCACTATATTCAAAACGACAACGATGTCAGGCTTTTTTTTCATTACCAAGAAACATTTTGAGCGTGTTCCACCCTTCTGTTCCAACCTCACCAATAGTTACTACGTTGACGGTTTCAACCTTCTCGAAACAGTAACTAATTGCTTACCACGCTCGGGAGCGTAGTAACTACGGATCTCTGTAACGTGATTGGTAGGATTCGCCCGTGGCATAATATTCTGCTGGAAAATAGAAAAATCGTTCCAGCCTTGAAGGCAAAAAGCCGTAATTCGTGACGTCATGCGTAGTAACTACGGTAAGTAGGATGGAACATGCTCTTTGTCTCTCAAGTACTGTCGTTTGTTTACGCTCACGTGGTCGTCTAGCGTTTGCAGTCCACGACACGCTTTTCATGGTGTTTCTTTGGCCTAACGTGGGCCCTTCCCAAAGTTCGAAATGTCACCCGATTCAACTATCAGCTTACTAAACGTACTAGCATTTTTTTTTCACCTTACAACATAAAAAAAGCTTCTAAAGAGCTTCAAACTCGAGTTTCGTACGTTAATTAATCGCAATATATTTACAATGTACTTTCTATATCTAATCACATGAACTAATCTTCAGGCTCTGTTGGGGTTGGTGGTTGTCTCCCAGGCTGAACCCCTGACTGCTCATTCAGCATAGCTTCAAACTGTACAGGTTCTATCAGATTCTTATCTTTGTAGGCAGGGGGGCCAATAAGGTCTACGATGTCCTGGTAGTTCAGAGTCTCTTTGGCTAAGAGGGCTTTGGCAATCTATAATCAAGAAAATAAGCTAGAAAATGATTTTTTATTTTCGCTCCTGACCTCTTCAACGGCGGAGCCGTTATAACCATACACATACGATCTAAGTTTAGTTATTCTACAGTATCAATTAGGTCCATTACGATACTTCCAATTCTAAAAAGATTCCGGTCGAACAACTACCAGAATCAGACCAAAATAGAACTGCGTGATTAAGCGTGCCTTTACCTCTTTCTCACCAAATTTGACCTCTATTCGAGACCTCGTGAGATTTACTAGAAATCTTTTCACGCTTAAAGGGATCAGAAATATCAGTTTTTTCGAAAATACCAATAGGTACTTGCCCCTTAAAACTGGCGATTTCTGCGTTGGTGCCTATCGCCTTTGTCCCGACTTCCACTCTCCGAAGCGGAGGTTCGACGCAAAATATTTGTAAACTGTGCGCACACTAGTTAACAAGACCAAAGGTGTCGATGGGATCCCAAAAATCTAATATTTGATTCAGACAATCGAGTCTGGTCTTCGCCAGATCCAGTCTTGGACAGGCTAATCATCAGAGAAAACCAAGTTCAGATATACCTCTATAAGCCATATCTATTTTGACGATACTGACCGAGACTTCCTGCCGATTTCCGAGCGAACTACTAGTCCAGCAAAAAAAAAATACAGAAACAAACCAGCGTATCTCCTTATCCCTATAAAGAACACCTAATCAACTTTGAATAAAAGTTTGACTTAAAAAAAAATCCGGTTACAACCGGATTCCGGAATAATTATATGTCCGGTCAAAAAACCATTGTCATAAACCGACTCAGCCTCTCTTTTTACCCCTTAATCTGTCATCTAATCGAACTTTTGCTTTTAAAAAATTTTCCGGTTTTGGCCGGATTCCGGGTGAACTAGTTGTCCAGCGAGAAAACGATTTTCACCATCGTGTTCGGTATGTCTTTTTACCCATAAATCAAACATTTAATCAACTTCAGATTAAACTTTTACTTTTAACCAACTTTCCGGTTTTCGCCGGATTCCGGGCGAACTAGTTGTCCAGCGAGAAAATGATTTTCACCATCGTGTTGAGCATGTCTTTTTACCCATAAAACAAACATTTAATCAACTTCAGATTAAACTTTTACTTTTAACCAACTTTCCGGTTATCGCCGGATTCCGGCGAACTACATGTCCGGGTAGAAAATTGTTTTCACATAAGTGTTAAACATGTCTTCTTGCCCTAAATCGAACATCTAATCAACTCGAAATAAAACTTCTAATTTTAACAAACTTTCCGGTTTCGGCAGGATTCCGGGCGAACAACTTGTCCGTCGAGAAAATGGTTTTCACCATCGTCTTCAGCATGTCTTCCTACCCCTATATCGAACATCTAATCAACTTCAAATAAAACTTTTACTTGTAACAAACTTTCCGGTTTTGGCCGGATTCCGGGCGAAATACTCGTCCGATGACAAAATAGTGTTCACCATCGTGCTCAGCATGTCTTCTTACCCCATGATCGACTATCACATTAGCTGTATCAAAATATTTTGTTTGCCCCTTAATTTGAACCCCCTCTGCAGGGCTACAAAGCCCATCTACGAACTTGACTGGTCCGACGACCCAACGAATCCTCACACCAAGTTTCATCAAAATATCTCATTCCCTTCGAGAGTTATCGTGCTTACAGACGGACGGACGGACAACTTTTGCGATGTCATAGGTATCCCTCCACTTACGTTTTGGGATCCCAAAAAGTGGAAACTCTCGCTCCCAAATGAAATCAAAAATGTTGAAGCGTATGGTCCCTTTATTTTCGAAGGTGCTTTCGGCAGACCTAGTGGCTTCCGGTGACGTTTGCGCTGATTGACTAGACAAACTCGGCTCGGCCGAGAAAGCGGCGTTAAGTCGCATATGCAAAACGAAACAATAGCCAAGGGCAGGGATTTTTGAAGCTCATAATTCCATAGGGGGTATAGGAATAATACTAAAAACAAACAAGAACTACGATCTCATATGGCACTTGTTACGAGTAGGTGTTGGAAGGAAGTAGATGAGAAGGTCACAACACACCCCATTCAATCCTCCTAGGATCGGACCTAGATATAGGATATCTAGTTTCACTCGAGTCCCGGCGTCGCCTCGCATCATCTAGAGCAAATGTCAGGGCACAATATTTCCGGTACTCATCCCCCTCAAACTCCCCCTACCACGGCCGAATCTAGTCCAGACACATAAACTGATCATCTAAAGAATCTTCTCTTACCGGCTATCAAGTTTCGCTTGAGTCTGAGCATTTGTCGCGAAACTACAGTACTACCCCCTCCCTCTCCCCGTATTCAGATCCGGTCCGGATCCTAAACTATGGCATCTAGGGAACATCGTATCTTTACTCTTTGATTTTCATTGAAATCCCTCCACTCGTTTGACCCCTATACGAGCCACAACATTTCCGGGACTCTCCCTCCCACTCCCCACACTGCGGTCAAATACGACTAGGAAACATAGACGTCGTATCTCTGACATCTCCTCTTCTCGTCCTTCAAGTTTGAGTCCAATCGAAGCATATCTGCAAATTTCCTGTTTCCGGTTCATCGGATCCAGTCTGAACCGTAAAAAACAAACAAGGTCGCATAAAATCGGTAGGCTATTGTCAAAGTTGTATCCTATTTGGTCCATTCATTTGGTTTCTCTGCATGTCACAAAGTTTCCAGACCCCCCCCCCCCCTCCAACCATTGCTGCATGTGGTTCGGAGACATGTCTTGCCTGTATAGGTCATTACTTCTTATCACCAGAAAAGTCTTACTCGAATCGAACCACCCGTTTGCAACCTAGAGAAATCAGTAATTTCCGGATTTCCTTCCCCTTAACTCCACCGAAAATGGTCGGATCAAGAAACGGAAGTTTTCCTAGGGCAATGTGTCAGGTGCTTAACTCTATTTGGATGGGTCACTAATGCCTGCCAAGTTTCATCGTCCTTACCACATCTGGAAGTAGCCTTAGTCGCGGTCACCGGAATTCTGCGAAACCCCCTCCAGCTCCCCCCTAAGAGCCCCGATATGGTCTAGTTCTGTCAAGGACAGATCAAGGGCTTATGTTTGTTCTTCCTACCAAACTCCATCCCGATCCCTAGACGCTAAGCATTTCACGAAAATTCCGGTGCCCCCTTCGACTCCCCCCACAAGTATAGGATCCGGTCCGGACTTGACATGGAACATCGGTGACAACACTTCTTTCCATCTGTGAAGTTTCATTCAAATCGGATCGCCCGCTCAAAAGTTATGAAAGCCACTAGATTCCGGATTCCCCATCGCTCCATTCCCCAACAACGGTCCGATCATGCAAACGACTATTCTCAAGTCAGTTTGTTCGAGTCCTTGATACGCCAGCCAAGTTTCACCGTCTTAGTACATCACGTAGTACCACACTCGCGGGATCACCGGAATTCCGGACCCCCCCCCCCCTCAACTCATCCCACAGTGCCTGAATCCGGTTTGGTTATGTCAGTGATGTATCTAGGGGCATCACAACGAGGGGGGGGGGAGCCCCCCCCCCCCAATGCTGTCAGCCAGTCGGTAAGAAATAACCGAGTCCGCGCGAAGCGCCGCGATTTTTCGTCAAAACAGTTGATTTTTTCCATGAAAACAGTCGTTTCTTCTGAAAATTGGTCGATTTTTCGTCAAAATAGTCGGTTTTTCTGAAAAGCAGTGGATTTTCCTGAAAATCAGTCGATTTTTTTCAAAACTGTCATTTTTTGTCGTTGAAAACAGTCTGTAAAAATTACCAGCAAGTCGGTAAATGCCTCGTCCCCAAAAAACATTTTGGCTAGTGACGCCTCTGGATGTATCTGGTGTTTGCTTGATGTCTTCCCACCAAGTTTCATCTCGATCCCTCCGCTCATAGCGTTTCCCAAGATTTCCGGTTGATCCCTCCAGCTCCCCCCGAAAGTCACCGTATCCGGTCCGGATTCTAAGTTGGTCGTCTTAGGCACGAGGTCTTTCCAAATATCTAGTTTCATTAAGATCCGATCACCCGTTCAAAAGTAACTATTTCCATCTTAATCATTTGAGGTCCCTGATATGCCTGCCAAGTTTCATCATCCTAGCTTGTGTGGAAGTTCCCGAACTAGCAAAACCTGGAAAGAGCTACCGACCGACGGACGGACAGAAATTGCGATCGCTATATGGCACTTGGCCGACGGGCAAGTGCCATAGAAAAAGTTCTAGGGGTCTTTTAAGGGACTAATTTTACACCTAAAGACTATTACGAATGACATTATGATGATCTAAAAAATGATATACTTCTCGAGATACTAAATGGGCATGCATGCCATCGTACCAGAATGCGGAGACCGGCGGATTACGGCCCCTCCCACGACGCCGGAACAGCGTCCAGAGGCGTCATTTCGCTGAAACCAAAGAGGGGGGGGGGCAACGGCGGCGCCCCGGGCGGTCTTAAATCCTTAGGCGGGGGGGGGGGGATACCGCAAAATAGCACCACATAAGGAAAACTAAACGAATTTACATAAACCAGTTTGTGAACGGTAAAGATAAGGCGTAATAATAGGTACTCACTGTAGAGCGGAGCCACCACAACACCTTCTGAGCGCCGCAGGCGAAATTTTTGCTGAATCTTCATATTTTCTAACAATTGAGCTACTTCCCGAACAAATTTTAGGCTTTAAAATGGCCCACCCCAAAACTGTAAGCCGAAACAGCAAAGTAAACAGAGGGTAATACCAAAATGCGTCGCAGGCGAAAATTTTGGAATTCTTTATGATCAGAGTGCCTTTTTGGATCATAAATGAAAGCAAGGGCACCTACCATAGATCAGCTCATAGTGATTGGTCACGACACATTTCAAACAGTGTGAGACACTTAACTGAAAACTGATACATCAAACCTTTCTAAATAAAATGACCATCCGAAACAAAAGTGAAACAGAGTAGCCTTTGCTGCAACCCACAATAAACACTGATTTAAAACTGTTCTTACCGTTTTGCAAAATAAACAAGCTGGGGCTAAGTGGTAAAGGTACTGAGTCTTTGCTGACCCTCTCCCCTTCCTACTCTTACATTTTGTGCTCCTTTGCGGCGGTGCCCCCACTTCGATCTCCAAGGAGGCTCAGCTATCCAAGAAAATTCATAAAGTGATACTTGACGCCATGTTACAAAGATAATGCCTGTCTTTATGTTCAGAGTTCAGACACACAACTTACCCAGGCTAAAACGTTCCTTGAAGACACTCGATACCCTAAGTTTTCATGATTGACCTTGCTCAACTGATATGGCGCAATCAGATGTCACAATTCGGATGGGAAACTGTAATTTTCTGTTTTTCCTGGGTCCCCTTGGAACGCCAGGGGCTGGGCAGCTCCCCCCCCCCCTCCCCAAATGACGCCTCAGGTGACGTCACAGGATTTAATGCGCAGGATAAGATCTGGTGGACAATTTATTGTCCATACTTACTAGTTCCAGCTTGCCTTGGTTTTCTGTGAGAAGTTGCTCAGTGCTTTGGTAAGCGCGAGCGATGTACTGTCTTGCTCGTTCATCAATTATGCTCGCTAGCTTCTTGCTGTATGGTTTCGTTCCGAATTTGTTCTCGTCCTCGGGAAACGAGAGATGTCCAACGACGGGATCCATGCCATAGGACCGAACCTTGAAAAAGTAATGGCGATTTGATCATATTTGACTGGATCCTTAAGGGCAAGCATTGCTGCCGTACGGTTGGCAAGGTGCAGCTAGCCTGTCAGAGTTTATCAGTTCAGATGGGGAATTTCACAACTAAGCTCCGCCTCTCGGGTCTTTTGTTATTGGTCCAGTCGGCGTTACCAGTTCAGATAGAGAATTTCACAACTAAGCCCCCCCCCCCCTCAGGTCGTGTGTGATTGTGCAAGTTACAAGATTCCGCACAACAGATTGTGTGCTTTCGAACTGGAGAGACATCGTAGGATCTGATCTGTTTTTTCTTCGGCAATTTGAACCGGAACGAAGTATTTTAATAGTTTATTATACCTGAGCATAGGCGATCTTCGTCACTTTCTGGAGATCATTCTGCGCACCCGTTGTGATCCTGTTGAAAGTCAGAGCCTCTGCTACACGTCCACCGAGGGCCATGCAGATCCTCTCAAAAAGCTCCTCTTCGGAATACAGCCTCTTGTCTGTCGGAGTGTACTGAGCGAATCCAAGAGCCTGGTTAGTTCGGGGGACGATGGTGACTTTGAGAAGAGCGTCGGTGTTCTTGAGAAGCCATCCGACCAAAGCATGACCGGATTCGTGGTAGGCGACTACTGACTTTTCAGCCGGTGAGATGGCCTAGAGAAGAAAATAAATATAATGTTGCAAGAGGTAATGGTAAGGAACAAAGCAGGGAAATGAAAAAGAAACGACATACCATTAAATGTAGAAGTCGGATAATCATTCGGCAAACTAATTTAATCTTGAAAACTAGACTGAAATACTAGAATATTTTCAGAGGACTGCACTATCAGAATTTTCATAACAGTCACACAAAGATGCGCAATTCCAACAGACATGAGTTCCTAAGAGACTCGCACAACTACAAATGATATTTTCGCAATGAAAGGGCTCGGAAATATAACCTTAAATAGAACCTTGCCGCTCTCTAGCGCAGCAGGGGACTCAAAATATTTGAAAAAGACGCACCATGGATAAAAAGGTGGGAAAACCAAACAAACGAAAAGAAGTCCAGAACAGAAGATAGACCTGAGGGCCTACCCTTCCAAAATTAAAGCAACATTTCGAAGCGTCTCGTGTCCTTATGTGTGAAAGAGTTGTCGGGTAACCTTGAAGCTTTCGATGAAGTTTGCGTTGCATGATTGGCATGACAGCTTAAGGGAGCTACAAATAAGATAGAACGAAGAATAAGCAAGAGGGGTCCTTTAAGGAACTACTCTAATACACCAACAGTTGGCTATTCTTGGCTCCATATTACCACACAAACTATCGACTGTCAGGTTGATCATAAACATCAACAAGACGACTAAACGGTTTAGCAACAGGCTTACCTGAGTTTTCTTTTCAGCCCCACCAACGACTCTTTCGACAGCATGCTCTAAGTCCCCACCCGTTACAACTTTCTTTTTCATTCTGGCAGCATACAAAGCCGCTTCGTTGGAGACATTCGCTATGTCTGCTCCACTGAAACCAGGCGTTAGGGAGGCCATACGAGGTGAATAGTAGCTGGGCGGATGCTCCAAGACGATACACTTCAGGTGGTGCTCAAAGATTTCCTGTCTTTCTTGCATGGTAGGAAGATCGATCATAATGTGGCGGTCGAACCGGCCCGGCCGAAGTAGAGCCTAAAGGAAAAAAAACAGTAAATCGGTGTAATTATTAATCTATCTGAAGTGGTGATCTAAATTGTCGGTGTTTCTTGTTCCTGCTTTATCGTCATCGCATCTTGAGTTTCCATTTCTTTCCCTGCCTTTTATTACTATTGATTTATAACGATCAGGGTTGGTACTTAATGTGCATAAATACAAGAAAATGAAAACGAAAGAACAGAGGAAAACGAATATACATGGCAACAACAAAAACGGAAGTCTAAACTAACTATTGAGAAACTACATTTTGTCCGTATGCGATTTCAGCTTTGCGCTTTTTTAATCGTCGTCCTCCTGATGTGGGGAAAGTGGACATGGTGTGACTTACATACTTGAGCATCTGGATAGCATTGTTAATCCACGATTGTCATACAAGGTCTTGTCCAGCGATAGTTCGGCGTGTAAACTAATCATAGACATGCAACGAAGCAACAATCGTCACCAAGCAATTAAAAAGGATATAATTATTTTGATGGAAAAGGCTTGGGTCACCCTAGAGCCACACTGCACTAGTCTACCCTAGAATTGTGTCACTCCTTCCCCAAGGTTAAAGACAGGTCGTACTTGTGACAGTAATTCATTCTACTTCAGTATATTTCCACGAGATCATTCCATAAGTGTATCCTATCTTCTCTATTGGCATTACACTGATTATCCCGCTTTCCACATTTAATCTCTTTACTTGACATATCAGGCTCCCGGAGCATTGTTTATGCTCTATGACCGGTTATGCAAATTTTGCAAAGTTTGTCATTCAAGGCAAGGGACATGGAAAGATCCCAGAAACAGCCGAAGCATTGTGTAATGTGCTGTAAGCATAGCTAAGTTTGACAGTGGTCAACAATCTCAGAACATCTTAGCGATGTAGTGCGAGGTGTCCTTTAAGGATATGTGGCGGCCTGGATTCCAAAGATAAGATGCCCAAAGCTCCCGATTTCTCTTAAAAATCATACCACCGAGTATACCATCCACTTAATTACTAATTTGACCCCGCTTAAGACCTCAGCAAGTTTACCAACAATCTGTCCGGCGGATTCAAATCAGGCAGCTAAAGTCCTTCTCATGTCCGGTAGAAATCTCATAAATCGGGAGGGGCCATTTTTCCAGGTAAAGCCATGATTTTTCTAAAGGCATGAAGTCAGGGTTGCAACATCGAAAAAAGATTAAAGAGTGATTTTGTTCGAACACAGAAAGTGATTTGGGAGTGAAATTTTGTTTTCATGAAAAAATGGGAAACGATCACTTTTGGTCAGAATCAATGCTGCAAAAATTTCAGATCTTAATATAGTGTCCTTGAAGAAACACGAAATAGTCACTTTGGTAGGAATCACTGCTGGAAAATGACACCTCTGGACGTTTTCTGAAATAGAGTGAATTCAACACTCTTAAGAACTCCAGCAAATGCCGACGAAACTGCAGGCCTTCGCGGAATGGGAAGATCACACCTCAGCCACTTAGAGAAGCCAGATTACCTTACTCTTTTCTGCTAAAGGAACTTTGGCTGCAAACGCTTGCAGAGAGGAGAGAGCACATTTGCCAGACTTTTGGCCTAAAACTCCTTTCCCACCCCGTGCACCGTTCCCTCCTCCCTAGTCCGCATTTACCCGAGAGACTTCGCCAACCTAGAGCAGTAGCAGTGAAGGTCCCAAAGCTCGCCCCAATTCATTGCCGCACTGACCGGTTCAAGACAAGTTTCGTGCCTAGTTTCACTGAATGGTATAATGCAATTGAGTTTGTTTTATGACAATGTTTTATTTTTGATAATTTATATTTCATTCAGTGTATTTTTGACGTTTGACACGAATAAACGAATTCGGCATTTTGCTGTGATAGTTTTTCTTTTATATTAAAACGATCATTCATCATTCATTCATAGAGGGTCTAGCCCTAGGGAACTGGGCAGGATAGATACCCATGCAACAACGGGAGAGGCAACAGTTGTGTTTTTGCAGATAGCGTGGTATCTGTTACCACGGTAACTGTATCTGCAATTAGTCGTTTTGCAGTTACGTGGTATCATGATATCCAGTCACACCACTAATTGCCAAACTTCTTTCCCGCCAATTTGACAAAATCCTAGGCTCTATTGTTGGTGGTGATGAAAGTGAGACGAATTTTTTAGATACCACGATCAGTTACTACGGTCGGACCGTGGTATCCGAATATCAGATACCACGATGACTGGCCAGATACCACGATAACTGCAAAAACGTTGACCACGGTAACTGCGAAAACCACTTTAGACCGTGGTATCAGATACCATGGTATCTGCAAAAACGCAACTAGTATAAAACGAATTAGAGCCATGCAATACTTACTCTATCCAAGACGTCCGCTCTGTTTGTAGAAGCAAGCACGATTACACCTTCCTTGGTAGCCATTCCATCCATTTCAACGAGAAGCTGATTGAGCGTTTGCTCCGACTCCCCTCCGTCTCGGTCCATCCCCGACTCGCTCCTTGTTCTTCCAATCGCATCGATTTCGTCAATGTAGATAATACAAGGAAGACGGTTTCGAGCTTCCTTAAAGAGGTCTCTGAAAAAAAAAAAAAATCCCTTGTTGAAGCTTCGTGACTTCTTGAAGATTGATAATGACAATTTTCGCTGTTGTCCCTATTCGCTCATGTTTGCTCAATTTACACATTTACTCTAAAGAAAATAGGTGAACCTGTCTCTTGGTCTGCACGTAAGCTAAAGCAAGTTGCTCCATCCCCCAGCAGCTTGCTGAACGCGATTTTGAATACGAGGACACATTCGAGCGAACAGTTAATTTGCGTCATAATCACAAAGTTCACCTAGAAACCGTACCGGAATTTCTTTTTATAATAAGAGGCTAAGTTGCTAAAGTGACCTCAAAATACCATTTTTCCTGCTTAACCTCGACAGCAACCTTTTCCTTCCATGAAAGTGCCATAAACAAAAAACACACATGTATTCCCTTCCTTTAAGTTTGCTACTCGCAAGTGGCTAGCCCCTTTGCTCAGCACTTGGTTTCGGTTCGGGAACACCCGGATTCTTAATTTCTCTTCCCCATGCATAAATAATTCACTCAAAGTCACTGGAAGTCTTCGGGATTCTTCACAGGTTTTTGCTTGAAAATTGTCAGGCTATTTCAATGGACTTTTGGAAACGTACCTCACACGAGCCGCTCCTAAGCCGCCAACCATTTCGATGAACTCTGATCCATTCATACTAAGGAAGGGAACACCTGCCTCTGTCGCCACTGCTTTGGCAAGCAGAGTCTTTCCACAGCCAGGAGGTCCAAGAAGAAGAGCTCCTTTTGGGGGCTAGAAGAGGTTTATTAAAGGACCTGTCTTACCTATAATACCAACGCAACCTACTTCCATAATCACTCCATATATTCCTAAACCCCGAGATCGCAATTTGGTACGGTAAATTCTAACCCCTCTAGCAAAACCACGCTCATTTTCTCACTCGCCATGTTTTGCTACCTTTGACGTGTATCACGCTGTCGACGGTTTTCAGCGATAAGTTTTTCAGCCGGTTATGTTAATTTTTCCCCTGTTTTCGCTATAAGTCAACTCTTGGTAAAGGCTTAAACAGCCAAAACTGTGGGTTATTTGTTGAAAGCGCCTAGTTTTAAAGTATTCAACTATTTTAAGATAAAGTAAGTTGGATAGTAAATAGTGCGAGGGGTGCTTTAAGAAACTAAGTAATGTACTCGGTTGTTCTATCCAGGTACCACATCAAACTCATCAGCTGGTAGGACAGGCCGTGAGTTATACGCGCCCTTAAGTAACGAAAATAATCTACTTAAGCAGAACGAGTTTTTAACGCCAACAAAGACTGTTGTCTGTATCCAGAATTACCATTTACAGTTAACATTAAAACACAAATTGAAAAATTGGCACAGTGACGCGAATCCGCACACCAATTTTCATACGCGAAACCTCATCGGATTGACCTTTAGCCTTTGGTCCGAATTTAGCTAAGGTCGCACAGACGTGGTCCTTTGTATATGAATAATGGTAGGGTATGGCTTGCTTTGGATTTTTTCTATACACACCAAGTCACTTTTTGGTTATCTATTTATCGGTCTCGTCATTAAAAGGCTTTTGCTTAGCAGCTAGCGAAAATAAAAAAAAAACGCCCCCTGCTCGACATATGTTTAGTCGTCAGTAATGCAAGCAACGTTACAGGTTGTGCTCCGTCCTACTTACCGCGGTAGCTACGCGTGACGTCACGGGCTTCAGGCTTCTTGGCGTCAAGGCTGGCCCTCATCGCGTCACTCCAACCGCGTCACACGAGACCGTAGTTACCACGCTTACTACGCTCCAGAGCGTGGTAAGCTAATAGTTACTATTTCGAGAAGGTTGAAACAGTCAGCGTAGTAAGTTTTCACGAGGTTGGAACGAAAACAGTATTTAATAGTACTATTGTAGGAACGGTGAAACACGCCCACAATCGTCGATTCTCGTTGACAACACATTCCTCGTCAAAGGGCTACAAGTACACAGGAGGCGACGAAGATACCATAGAAAATGCTGCGTTCCACGGTCATCGCGCTTGAGCAGGAGTTCGCAAATTAGTTACAACCTTGCGGCTAACCCACGAACCCCCCGCAGTTCTGAACAGAAAAAGATAAAAATATAGATATAAATATATAAAAATGATAAAAATACGTACCTTTGCTCCAAGTTCCTTGTAGCGCTCAGGCTTTTTTAAGAAATCAACGAACTCCAGGACTTCTTGCTTCGCTTCTTTGAGCCCAGCAACATCGGAAAAACGAACACCCCTTCCTTGCCCAGCCATTGGGTCAATCAAAGTGAACTTGGCTCTTGAGAAGGAAGACTGCAACAAAATTTACATGAAATGCCACTATTCCCTGCACATTCCTTGTGCCTAGCTGTATGAATCTGCAGTTCACTAACAAAATAAAAGGAATAATTTAATGTTATACCAGACGTTTCTTGCACATACCAAGGTAACATATAGCACAGTATCTGGACTTAGAAGTTTCAGTGTATCTGACATAGCACGCCCCAAAAAATGGTTTTTGAAACACTCACGTATTTCTTTTAACGTAAACAGGAAGATAAACTACCATTTCAGTTTCTCTGGTTTTCCTAACTGCTTTCCATTAGAACACATTTCGTAAATTAAACCTATCACTGTAGTACTGACATGAACTAACGATTAATCCTACGTCCAAACATTTAAGCATGGTCTTTGGTCATCTTCGGTTACGATACGCATGTAATTAGTAAAATCCCATACTCAGGGACAAGACTGGGTACAAATTATGAACGCAATTTCCATGGGGGGGGGGGGGGCAATCGTTTTTAAGAGAAGAATGTTCTTCAGCCTGTACTATCAGAAGTTTGATAAAATTGAACATATAGACGTGTGTTCTTCTGTTAAATGATCTGACGGACGTTCTTACTTATGTTCTAACCTTGTAAGTGTTATGACCCTACAGTCTCTCGTACCCCAGTGCTCCTTTACGTCATTCGTGGCCAGGCCCGCCCACTCGGGATCTAACTCGAACAGACTGAGTCTGTACAGCGGAGTATGGATATTGCTCTACGGCAGTCGAACAAATCTAACAGGAGCTCAGACGGTAATCCGAAGCTCTTCAAGTTCTGAAGACCTTAGAACCACCACCGACATCAGAATCTCCCCTTGTTTCTGATCCATTGTGACCATACTGTTGAGTTCCTAATCAAGCTGCTTCAAGTAAGCTTCAGTAGTTTGGAGTCCTAAATGATCTCGTTGGCTATTTCTCAGACAGCAAATGGATAATGACTTACAAACATGTCGAAAGGTGACGATGCGCCTTTTCCTCCTTTCCGCTTTGACAACAAGGACAGCAGGATGGCAAACATAACCAGGGAGAAAAGAATTCTTCCAGCGACACTAGAGTATCTTTCATAGACAATAGGAACACCTTCACCAGATTTGACCCCAAGCTTTTGCTCTGCCTCTCTGAGTCGCATCTCGAACTTGTCAATGTCTGGAACATTTATGTGGAAAACTTTGTGGTCGACCTAAAATAAGACCTGTGGTTAGGATTCTTTCAGCGTAGCGTCATGTGAACCTGCACAGAATAGTTTCGTCCTGTTATACATTACTAAAGCTCGAAAACTCTTTACAGTCACTCGGAAACCAGAGAAACCCCAATACCGCAGGACTTCCTATCATATGTTAATAAATGAACCAATTATATATTTGCATACTAAAGCCATCAGAACATCATGCAGCAAAAACGGTACAAATTTTACATACATAATTTACAGAGGTGAAAGCCTTATTATTGCAATTATATTATTATTATATCATATTATTATTATTTATTTATTCATTTATTTCCCTCGGAACTGAGGAGTACAAAAAAATGCAGCGTGGGCATGATCACAACCCATACCTTTCTTAAACCCAACTTGGTTTTCACAAAATCAAGGTTTTCAAAAAGACGTTTAATGCAAAGTTCAAACAATTTACCCAATATTGACCCACGTGTGATTGGCCGGTAAGAATCACACAAAAACAAATTTCGCTTTCCACTTTTGGAATGGGGGTGATATTACCAAGCTGGAAAGAAGATGTAACACAACCAACCACGAACACCAAATTAAAAAAATACTGGACAATCAGAAAGAAACTCGGATGTGCAAATTTAATATGATTAGAAAATATTCCGTCGATATCCATTGACGATCTTTTTTTAGCTTTTTAACTGCATTATTTATATCTTCACCATCTATAAAGAAATCAATTGTGTCATTATTTAAAGAATAAGCTATTTTCTCTAAATCATAGGGAACATCATGCGACGCTGCAAGAACTGCATAATGTAGTTCCCAGTCCTCCAGTTCTCTGTAAGAAACTTATTAAAGAACAATCTTAGTATAAAAAATCCTACAATTGATATAATTAATGTAATAACAAGAAGAGCATGATCATGAAAAAACAGAAATTGTTTTATTAATGGGGATTATATTATTATTATATTATAAATATTCTTTGAGCCCAAACTGACTTTTAAAATATATTTTCTTCTTGATGAAAAATCGTAGCTGACGTATCCGTTGTATACATTATTTGTACATAGGCTACATACATACACACTAACACACTCTTAATAGTTTTAATGTACACTTAACACTTTATTTACACTGTAAACACCACTTCTCCATCAAAAGAAATCTTTCCGGTGCTTAAAAGCCAACTTCAGGAACTTCCCAACATTTCTTATACGTTTTACTCTTTGATTCCCATAATCCCATCATTTTACTAATCCCTGTGGTGGGAATTATGTTTTGGGGTAGGACTATGTTCCAACAGAGTCCGGTGCAAAATTCAAAAATGAATATTTCTACAGATGCCAATTCAATGAGCTCCTGGGCTCCGACCCTTCGCAACCCTTTCGGCCTGAGATCTTTATCCACTGCAAAATTCGCAATAGGTGGGAAACACACTCAAGCGATGACGAAAGACTTGCCCTTTTTCCTTTGACGACAGCGCCGTCGTGGAGTACTACTGTTACGACATCTGCGCCAGGTCGGAGAATTAGTTCCTGAACTTCTCCTTTGGCTAGCATGTGATGCAAAAACTCGTTCCAGGAGACGTATCGGATTGTTGTCTATAAAAAAAGAAAAAACACGATATAACACGGTTTGGTCAAAAATAAGTGCACAAGAGCTCAACCGTGCTTTGTTTCGGAAAATTGGAAAACTGAAGAACATACCAAATCACACTGCTAATTACAGAGCCTAGAAAAAATGCTTCGATCCCCTTGTTAAAGTAGAGACCTGTTACACGGGGTAGTTACTTACCTACGCCACTAAGGTTTAGGTCAGAATTGACATTTATCGCTACAGACACAGAAAATCCCTCACAGTCCAGAAAAACAACACAGGAATTTTAGCTATTTAGAGTTAGGGGCGTCACTAGCCTTTTACCTTTGGGGGGGGGGGGGAGGTCCGGTTTGTGCCGCCGTTGCATACTTCGCGGCGACGGCGCACATTTCCCGCAAGAAAAGAATAGAACCGTGGCAAAAGTAACTATAATGCATCCGTAGAGATTAATCCTTTGATGTAATTTCGTATGTTAACGTTCACATACTTGGCTTTTCATTTTAGCTTTCGCTAAAAAGAGAAGCTTCCAACGACTGTACCAAGAACAAGTTAAACTAAGAGCCGCATGTGGAATTTTTTTAATCTGCCTTATTTCCGGAAGAATTAGCTATACTTACCATACAAGTTCTAGCTTTTAACGTGTTTCTGACCCCCACACATTTCAATCCTAAAACGCCAATTAAATGAAACACCGTTCTTCCAATCAAAGAATACTACAAAATGCGCCGCACGTGAAATTTTGTGTAAATTAACTGTAATGCAACACTTGAGATTATTCCTTCTATATAATTTCGTATTTTAAAGTTCACCTGCTGTTCATTTTAGCTTTCGCTAAAAAGCGGTAGTTTTAACGACTGTACCAAGACAAGAAAAAATAAGCGCCGCAGGCGAAATTTTTTAAATCTACTTTCTCCCGGAAAAATTTAGCTATAGTGCGATACAATTTCCGGCTTTTAACGTGTTTCAAACCCCAAGAATTTATATGCTAAAATGAAAACTAAATGATGCACCGTTCTTCCAGATAGAGAATACTACAAAGTGCGCCGCAGGCGGAATTTTGTGTGAAACTAACAGTAATGCATCAGTTGAGGTTGTTCCTTTGATGTAAATTCATATATTTAAATTCACATATTCGGCTTTTCGTTTCAGCTTTCGCTAAAAAGCAAAGCTACCAGCGACTGTACCCCAGTTGAACTGAGCAGCGCCGACGAAAATTATTTTAAATCTGTATTTTTTTCCGGAAAAATTTGCGCAAGACAAATGTTCGCAGAATTTGATTTTTTGCGTATAAAAAGACCCGATGTGCTGAATACCGACGCCCGACAAAAGCAGTCATACTTTGATTTCTTCTGTGTTTTGCCCAACAAGACTGTAAAAAACTATGTTTTTCACGTGTAAATAGAAGCCGATGTACCGTCGAGACTTGAACTTTCTGCATGCGCCCAATAAAAATTCACAGAATTTGATTTTTTTTTTTTTTTTTTTTTGTAAAAGAACCCGATGTGCCGACGAGAATACCGACGCCCGGCAAAGGCGGCAAAACCATCGAGCATTTGATTTTGTCTGTGTTTTGCTCGACTAGACTGTACAGAACTTGATTTCTTACGTGTAAAAATAACCCCTTGTGCCGATGAGACTTTAACTTCCCGAGTGCGCCCGACAGGGTTTGCAAAATTTGATTTCTCAAGTATAAGTAGAACCCGATGAGCATACAAAGTTTATTTCTTCTGGGTTTCTTATTTATAAACATGCCGATGTGCCGACGAGAATACCGAGGCACGACAAAAGCATGCAAAATTCAGTTTCTTCAGTGTTTTGCCCGACAAATGTTTGCAGGATTTCATTCTTGCATAAAAAGAACCCGATGTGCCGACCGAATCCCGAGAAAAACATAAAAAATGTATTTCTTCTGGATTCCTAATGTATAAAAAAAAAAAACGATAAGCCGGCGAGAATACCGAGGCACGACAAAAGCATGCAGAATTCGAGTTCTTTAGTGTTTTGCCCGACAAATTTGCAGGATTTCATTTCTTGCGTATAAAAAGAACCCAATGTGCCGACGAGTCGACCGACACCTGACAAAAGCATGCATAATTTTATTTCTTTGCGCCGACAAACACGTGAAAGTACTTTCTCAAGACCTTTGGGGGGGGGGGGAGTCCCCCCCCCCCCCCATAGTGACGCCCCTGCTTAGAGTGACAGGCTATGCTGTAACTGCAGAGCCAAAAGATCTGGAATAAAACAACAATTTACCCACTTTTCTCTGACTTTTATTTCATATTATTACTTGATTTTTTCCCAAACTTTTCTCATAACGAGCAGGATTGCCTAACATTCTGCTGACCCAAGAACTACCTTATGTTCAATCCCCTCCAAAGAGCACTAACGTACCTCTGGTTCATGCTCGTTCTTTTCGACCAAAAAAGTCTGTACAAGCATCCATACAATGTAGAGGTTCACAGCCCCTATGAAGAACTTAAGAATTGCTGTTCTTCTAGCTTCATCTTCATCATCTGGCTTCTTATTCCGGTCTGAACTGTCCTGTTGTCGCAAGGACGAGCAAGCTCTGAAACCTCTTGTCTGTATATACCCGAGAAAGGGTAGGAGATTCTGGTGGCTCTTGATCCATGAATCTGATGGTTTGTTTCCAAGTAACAGCTGTAGAAAGAAAACAACAGTAGTTTATTATCCTTGCTGTCCTATAGGAGAATGATACCTTTCTGCAGGCATATGGAGCGTGTTCCACCCTCGTGCCAATAGTAACTATTAGTTACTATTTCCGTTCCAACCTCACCAAAAGTTACTACGCTGACCGTTCCAACCTTCTCGAAATAGTAACTAACAGTAACTATTTGCTTACCACGCTCGGGAGCGTAGTAACTACGGATCTCTGAATCGTGATTGGTCGGATTCGCCCGCGGCATGATATTCTGCGGGAAAATAGAAAAGTCGTTCCAGCCTTGACGGCAATTTGTGACGTCATGCGTACGGT
Source organism: Branchinecta lynchi (assembly GCA_023053575.1). Classification (NCBI taxonomy): domain Eukaryota; kingdom Metazoa; phylum Arthropoda; class Branchiopoda; order Anostraca; family Branchinectidae; genus Branchinecta; species Branchinecta lynchi. The sequence goes on along the minus strand of JAKZAP010000004.1, from coordinate 20,441,502 downwards.
AAGTAGGATGGAACACGCTCATGGTCTTGGCTCCTACGACTTCCATATACCAGGCAAGAAAGGAAGACCCATGTCTAGACCTAAGGCCTAAGGTACGGTAATACTTGCCAATACTATAGGTAGTTTGGAACAAGTGCGATAGACATTCCGATAAAAGATCGAAGAGAATCGATGTTCAGTGGTCCATGACAGATCCAGTCAATTTGACCTTCAATATTTTACTGAAAAATACTAAAAATCTGTATAACTTGAAAGTCAGCTATGACTGGGACAACTATTTCTTAATAATTTGGCTGGCTAGGCCTATCTATACAGATCGTTTTTAAGAAAATACCCAATAAACACCACTGGAAAAGAAAACATACTATCAGGAATGTTGAAATACCTTCTGTGTTTTCAAGAGCAATGTCTTATCAGCTGTTTCTTTTGCAATAGCATACCTAAAAAATAAGTATAAAATTAGATTACAAATCAGAAAGTAGCATTTTGATATACAACTTCCGATGAAAGTTAATATGTAAAATTAAGAACTAAAAGAAAATAAAGTAAGTCGCTTTTACACAGCCTCGAAGTCAAGAGGCAAAATCTGTTGTTTTTTTCAACAGTCATGAGTCCCAAAAGATTCAAATTATATGCCTTTTCTTTGTTTTGAAGCTGCTTTAAAGGACACCTGAATGAAGAGTACCAAGTATCATCCCTATCTGTATGACTTCCGTTAACATTGCCTGCAGAAAACCCAATCCAGATACGAAATAGTGTTTCCAAGTTATGATTTTTGCTCCATTTTGCATCTGTCCTTATTTCAGTACCGAACGATTTTAGAAATGAACAAATGTCTTCAATCAACCCTTCTTCTGGAATATGTTTTAACCAGTTAAGCCCAAACGTATAGCTAGAAGAAATTCCAATACGATCCGGCCAGCGCTGTACAAGATTTTAACGAATTGCGCTTTTTGTCTTGGAGTCTGCATGTGCAAACCTGCAGAAACGAACATCCCTATTTTGAAAACGTCACGCTAAGGAGAAGAATGCTCTCCGTGGCCATGTCTGTAAATGCATTCTCCATGGTGTGTTCAAGTTTGTTTTCATTGTTCTGGTCTCTTTTAAAAGGGATATTCTTGTTATTAACTTTGCTAACTTTTTCGTTATCACTTTTTAAGTCACGGCAAGCAATTCGAGCTCAGGTAAGAATAAAGTGATATTGTTTGAAAATACAAATATGTTTAACTAGAAATATTGCAGTAAAATTTATTTCCCCAGTATCTAGCTATTCAAACCATTCTATTAGCTTCAATCTAGTTTCTTTGTGATATTTTTTTGTTCTTTTTTAAGCCAGATAGATTTTTGTCTGAAGGAAATTTGAAATCTTGTTTGAGGTTGGGTACGGTACCGCTCCTGTAAAAAAATGCCTCTTTTCCAAAGATAAGCTGCAGCGGCATACCCCACCAAACTTCAAATTTCTAGAAAAGTAGGCTAGTATTTTCTTTAGAAATACCAATTTTGCTTAGAGAGGAACTAAAGAAATCATGAAAAAAATAAAACGAACTGAAGCTAAAACACGTTTGTAGAGAAAATCCTTCTTCCATGTGTATAATCAAAGAATTTTTTATTTTATACAGAATCTACCTCATTAATACCTGTTTCTTGCAGGGTTACTAGATGACGAAAAACATAAGAGGTACAACCTTATCAACCAAAAACATCCTTTTAAAGCATCTTCAAACTAGCTAAAACCAAAGAAAAGCAAGTAATTTGGACAACTTGGGACGCAGAACTGTTGAGACTAATACAATTTTGTCTCGACTTAACTACTAGATGAAAAGAAATTTCATTTTAACATGTTTGCTATTATTTTGAGTTTACAGAATTCAATATCGGTTACCTCTTTTACACAAATATATTTTCAAACCAATAATCAATCTCATCTCAGAGGTTCGGCTTCTGCAGTTACTGTTAAGTGTTCAGTAGGCTTATGTTATCCATTATATTGAAAAGTGATCCCGTTTTGGATTCGATGGGAGTTACTTGTATTGTTAATTGTTGAAAGCTAGAATTTGTATGTAGCCTAAGGTATAGCTAAATTTTTCCAGAAAAAAGACAGATTTCAAATATTTTGCTGGCGGTGCTTAGCTTAACTTATTCTGGGTAGTTGCTATAAGCTTCACTTTTTAACGAAGGCTGAAATAAAAAGCTGGATATGTGAATTTAAATATACGAATTTACATTAAAGGAATAATCTCAGCTGATGCATTCGAATTAGTTTTACAACGGTTCTATTCTCTGCTGGCGGGAAATGTACGCCGTTTGCGGCAACGGCGTGTTTTATTGGCAAATTTCTTAGTCCATCAGCACAAACTGAAAGTCCCTCACCCAAAGGTAAAAGGCTAGTGATGGTGTCACTGTCACTCTTTGAGCAGTCACTCTAGAGACTATGTTTAAATGTGTGAACTGACATCATCAGTAGTATCTGACGGTCCTTGGGATTACTTTGTCACTGCCAAGGAGCTGTCAAGACCAGGTCGAGACACAAAGTGAGAACAACAAAAGGTGCTAAAAGTATTTCAGCAACTTTGGGGTCTAGTTCCTAGCAGCTTTGGGGTCTGTACCTAGGGCTAAACTAGCTACAACAAAGATACTGCACGAACGAAGAGACTATGATTTTCTGTAATAGCCATGTAACCTGCTAATACTGGAGCCAATAATATTTCCGTTACAATTTAACTTGCTGATTCTGTTGCCCAGCTTTGGTTGTCTTTATCTCACCACAGAAACTTCAAAAAAAGGTAAACAGTAGTTGCGTTTTTTATAAATTCACCTTCAAACTCAAAGGTCTCTTACAAGTAGTTTAAGTACAGTTTTTGGTCGCTGGTCACAGTTTCTTTGTCCTTAAAACTCTGACCACCGAATTCATAAGCCACCAAGTTCGAAGTTTGCTTGAATCGTTGACATGTCAAGGATCACCGGAGTCGTAAAAACACTAATTAAGCAAGCAGTGAACTTCGATGGCTTTCAAAAATGGAAATTATGCAACTGGCTAATCGAACGCCAAACAAAACTTCAAAAAAAAAATGAATTAGTATCACAAAAGAAAGCCTGCTTCTTTGTTTTCTTCCGAAATCCTAGCTTACAAGCTGAATTGCCAGTACGGTGCATGAATTTCTGTGAGGACTCAACAAATTTTTTGTGACTTTGTTACTGTAACGGCTGGTCACCGTATTTTGTTTCCATCATGTCACCATCGTTTAACCATGGGTACTTGGAAAAATATGAAAAAAAATTGCATAATTGTTAGAAACAAACATGAACTCAGTATAAATTTTTTTTTTAGTGTTTTAAGCAGAGAAGATCTTTGGCTTTTTGTCTTTCAGGCATCAACATTGGCTCTCTTGTACTGTAACAACGCAGGATGCTGTGACTAGATTTCCATCAGAACAGTGCCAAAATTCTGAATTAAGGAAGAATTAGCAGTGAACACGATTTTAAACACACATCTTTCAACAGGTTTAACTAGTAGACAGGTTCTGTACACCTAAGGCACATCTACTCTACAAACTAATTCCGTAGGGTGCGTATGGAAATAGAGACCAACAAGAAATAGCATACAGGAGAGGTACCTGACTTTGTTTTTACACTACCTCGATTTTTGCTGCGAAAATGTTAAAATGGAATGTAAATGCTGTTCTTACAGTCAAGACACAAAATATGACGTTTTTCAAAGTCATATTTCCAAAAATATTCAATATACGTGTAGTTCAAGGTTCATGGTTTTTTATTCTTACTTTATATAATACATAAACATTAACAATACTATACTCTGCACTTACAATTATTTCAGGGTTTGAACCGGAGAGAAGAAAAACATCAAATGGTTCAGACCCTTCCATAAAAGAAAATCAATAAAACGAAATCAACCCAACGCTGAGTAGAAAGATCACAGCACAACAATGCCAACACGAAGCGAAATCAATCCAAACAAAAACAACAACAAAAATGAGGGAAGGGTGACTGAAAACCAGTATCACTAGAGGAAAACACATAAATAAACATGAAATACAACCATTCTCTAACTGTTAATTATCAATTCTTAAAATTATTAATGAGAATTTGGGGGGGGTTTTAAATGTAGCCAGATATATTAAAGGGCAATAAGTGAGATGCGAATGAACAAGAGCAAAATAAATTAGCCAAAGAATTTCATAAGGAAAAAAATTCTTGAGCCTATTCATTACTCCCACACCCTGAGCCAATTTAATTCCTAGCCTGTTGGAATGTTCATTATATGATAAATGTTCATCAATATTAATTCCAAGGTAACGAACTGAACTCATTCTATGTATTACAATATTTGTATGAAAGTCCTTAATAGATGTTAGTGTTGGTGCCTTCTTTCGAATCCTACTATACATAATGTGATTATTCAAAGTAATAGATACAGGCGAGTACTCCATAACAGAAATGTGGAACGAGGTTATTAATGAAATAAGATTTAAGTTTTCAGTTCTTTATTAATAACAAAACCGAAGTTGATCAAAATACAGAGAAAACCCTTCCCTGTCATCACCCCAACCATGCAGCAAAAACAGCAGCCGTGTAAATTAAATCTTAGGACTAGTTTTTTCTTTACAGTGGTATTAGAAAGTAATTTGCCATAATAAGATATTTATAGTTGGTGGTAGCTTCAGTTATTTATTACAGGTTTGTTTCCTAGCCTGACGTTGACCCAGAAGATTGACAGCCTGACAAGGACCATTGCCAAGAAGCATCCAAGAAGGGCCAAAATATCGCTGACAAAGAATTGTAGCTGACGTGTATTGTATATCCATTATAAACATTGTTTGAATATATGTTTCAAAGTCAGCTTGGGCTCAAAGAATATTTAAAATATTCAAATTCTGTGCCTTTTCTTTGTTGTTTTGAAACTGCCATGAAAAGGGATTTTCTGGCTACTGACTTGGCTGACTATGTTTTTCATCATTTTGTAAGTCAATCAAGTTAAAGTTAGAAAGTAATCTTGTTTGAAAAGAAAAATACTTTTAACTAGAAATTTTGAAGCAATATTTATTTATCCAATGTATAAACCATTCGATTAGCTTCAATCTAGTATGTTTGTCATATTTGTTGGCTCCTTTTAAAGCAAGGTAGATTATTCTCTGGAAATTTAAAATCTTGTCTGAGCCTGGATACCCCTCCTTTTGTACAGTGTAGAAGTATGCAGAAGTCAGCTACAGGAGTGTTGCATGAAGCTGCCCTTACTATGGCACCGCCCACCCCCCAATTGGCCATGGTACATGATCCTGCCACCTTGGATCATGAAGCTGCCACCCCCAGAAAATCATGCAAATTCCAAGAAAACAGCTAATTTTGTTATTTGCAAAAGGTCAAGGAACCTCTCTGACCAAACAGCTGGCCTCTAACTTCACCATGTAGCAAAATACTATTTTTAGCAAAGTGGGCGACTTCGTGATCACTTGGGTGCCTATATTCTTTCGTGTTTTCCAGCTTAGCCTTGAACAATTACAAGTAAACTATGGTACCAGCAGAAAGTGAAGGTTCTAAGCTTCCTTTCAGGATAGTCCACTGAATTTTATCTCAACCTTTACTCTTTTTCCCTAAGTCATTTCCCAAAAATAGGAGTTTAGGGTGGCGGCTTCACGCAGCACTCCTGTACAGTATGAGAAAGTCTGGTCTGCAACTATTACCTTCTACCAAAATGGTATAGCCTGATAGCCAATTTCCTATTTTTTAAGCAGCAGATATCCCACTGGGGAATCATTGATGAAGTAGCTTATTTCAATAAGCCAAGGTTTACACTTTATTATGTCACTTCTTCACGACACGTCCGTCATTACGTTTAAACTTTTTGCCAGTAGTATTTTGTTTGTGATTTGATTTTCTTGTGGTGAACGGTATAACCCCTATGAAAATCGGAAACAGGCGGGAGTTGAAACGCGCGAAGCTTTGAAAGCAGTGATGGAAGTGGTTTCTTTGGAGGGAAAGTTTTATTATTGGTGATACAGGAAAACTGAAGTCGTGGAAAGCCTTGTATGAATAGAAGTTGATACGAAAAATGTGTGATCTGTGAAACTGATTCATTATGGATAAGAAATCAAGAAAAAAGCTGAAGAGTTTGACAGAAAGACAGCAAATAGCTCTAGTTTTGGAACTGTCATCCAGGACAAAGCCAGAACTCGGTAAAGTCTCATTTCATATATTTAATACGATTCTCACTCAGTGCATAATATTTTGTGAATAAGTAAAGGAATTTTGGCTTGATCTCTGGTGACTGGTCGTCAGCTGTTGGTCAGCTGCAGTCAGCTGTTGTCCAGAGTGGCAGAGTTGGTACTGAGGGTCAAGTCTCAGGCTGTGAGTGTGTTAGACTACTGTAAACTGATAGGACAGGATATTGTAGGCTAAACCTAACCCTAGGTCCCTTGGATAATCTAGGCAGATACTATGATAATGATGCATTGAACTTGGTTATCCCTAGGATATATATTCGACTCTTCATGAAACTTGTCTAGTTTAGGAGTTTCGTAAGCTGTAGTCTCTGGTAGTCCCTGCCAATGTGAGGCCAGTACAAGGTAGGCTGGACTACAGTAGAGATATGCTTATGTGAACGTTTGTTGACAGTGGACTTGCCATTTTCATGCACGTGTTCAAAGCTAACAACGAGGTAGCCAAAGTAAGTAATTAAGGCATTCTGAAAACACCTGTACAGGTATTTTGCTTCTTCATTCTACGGTTTAGCTCAAAACTGCACTGTTCGCATTAAAGTAACTGTTCACATAAGCATACCTCTACTGTACTCTTGTTACAATAATTACTTTTTAGTTCTTGTGACGTTTAAGGCTGGTTTAAGTTCAGCTCAGTTTTCAGTTCAGTTTCATTTTATTAATAAAAATAAAAAACACCATTAACTCTTTATGGCCTAACTGAAGGCCTGGGAATGAGCTGGGGTTGATTCTTTATTCTTATCGTCTTAAGAGAAACAAATCAAAGAAATTAAAAAAAGAAAGAAAAAGAAGGAGAGAAAAAAGAAGAAGAAGAAAGAAGAAAAGTGACCAATAAATGCTGATTTAATATCGGTCAAAGGTATTACTAGCCGAAATGTGTTGGGGGGGGGGGGCAATGTGTTTACCAACTTGCAAAAAAAAACTGTTTTCAAGAAATAAATGACAGGTTTGACATATTTCAGAACAAGACCAAAGGTGTCGATGAGATCCCAAAAATCTAAGATTTGATCCAGACAATTGGGTCTTGTCTTCGCCAGATCCAGTCTTCGCTAGGCTAATCATCAGAGAAAACCGAGGTCAGATATTATATCTATCTATCTATCTGAACCTCTATAAGCCATATCTATTTTGACGATACTGACCAAAACTTCCTGCTTTACTTCTGGCAAATTTGCTACTAGTCCAGCAAAAAAAGAAAATTCAGAAACGAGTCCAGCGTATCTCCTTATCCCTATAAAGAACATCTAATCAACTTTAAATAAAATTTTGACTTAACAAAAATGCAGGTACAACCGGATTCCGGACTAATTATATGTCCGGGTAAAAATGATTGTCATGTACAGACTCAGCGTCTCTTCTTACCCCTAAATCTATCATCTAATCAACTTCAGATAAAACTTTTGCTTTTAACATATTTTCCGGTCTTGACCGGTTCCAGGCGAACTAGTTGTCCGGCGAGAAAATGGTTTTCACCATCGTGTTCAGCATGTCTTCTTACCCCTAATTCAAACATTTTATTAACTTCAAATAATACTTTTACTTTTAACAAACTTTCCGGTTTCTGCCGGATTCCGGACGTACTACTTGTCCAGCGAGAAAATGGTTTTCACCATCGTGTTCATCATGTCTTCTTACCCCCAAATCAAACATTCAATCAACTTCAAATGAAACTTTTACTTTTAACAAACTTTCCGGTTTTTGGCGGATTCCACTTGTCCGACAAGAAAATGGTTTTCACCATCGTGCTCAGCATGTCTTCTTACCTCATAATCGACTATTTCAATAGCTTTCAAAAATATTTTTTTTGTCCCTTAATTTGAAACCCCTCCCCCACCCTCAAATATGGGGCTACAAATTCCATCTTCGAACTTGACCTGTACTTTGACCCAAAGGATCCTCCCACCAAGTTTCATCAAAATATCTCAATCCCTTCGAGAGTTATCGTGCGGACAGACGGACAACTTTTGCGATGTCCTAGGTATCCCTTCACTTACGTTTTGGGATCCAAAAAAACAACTGTTTTTAAGAAAAAATTACCGTTTGCATGAAAACTTGACAGATTTTTAGAAACACTGACTGTTTTCATGAAAAAATGAACCGTTTTTACCAAAAGCCAAAATAACACATAACATAACCAAACGTGTATCTCAGTGCTGGAAGTGTCGCGGGCTTGATTTTTTGGCTAAGTGGCTTTACAGTTGCAATTCTGCCTACTTTTTGCCAGTGTAGTAATTTTATATTTTGAATTTTCGAAGATACGTAATCTCATTTGATTCAGAAAGCAGGATGTGCGTTGGGTATTATCCTATCATGCTAATTGCCTCTGTGCTTTGCAATATCAACAGAGATTTTGTGCACTGAGACTTGGATGATATTTAGTATCTAGTTCATGGTTCAACGTTATCTTTATTTAAACAAATTTTATCATTACCACTTTCTGCTGGTGAGAGCAGAGACTCGAGCGCACACGAAAAAAAAATAAAATAAAATTAACTTAAACATGACGAATCATACCCAGTGGCCAGTAATCTTCATTCGCTAAATAATCATACAGCTGTCCGAAAGCAAGGACAAGGCATAGTCACAATTAAACAAAAATGAATGTATAAGTAAGAAATAAAAGTAGACAAGTATCGGAATATCAAGAGCGTGTTCCACCCTTCTAACAATAGTTACTAGTTACTATTCCCGTTCCATCCTCACGAAGTTACTACGCTGACCGTTGCAACCTTGTCGGAATAGTAACTAACAGTTACTATTTGCTTACCATGCTCGGGAGCGTAGTAACTACGCATCTCTGTAACGTGATTGGTTGGATTCGCCCCTGGCGTGAGATCCTGCTGGAAAATAGAAAAATCGTTCAAGCCTTGATGGCAAAAAGCCAGAATTCGTGACGTCATGCCTAGTAGCTACGGTAATTAGGATGGAACAAGCTCCAAGAGACTTTATATAAACGACAAAATAATGTTTTGAAGTATGTTTTGAATAATATAAAGAAGTCTATGCTTCTAACTTGTCAGTTTCAACACTCTATTGCCACTGTCTTATTCTAAGGAATTTTGAAAATTAAAAGTCTAAACTCATTCTTTCACAGGTAACATGTTTTTGGGATCCCAAAACGTAAGTGGAGGGATACCCATGACATCGCAAAAGTTGTCCGTCCGTCCGTCCGTCCGTCCGTCCGTCTGTCCGTCCGTCTGTCCGTCCGTCTGTAAGCACGATAACTCTCGAAGGGAATGAGATATTTTGATGAAACTTGGTGTGAGGGTTCGTTGGGTCGTCGGACCAGTCAAGTTCGTAGATGGGCTTTGTAGCTCTACATTTAGGGGTGGGGGAGGGGATTCAAATTAAGGAACAAACAAAATGTTTTGAAACAGCTAATGTGATAGTCGATTATGGGGTAAGAAGACATGCTGAACACGATGGTGAAAACCATTTTGTCATCGGACAAGTAGTTCGCCCGGAATCCGGCCAAAACCGGAAAGTTTGTTGAAAGTAAAAGTTTTATTTGAAGTTGATTAGATGTTCGATTTAGGGGTAGGAAGACATGCTGAAGACGATGGTGAAAATTATTTTCTCGACGGACAAGTATTTCGCCCGGAATCCGGCCCAACCGGAAAGTTTGTTGAAAGTAAAAGTTTTATTTGAAATTGATTAAATGTTCGATTTAGAGGTAGGAAGACATGCTGAAGACGATGGTGAAAACTACTTTCTCGACGGACAAGTATTTCGACCGGAATCCGGCCCAAACCGGAAAGTTTGTCAAAATTAAAAGTTTTATTTGGAGTTGATTAGATGTTCGATTTAGGGAAAGAAGACATGCTGAACACTTATGTGAAAACAAGTTCCTACCCGGACATGTAGTTCGTCCGGAATCCGGCCAAAACCGGAAAACTGTTGGAAGTCAAAGTTTTATTTCTAGTTGATTAGATAAGCGATTTAGGGGTAAGAAAAGATGCTGAGTCCCTGTATGACAATCATATTTTACCCGGACATATAGTTCGACCGGAATCCGGCTGGAATCGGAAAATTTGTTATAAGCTAAATTTCTATTTGAAGTTGATTAGATGTTCATTACTGGGGAAAGAAGATACCCTGATTTCGTGTTTGAGCTTTCTTTTTTCGCCGGACAAGTAGTTCTGGAGTTCGGCCGGAACTGGGAAATTAGCAGAAGTGGCAGGAAGTTTTCGTCAAAACAGATATGATAGGGGTAAGCACACATGCTGAATCCAAATCTGAACTTGGTTTTCTCAGGTGATTAGCTATTTTGCCTTAATCTGTTTCTGAATTTTAATTGTAAAAATGTTCAAGGAGTCTGGCGAAGACTGGATCTGGCTAAGACAAGACCCTGTTGTCTGGATCAGATATTGAATTTTGGGATCCCATCGAAACCTTTGGTCTTGTTTTTTTCTCTGCTATAATGTGAGGACTGAATGCGACGGCAATGGGACCCAAAAAAGTGATGCACATAGAACATTTTTCGTCAAAAATCATCACTGAAATTGAAATTACACAGTTTCAGGTTTAGAGAAAGTTTCAGGACAATCAGAAATTCAAGTTAGAACTTCAGGGAAAAACGAATGCCTTATTACGGTTAGAAGCATTCACAATATCTAATTTTAGGCGCAAGCCATGTTATGGCTTAAAGGACACCTGAACAATGAAACCATACTTGAACACACCATGGAGAATGCATTTACAGACATGGACACGGAGAGCATTCTTCTCCTGAGCGTGACGTTTTCAAAATAGGGATCATTGTTTCCGGAGGTTTGCACATGCAGACTCCAAGACAAAATGCGCAGTTCATTCAAATCTTGTACAGCGCTGGCCGTATCGTATTGGAATTTCTTCTAGATATACGTTTGGGCTTATCTGGTTAAAAAATATTCCAGAAGAAGGGTTGATTGGAGACATTTGTTCATTTCTAAAATTGCTCGGTACTGAAATAAGGACAGATGCAAAATGGAGCAAAAATCATAGCTTGGAAACGGTATGTCGTATTTGGATCGGGTTTTCTGCAGGCAATGTTAACGGACGTCATACAGATAGGGATGATACTTGGTACTCTTCATTCAGGTATCCTTTAAAGAAAAGGATGTGCGTGACTTTTTTCTGAAGAATTATTCCATGTACAGGAGGGGTATCCAGCCTCGAACTAATATGACCTCGAACTTGGCCTGAAAATACTACAAGCAAACTTCTGTACAGTCGTAAGCTGTCTTTCTTGACAGTTAGGACCTTGTTAGGACTGCACCGATCTTTCCTCTCAACCTTTTTAGGCCAAGTTCGAGAATATAAAAATTCGAGGTTGGATCCCACTCCTATAGATTCTAGACTACATCTTTTACTTTTACAGGAAACGAATTAGTGCAAGAAGACAGAAAACAGAGGAAGTGTAATGCACGAGGAGAAACGGCTGTCCATATTGCTGCCATCAAAGGTGACCTTCAAGCACTGGAGGAGCTTGTAAAAGAGGGAACAGAAGACATTAATGCCAGGGATTATGCACGTAAGAGGAATCATTGTGTAACTTTCATTTTGGTATTCTCCCTAGGCTTATAGTTTGTCGTTCCATCGGTGTCAGCTCAATTGATGAAATTAATTACTCGACCTTGGCTTCAACTGTTCGTTGTGTGTCAACAGCGGAATTGTGATGTTGCTCTCATTGTTATCTCGTTAACGTCTGGTGTCTTAACGAGAGTCTGTTAACATCTAATTAACATCTGACCTGTTTGGTTAAGTGCGTTTTCGGAATGAGCAAACTGGTGGTGAACTGAGCGGAAAAAATAAGAATCTCACTCTATTGCAAGTTCAGTCCTGTTTGTTTTTGGGATCCCAAAACATAAGTGGAGGGATACCTATGACATCGCAAAAGTTATCCGTCCGTCCGTCTGTAAGCACGATAACTCTCGAAGGGAATGAGATATGTTGATGAAACTTAGTGTGAGGATTCTTTGGGTCAAGGGAAAGGTCAAGTTCGTAGATTGGCTCTGTAGCCCCACGTTTAGGGGTGGGGATTCAGATTAAAGGGCAAGCAAATTATTTTTAAACAGCTTATGTGATAGTCGATTATGAGGAAGACATGCTGAACATGATGGTGAAAACCATTTTTTCGCCGGACAAGTAGTTAGCCTGGAATCCGGCCAAAATGGAAAGTTTGTTAAAAGAAAAAGTTTTATTTGAAGTTGATTAATGTTTGATTTAGGGGTAAAAAAAACATGCTGAACACGATCTCGAAAACCATTTTCTCGCCGGACAAGTAGTTCGCCCGGAATCCGGCCAAAACCGGAAAATGTGTTAAAAGCAAAAGTTTTATTTGCAGTTGATTAGATGTTCGATTTAGCGGTAGAAAGAGATGCTGAAAACGATCATTAGAACCATTTTCTCGCTGGACAATTAGTTCGCTCGGAATCCGGCCAAGTCCGAAAAATGCGAAAATTTTATTTATAGTTAATTAAATTCCGATTTAGGGGTAAGAAGAGATGCTGAATCAACAATCGTTTTTTTTTTACCCGGACGCTTAGTTCGCCCGGAATCTGACTGAAACCGGAAAATTTGTCATGAGTCACGGTAAAGCTTTATTTGAAGTTGATTGAACTTGACCTTACCCTTGACCCAAAGAGTCCTCACACCAAGTTTCATCAAAATATCTCATTCCCTTCGAGAGTTATCGTGCTAACAGACGGACGGAAGGACAGACGGACAACTTTTACGATGTCATAGGTATCCCTCAACTTAAGTTTTGGGATCCCAAAAAGAGAAACGCAGTATTACAGAATACCTGAGCCATCGATCACTATACGTACCCTGTCTACTCTTGAAAATACCCCAGGCTTTCTTATTTTTTTAGTCCCGCATATACCTAAAAGTATGAATAGGCCGCGCGGATCGAGCATAACCATTGGTGGAACCGCTACAGAGCCCCGCCTTCCTTTCTCAAATATTTTGAATGATACATTGATGTCTTGTCTTTGTTTTCCTCTCGTCTATATTATTCTGGTCGTTCTGGCACCGGGAATATTATCTGAGGGGATGTGTGCTTCATATTTACCCTGACCCTGATTTATATATAGGCCTATAGTCCTATACATGTATTGAATTTATGACCCACCAAATGCCCAAGGTTACAGTGGAGTAAAAGGAAAAGCAACACAACTAAAAAGTAACATAAAGCAGGACAGTTACCTGAATTTCTAACTGGTTCGAAAAAGTGCGTGAAGAACATCATGTAGACGATGACCTGGATGATTAGATGATGAGGTGGCTGAATTTGACGGACCTCCTCTCCTACTCGATTTGTTCGATAATGAACTTGTGCAGGAGTTGGAAGAAACTAAACCAATTAATGCCCAAATACTCAATATAAATGAAGTCACGATCTTTTAAGTGTTTCTGAGCTAGAAAGAAACGTGATTCAGAAATCAAGTTTCAAGCTTAAGTAGCTTACAGTTGTCCGGAAGCTAAATTATCCACAAGAGCCATTCATTACGTGGCCATTAATAGAGCGATTTTCTTCCCGCTTTATTCAGGGTGACTTTATTTCCACTATATGGTATGGCAGTGAACAGAGGCGAATTTCTGTCTAGGACTCAAAGCTTGGAAGGGGGCTAGTTCTGTCCGAAGTGGTAAATGTAAAAAAAAATTCATTTCCAAGTCTGCTCGTCTATTTTAGAAAGTTATATAAGTAAATAAAATTCAAGATTTTTTTTTTTATATATTAAAAAAAAGGGGGGGGGGACACAGTGAACTTCCTAGGGTCCCTGGATATCGATGTCCGGCCTGGCGTTGGAGGAAAGTATTTTTTGACCGGATGAAACTGATGGATTCTGTGTCAGAATTATACCGGACAGAGCACCATCTATTAGCAAGAGCTAAGGAAACTTATTGGGGGTGCCGAAAATCACGCTCGTGAAATACCATGTTACATGGGCTGGCTATAATATGCTTTGGGAACGCTGGAACTCCTCTGTTCACATTCGAGGTGATGCTCACATATTCATTTGATGAATACATTTCATCCTTTGATCCCTGTCCGTCTCGAGTTCAGTGGCTAAACCACTGGGCCGTCGTGTCAATGCTTGTGTCAAGGTTTTGATACGGGTTTCTAAGACGGTACAGGCATCCAGCAGGTTGTTCTTCGGAGTTTTTCTTTTACGTGAGGGAAGGGTGTCTACATTGAAATATCAGCAGTTTAGGCTACAACAAGACGATTTGATATTTCTGGTCGGGTGAGATCAAAACTTTAATATCCCCTCTCCTGTATACGACCGTCGTTACTGCCTTGTACGCTAACTTGCACGGATCCTTCCTTAGCAAGCACACACTTTTTTCTGCTCGAATAAATGATAGCCCGTAAGAACTGAGTTGTATCCAATATAATGCAGTATCTCCCTCTTTTGGTGAGAGTAAACCTGAGATTTTGATGTTTAGAAACTTCAGTTTTGTTTTGCATTCAAATGAAAGTTTCGTCGGTAGACTCGGGAAACTTCGGTAAGGGAGTAAGACTGCTTTCCTGCTACAACTAACGGTTTCGTCTTAGCCTTTGATTCACCGCCTATAAAGATCCTTCACTGTATAGCATAGGCCTACAAGAAAAAAATCGTACAAACCTGCGAATATTGGTAGACTTATGCAAAGAAAATAGAAAAGACGGGTACGGTACCAGTAGCGACAGAAGGATTTGAACCGTGTCAGTAAACAGGTAATGTAGAATTCTGAGAGCTTCTTCCGGTTGGGACTGAAAAGAAGGCGAAGTGTGCACTTTTGTGCGTTTTCTCAGACATAATTAATGTCTAGGTTTGTCAGAGGAACAAGGATTTGTGATAGTTCGTGATCCCGTTTCTGTTAAAGAGGGCCAAAAAATGTACTGTTTCGGCTTCACACCAACTCTTCACTGTAAGGGCGTATCGTGATACCAGGAATCTTTTTTATGTTTCGCGAAAGTGCCATTAACACAGAAATAAGGCACTTACTTAACTTCTTTCAGGTGGTATTGACTAGTTGCTAACCCCTTTGCTCGCAACCTGAATGCCGTCGATGACGACGGAATTCTAAAATTCCCTCCATGAGAATAATGAATCGTCGTTCGAGAATTAGCAACTTAGGACCACTATTTACTCTTCAACTTATTTTAAAATTTTTGAAAATTTTAAAACTAGGCTGTGCTTTCAAAAAATAACCTACGGTTTTGGCTGTTTAAGCCTTTTCCGAGACCAGTTGACATGCAGCGGAAACAGGGAAACAATTTACATGACCGGTTTTTGGGATCCCAAAACGTAAGTGGAGGGATACCTATGACATCGCAAAAGTTGTCCGTCTGTCCGTCCGTCCGTCCGTCCGTCCGTCCGTCCGTCCGTCCGTCCGTCCGTCCGTCCGTCTGTAAGCACGATAACTCTCGAAGGGAATGAAATATTTTGATGAAACTTGGTGAGAAGGTTCGTTGGGTCGTCGGACCAGTCAAGTTCGTAGATGGGCTTTGTAGCTCTACAGTTAGGGGTGGGGGAGGGGATTGAAATTAAGTGACAAACAAAATATTTTGAAACAGCTAATGTGATAGTCGATTATGGGGTAAAAAGACATGCTGAACACGATGGTGAAAACCATTTTGTCATCGGACAAGTAGTTCGCCCGGAATCCGGCCAAAACCGGAAAGTTTGTTGAAAGTAAAAGTTTTATTTGAAGTTGATTAGATGTTCGATTTAGGGGTAGGAAGACATGCTGAAGACGATAGGGAAAACTATTTTCTCGATGGACAAGTATTTCGCCCGGAATCCGGCCCAAACCGGAAAGTTTGTTGAAAGTAAAAGTTTTATTTGAAATTGATTAGATGTTCGATTTAGGGGTAGGAAGACATGCTGAAGACGATGGGGAAAACTATTTTCTCGATGGACAAGTATTTCGCCCGGAATCCGGCCCAAACCGGAAAGTTTGTTGAAAGTAAAAGTTTTATTTGAAGTTGATAAAATGTTCGATTTAGAGGTAGGGAGACATGCTGAAGACGATGGTGAAAACTATTTTCTCGACGGACAAGTATTTCGACCGGAATCCGGCCCAAACCGGAAAGTTTGTCAAAATTAAAAGTTTAATTTGGAGTTGATTGGATGTTCGATTTAGGGCAAGAAGACATGCTGAACACTTATGTGAAAACAAGTTTCTACCCGGACATGTAGTTCGTCCGGAATCCGGCCAAAACCGGAAAACTGTTGGAAGTCAAAGTTTTATTTCTAGTTGATTAGATAAGCGATTTAGGGGTAAGAAGAGATGCTGAGTCCCTGTGTGACAATCGTATATTACCCGGACATATAGTTCGACCGGAATCCGGCTGGAATCGGAAAATTTGTTATAAGCTAAATTTCTATTTGAAGTTGATTAGATGTTCATTACTGGGGAAAGAAGATACCCTGATTTCGTCTTTGAGCTTTCTTTTTTCGCCGGACAAGTAGTTCTGGAGTTCGGCCGGAACCGGGAAATTGGCAGAAGTGGCAGGAAGTTTTCGTCAAAACAGATATGACTTATAGGGGTAAACACACATGCTGAATCCAAATCTGAACTTGGTTTTCTCAGGTGATTAGCTATTTGGCCTTAATCTGTTTCTGAATTTTAATTGTAAAAATGTTCAAGGAGTCTGGCGAAGACTGGATCTGGCTAAGACAAGACCCAGTTGTCTGGATCAGATATTGAATTTTTGGGATCCCATCGAAACCTTTGGTCTTGTTCTGATGGAAAAACTCCTCGCAGACAAGTGGACAGCGTGATACACATCGAAGGTAGAAAAACTCGGCACGTGAGGAAATCACCGTGTTTTGTTAGAGGGTTGGAATGTACCGTACGAAATTGGGGTTTCCGGGTTTAGAAATATATGGATTGCTTATGGAAGTAGGTTGCGTTAATATTGCAGGTAAGACAGGTCCTTTAATATCTGTGATTTTAGACATCAGTATGTAGATTGGGCTCAAGGAATATTTATGAGAATGAAGCTTAAATTGGTAGCTAAACAAGAATTTTTGATACCGGAAAATTCTGCCTGGTAGCCTATAGATGGTGTTTCACACCAGATGGTAGGTTTGTGTAAAGCCCGAGCTGAGACTGGATTAGCGCTAGTGTGCGCTAGTATGTCCAGGTACGGAGTGTAAGGACAGTTTCAAATCTATAATCTTACGCTGACACTCGTCTCGAGTATAACAAGGATGATGGTATGGACGAAGAAGAGACAGGCACATTATCCGCTTTTTGCAGTTCTCCCTCACCCCGTTTGCAAACGGGCGATATTCGTAGCGACGCCCACTACGCTTGCGGTATTTAAAGCGAGACAAACTTGCGGGTTTAGACATTTCTAGTAAAGCAAAAATGCGGTCGAACACACCAAGAAATAACGGAGGCTGTATCATTTGTTTGCTATGTCCAGAATATGAAGTTATCGGAGCCAGCGCTGATGAACGGCTGAATGAGTTTCAGTAGGGACGTTCTCTATCGCTAGTGGTGCTAGTATCGCTGCTATTAGAGTGTATGTCAATTTGGTCAAGGCTTGGCGCTACTCCCTTGTGTTATTTTGCTCTGACCGGTTGGACGCTGCAACCTCAGTCCATAGGCCGGTTAACCGACCGACAAACGACGACAACAAAAAACAGCTTGTAAGGACTTTGGTCGGTTAACCGAAGAACGAAAACGAAATAGTGAGAAATCCAGCAGGTCGGTTAACTCAGTTAACACAGCTGTTATTTTTCGGTCGTGTTCTGTGGACACTGTTAAAGTAAACAGACCTTCGAATCACCTACAACTGGTCGGTCTTTTAGTGCCTCGTATCACGTATCGTGTCATAGTTTAGTTTAGCTTACGAGCATCGGCCATATTGGCGGCCATGAAGGAATGGCTGCTGCGATGGTGTCCATATCATTCACGATGGTAGGTCATAAAGGGTTTCGTCCTAGCCACGCCCATCGGTGCGATAAAGATCTGCCGAGATTATGCGGGTGGCCGTGGTTGAAAGTATCCTTCACTGACACCGCCTTTGGATAATGGTTATCTGGGAAACCATGCGCGCTCAAATGTGAAATTCGATGATCGGTCTTTTATGCTGGCCTCAGCTCCACCCGCGTTTCATCCGGGACTCTGCATCATCTTGCATCATTATGAGCGTGCCTACTTCATGCTTCACCACTATGTCAGTTTCTTACGGGAATAGTTTGCCAGCATAATTCCCTTGCTTACTATGGAGGTGTGCAGTCCCATTGCATTATGCCTTTTTCTCCTGTAGGCTGGACGCCGCTTCACGAGGCATCTAACCGTGGGTGGAGCGATGTAGTCAGGTTCCTCCTTCGCCATGGTGGAGATCCGAACGCCAAAGGTTTGGATGACGTCACGCCGCTCCATGACGCTGCTGTCAATGGTCACGCAGAGGTAGGAGTAAATCTTTAGAGTACTACTTACTCCGATGGAGAATGCCTGACTAATCTTTTCTCTCATTCGCCTCCTATCGAACAATTGGAGTAATGTGTCTATGGAGGGGAGGGGAGGGGGGGGGGACGGGTAAAAGAAAGGCTTTGCGTTGTATAATAACGAAAGAGAAGCTTGCTCCGTTTAGTGTTGGAAAGACGGTAACATTGGAAAGGGTAACGAGGAAAGGGTAAAATCTCTGCGTCATCTTCAAGATTTTCCCACTAGATCACCCTCCCACTTTTGGTCGGCTTTAAACGTGGAATCGTTGGTAGGACCGCACTGGATCCCCCCCCCCCCCCCCCCCCCCCCAAACGAAGAGTTCACATTTAATTTGCATTGTTTCGCTAAAGAAAGTATTTCATAGTCGCATAGCAACATCACAAAAATCGAGTCGATCGGCTCGACAAAGCGCAAAAATATGTCTTCAACCCTTTGGCCGAATTATTTAATTTCAGCTTAGCCAGATTCGAGGGCGTCTCAGTGCGTATCCGAAATATATATCTGGACCCGACAGTGTAGTGCAGTAGCCTACCGCTCTTATCGGAACATGTTACTTGCACCCTTACTTTGTGACATTTAATTCTGATCCAGCCGCTTAAAGTTTAAGGTGCATATTCTTATTTCCGACCAGCCTCCATCCGGATTTGTCAGCCCGTTCGGCATGTAAGACGATCCGGACGATTAGAGTTTTTTCCCTCTGTTCCGCGCCGCAACTGAGATACGGTTCACTTTTATCACCAGTTAAACTACGTCTCAGTTTTTGCATCCCTCCTATTTCCTTCCCCATATGAACTGTGACACTGAAAACGAAATCTGTTAACTTCCATTTGCCTGCCGATAAAGGGAATGCTCGTAACCTTGGTCTGTAGTTTAAGAAAACGTAATTTTGGTCTACAGAGAGCCAGGCTGAACGTCAGAACTGCAAATTCTATTGAGAAGTTTTGCGCACTTAGGCTTGCCAAGTTTAACAGCCGTCTGCCAACCCTTACGTAGGTAAGGGGCACCATCGTCCTGTCCCTAAAAGGAGACATATGCTATACAAAAACAAGCCAAGGGTGTTATTTTGTGACAATGTCATAGATTTAACAAGGACATGCCCACTCAAGCCAGCGCAACCACTGGAGGACCATCCACCTTGTCGCTGGACAATGCGATTTGAGGTAACAGTCTTAGGCATCCACTCTAGCTGTCCGCGAATTCTCGTCCGAAATACCTTATTTTAAGTAGTAGTACTTACTCCCAGTTATGCCCAGCTTACTCATCCGTTAAGTGCCAGCAATAATAGTATAAACTAAGAAACATGGCGAAGTTGTTAATGGGAATGTGTAATGTAAACCCTAAAAATAATCTTTTTACGCGTTTGTCGCTTAAGGCAGACACGGAATAGGAAAAACGATTCCTCTATCAAGTTTCCCTATGTTTGCGAAACAAACAATGCTTGCTTGACAGTGGTACCGAAATCTCGTGCAAACCTACCTCCTGCTCGGAATGCCTTCCCACTATCGACCAATTCCACCACTTGCCAACCCCCCCCCCCCCCCCAGCGTGGTTGGAATACAAAAGTTTGGAATATGGGTGCTTATGATCTAACCCGTCTAGGTATCTTTAACGGCAGTGCCGGACAGACCTAGTAATAGTGCGAACACAGGATAAGGGTTTCCCGGCCGGATTTTTTCTCGCTTCTAAACTTTTCTATATAGAAGTGATGATGGTGGAGAAAATCCGGGCAGGAATTCTGGCTCAGGAGCACCCAATCCGGATCAGGTGTCCAGGGCATAACTGACATTGCAGTCGCTATGTGAGGCGTGAGCATCTGTCTCAGCTAGTAGCCTACGCAAACAAGAGCTACGAGGTCACTTGGCAGTTGTTATGGAGATATGGTAAAAAAATAAATGAAAATGAGGTCGTCACAAACTTTCCTTCCTCCATCTAGATCCCCCACAGTCGGCGGGTTGGGTTCGGACATGTACGCGTAAGATCTAGGTCAAATCGTTGGGACTTCTTCTTCTGGGCCACACCGGTCATGTACAAATTATTGGCAGTTGGCAGTATAGTCTGCAAGTGCAAGGCGCTCAAAGAAAGATTCCGAGAAAGCAGACAGGTGTAATCAGGCTGACAATCCTTCTTCAAGGAAAATACACCTTATCTACAGGGCAACACTCCTGAATCGTAACTAATTTTGGGAAATGGGCTGGAAAGTCTAGACCAGGAACTCCTGGGAATTTTTAGCAGAATCGAAAGTTTGATGGTCTAGATACAATGGGAAAGAAGTCAGAAAGTTTTGCTTGGATCCGGCGGGATTAGTCGAATCAGATTTCTGGTTATCGGTAGATCCCGAAACATACTTTTTTATCCCTGACCGAATCTTTTACGTAATGAGATCGTTTTGGCTTTTGGCTTTGCTGTCTCTGGTTTCTGGCCTAGACCGGATTCGGAATGCGTGTCAAAAACTCGTGAATATCCTGACTGATATGCTCTATCTGTGTAGAAGGCAAACTTGTAAATCTGCCGATGGTTTTGTTCTTTCTGAAATTTCCTGTCTACATTATGTTCCGGTCGTCTAATTTGTCTGGTAGGAAGACAAATCAGATAGATGGGCTCACCTGTCTCATCTCCATACCCGATGCAAATATTGGAGAATGTTTTGTTTCAAGTTGTGAGCTTTAGTAACCTGTAGCAGTAATCGATACCACTACATGCTACTATATCGAGACTGGATGCTACATTGTAAAAAGTTCCTCCGAGTAAGGATTAAAGTTAACTGCAGTATTTGCTACTGGGATTAATCTTACCTCTACTGAGATAAGATTAATCCGAATTAGACATAAGATTATCTTTTTAGAGACAAGATTAATCCCAGTAGTAAATACTGCAAGATTTTTTTTACGGTGCACTGGATACTACACCTTGAGATTATCCCAGTATGAAGCACTATTAAATAAAAGTTTTACGTACGAATTTTTCATCGGGTCCGACAGAAATTCCTGTTTTCATCGGGTTCCAGCGAATTCGGAAGAATTATGAAAATTAAGGTTGACGGTCGATTGTACATCTCCAAACACCCGATAAAGTGACAGCACAAGGTCTACCAAACTTCCCGTTTTCATGTTTAATGTTACCAAACGGCTTTCATGTTTGGCCGAGATTCAGTATTGTCGAAATTTCGGCCCTTCTTGGCAAGGGTCCACTTCATGTCGTACCAAAAATATGAACTTGCTGGGAGTACATAGATGGGTCAACTTGTCTGCTTACCCCATCGTCGATACTCTAAACAAGTCGACCAAGAATTGATTAGCATATATGGATTCAGCATGTCTCCTTACCCAAATCGCCAGTATTTGGAATGTTTCTTTCCCAAATGTACGACCTAAATGTTTCAAAAGAACTTTGTAGAGTCTTTGCGGCCTTTTTTTTGCAATATATTATTATTATTATCATTAGCTTGATTGTTTTTGCTCGTGGTAATTTGTTAGCCTGAACATATAGCTACGACGCTCATCCAAGGTTGAACAAAAATTTGGGATTCAAAAAGCTGACTGCACTACTTCCCAGATTACAATCTCTATTTGTTTGGATTGTTCTAGTAAACACTTAAGACCCTAGGATCTGCGTTTACACGAAATTTCATCGTCTGACTGAGGAATTTGGGTCCAGTAACCCCTATTCCGCCTCGGTGTACAGGGCAGGACCCCTTAAACGAACATTATGACCCCAATGACAATGCCATGATAACTGCCATGGTCCATAAACGTAACTCATGGG
Source organism: Branchinecta lynchi (assembly GCA_023053575.1). NCBI lineage: Eukaryota > Metazoa > Arthropoda > Branchiopoda > Anostraca > Branchinectidae > Branchinecta > Branchinecta lynchi. Next base: position 20,419,069 of record JAKZAP010000004.1, on the reverse strand, counting down.
CAGTCTGTGCACTGTTGCCTGTGCATGAGGAGGTTGGAAGTGACGCCACTCGAAATACGCGAAACTTCAACGTTATCGTTCCACTACTGACCGTTTTCCAAGGTACGAAATTAGTCACTGGGAAATCGAGGCTCATTTACCCCTGGATCGTTTGTGGGAATAGGGGAAATCATGAATGCTCCACTAAAAATGGAAGAAGACGTTGAACATATTTGCAAGAAGTAACTTTTTGGGATGCCAAACGGAAGTGGAAGGATAGAGAATAGGCTTCTATGGAAGAAGCTGCAGGCGAAGTTTTTGGAAAAATTTATCTTCTTGAAAATATTTAGTTTTTTTTTTATTCCAACGAAAGTAAGGGATGCCTTGTGCTATCATATGTCTGTCTGTGATAGCATTTGTTCAAACAATGTTTACAGTTTTTTTTTGTGATAGAATATTCCGATAATTCCGAAACGAAACTTTGCACCGCTGGCAATCAATTTCGAAAATCGGCCTCGTTTCTGCTAAAATGCAGAGGTTTTGTTACAAAACAAGTTTCGTTCAAACTGTGAGCTGTGAGTGAACTGATCCGGACGTTGCCGAACCGCATACAGGCAGGGGCATTTCGAGGTGGGGGGGGGGGGTGACGCACCCCCCATGCTTCAGAGAGTCGTACTATCATAGTTATCTGTTATGAGTTTGTCAGAATGACAGTCGTATGTTCTGAGCTTGCCGGAGTGACACCAAATCTGTGAATTTTGCCTGCGAATTGTGTGTCGTATTGTGCAAACAGATTTTCTAGTCGTATATTACGAGACAGTCGTAAGCTTGTCAGAATGACGGATTCATGTTTTGAGCTTGTCTACCGTGAATTTTACCTGGAAACCAGTTTCTAGTCGGATGGTTACGTAGAGATTTACAAGACAATCGAATGTATCGAGCTTGTTTTTGGGATCCCAGAACGTAAGTAGAGGGATACCTATGACATCGCAGAAGTTGTCCGTCTGTCCGTCCGTCCGTCTGTAAGCACGATAACTCTCGAAGGGAATGAGATATTTTAATGCAAACTTGGTGTGAGGGTTCGTTGGGTCGTCGGACCAGTCAAGTTCGTAGATGGGCTTTGTAGCTCTACATTTAAGGGTGGGGGAGGGGATTCAAATTAAGGGACAAACAAAATATTTTGAAACTGCTAATGTGATAGTCGATTATGGGGTAAGAAGACATGCTGAACACGATGGTGAAAACTATTTTGTCATAGGACAAGTAGTTCGCCCGGAATCCGGTCAAAACCGGAGAGTTTGTTGAAAGTAAAAGTTTTATTTGAAGTTGATTAAAATGTTCGATTTAGGGGTAGGAAGACATGCTGAAGATGATGGTGAAAATTATTTTCTCGACGGACAAGTATTTCGCCCGGAATCCGGCCCAAACCGGAAAGTTTGTTGAAAGTAAAAGTTTTAGATGTTCGATTTAGGGGTAGGAAGACATGCTGAAGACGATGGTCAAAACTATTTTCTCGACGGACAAGTACGTCGCCCGGAATCCGGCCCAGACCGGAAAGTTTGTTGAAAGTAAAAGTTTTATTTGAAGTTGATTAGATGTTCGATTATAGGTAGGAAGACGTGCTGAAGACGATGGTGAAAACTATTTTCTCGACGGACAAGTATTTCGAACGGAATCCGGCCCAAACCGGAAAGTTTGTTGAAACTAAAAGTTTTATTTGAAGTTGATTAGATGTTCGATCTAGAGGTAGGAAGACATGCTGAAGACGATGGTCGAAACTATTTTCTCGACGGACAAGTATTTCGACCGGAATCCGGCCCAAACCGGAAAGTTTGTCAAAATTAAAAGTTTTATTTGGAGTTGATTAGATGTTCGATTTAGGGCAAGAAGACATGCTGAACACTTGTGTGAAAAAATTTTCTACCCGGACATGTTGTTCGTCCGGAATCCGGCCAAAACCGGAAATCTGTTGGAAGTCAAAGTTTTATTTCTAGTTGATTAGATAAGCGATTTAGGGGTAAGAAGAGATGCTGAGTCCCTGTATGACAATCATATTTTACTCGGACATATAGTTCGACCGGAATCCGGCTGGAGTCGGAAAATTTGTTGTAAGCTAAATTTCTATTTGAAGTTGATTAGATGTTCATTACTGGGGAAAGAAGATACCCTGATTTCGTCTTTGAGCTTTCTTTTTTCGCCGGACAAGTAGTTCTGGAGTTCGGCCGGAACCGGGAAATTGGCAGAAGTGGCAGGAAGTTTTCGTCAAAACAGATATGACTTATAGGGGTAAACACACATGCTGAATCCAAATCTGAACTTGGTTTTCTCAGGTGATTAGCTATTTGGCCTTAATCTGTTTCTGAATTTTAATTGTAAAAATGTTCAAGGAGTCTGGCGAAGACTGGATCTGGCTAAGACAAGACCCAGTTGTCTGGATCAGATATTGAATTTTTGGGATCCCATCGAAACCTTTGGTCTTGTTGAGCTTGTCGGAACGAAATAAATGCAGTTATCAAATCGTAATTGTTACCATGTGGCTCACAGTTTGAACGCAACTTGTTTTGCAAAGAAGAGGTCGATTTTCGAAATTCTGTGCCAGCGGAAATGATAGCATAAGGCATCCCTTACTTTCGTTGGAATAAAAAAAAGACAAATGTTTCCAAAAACTTCGCCTGCAGCTTCTTCCATAGAAGCCTATTCTCTATCTAGTCGAACGGCGCGTCATCGCATCACCACATCAGTCGATTTTGCGTCAAAATAGTCGTTCTTTTTTTTAAACAGTCGTTTTTCTCCAAAAAGCAGTCGGTAAAAATGACCAGCTAGTCGGTAAATACCTTGCCCCCACCCTAAGCATTTTGGCTAGTAACGCCACTGAACATTTGTTCAGTTCGTTCAGTGTTCACTTCCAGTTTGTAAGCAGGCCTTCATCCTAAGCGAGGGCGAAGATACGTCAGCTGAATGTTTGCTCTTACAAGTGAGACAATGTTTTCAATCGGCTCAGTCGAAAATCCGAGGGGTTGCTCAATCTCGTTTTTGGTATACAGCAAGTGCCCGGTGTCGGCAGGGGCGTCACTAGCCGTTTACCTTGGGGGGGGGGATGTCCGGTTTCTGCTGACGGACTAAAAAACGTGCCGACGAAATACATAATAGAACGCGGTGTAAAACAAACTGTAGTGCATCAGTTGAGATTATTCCTTTAATGTAATTTCGTATATTAAAGTTCACATATTCTGCTTTTCACGTCATGTTTTACCCAAAAGCGAAGCTTCCAACGACTGTACCCAGAAGCGTCGCATGCGATTTTTTTTTTAATCTGCCTTTCTTCCGGAAACATTTTACGATACCTACCATGCAAGTTCTAGCTTTTGATGTGTTTCAAACCCCAAGAATGTCAATTCTAAAATGCAACTAAATGAACAAGAGCTACGAGCCCATATGGCATTTGTTACCAGTAGGTGGTGTGAGAAGCGAGAAAGTAAATCTGAGCATTTTTCTGGAAATTCCGGTACCCCTCCCCACCGTGCTCGGATCCGGTCCGGACCCTAAAATGTGCCATCGAACGAATACGATCTCTGTACTTTCCAAGTTTCATTCCAAGTTTCATTTCAAATCACTCCACTCGTCTAACCCCTATGCGAGCAACAACATTTCCGGGGCGCCCCCTCTAACTCCCCCTCCATAAACTTCGTATCTCTAACATCTCCTCTTCTCGTCCATCAAGTTTAACTCGAACCGGAGCATATCTTCAAATTTCCGGTTCCCGCTTCATGATAATAAATAATAATCTCTTTTATTTCCTTAATAGCTCGTACAATTCACTCGCTAGCATTGGATCGTCGGACAGTTTACCACAAATTCATGTAATAACACTGTAAAAGACATTTTGATAATAAGTTTAAAAATTCACAGTCGACACTTAATATATACAATTTACCTTACTAATTACTACATAGAACTAAAGTGGTGTACGAAATAGGGAACAAAAGACTTCATGTACCTGGAAGTAGAATATGTATTTGGGCGAACAAGTTTTGGACAATTTTCAGTTTCTGCTTTGTGTCTGGTGTTCGGTCGATTAGGGTTTGGTACTTCAAAGTCCGGTAATATAGTTCTATGAAGGTCTGAAGTCGGGCATTTGCGTCCAAAGTCCATAGTCAGTTTGTGTCAGAGAGAGTAGAGAGACCAAGCTTGGCTAATCCATCTTCATAAGAAGTGTAGGTTGGGCCAAGGGTAATCTTCACGACTCTCTTCTGGATACTTCCAGTCTGTCCGTCTTTAAGTCCTGGATGCCAGACTGCACAAGAGTACTCTATACAAGGACGGATGTACGTACAGTACAGATACCTCATAACTCTTGGTGAAAGACCAAACCTACGAAGAAAAGCGGACGACTTAAGAAGTATAGCTGCCTTCTGGAGAATCTTCTCCACGTGTGAATTCCACTTCAGATCCCCGTTAATCATCACACCAAGTAGCTTCAAGCTGTCCCTACATTCCAGACCAATGTTTTCCATGACCGGTATATCTGTTTTAAGGAAACAAGTCCTCAAAATTACACTTTTATTAAGACTGACTGACAGCTTAACGTCAGCCAGCTCCTCCTTCATGAGATTGAAAATAGTTGACAAAGATTGCTCAGTCTGGTTAGGAGGAACAGTTCGAAGCGACAAGGTTGATTGGTCGTCAGCAAATTTAAATCGGTTAAAAATACTGAGTAATATCTTGTTAACAACGATCAAAAACGTCAAAGGTCCCAACTTGGTCCCATGGGGACTACCATAGAAGATGTTTAAGAAACCTGATATATCAGCTCTACTTGCTCCCATTTCCTTGGCTTCACCGATCGCTACAAAGTGATCCAGACTATCGAACGCTTTCACAATATCGCTTAGTAGTAATTCCGCGTACGCATTTTTCTCTTCCAAATGTCTCAGAAGATCATCGACTAGCCTAACTAGGTAATGAGTGGTGTTGCAACCAGGTCCGAAACCAAACTGTCTTGGGTCTAGGTTCGCCTCAATATCTTGAAATAATTGTTCAAAAATAAAGCTTTCAAAAACTTTAGACATAGTAGGGGTTATAGAGATCGGTCTTAGGTCGTTGACAGGTTGAACATTTTTGGATTTGTGTATAGACGTGATATAAACTTTTTTAAATCCTCCCCCTACATCCACACTCTAAGCGTTTCCCAAGATTTCCGGTTCCCCCCCCCCCATCCAACTCCCCCAATGTCACCGGTTCCGGTCCGGATTTAAAATGGGACGTCTGAGACACGAAGTCTTTTTATGTATCAAGTTTCATTAAGATCATCCATCCATCCCCCCCCCCCAGATGCTCGGATCGGGGAAGTGACTATTTGTATCTTAATCATTTTTGGGTCCCTGATATGCCTGCCAAGTTTCATCGTCCTAGCTTATGTGGAAGTGGCCGAACTAGCAAAACCTGGACCAAGGCACTTGTCCGAAGGGCAAGTGCCATAAAAACCGATCTTCCAAATAGAGAGTACTACAAAATGCTCCGAAGGCGAATGTTGTGTAAAACTAATTTTAATGCATCAGTTGAGATTGTTCATTTAATGTAAATTCGTATATTTAAATTCACACATTCGCCTTTTCGTTCCAGCTTTAGCTAAAAAGCGAAGCTTCCAACGATTATACCCGGAATAAGTTGAACTAAGCGTCGCATGCGAATTTTTTTTTATTTGTATTTGTATCTACAGATGTATGCAGTATTTGATTTCTTACGTATAAAAGGAACCCGATGTGCCTAAAGAATATCGACGACCGATGAAAGCAGTCAGAGTTCGATTTCTTCTGTGTTTATGGGTACAATCGTTGTGTCTGGGTATAATCAGTATTATCCGTCTTCTCAACAAGACTGTAAAGATCTTTATTTCTTACATGAAAATAGAAGCCGATGTGCCGGCTACTTAAAGTTTAACTAAACAGGGCTAGGATAGGAAGACCTGCTGAAATGCGTTACTTGGTTCTTACGCTATTCACGAATGATCGACTTTCAAATAGTGGAATTTCCGCGTGATTTCCTTCATTTTTCCGATAAAAGCGACAAAAGCATACACATTTTGTTTCTTCTGTATTCCTTATGTATAGAAAGAACCCGATAGGCCGTAGAGAATGCCGAGGCCCGACAGAAAGCATGCAGAACTTGATTTCTTCTTTGTTTTGGCCGAGAAATGTTTGCAGGATTTTATTTCTTGCGTGAAAAAAGAACTCATTGTGCCGACGAGTCGACCGAAGCTCAACAAAATCGTAAACTATTATATTTCTTCTTAGTACAGGCAAATGGAGGTTTGACCCGAAACAAATTGCAACAGAAACGATTTTTAAACCATCTTTTAGAGAAAAAAAGCTGAACAACATATCCAAAGTTGCATATCCTGGCTCGACGCAAAATAATGTTTTTTTTTGCTTTTAATGTCATTTGTTACGTATTTAAAACAAAAATATAAAATTTTCCTGGTGGTCCGTTATTCTTGAACTGAAGTACGATTCTATTGAGACTTGACAAGCTGAAACCGAAAACGAAGTCAGATTTGGCGCATAAAGCACCAGAAAATAGTGAATGTCATTTTTTCAACCTATTTTGCAAAAAGGTAAACATTTTCCTACTGGTCCGATCTTCTTGAACGAAAGTGCGATCCTAACATAAAATCGCGAGGTGAAATCGAAATTTGAATCAAACGGGGGTGTCTAGTGTACCAGAAAGAAGTTAAATAATCATCAACATATGATCTCTAAATAAGAAAGTTATTGAGATTAAGTCAATTAAGAACCAAACTGGTTTTCAAGGTCAATCTTCTAAATCGTGGTTAACCCTTTGTATACCTTACAAATTGTTTTCAAAAGACATAATCAAATTGCTACTTGTGTTGACTAGTGTTCACAGCTTCGTCCTTTGCAATTGATTAGGCTACCGCCTAAGCTTTTGGGTTTTCTTCATCATTGTAGTTGTTAATTTTGTGGAGTTGAAACACGTTGTTCCCCTTGCAGGTCCTACATGCTGGAGTAGAAACTAAGTCGTTCTTTTTAAGGCGGCTACATCTCTCTCGACACGAGCACTTAACGATTTTTAAGAGCATGCGCGGAGCTTGTGGATGGTCATTTGCTAACGGGTACAAGAAGTCATCTTGATTCTTCCATCCCCATTTCCTCGATTTTTAATTGACTGTTCTGGGTGAACAAACGACCTTGTCGTTGTAAATTTTTTTCGAAAACCTCCCTTTGGAGCTTAGTCGGCCGCACCTTTCGACGCACCATAGATGATGAGCAGGGCGTCTTCACCAGAAGTCTTGACTTCCCATGATCCATATCGTTCACTTTTTATGAAGTTTGACAGTGTCGAAGCATCTCCGAATACTGGAACCACAGCTGTGACATCCGATACTGGAGCAGTTCTGATCAGTTCCTGTATTTGTTCTAAGGAATGATTACCTTCTACATCCCCAACATTTACTTCCTTGTTCATCAGCTTCGTGTGCAAGCTTTTAAGTTGTAGTCTTGGAAAGCAGAATATTCGTGTAGCGCAGCGTCAATCAGTACATGGCCACGTATGCTATGATTCTGGCGATCGCTTTTCCGCTGAGTGGTGAGGGACATATCCGAGTCCTAACTCCCAGTCCTGATTCCTAGTCCAGAGATCTCGGAGTTCTGACTCCTCCAGGATGTAGCCCATTGCTCCGAATAAGCTCATCATGGTATGGAATCCTCCAAGTTCAGGAAGAACTCTGAAAGCCCACTTCCTGGTGAAGCTGCTTCAGCCATTTTCGACGTTCCACCACAGGAGTTGGTCAAAGGTTACATAGAGAGTAAATACATGTTGGCTCGCCTGGTCCGGCATAACAAGACCTAAGGTTTCGATGGGATCCCAAAAGTTCAAATTTGTCCAGACAATTGGGTCTTGTCTTCGCCAGACTCCTGGAACACTTTAATATTAAAATTTAGAAACAGATTAAGGCCAAAATAGCTAATCATATGAGAACACCAAGTTCCAAGTTATGGATTCAGCATGTGTGTTTACCCTTTTAAGTCATATCTATTTTGACCAAGCAGATCGAAACTTCCTGCCTTACTTCTGCCAATTTTCAGGTTTGGGCGGAATTCCGGAACTACTTGTCCGAAAATGAAGCTCAAAAACGAATTCAGCATGTCTCCTTACCCCTACATCCAACCTCTAATCAACTTCAGATTAAACTTTTACTTGTAACAAATTTTCCGGTTTCAGCCGGATTCCAAGCGATCTGTACGTCCGGTGATACGATGATTGTCATATGCGAATTCAGCATGTCCACTATCCCGCAAATCGAACATCTTATCAAATTTATATAAAGCTTTTACTTTAAACAAATTCTCCGGTTTTGGCCGGATTCCAGCCGAACTAATTGTCCGGCGAGAAAATAATTTTCATATTCGGACTCAGCACTTTTCCTTGCCCCTAAATCGATCCTCCAATCAACTTCATATTAAACTTTTAACTCTTCAGAAATTTTCCGGTTTTTCGGGTGAACTATTTGTCCGGCGAGAAAATAAATTTCATATTCGGATTCAGCATGTTTCCTTACCCCTAATTCGACTATTTCATTAGCGTTTAAAAAATATTTTTTGTTCCCCTTAATTTCAGACCCCTCCCCCCCCACCCCTAAATACAGAGCTACATAGCCCATCTTCGAACTTGAACTGTACTTTGACCTAAAGAGTCCTCATGCCAAGTTTGATCAAAATATCTCAACCCCTTCGAGAGTTATCGTGCTAACAGACGGACGGATGGACAGACGGACAACGTTTGCGATGTCATAGGTATCCCTCCCCCCCACTTACGTTTTGGGAGATTAGCTGGAAGATCAATCATTGAGAGGAAAAGTAAACTATTTTCCTGGGCGATTCCCGACCATAAGTGATTGCTGTGTTCCATTCCAACCCAGGCTTGTTTGTGTATCAGAAGGAAAGGCAGATTATGTCAAGATTAGAGTAAAGAGTCGATGACTTGTTGAAATTCTCCGAGACTTTCGGATCGAAGGATTTCCGATTTTGGATCGCGGGTTATCGAATCATCTGATTTGTGGTGCACAGTGCGTAAAAAAAAAAAAAATTAGGTCATAGGCAGTGGGTTAGTCATAGGACTACGTTTGCTCGCATTAGTTTAGTAGATTCTGATAATGCATTAGTATCGAATAAGCTTAAGGGTAGGGTAGATAGGTCTCAGGGTAGATGTCTTACATTGTCTTACTTGGGGCCTTCTTCTAAGGACAGGTTATTTGTCTTCAAGAAGGTTCTGCTATTAATGACCAGCTCAGGTATACATATTTTTTATTTTTTTCTAACATTCGATCATTTTGATGGGTAATAAACGCTGATTAAACTATCTTACAAAAATAATAACGGCGCATATTAGTGATATAGAATATTTTTTTTCTGGTGCAAGATACACCAAATATTTTAGGGTGCAAAACGGATAAGTCAGCTACATTTTATTCGAGCTATATTTCGGCCCTTCTTGGCAAGGGTCCTCTTCGTCTCAAGCCGCTCAAAGTGTTGAGCCTGAAGAGGACCCTTGCCAAGAAGGGCCGAAATATAGCTCGAATAAAATGTAGCTGGCTTATTTGTTTTGCACCGTCAAATATGATTCGCAGTCAGCTTGGGCTGAAGGAACATCTATACACCAAATCTTACCTCTTTTGAATTCTCAGCTTGTCAATCTGCATCAGCATCGTACTTCAGTCGGAAAAAAATGGACGTCCTCAAAAATCGTATTTTTTGTTCTTAAAACATACATAATGGCACTAAGAGCCGAAAACGGCTTATGTTGCGTCAACTCAGGATCTACAACTTTGGATATGTTGTATTTTTTTTTTTAAATATTGAGCATTGAAAAGCAGTTTGATTCGTACTTTACTTTTCTTGAAGTTTAACCGAAAAGGGCTGGGATAGGACAATCTAGTTACCCACCATTTATTCACTTAAATTGGCTTGAAGACCCGCTGAAAATGCGTTGCTCCGGTGTTCCGCAATTCACGAATAATCGATTTCTAAATAGTGGAATTTCCGTGTGATTTGGGGTACCTTTATGCGCATATATTTTTGTTGTATGACTTACGAGAAACATTTATAATTTTTTTTGATCTTCGCCAATCTCACCACTGTCCACTGAAATCGACGTTTGTGTTGAGATTCAAATTTCCCGCGTCAAAGTAGAATTTACCCTGTGTGGACGGCCGCAAATATTCTGAACGTCATAACCAGAGCAGATAGTGGAAAGCAAAAAAATCCCGTTGCAGGATCCAAATAACTCAGTGTATTCAGTTAAATTACACAAGAATAAGTTGTCTTTTCAGTTAAACTTTAAAAAGTATCTTGTTTTTATTAAAAAAAAGTCGTAAAGATCACATATTTACGGTGACGAAACTTCTTTCAGGCTTAGAGCGTGTTCCACCCTTCTAACAATAGTTACTATGAGTTACTATTTCCGTTCCATCCTCACGAAAAGTTACTACGCTGACCGTTCCAACCTTGTCGGAATAGTAACTAATAGTTATTATTTGCTTACCATGCTCGGGAGCGTAGTAAGCGTAGTTACTCGCATCTCTGTAACGTGATTGGTCGGATTCGCCCCTGGCGTGAGATCCTGCTGGAAAATAGAAAAATCGTTCCAGCCTTGACGGCAAAAAGCCAGAATTCGTGACGTCATGCGTAGTAACTACGGTGAAAGCTCTTAATAGACACGGGAATTTGATTCAATTTTCGGTCTCAGCTCGTGATTCTATGGCGAGATCGCACTTTCATGCAAGAAAATGGGGCCACATAGAAAATTGCATTTTGTTTTTGCAAAACAGGTTTCAAAAATGACATTAACTTTTTTCTGGTGGTTGGTATGCCAAATTTGACCTCATTTTCGATTTCAGCTTGGCATTTTGCATCAGAACCGTAATTCAGTTCAAGGATAACGGACGACCACGGAAGTACTAAATTTTTGTTTTCGAAAACGGAAAAAAGGCACTTAAAGCAAAAACAACGCTTATTTTGCGTCTAGCCAGGATATGCAACTTTGGATGTGATGTTCAGTTTTTGTTTCTCTACAAGATGGTGTAAAAATCATTTCTGTTGCAAGTTGTTTCGGGTCGACCCCTTTTTGGAGCTCATTTTCCTGTACTATCTCCGTTTGCCGGCGCTTCGCCCGACGAAAGTACTTTTTCAAGACGTTTGGGGGGGGGAGTCCCACCCCCATAGTGATGCCCCTGGCTGCCGAAAGCGGTTTTGCCACGTCTTAGAACATTCAGATCATCATGTTTAGAAGCGGGAATCGCCTAATTTATGGAGCACCACTACTTTCGCTGTGTCGGCACCGGAAAAGTGTGTACAGCAGGTTTTGGGAGTGGGTAACTCTTCGGGAAAATCTGTAAACGGAAATCCGGGTCAAGTTCATTTAGTGAACAACACATAAGTCCTGCTACTTTAATGGTCAGACGGTTTAACTTCCTTAGTCACCATTAATTGATACTGCAGAATCTGGGGGAAACCGTTGCCAGTCAGTATGCATAATTATTGTGAATACATCTGCGTATTTGTCCAGAAACATCTAACCAACATTACTCACAAATTACTGAAATTGATTTCAGATTCCACATAAATTCGTTACTGTTTTTCACAGGCTCATTAAGTTGTATTTACTGACTCTAGCGGACGCACCTTTTCTTCTTAAAAATCTGCGGATTTTTTTAAAACAACCTGAAAACACACCCAAATATTTAGCTTTGTTTTTTTTACTGTTTGGAATCCCAAAACGTAAGTGGAGGGATACCTATGACTTCATAAAGTTGTCTGTCTGTCCGTCCGTCTGTGAGCATGATAACTATTGAAGGGAATTATATATTTTGTTCAGACTTGGTCTGAGTATTCGTTGGGTCAACGGAGAGGTCATGTTCGTAAATGGGCTCGTAGCTCTATATTTATGGGTGGGTGAGGGGGTCCGAATTAAGGGTCCAACCGAATATTTGTAAAAGCTAATCAGATAGTCGATTTAGGGGTAAGCTGTCACGGTGAATCCGTATATGATAATTATTTTCTCATCGTACAAATAGTTCGCCTGGGATCCGTCCAAACCGGAAAATGTATTAAAAGTAAAAGTTTTACTTGAAGTTGTTCAGAAGTTTGATACAAGGGTAAGCAGACTTCCTGAGTCATCTAATCAAATTATTTTCTCCCCGAACATACAGTTCGCGGGGAATCCGGCCAAACCGGATTTTTTTTTTAAAGTAAAGGTTATACTTGGAGTTGATTAGAGGTTTGATACAGGTAAAGAGGCGTCCGTAATCTGTATATGCAAATTGTTTTCTCCTCGAATTTTCAGTTCTCCCGCAATCCGGCCAAGACCGGATATTTGATAAAAGTAAATGTTTTAGTCGAAGTTGATTAGAACAGTGGTTCCCAACCTTTCCGTACCGCATACCCCCCTAATCAAGGTGAAAAGACGATAGTAATTATCATAAATGAAATGGCATACATGCGTAAAAATATTTACAAAATCAATGAGGCAATCACTAGAAGCTGCTTTGTAGCAACAATTTTGTCAAATCTCGGCCAGAGGTCATTAGTGGCATATCTTTTACGGTTAACCTGTTTCTGTGTTTGGTTTTTGTTCTCCGTGCTTTCATCAAGCTGCATCGCAAACTTTTTCCTTAGCTTAATTCGCAATATCCCTTGCAATATGTTTGATTCTTCTTGAAACAATATTGTTTGACACAGGACCAGATTTTACGGCACTAGGCTAGCTGTTTTTGAATAAACATTATTTCACTGACTTTCACTAGGGCTTGTAATTGAGGCGTCATGCACGGGGTGACAACACCCATCCCCCCAAAAGGATGGGCCAGACGATTAAAAAGAAAAGAATCGACGTGAAATTCCACGATTTTTAAAGTGCCGTATAGCGATCGCAATTTCTGTCCGTCCGTTCGGTCTGTCGGTCGGTCTGTCTGTCGGTCCGGGTTTTGCTAGTTCGGGCACTTCCACATAAGCTAGGACGATGAAACTTGGCAGGCGTATCAGGGACCCCAAGTGATTAAGTTGGAAATAGTCACTTCCCCGATCCGAGCATCGTGGGGGGAGTGGAGGGAGGGGGAATCCGGAATCTTGAGATATTTATAACTCTTGAACGGGTGATCGGATCTTAAAGAAACTTGGTATTTGGAAAGACCTCTTGTCTCAGACGATCCACATAAAATCCGGACCGGATCCGGTGACTTGGGGGGAGTTGGAGAGGGGAACCGGAAATCTTGGGAAATGCTTTGAGTGGAGGGACCAGGATGAAACTTCGTGGGAAGAGCAAACACAAGTCCTAGATACATCATTAACATAACCGGACCGGATTCGAGGAATATGGGGGGAGTTGGGGGGGGGGCGGATTTCTGATTAAACGTGAGTTCGGTACTTCCTGATGCACTAAGACGATGCAACTGGGCTGGGATATCAGGGACTTGAATAAACTGACTTGACAATAGTCGTTTGCATGATCCGATCATCGCGGGGGGAGGAGCCGGAGGGGGAATCCGGAATCTTGAGGTATTTATAACTAAATATTCTTTGAGCCCAAGCTGACTTTGAAACATTTATTCAAACAATGTTTACAACGGATACGTCAGCTCTGATTTTTCATCAGCGATATTTCGCTGTTAAACAAGAAGATTGACAGCCTGACGAGGACCCTTGCCAAGAAGGGTCGAAATATCGCTGATGAAAAATCAGAGCTGACGTATCCGTTGTAAACATTGTTTGAATAAGTATTTATAACTCTTGAGCGGGTGATCGGATCTTAATGAAACTTGGTATTTGGAAATACCTCGTGTCTCAGACGGTCCACATAAATTCCGAACGGGATCAAGTGACTTCGGGGGGAGTTGGAGAGGGGAACGGGAACTCTTGGGAAACGCTTAGAGTGGAGGGACCAGGATGAAACTTCGTGGGAAGAGCAAGCACAAGTCCTACAACATATTTGATGTGAAATTAAATTCCTTATTTCTAGGTATAATCCTAGGGGGGGTTGAAGGGGGGATTTTGTGACATTCTCATCTACTTTCTTGTACCACCTACTCGTAACAAGTGCCATATGAGCTCGTAGCTCTTGTTCGTAAAAGCAGTTTCTTAAAAAAAAAAAAAAAACAGTCGGTATAAATGACCTGTCGGTTATTAAAAAATACCTTGCCCCTTAAGATACATTTTGGCTGGTGATACATCTGCTGGTAATATTAGGCTTTCGGCAATAAAAATGAATGAGGCGAGATTTTAAAGTTACAGGCTAAATCAATTTTGGTTCCTTCGCGTACCCCTTGCAAGGGTCTCGCGTACCCCTTGGGGTACGTACCACGGGTTGTGAACCACTGGATTAGAGGTTCGATACAGGGGTAAGGAGAGATGCTGAATCCGTATATGGAAATTATTTTCTTTCCGGGCATAGGTGCAGTTCGCACGGAATCTGGCCAAAATTGGAAAATTTGTTGAAAGTAAAACTTCTATTTAAAGTTGATTAGAAGTTTGATTTGCTTAAAGAGACATCCTGAATCCGTGTATGAAAATTATTTTCTCGCCGTACAAATAGTTCGCCCAGAATCCGGCCAAACCCAGAAAAATTGCTAAAAGTAACAGTTTTGTCCAAAGATAAGCAGTTTGGCCGTAATTTGTCAATAAAACACCAGTACGTTATCATTTATGTCCATCTTCAAACGGCTGATAAGTGATAATAGGAAAATGTTTAAGGAGTCTGACGAAGACCAGATCTCTATAAGCCCAGATTGTCTGGATAAAAAAAAAATCAATAAATATTTATAAATAACCTTTAGTTCTTGTATTCATATACAAGATAAATGTCTTTACTTCCTTTGATTGTTCCGCTAAGAGCTACGTATAGGCCCCATCAGTTGGATCGCGCTTCTAGATGACATAATCCCGTGGTCTTACCGAGCCCTGGTTTGAACCAGCGTTTTGAAAATGGGGGATCTTCGACATCACGAGTGCGATAAAGCTTACGGATTAACTCCTCAGCTATTTGAAAAAAAGGGGCGGAATTAAATAAATTTCGGCGCCGAACAGAAACGCATAACTTCGGTGATGAGTTCCAGCCTCGAGGCCAGGCTCAACAAAATAATTATTAAGAAAAAAGCTGTACGTAAAAATCTGGAGAAAATTCCGTAGAATAGCGAAATATCAGTAGCTCGGGCAGGCCCGTATCCAGGAATTTATTTCGGGGGGGGGGGGGGGGTTGACTGCTGGTCGGACAAAAAAGTTAAAAAAAACACACAAATCAGAGGGAAAAGCCTATACAATTGATTACTTTTGTATGTTTTTTTTTTTTTGGGGGGGGGGGGGTCAACCCCTACCCCCCCCCCCTGGAAACGGCCTTGAGATCGGGAGACTCAACAATACATCAGTAGGATCGCTCGAAAAAACGTAGATCTCCTGATAAATCAGGAGAAGTGGAAGCACTGGATGTCTGATGTAAGGGGTTGTCGGCGAAACGTCTCGAATCGAAACGTCCCCTTGGGAAATGTCTTCATCACAAAACGTCCCCTGGTGAAACGTACCCGGCTAAACAAATAGCAAACATATGATAGTATCGTAGTTAGTTTTGGGACCTCAAGAAGTATAGGCTACATCAGACCCGGCATTATCAGAACGGATTAAGACCACATCAACAGCTGCCCCCACGAAACATCCTGTCGGTAAATCGGCAGAGTTAGTTGGTGCGAAGCTTTTATCATTCCGTTTCTGGTGCCGACAAAAGTTCTGTCGGTAAACCAGGAAACTTCTTGTGCGAAATCAGCAGCGTTTGTCGGTGCGGAGACGGTGCGCGGATTCGGTACCGACAAGAGCTCTTGACAAACACTTTCTTCATTCCGTTTCTGATACCAACGAAAGCTCTGTCGGCAAATCATGAAACTTGTTGTAGGGAAATTGGCAGCGCTGGTCGGGACACGAGTTCCGTTTTAGTACCGACAAGATCTCGTTAGGTAGATCAGGAAACTTCTTGTTCGGAAATTGGCAGCGTTTGTCGGTGCGGAGACGGTGCGCGGATATCGTTTTCAGCACCGGCAACAGCTCTGATAAAACATTTTCCTCATTCCGTTTCGGATACCGACAGTAGTCTTTTTGGTGAAAGCAGTAGCCCCCCCCCCCCCGAAACATACAAACATACTCATTTGTATAGGCCTTTCCCTCTGATCTATGTCTTTTTTATACTTTTTTGTGCGACCCGCAGGCAACCCCCCCCCCCCGAAATAAATTCCTGTATACGGGCCTGAGGCTGACCTGTGAAATGTTTCGTTCCTGTCTGTTGCTTGACGGTAAACTAACCACACCAGCAGACCTGTTTCTTGGTTTGTTCTTGAGTGATTTCTCTGAAAATTTTCAGTCGGCCTACCTTTCCGGTACCCACAGCTCCACCTTCACCCCACGGACGTCAGATCCGATTCGAGCCTGAAATTACATGTCTAGGGCCCATCATTTTTGCACCTTTTAAGTTTTATCCCAATCACTCTATCCGTTCGGCCCCTAGTACCCTACGCGTATTACAATTTTCCGAGACCTCCTTGCAACACTGTTCTCGGACGCGGATAAATGGAATATCTTAAGGACGTTTCAGGCGAATCCGAGCACTTTCTAGGGCCCATGAACCCGTTTGATTTGTGAGCAGTATCACAAAGCTACCTTGACCCCTACCTTCTACTCACAGTTGTCGGATTCGTTCGGACGCAGAGGCAGCAAATTTAGAGCATCTGCTCCTATCAGCCATCAAGTTTCCATAAAATTGGACTGCCCGTGCTTTTCCCTCTATTTTGATCCAACGCATCCTCATACCAAATTTCAACGAAATATTTAAACCCCTTTGAGAGTTATCATGAACAGACAAACTTTACGAAGTCATAGGTGCTAACGTTTTAGAGTCACCAAAAAGCCGCTTAGTGAGGTTCAAATTAAGGGTCGAACAAAATATTTCTCAGCAACTATCATTTTCTCACCGGACAAGTAGTTCGTCGGGAATCCGGCCAAAACCGGAAAATTTATTAGAAGTAAAAGTTTTATTTGATGTTGATTAGATGTTCCGAATCCGTGTGTGACAATCATTTTCTACCCCGGACATACAGTTCACACGGAATCTGGCTGAAACCGGGAAATTTGTTCTAAGTAAAAGTTTTATCTGAAGTTGACAAGAGGTTCGATGTAGTGGTAAAGGGGCATGCTGAATCCGTATATGAAATTTTTTGTCTTGCCGGACACGTAGTTCGCCCGGAATCCGGCTAAAATTTTCAAAAATTTTCTTTAAAATTTTCGGTTTCATTTGAAGTTGATTAGAGGTTAGAGATAAGGAGATATGCTGAGTTCGTTTTGAGCTTTACTCTTCTGCCGGACAAGTAGTTCGTCCGAAATCCGTCCGAAACCGGAAATTTGCCAGAAGTAATGCAAGAAGTTTTGATCACTCTCGTCAAAGTGACGTGTAGGGGTAAACACACATGCTGAATTCATATCTTAACTTAGTTTTTCAGATGATTAGCCATTGGCCTTAATCTACTTCTAAATTTTAATAGTAAAAATGTTCAAGGAGTCTGGCAAAGAACGGATATCTATGGTCTTGTTGATCTTTGAGTAGGCCTAAAGAGTCGAGCAGGATTTCAAAAGCAAAAGCCCATCAGCTCTTTTCTGAGCAACGAAAAGTTTTCTGCGCAAGTCTATGCTTGGGGACGTTTCGCCATGAGAACATTTTTCCATGGAGAAGTTTTTCCACGGGGACGGTTCGCCATGGAGACGTTTTGTCACGGGAACGTTTTGCCATGGGCATATAATATAGCCGATGTAAGATATGTTGCGTGATCCACTTTCCTTTTTCCCCCGTACTTAATCTTTTTGTCTCTTGTTATAATGGGTAATAAAGTTCTTCTCGTCTTCCACAAATTTTCATCGTGTTCAATTCAGTACTGCGGGACCTCCCGTCGGCCTCTTCACTATTTCAAAGAAAAAGAAATAGATCCTGCTAATGAGTTTTCTGCATTTCAGGTCGTGAAGATTCTGATGTCCGGTGGAGCGGATCCCCTTTTGGAAACACGAGATGGGCGCCTTGTGAAAGATATGGGCGCCTCGAGCGAAATTAGGGAGTTATTAGACAAACAACAAAAGGAGGTGGCTTCCACTCCGCCCACTAAAGTGCTAGCTGCTCCTGGTGTACTACCCACCAAGGCAAAAAGGAATCCCCTCTGCAACATTCAAGAACCTGCTGTCGAAGGCGCTAATGCACCTAATTCCTCGTGTAGAGTTTCACCCTTTATAAGAATCCGAAGCCCCCAGCAACTGAACAAATCAGATGCATACACAGCGGGGGACTTCATGACAGAAGCAGATGCGGGCGAAGAAAAGGAAAACAAGTTCACCACACCACCATGCCGGTCCAGCGCTAACGTTCTAAAACCCATACACAAACATAGAGCGAAAAATTCCGTTCAGGACTTTACACCCCGAGCTGCGAAAAGTATCAAGAGGCTAAAAAAGGTCAAACCGAAGGCGTTGAAGTATGTGGATGAAGACGACATTGACATTGAGTTGATTGGAGGTTGTCAGTCTCAGACTAGTGGGGGTGCTGGACAAATAGCACCTCTGTCATCTGAAGAGAAATCGTTTTCGGATATCTCCGCTGGTGACTGTGTACCAGGAATGGACTTTGTAGGACCCCTAGGGAGTTTCAAAGCATCTGTTTCAATCCACGTGGGACTGATCGCAAATGAGCAAGTGGTTGAGCAACACACAGCTGAAAACATATGTTCAACGATTCACCAGTTTTCTGTAGCAGGTGGATTTGATGATGCGCATATTATCGCTGACATGGGTGCATGGACCTTTGACCCGTTCACGAGCCCAAGCCTAGTTGATCCGTCGTCGTGCAGATTTCTGTTTGAAGGTTTAAGTAAACAAGCGGATCGCCGAGTGCTTGAGCACGATGAAAAACAAACAAGCAAGGCGAATGATGCTGAAAATACTGCCATTAAAACATGCGCGACAGTCCCCTCGTGCAGTGAGATTGAAACTACTACGTACTTCGACCTGCCCGCGGGAAAGACCCGCAAATTACCATGCGCGCTGACCCATCAACAGCACGGCACGCATTCTCTAGTTGGAGGTAATAAACTCGGCATAATTACCCAGACGGTAAACTACGACAGTTTGAGTAGAGGATGGAAAAAATCGGAATGTCACACTCCCAAGCAGAAATTGTTTCCACATAAATTGATGCAGCACCAGGAGATAGAACGATCCCTCGATACTGGGAATATCCGTCGAAAATCAATAGACTGTACGGAAAGTCTGGGGGTCCGAGCTGACTTGAATGAAATTGTGACAGAGAATGGAAATGTGAAAATACCCTCCAGTATTAAACGTCATGGTGTGGTTTCGTGTAGTAGGAATAACCCTTGCGACTCCCCGCGTAATGCAGTATTTAGTTCACTTTTTAACGACTTGGAACAAGCAACCAAAAATATCGTGTTTGGTACTAGACATGCTCATGAAAACACACATTCCGGTCATTCGCTGACCTGCACCCAAGCCAGTCCGGGTAGTCAAAATTGGCGCAAGTTAGAAGTTTCATCCGGTGAAAATGCCAGTGGTTTTTCCGGGAATAATTCCCTCCAGTGCATCGAAGTGAAGTGCAAAGTTAATTCGTCAGACTCAGGGTCTCCTCAGTCCAGCAGTTTGTATAATTTTGAACGTGATAGTAAAACTAGGGAATCCTTCCTGTCTGAAAATGGAGTTTGCCCGGACTTGGAAGGAAAAGAATCGAGAGATACACCGGTCTCCACGACTGTATTGACAGCGAGGCCCGACGGCCTTGGTTGTGAAAGAACGCCGTGTAATCAGGCGCTGGACACAAGCCAGGAGGCGAGACTCAATAATTTGAAAAGCTTAGAAAAATCGCAGAATTCGAGTGAGAAAAAGTGTGCTGTGTGTAGAAACGAGGAAGTGGCTGAAAATGGAGTACTGTCGCTTGTAGACCACGACTACACAACTGTGTCCGTCTCTAATAAAAAGACCGTTGACATGGATAACACAGGTAAGATTTCACGTATCCTATTGTGTGTTAACAGTACGGATTACACAGCCGCAGATCCTGTATGTGATTCTGTATGTGTGGTTGATTGGTACACTGCCGTATATGAGCAGTTACTTGAAAAATTATCGCAGGCGATTGGTGCTAATTACTCTAAGTAATCGCCCATGCTTTTATGCAGGCCCGTATCCAGGAATTAATTTCGGGGGGGGGGGGGGTTGCCTGCTGGGCGGACAAAAAAGTACAGAAAACACACAGATCATAGGGAAAAGCCTATAAGAATGACTATTTTTGTACGTTTCGGGGGGGGGGTCAACCCCCTAACCCCCCCCCCTGGATACGGCCTTGCTATTATGATTAAAATAGTTCACATAAACTTACAGTATGATACAGGTATGCTTATTTGAACACTTTTCTAATGTTTCACTACCTTGGTTTAATTTCCTGTTATAAAACCGTCAGATGGAAAGGAAAAATAACAAACTTGACATCAGCTCACAGCCAACTGTTTCAGCTTTCTTCTGGCGAGGATAGTAAGCTGAACTTTCATTTGTATTATTTTTTTTTTACTTTGAATATGCTTCTTCTTCCGTTGGGGTATGTTGTTTATTTGAACTGGTTTACCGAAGCCCCTCATTTTTGCTTTTGCAAGCTGGAATCTGTAGGTAGGCTACTCGGACCATGACCTATTCCACCGTAAAGGAATTCTGATTGGTTTATTTCTGAGCTTTAGTCGAATCATCAATATTGTGTTGGGTTAGGGTACTCCGGATTTGGCATAGGTTATACAACGGTGGGCATAGAATATGCCAAACGCTAGATATACCCAGCGTTAGGGTATCTCAATCTTAGAGGTTTGTGGCAGACTCATGAACGCGATCTACTTATTGAAAATATGCACAGCTTGGCAGAATATGTAATAGTTTCTGAGAAGAATTAGAAGGAAATTAAGGACAATTTTTTTTAAATCCATCTGAAGCGTGATAAACGGGGGATGAAATAAATGATGTCGGCAACTATTTTGCAGTAAAGGTTGTCTGGTGTTTGTTGACAGTGCATAGTTAGGTGACGTTCAAATAATCGTACCTCTACTATAATCAAGACTATAGAAGATTCTGTGTGTGTGTGATCAATCTGTCTGTATGAGCAGTTACTCGAAAAGTAAATGCAGAAGACTACAGTTATAATTCCTAATTAGCAATCCCGCATATGATGACGATGACAATTACTTATGCAGAATCAACCATGAATGATTACAACCACTCGCGTGATAGGAAGTCCGTGACAGGAAATAGTAAATGACAAGATTGAAGGTCTGATGGGATCCCAAACGGGTGGGTATTTGAGCTTTCGAACCAGGTGATATTGAAAATTCAAGATTTTCGTCCAATCGGTTTTCGTCTTATTCCTGACCAGCCACTGATTTTCCGTGAAAGTTAAGCGAACAAACCGATCCAGCGTGTCATTCCCCCCCCCCTTTTAACACCGGGTTACGGCGGACTTGTTTTAAATGATAAGTAAATTCTACCGAATTTCTTTTCGTCCGATTTCGGTGGAACTGATAATCCAGCCTGGGCCTAACGAGAAAAAGAAATGCAGATTTAGGCCCGATGACTTGGCAGGCATCTCAGGGACCCGACCAGATTAACTTAGAAGCCGATCTGACTATCGAGGGGAGGGGGAGACGGCAGAATCCGGAAATTAGTATCATGCATAACTTTCGAATGGGTTATTAGATCTTAAAGTTCAATGGGCACATCAGACTACCCCAATCCCACTCTGTAACAACCTAGGAAGAATCCTTACCCTCTAGATCAGCAGCTTTTTCAACAGTTTCCTCTCTGTAATATTTCAAAGCGTAATCTTTTGGGCCAGTACATGCTCAATTTACTAGCTTGGACAAAGATAAAAGTGATGTTTCTTATAAAAAAAAGTTCTTCTTTCGGACAAGTGTTCTGCAGTGTCTCCGTCTAAATTGACCTCCTCTGACTGGATAAACCATTATCGCAACTTGTTCACTCAGTGCAATATGCGCGTGCAACAGTTTTTCGATTCTTTACTTTCAAGGTTTCTCCCTGTTAAAATTTCTCAGTCTTCTGTTTTTGCGGTTACTAGTAATGCTGTCGAAAAGGCTGTTTACAGACTAACAAAGACTGGATCTGTCGATATCGATGGTATTTCTTCAGAGTTCTTCAAAACTGAATGTCCTGTTCTGATCCAACATCTACAACTACTGTTCCAAATGTTTCTTTCCCAATCTCAGGTCCCGAATAGCTTCCTTGTTGGAACCGTAACATCTGTCCTTAAGCGAGGCAAGGACCCTGAACTGTGCAATAGTTTCCGTCCGATTACAGTATCATGTACAGTCAGTAAAATTTTTGAGTATGTCCTTCCCGAACTTCTTGAAAAAGGCAATTTTGGAAATATGCAATTGGGTTTCAGGGATGGTACGGGTTGTGCGCATGCTCACCACGTTCTGACCAAAATAATGCGACAGGCCACTCTAAACAGATCAACCATCCACATTTGTTCCATAGATGTCTCTGGGGCTTTTGATAATGTTGTCCATTCTCAAGCTTTGTATTCGCTTGCTCGTTCTGGAGTCAATTCTTCTATTCTTTGCCTTTTAAAGTATTGGTACGCAAATTCCAGCATTCGGGTAAAATGGCAGGGTCAGTTATCGGAAAATATTTCAGTGAACCATGGAGTTCGCCAAGGTGGAGTTTTGTCACCGTATATATTTAAGTCTGCGATTTCTGATTGTTTGGATTCTCTTCTTCCTGCATATTTGTTCAAGGAGATTTCGATCAGCTACATTGCGTATGCTGATGATATCCTCCTAGTCAGCCGTACAAAATCCACTCTTTCTAAAAATATGAAAATTTTAGCAAACAAACTTTCAGACATCGGACTTGAGATAAATCTGTCAAAATGTGAATATCCTTGTTTCGGTCGCACAACAACCTCTGAGCGCTCTTCTGTTGCAATTGGTTCTTTTTCTATTTTTTCGTCTGAGTCGCTGAAATGGCTCGGGCTTACCTTCAAATCCACATTATCTTTAACGTGCTTCTCTATTTTAAAATCAGTATCAAATTCCATTAGATTTGGTTACGGGCGTTTGGTCCCAAATAGAGGAAAATATTCACGCAAGGCGCTCGGAAAGTTGTATAGTGCTTTTTGCGGCCCATATATCCACAATTGTTCCGGAGTTTACCATATCCTAAGGAAAAAAGATATTAAAAATTTGAGAAGTTGTTTTTTCAAGTATTGTAAATTTCTGATGTATCTTCCAAAATCTTTTCGTAATCGTAAATTGGTTTCGAATTTTAATGTTCAGGATAGTGTTAATACACTTTTTCGTTCGCATTCAAATCTATTTTCCCTCCACAAACATCCTGCCCTCTCAGCCCATGAAATTATTAGCCAGTTTTTCATTCCTGAACCCGATTAATGTGCTTGTCACTGTGTACAAATTTTAAGTCTATTTAGTATTTTTTTTTTTTTTTTTTATATGAAAAGAATGTTGTCGTGTTTAATTACATTGTTTTGTTTAAGTGTTTTAATATGTATATTTTACTTTTGTATTTTATTCATACTCCGCTGTTACGCAAAAAGCGGGTCATAAATAAATAAATAAATAAAAATAAAAAATAATACCTAGTAGATCTTTATTTCATGCATAAATCAGCTTGTATAATTCAAACTTGAATAGGTTTTTTGTTTTTGAATGATTTTTGTAGCTGTGTTATTTTTTATAAGCTTATTGCATATTCTGGTACATTTTATAAAGCAAGCTAATCAAGCTTCACAACACTATTCCACAAAGAAAAACTTTTAATAGGCACTTTAAGCCATGGAACTTCTGATGAAACACTAAAACAATCAGGTAAACTGTATCTGCGGCTTGACTTTGGTGACATCTCAAATATATCCTCTTATATCAAGCATTGCTCGGAGTTTTTGAATTTCCTGCCACAATATCCCAGCTCTAAGATTTGGATCGCCGAAATGCCAGAGAGGTAAAGGCAAGGGTTAACAAGAAAACGGCCGATTTTCGTAGCTCCTTGTAAAGGAAGTCGGAAATGTTTATTTGTGAAGCATTTAATACAAAGTAAAGCATTAGAAGTGTCCATTGTGCTTTAACGAAACTTGATATCTTGAAAGACCTCATGTCTCAGCATGTCCCTTTTCAAGTCTGGACCGGATCCGATGGACTGGGGGGGGGGGGGGTCGGAGGGGAGAACCGGACATCTTTTGACACGCATAGAGTGGAGCGATCGGGATGAAACTTTTGACCATCACTTCCATCTGACCCAGCCTTGCAAGTGCCATATGAGCTTCCAGCTCTTGTTAATGTTATGAGCGACAGACTCTGATTAAAACAAGATCCATATTTGTTCCAGTATTTAGTAATAATATTTTTAGGTCAGCAAAAAACATTATTTCAGTAGTACTTGTAAAAAGTCGTTTAGGGTGTTTCAGTAATGGGATAAGCTGACATGCCGAATCTTGTTTTACTGGAAGGGTTGCGTCAGTACTACGAACAGAATTCGATGGAGACCGAAAATCCTGTAGACATTCGTGGTGTAATGGCTTTATCGGATGTTTTGAATTTCGGTCTTTGGGAAAGAAGGCAAATTAAATCAATCTTTCGGCCTCGTTTCCCTTAAGTCGACAATTCGACCGGACTGGAAACATCGGTAGTTCTAATATGAAACGAATTATCTCACTTTCCTACCGGGTAAATGGTAAGACCAGAATCTTTTGTAAACCGGTGATTTCGTGAAGAACAATATCCTCTGACATAAGACATAACCTAATAGATCTTGTGAAGGGGTCGATTAGGGATAACGTTCACGCAATCGCGCGATGACCGGAAGTTCACTGTCCACAAGACCCGATTATACAATAAATATTATCTTATGGGATCCCATCGAACCTTTGGCTTTCTTACATTAGTTATAATAATCTCTCTATCAAGTTGTTTCTGTCGGACGGACAGACAAACTTTACGAAGTCATATATCCCACCACTAGCATTTTTTTGTATCCAAAAATAGAAAACATAATATAGATAGACCTATAGACTACATAACTCAGATATGGGTTAATTATCTGAATTGAGATGATTTGAATCAACAGTGCCGGGATATCGCACAGTAGAGCTGTGTGAATAATAGGGTGAAACCTGAACCTTGCAAACCCCAACGCCGAGTCATGACCTCAAATAATCATGTCAGTAATGTGAAGTCAGATTGCTGAGAAATATGTATCTGATCTTTTGCTCTTTTTTGGGATCCGAAATCGTAAGTGGAGGGGTAGGCCTACCTATGACATCGCAAAAGTTGTCCGTCCGTCCGTCTGTGCGCGCTATAACTCTCGAAAGGAACGAGATATTTTGATGGAACTTGGTGTGAGGACTCTTTGGGTCAAGAGTAAGGTCTAATTTGTATATGGGATCTGTAGCCCTATATTTAGGGGTGGGGGAGGGGGTTTAAATTAAGGGGCAAATGAAATATTTTTAAACAGATGATGTGATAGTCGATTATGGGGTAAGAAGACATGCTGAACACGATGGGTAAACCCATTTTTTCGCCGGAAAATTAGTTAGCCCGGAATCCGGCCAAAACCGGAAAGTTTGTTAAAAGTAAAAGTTTTATTTGAAGCTGATTAGATGCTTGATATAGATGTAAACAAACATGCTGAACACGGTGATGAAAACCATTTTTTCGCCGGAAAATTAGTTAGCCCGGAATCCGGCCAAAACCGGAAAGTATTTTAAAAGTAAGTTTTATTTGAAGTTGAATAGATGTTCGATTTAGGGGTAAGAAGACATACTGAACACGGTGGGTAAAACCATGTTAAGTTGATTAGATTAAGTTGATTAGATGTTAAAAATCGAGAGACTCTAGAAGGTTGAGAGACTCTAGAAGGTTAAACCTACCAAGAGACTTCTAGTTTGCTTCGGGTAAATATTAGTAGGATATTCGCTTCACAATTTCAACTCCTCTTCTGCCGAGCCCAGGGGGATTCTCAGTCATGTAGGGATCGAATAGTGCTACGAAGTACATAGGCTATTGCGTCTGCCATCGGCTTGTATCCTGATCTAGTATTATACAGTTTGAGTGGAGATGACAATTGCGGAGGTTTTCCATGGCTTCTCCATTTTCATCATTCCGGCCGGAAAAGTACAAATACATACAAAAGCTGGCAAGACATTTCAGTCCGCGGTCGAATCCTGTACCAGAGACAGAGTCCTGTACCAGAGACCTTGCTGGTGGGGCGGTTTGTGATGATGCTGGTGGGGCGGTTTGATCCCTGTCTTCAGGCATCTTAGTAATCTCTCTGTTCGTTTGGAAGCACAACAACTCGTGAACCGGTTGAGATCTTTCGTCTGCTTTTGCTTTAAAACGTTCCTTAGCCTATCAAAGTACATACTTACGTCTAAGGTGAGCAGTTTTTAAGTTGATTAGAGTGTTGGCATAGGGAGTACATAGACATTCCAGTCGGTACGTTTATCTCTCTTGTCCTAGTTGGCCAGAATCCAGAAATGCGGTAGACTGAAAGGTTTCTATCTACTACAATTTTCATCTGCGATCTTGCCACCAAATTAGGTCCGAGTCTCAAGACGTGACAGAAGATGCTATACACAGCAATTGAAGAACGAGAAGTTCGCTTTCAGGATAACTTAAAAATAAAAGAGATCATTTTCGAGTTGTATGAGTGTCCTGATATGATAGGCTGTGGAATTTTCAGATGGGCGTTAACACTAGCATCGATGACAAAATTTAACCTCCCGACTAGAATGAGCTATTCCTTCGTCTGTAGGACTCCTACTGTCCTGGGAAACGAATATCGGATGTATATTAAAATCTTCCTTGTCCTTTTCAAGCGTTGTACCCACCTCACCCTCGCTTTGTAATCGACATCTACTTGTTTCGCTGGTCTCTTTTCATTTGAATTCTGACGGCTTTTCCATTATGTTTAAAAATCCCATGCCTTCTTTTTCCTTCTACGCACCTTCAATCTACGCACATAACCTTGTCTCTCGTGTTTGGTCAGTAAGGACCTCCCCCCCCAAAGTTGTTAGACTGTCGGCGAAAAAATATCCGAGTCAGCGCGAAGCGCGGCGATTTTTCTTAAATATACTTCATTTTTTTTTCTTGGAAACAGTAAATTTTTCTTAAAAACAGTCGGTTTTTCGTAAAAATAGTAATTTTTTTCTTATAAACAGTTGTTTTTCTAAAAGTCAGTCGTTTTTTCGTCAAAACAGTCGTTTTTCCTCACAAACCGTCGGTTTTCCTGCTGAGAACAGTCGGTAAAAATGACCAGCCAGTTGGTAAATACATTACACCCCCCCCCCCAAACATTTTGGCTAGTAACGCCTCTGGCCACCATGAATCATGTCTTCGACCTATCCCGAGGGGTTACCAACTCCCAAAATTGGGGTACAGGTGTGCCCGACCGTGCCCAACGTGTGCCCGACAGTGCACGATTGATTACCAAAGTCGTCGTTCACGATAAAAATGTTGTCAAAACGACGAATCTGCAAATTTTGACTAAAGGCTACGGACACAAAGTATATTAACAGTAGGCATATATGCACAGTAGAGTAACGTAGAAACATATTAGAAACAGTAGCCTATACAAAATATACAACCCTTGCAAATACTTATAATGTCATTAGTGAGCCCGGAAGTTATTCGATGTTGTGGAAGCTCGGTTGTATCACATCAATCCAAAAGAAGGGAAGCAAATGATTTGATATTTTGTTCCTTTATTTTCACTTTAATAAAATTGAACTGAACTGAACCTTGACGTATGTTCAAATATTGTATAAAACGGATAGGTCAGAATAGATTGAATAACCTTGACGTATGTTCAAATATTGCATAAAAACGGATAGGTCAGCGACGATGCTTTGGCAGCGATATTTCTGCCTTCACTGGCAAGGGGTCTTGACAGCCTGACGAGGACCCTTTCCAAGAAGGGCCGAAATATCGCTGCCAAAACATCGTAGCTGATCCGTTTTATGCACTGTTTGAATATATGTTTCAAAGTCAGCTTGGGCTCAAGGAGTATTCAACCCTGACACCATTTTTTTCAAGAATATAGGATTATTTTTAGCTGACTGATTAAAGGCAGATATTCTTGATCTTAGACTCACAACAGTTATCCAGTTATCCAGGGCCATCAGGAAATGTTACGAAACATCTATGTTTGTGCCAACAGAATATGAATAGTGTGGAGTCAAGCTATGACACTAGTTACTAACCCCTTCGTGGAAGAAAATACTAAATATGACATTACTTCAATCTGTTTTGCTAACACGTTCAATTTAGTTAGCCTAAATTTGGCAAGTTAAATAAGTTCCGATCAAATTTGAATTTGTCAGGAAGTGAAATTCCTAAACAACAAGACCTAAGGTTTCGATGGGATCCCAAAAATCTAATCTTTGATCCAGACAATTGGGTCTTGTCTTCGCCAGATCCAGTCTTCGCCAGGCTAATCATCTGAGAAAACCAAGTTCAGATATACCTCTATCAGCCATATCTGTTTTGAAGATACTGACTGAAACTTCCTGCTTTACTTCTGCCAAATTTTCGTTTCGGCCGAATTCTGAGCGAACTACTTGTCCAGCAAAACAAGACCAAAGGTTTCGATGGGATCCCAAAAATTCAATATCTGATTCAGACAACTGGGTCTTGTCTTAGCCAGATCCAGTCTTCGCCAGACTCCTTGAACATTTTTACAACTAAAATTCAGAAACAGATTAAGGCCAAATAGCTAATCACCTGAGAAAACCAAGTTCAGATTTGGATTCAGCATGTGTGTTTACCCCTATAAGTCATATCTGTTTTGAGGAAAACTTCCTGCCACTTCTGCCAATTTCCCGGTTCCGGCCGAACTCCAGAACTACTTGTCCGGCGAAAAAAGAAAGCTCAAACACGAAATCAGGGTATCTTCTTTCCCCAGTAATGAACATCTAATCAACTTCAAATGGAAATTTAGCTTATAACAAATTTTCCGATTCCAGCCGGATTCCGGTCGAACTATATGTCCGGGTAAAATATGATTGTCATACTGGGACTCAGCATCTCTTCTTACCCCTAAATCGCTTATCTAATCAACTAGAAATAAAACTTTGACTTCCAACAGTTTTCCGGTTTTGGCCGGATTCCGGACGAACTACATGTCCGGGTAGAAACTTGTTTTCACATAAGTGTTCAGCATGTCTTCTTGCCCTATATCGAACATCTAATCAACTCCAAATAAAAATTTTAATTTTGACAAACTTTCCGGTTTGGGCCGGATTCCGGTCGAAATACTTGTCCGTCGAGAAAATAGTTTTCATCGTCGTCTTCAGCATGTCTTCCTACCTCTTAATCGAACATTTAATCAACTTCAAAATAAAACTTTTACTTTCAACAAACTTTCCGGTTTGGGCCGGATTCCGGGCGAAATGCTTGTCCGTCAAGAAAATAGTTTTCACCATCGTCTTCAACATGTCTTCCTACCCCTAAATCGAACATCTAATCAACTTCAAATAAAACTTTTACTTTCAACAAACTTTCCGGTTTTGGCCGGATTCCGGGCGAACTACTTGTCCGATGACAAAATGGTTTTCACCATCGTGTTCAGCATGTCTTCTTACCCGATAATCGACTATCACATTAGCTGTTTCAAAACATTTTGTTTGTCCCTTAATTTGAATCCCCTCCCCCACCCCTAAATGTAGAGCTACAAAGCCCATCTACGAACTTGACTGGTCTGACGACCCAACGAACCCTCACACCAAGTTTCATCAAAATATCTCATTCCCTTCGAGAGTAATCGTGCTTACAGACGGACGGACAGACGGACAACTTTTGCGATGTCATAGGTATCCCTCCATTTACGTTTTGGGATCCCAAAAAGAAAATTCAGAGACAAATTCAGCGTATTTCCTTATCCATATAAAGAACATCTAATCAACTTCGAATAAAACTTTAACTTACAAAAAAATTCCGGTTTCAACCGGATTCCGGACGAATTATATGTCCGGGTAAAAAATGACCGTCATATACAGACTCTGCGTCTTTTCTTAGCCCTAATCTGTTATCTAATCAACTTCAAAGAAAACTTTTGCTTTTAACACATTTTCCGGTTTTGGCTGGATTCCGGGCGAATTCGTTGTCTGCGTAGAAAATGCTTTTCAAATAAGTGTGCATTGTGTCTTCTTACCTTTAAATCGAACATCTAATAAACTTCAAATAGAACTATTACTGCTTTTAACCAACTTTCCGGCTTTTGCGGGATTCCAGACCAACTACTTGTCCGGCAAAAAAGTAGTTTTCATCATCGTGTTCACCATGTCTTTTTACGCCTATCGAACATCTAATAAACTTCAAATACATCTTTCACTTTTAACCAACTTTCTGGTTTTTGGGATCCCAAAACGTAAGTGGAGGGATACCTATGACATCGCAAAAGTTGTCCGTCCGTCCGTCCGTCCGTCCGTCTGTAAGCACGATAACTCTCGAAGGGAGTGAGATATTTTGATGAAACTTGGTGTGAGGATTCGTTGGGTCGTCGGACCAGTCAAGTTCGTAGATGGGCTATGTAGCCCTACATTTAGGGGTGGGGGAGGGGGTTTAAATTAAGGGGCAAACAAAATATTTTGAAACAGCTAATGTGATAGTCGATTATGGGGTAAGAAGACATGCTGAGCACGATGGTGAAAACTATTTTGTCATCGGACGAGTAGTTCGCCCGGAATCCGGCCAAAACCGGAAAGTTTGTTAAAAGTAAAAGTTTTATTTGAAGTTGATTAGATGTTCGATTTAGGGGTAGGAAGACATGCTGAAGACGATGGTGAAAACCATTTTCTCGAAGGATAAGTAGTACGCCCGGAATCCGGCCGAAACCGGAAAGTTTGTTAAAATTAGAAGTTTTATTTCGAGTTGATAGTTTGATAGTCGATTATGGGGTAAGAAGACATGCTGAGCACGATGGGGAAAATCATTTTGTCATCGGACGAGTAGTTCGCCCGGAATCCGGCCAAAACCGGAAAGTTTTCTAAAAGTGAAAGTTTTATTTGAAGTTGATTAGATGTTCGATTTAGGGGTAGGAAGACATGCTGAAGACGATGGTGAAAATCATTTTCTTGACGGACAAGTAGTTCGCCCGGAATCCGGCCAAAACCGGAAAATTTGTTAAAAGCAAAAGTTCGAGTAGATGACAGATTAAGGGGTAAGAAGGGAGGCTGAGTCGGTTTATGACGATGTTTTTTTACCCGGACATATAATTTTTCCGGAATCCGGTTGTAACCGGATTTTTTTTTAAGTCAAACTTTTATTCAAAGTTGATTAGATGTTCTTTATAGGGATAAGGAGATACGCTGGTTTTGTTTCTGTATTTTTTTTGTTTGTTGGGCTAGTAGTTCGCTCGGAAATCGGCAGGAAGTCCCGGTCAGTATCGTCAAAATAGATATGGTTTATAGAGGTATATCTGAACTTGGTTTTCTCTGATAATTAGCCTGTCCAAGACTGGATCTGGCGAAGACAAGACTCGATTGTCTGAATCAAATATTAGATTTTTGGGATCCCATCGACACCTTTGGTCTTGTTATATATACACAAACAGACCTGACGAGCACCCTTGCCAAGAAGGGCCGAAATATCACTGATGAAGAATCGTAGCTGACGTATATCCGTTGTAAACATTGTTTGAATTTATGTTTCAAAGTCAGCTTGGGCTCAAAGAATATTTTTCCGGTTTTTGTCAGATTCCGGACGAACTACTTGACCGACGAGAAAATGGTATTCATCATCGTGTTCAGCATGTCTTCTTACCCCATAATCGACTATCACATGAGCTTTTTTAAAATATTCCTTAATTTGACCCACTCCCCCTCAATATGCGGCTAGCCCATCTACGAACTCGACCCTACTCTTGACCCAAAGAACCCTCACACCAAGTTTCATTAAAATATCACATTCCCTTCGAGAGTTATCGTGCTCAAAGACGGACGGACAGACGGACAACTTTTCCGATGTCATAGGTATGCCTCCACTTACGTTTTGGGATCCCAACTAAAACCCAAAACAGCACCTTCGACCAAGAAGACGGGGGTTTGTCAACATAAGGCTCAAATAGAACAAGACCAAAGGTTTCGATGGGATCCCAAAAATCTAACATTTGATCCAGACAACTGGGTCTTGTCTTCGCCAGGCTATTCAAAACCAAGTTCTGATAAACCTATATAAGCCATATCTATTATGATGATACTGAACAAAAATTCCTTCTTTACTTCTGCCAAATTTCTGGTTTCGGCCGAATTCCGATCGAACTACTCATCCAACAAAAAAAGAAAAGTCAGAAATGAACTCAGCGTGTCTCGTAATCCCTATAAAGAACATCTAATCAACTTCAAATAAAACTTTAACTTATACAAGAAATTCCGGTTACAACCGGATTCCGGACGAATTATATGTCCGGGTAAAAAATGATTGTCATATACAGCGCCTATGTCAGCGTCTCTTCTTACCCCTAAATTTGTCATTTAATCAACTTCAAATAAAAGTTTTGCTTTTAACAAATTTTCCGGTTCTGACCGGATTCCGGGCGAATTAGTTGTTCAGGTAGAAAATGCTTTTCACATAGGTGTTCACAATGTCTTCTTACCCTTAAATCGAATATTTAATCAACTTCAAATGAAACTTTTACTTTTAACCAACTTTCCGATTTTTGTCGGATTCCGGAGTTCCGAACGAACTACTTGTCCGGCAAGAAAATGGTTTTCACCATCGTCTTCAGCGTGTCTTCTTACCTCATAATCGACTATCACGTTAGCTGTTTAATAATATTTTGTGTGTCCCTTAATTTGAACCCCCTCCCCCACCCCTACAATTAGGACTACAGAGCCCCAATGAGATGTTGAAATTTTCTTCTTCTTCTCTAACACAGAATGCGAAGATACTAAATTGACAAAGTCGCTTCAGAAGTCGAGCCATCTATGGAGCAAAATATGCGGCTGTGCCCGAAGTGTGCCCGACTCCCCGGTACAGAGTGTGCCCGACAGTTGGTAACCCCTCGACCTATCCGGGCTATGAAACCTGGTTTAAAAGACTCGGTTAGGGACGAGTTTACGACTGTAGCTGGACATTAACAATTTTTTTGTCAAAATGTCAAAATAAACGACTGATACGACTTAGCTAAAGCTAAGTCCCCCCCCCCCCTTCGGGCCACCCGTGGTTTGGTAGCAGGAAATAAATTGATAAAGGCGAACGAAAGTTTCGAAATTGTGAGCTCGCTGGATCTGCGTTTTCGCGTTTTCGTTTGCGCGCTGGACCGAAAAAATTCTATAGAAAAAATTACCCTATGTCGGGTCGATTAATAGGACCTATGGTTAAGATACAAAATTATTATAAAGATTGACTGCGAAACTGCGCAAAAAATGCTGAATCTCTGTCGGTTGATGTCAGATGATAAAATTTAAAGTCTAACCTGACCTTTAGCTTTTGCCGCATAAACATTGACCCTCGGATGTGGGTAACCGTCAAGGCGAGACAAGATTTCAAGCATCGTACATTTCTGTCCCCAATAGCAACGAATTTTAATCAAGACAAAATAAATGTTGCACAGTTTTTTTTTACACAATATTGACAAAGTTGAAAGTTTACGAAACTCACAAATACGACACTGCTAATTAATCATAGGTGATTCTGCTAATGGGACTAATTAAGAATCCAGGCATCGGTGATTTTGACGAAATGAGAATTAGGCGATGGTAATAGGAGTTTGAGCTTGGTCACACTTAGTTTTTATGTCTGATCAACATTCAGTGCAGAACTGTCTTCACTAGATCCAAGAACAAATAGGTTTTTGGTGTTGCTAAATATAAAATACAAGTAAAAATAAGATACCTTGCAACAAATTCCCTTTTGTCTTAATTTTTTGATCAAATTAGAACGAAACAGATTTTCTGATTCTGTCAATCAGTATGGTATTTTTTTGGTGCGGCTGACTAACAAAATGAGTTACCGTAAGTAATAAAGACAAGACATGAGTACAGGTGCTATCTTAATTTTTTTTTCGAGAGGAAAACACGAAAACAACGCATCAAACAGATATTGCTGGTGGTGTTTTGATAGCTAAAGGCTCTGTACCTGTGAAAACTGCAATCAAATCATACGAATTCACATTGGTCGAAGAAAGTCAAGAAAAGACCACGTTTCAACTAAAATTCCAAAGTTTTTGTTGATTGTACCCAGAGTAGACTAATTTTCAGCATAGAACCCTCAAAAAATGTGAGCCTAAGTAAGGCTCTTAGAGACTGAACTGAAGGTAGCCTAGTGCAGTGGTTCCCAACAGGTGGTACGCGAGACCCTTGCAAGGGGTACGCGGAGGAACTAAAATTAATTTAGTCTGTAGCTTCAAAATGTCGCCTCACTCATTTTTGATAGCCGAAAGCCTAATATTTTTACTGACCGACAGGTCATTTTTACAGACTTTTATTTTTTAAACCGCTTTTACGAAAAATTGCGGCGCTTCGCGCCGACTCTTTTTCGTTAAATCGTCTGGCCGACCTTTCTGGGGATGGGTATTGTCAACCACTGCGTGACTCCTCTGATTACAAGCCCTAGTGAAAGTCAGTGAAATAATATTGATTCAAAAACAGCTAGTCTACTGCTGTAAGATCTGTTCCTGTGTCAAACAATATTGTTTCAAGAAGAATCGAAGACATTGCAAGTGATATTGTCATTCAGGTTGCGACCTAAGCTAACGAAAAAGCTTGCGACTCAGCTTGACGAAAGCACGGAGAACATCAGAACTAAACACAGAAACAGGCTGACGTAAAAAATATGCCGCTAATGACGTCGAACCGAGGTTTGACAAAATGTTTGCTAAAAAGCAGCCTCTAGTGATTGCCTAATTGATTTTGTATATACTTTTACACATGTATGCCTTATTCTTTATGATGATACTATCGTCTTTTTCACGTTCTGAAAAAGGGGGTACGCAATCTTTTCGAACCTTGATTAGGGGTACGCGGTACCGAAAAGGTTGGGAACCACTGGCTAGTGAACGCATGTGCAGTTTTACCACTTTTGTGAAAGGAAAAGTTGCAGGTGTCAAGAAGTAGAGATTAGAGTTCGTTTTAAGCAGAAAAAGCGTATGGTGAGTTATCTTTAGCGGAAAATGGAGAAAATAGAAAATTTGGGGAACAAAATATCGCTGAAGTTTAGGTGAAGTTTGATCCTGGTTATACCGACTACTAGGAGCACTGGCGTAATGGGGATTCATTTGCCCTCCCTTCCCTCCCATTTTTATGATCCCCTCCCTCTAAATCCTGACATGCTACCTGCCGAATGGTTGTCATGTCTGTCTCAAATGAATCCTCATTACGCCAGTGGTCCTATTAAAGTGCGAACACACGATCAGGATCGGCAGCTCCCGGACTGGAGTTCCTGCCCAGATTTGCGGCACCATCCTCACTTCCATAAGGAAAAGTCGAATAATTTTTTCAACTTGATAATGAAAGTACAGGAAATCCGGCCGGGAAACCATGATCGTGTGTTCGCACTTTTAGTCGGTATAACCAGGATCAAACTTCACCTAAGGTAGGTTCGTTTAATCCTACGATTGTCTTTACCGAAACTGGCCAAAATAGGAAATTCGGGAGAACAGTATATTGATGAGATTGGTCTAGGGATAGCCGAATAGGATCGGATATTTCAGATCCTTGTCCAGTTTTGTTTGGTCCCCGCTTGACCATACAGCCAATGCCAATTGCAGAAGAAAAAAAAAAACTACAATATCCTTAAAGCACACCTCGCACTATTTACTGTTTATGTTCCAACATTCAAAGTTACCTGAATACTGTAAAGATAGGCTCTGCCTTTAAAAAAAATATCCACGGCCTTGCCTCTTTTAACCCTTTTCCCAGGCCCACCGACTTCTAGCCAAGATCTCGGCAAAATTCAGAAACCCGGTTTTATGAATCAGTAGCATGACACGCGAACACTCGTCCAGACCCTAGTGCGCATGGAAATAGTCAATCGCGGCAATTGCAAAGAGGGTGAGGTATTGTTAGCAGTCGCAGAACGTAACATAGGAAATTTGGATCTCCAGGTTTAAGAACTAATGAATAATGTTACGGAAGTAGGTTGGATTGGCATTATGCGTACTGTCTCAGGGATAAATCTTTACTGACCATGAATTTATCCTTACAACCGATATTTCGTAAGAGTCGTTTTAAACGAGAGTCTCAGAATTGTTGTGGCAAAGGGTAATCTAGTGACAAACCAGACCTTGTTGCAGCAACCTTTGTTCGGCTACGCCGACTATAGTGTTGTGAGAGCAACACTCTCTGTTAAATGCTGAAGTTGTCAACCCCTCGAGGTTTTAAAAATGATGTTTTCCAAGAAGATTTTTTTTTCTGAACTGATGACATAATCCGTAATTACATGGCCATACCCCAGGGTTTAAAAAAAACAACAGAATATCGGAAGTAGGGACTAAATTGACGTTGCAGCAAGTATACCTTTGTCCTTTTCAATCGTAGACATCGGGACTGGTGAAAACATTATTTTATGTAAACAGGTTGGTATTGGAAAGCTGTCCGTAACTTTGCAGGATCAGAATACCTTAGATGCCACTTTACTAATTATTGGGAAACTATGTCGTCGTTGCCATACCTCAGGGCAGGGACCCATAAATTTCCTGTAACAGGAAATTTCAATCGTAGACATCGGGACTGGTGAAAACATTATTTTATGTAAACAGGTTGGTATTGGAAAGCTGTCCGTAACTTTGCAGGATCAGAATACCTTAGATGCCACTTTACTAATTATTGGGAAACTATGTCGTCGTTGCCATACCTCAGGGCAGGGACCCATAAATTTCCTGTAACAGGAAATTTATGGGTCCCTACTCAGGGTTTAAAGGAAAAACAGAATATCGGAAGTATTTAGGGACTAAATTGACTTTGTAGCCAATTGAACTTTATCCTTTTCAATCGTAGACATCAGGATTGATGAAAGCTAGGAATGTTATATTATCTTATGTAACTCAATCGTAGATATTGGGATTGGTGAAAGCTTGGAATATTATCTTAAATAACCAAGTTGGTATACTCAAGCTGTCCATAACTTTTCAGGATCAAAATACCTTAGATACCACATTAGCCTGATAGTTATTGTGAAAATATGTTATTACTGTCATTATTATTTGTATTCGCATTTGCTCCTTTCTAAGTGGTGACGTTAGAAAGTTGGCCTACGGCAAAAAAGTCGACTTTTGAACTAAGACAGATAGATTTTTTTTCGACGGCAATCGATAGCCATTGATGAGCCGATCAAAAGATATCTCATCCATTTTTATGGCACTTGAGCTTACTCAAGTGCCATATAGCGATTGTTATTTCTGTCCGTCAGTCGGTCTGTCGGTCCCGGTTTTGCTAGTTCGGGCACTTCCAGATAGGCTAGGACGATGAAACTTGGCAGGCATATCAGGAACTGGACCAGATTAAATTAGAAATACTCGCTTCCCCGATCCGACCATCTGGAGGGGAGTGGAGGGAGGGGGAATCCGGAAAAATGAGGAAAAATGAGATATTTTTAGCTTACGAACAGGTTATCGGATCTTAATGAAACTTGATATATGGAAGGAACTCGTGTCTCAGACCCTCCATTTTAAATCCAAACCGGATCCGGTGACATTGGGGGGAGTTGGAGGGGGAAACCGGAAATCTTGAAAAACACTTAGAGTGGAGGGATCCGGATGAAACTTGGTGAAAAGTACAAGCACAAGTCCTAGATACATGGCTGATATAACCGGAACGGATCCGCTCACTTTGGAGGAGTTGGGGGGGGGGGGGAGAAGTCCGAATTTGTAGTGATCCCGCGAGTTCCGTGCTTCCTGATGTGCTGGGACGATGGAAATTGACAGGCATCTCTGGGACCCGACCAGATTAAATAGAAAATCGTCAATTCCCCGATTCGACCATCTGGGGGGGGGAGTGGAGGGAGGGGGAAGCCAAAATTTGAGGTATTTTTATCTTGCGAACAAGTCATCGGATCTTGATGAAATTTTATATTTAGGATGACCTCGTGTCTCAGACGTCCCACTATAAATCCGGACCGGATCCGATGACACTGGGGGGAGTTGGAGGAGGGAACCGGAAATCTTGAGAAACGCTTAGAGTGGAGGGATCGGGATGAAACTTGGTGGGAAGAACAAGCACAAGTCCTAGATACGTCATTGATATAAGCGGACCAGATCCAGGCACTCTGGGGGAGTTGGGGGGGGGGGGGGGTCCGGATTTCTAGCGATCCCGCGAGTTCGGCATACTTCCTGATGCTAGGGCGATGAAACTTGGCAGGTATGTCAGGGACCCGAACAGGTTCACTTGAGAACAGCCGTTTCCCCAATCCGACCATACTGGGGGGAGTGGATGGATGGGGAGTCCGGAATCTAGTGGCGTGTATAACTTTTGAACGGGTGATCGGATCTTGATGAAATTTATATTTAGGATGACCTCGTGTCTCAGACATCTCACTTTAAATCCGGGCCGGATCCGATAACACTGGGGGGAGTTGGAGGAGGGAACCGGAAATTTTGAGAAACGCTTAGAGTGGAGGGATCGGGATGAAACTTGGTGGGAAAAACAAGCACAAGTCCTAGACACGTCATTGACATAACCGGACCGGATCAGGGCACTGTGGGGGAGTTGGGGTGGGGGTCCGGATTTCTAGCGATCCCGCGAGTTCGGCATACTTCCTGATGTCCTAGGGCGATGAAACTTGGCAGGTATGTCAGGGATCCGAACATATTGACTTGAGAACAGCCGTTTCCCCGACCCGACCATCGTGGGGGGAGTGGGTTGATGGGGAGTCCGGAATCTAGTGGCGTGCATAACTTTTGAACGGGTGATCGGATTTGAATGAAACTTGTCTGGTGAGCTATCGCCTCGGACGTTCAGTGTCACGTCCGGGTCGGGTCCGATACCTGTGGGGATGGAGGGGGGGGGGGGGAACTCGAGAAACTCTAAAAGCAGAGGGATTGGGACGAAACTTAATGGATGGAACAAGCATTGGGCCTAGATGAAATTGAAGGAGCCAGATGGTTTCGGGGCTCTGTGGGGGGAGTTGGAGGGGTTTCCTGGAATTCCGGTAGTCGTGAGTTACAATAGTTCCAGATGTAAAACGACAACGAAACTTTGCAGGCATATTAGCGACCCGAATTTTCTTGACTTAAGAACCTGACACAACATACCCCCGGAAACTTCCGTTCCTAGATCCGAGCATTTTTTGGGGAGCACGAGAAGAGAAATATCGAAATTGACTTCTATAAATTGCAAACGAGTGGTCTGATTCGAGTGAAACTTTATGGGTGATACGAATCGATGGCCTCGACATGTAAAACATGCGTTCGAACCATATGGGACCACGATTAGGGGAATTGGGGGTGGGGGGACTTTTGACATGCACAACAACCAAACGGATGGACCGAATGAGATGCAAATTCGACAGTGCCGAGTTTATGCGGCCTAGATTTGTTATTTGGCGTCCGGGCCGAATTCCGCCAAGGTAGGGGGGGGGGGTACTGGAAACTTGCAGATAGGCTAAGCTCCAATTTCAGTAAAACTTGATGGACAGGAACAGGGAATTAAGAGATTGGGCCCGAACCGGCTCCGACAACGTTGGTGGGAGGGGGGGGGGATACCGGAACTTTCCAAAAATGCTCAGATTCGAGTGAAACTTGATAGATGGTATACAAGATTTTTTATATTCCAAACCAGATTCGGCCACGGTAGGTCGAGATAGAGTGGGTACCGGAAATCCTGTAGCACGTCTAGGGATCAAACAAATGGATTTATTGGGATGAAAGTTTGAACAGTCATGTGCATTTGCTACAGACAATCGAGACGATGCCGGAACTGCTCAGAAATGAGTGAAACTAAATATCCTATTTCAATTTCCGAACCGCATTTTTGGATGGCGGGTGTATTTTGTGACGTTCTCATCTACTTTCTTGTACAGCCTACTCGTACAAGTGCCATATGAGCTCGTAGCTCTTGTTTTTTACAAAAGTTCCTTCGTGAGATATACCAGGTTTGAACTTCAACTTGAACTTCAGTAGTAAGGTACACACTGAAACCAAAAATAGGCGATACCAGTTGTGAGACATGTAGGAGACTTGTAAGCAACAGTCGGTTGTTAGCTCATAATCATCTTCGGCAATGAAGGGTTTGCAGCTTTTGCTAGTTGGTGTACCTGTTATTTGTTTCCGGTGTATTCGATGGTAAGAACAATTTGGTTCCGAATGGTAAAATATGCAAGGGACTTGTAAGTAGCAATCGGCTGTTATGCTACAATCATCTTCAGCAATGAGGGATTTGCAACTTTAGCTAGCTGGTGGAGCCTACCTATTATTTGTTTTCGGTGAACTTGATGTCTATCACGGGAGAAGGACTTTTAAGTAGGAACCAGTTCACGAGGGGCTAGAAATTTCTGCAAATGGGTGCACATTGTATTCGATTTCTATAAATCTGACGGTAAGAAAGTTTGTGTCGATGGTCTACCGCTGTAACCTAGGATTAACTATTTACGCAACGGATACAAACGAAAATGTAAAACAATGAGGTAGTTTCATAATAATTAATAGTGTCATCTATGGTATTTTAATCCTGAAAAGTTACGGATAGCTTTATAATACAAACAAGATTATATAAGATATTGTTCCAAGTTTTCATCCGTCACAATGTCTACGATATATGATAAAGTTCAACTGACTGCAAAGTCAATTTAGTCCCTTCTTCCGATATTATTTTGTTGTTGTTATTACAACGCTGAAGAATAGCTTTTGATCATATGATTATTTTTTTAGAACATCCCGTTTAAAAGCTTCGATAAGTTGACAACTTTAGCATTAAGCAACAGCGAAGAAACAAAACCAGTTTGAAAGTTTCAAGGGGTTGACAACTTAAGTAGTAAGGTACACACTGAAACCAAAAATAGGCGATACCAGTTGTTAGACATGTAGGGGACTTGTATGACAGTCAACTGCTAGCTCATAATCATCTTTGGCAATGAGGGGTTTGCTGCTTTTGCTAGTTGGTGTACCTGTTATTTCTTTCCGGTATATACCAACTAGATTATATAAGATATTGTTCCAAGTTTTCATTCCTCACGATGTCTGCGATTGAAAAGGCTAAAGTTCAACTGACTGCAAAGTCAGTGTAGTCCCTTCTTCCGATATTCTTTTCGTTTTTGCAACGCTGAACAATAGCTTTTGATCATGTGATGAAGGGGTTTTAGTAGCTCTTTGACCACCACCGGGACATCAGTGAATAGTTAATTAGCAATGGCGGACTTGCTTCGAGTAATTTGTCGATAACTTTGGCTACAGTGAGGATTTTGAGAAAAACTAAGGTAACAGTCTGTTCGTAAAATTCCGACTCATCGAAAAATGATGGTGTCTCCCACCTTCTCGGCCCACATGAATCAAAGACTTTAAACGTTATCAAACTTCTGACAGTGTTCTAATCCAGTTTCCAGCCTTTCCGTCATATAGACAAACCCACGATCTGTTGTAGGCCATAAAAGATTACTAACATCAAACATACCTATTTAAATAGCAAGAAATTGCAGGCCAAAAAGAAAATTAACACACAAAGAAAACACAGGCCTTGTTCTTCCATCGAAATTGCTTTCCGAAAATTAAGAAGAACTGGTTCTACAGATTCTGATGGCCTTAGTGCCGATTTTTTCAAAATTGAGTGTCCAGCTTTTACACAACACCTTCAGCTGCTATTTCAAATGTGTTTATACCAGGGTTTGGTTCCGAATAGTTTCCTCTTGGGTACTATAACATCGGTGATTAAGCGAGGGAAAGACGCGGACCTTTGCAAAAGCTATCGGCCAATTACAGTTTCTTGTACCATAAGCAAAATCCTGGAATACGTTCTTCTTCCAGAAATAGTTGAAAAATGTCGCTTTGGTTCAATGCAGTTTGGATTCCGTTCGAGCGCCAGTTGTGCGCACGCTCTATCACATATTGACAAAAATGATGAAACAGGCTACCCGCGACAAGTCTGCTATACATATATGTTCTATAGACATAGCTGGTGCTTTTGACAATATAACGCACTCTCAGGCCCTATTTTCTCTCATTACTTCTGGCGTGAATCTGTCTGTTGTCTATCTGTTAAAATTTGGGTATGGTCATTCTTCAGTAAGGTTCAAATGGCAAGGTAGCTTGTCAGAGATTATTCCAGTCCGAACTGGTGTTCGTCAAGGGGGAGTCTTATCTCCCTACATCTTCAAATCGGCCATATCTTCTTGTCTTGATTCTTTGCATCCTGCTTACTTTTATAAAGACCACGCCGTCAGCTACATAGCTTACGCGGACGACTTGCTCTTAGTAAGCCGTACCCCATCCACACTTACCAAAAATGTTTGTAAGCTGTCGTCGGAACTTCTGAAAATTGGTCTTGAAGTTAACCTCTCAAAATGTGAGTACCTGCATTTCAACCCTTCGTCAAATCGTTTGAATGCTAAAGCTTCTATCTCTTGGATCGTTCGTCGGCAGATCAACAAAATCTCTACGATGGCTTGGCATAACATTCAAATCCTCGTTGTGAAAATTTTGCTCTTCGGTTGTTCAAGAAGTTTCTAGATCAATCCGTACCGCCTATGGGCGCATCGTCACCAACCGGGGGCGCTATAATCGTAAAGCTTTGGGAAAATTGTACAGCACCTTCTGCGCTCCTTCTATACTATTTCGTTCTGGTGTCACTCATGTTCTGCGAAAGAAGGAGATAAAAAAGATGAGATTAAATATGCAAAGCACCTGCTCCACTTGTCGAAATTATGCCATAACCATACTTTGACGGAGAAGTTCAAAATTCAAGATGCAGGTGTTACCCTTTTGGATGTTTCTTCGTCGCTATAAAAAATCATTGACAGCAGAACCCAACCAGCGCACGACCTTCTAAACTGCT
The DNA here is from genome assembly GCA_023053575.1 of Branchinecta lynchi. Classification (NCBI taxonomy): domain Eukaryota; kingdom Metazoa; phylum Arthropoda; class Branchiopoda; order Anostraca; family Branchinectidae; genus Branchinecta; species Branchinecta lynchi. The sequence goes on along the minus strand of JAKZAP010000004.1, from coordinate 20,376,007 downwards.
TCTTGGCCGACGATTGAAATTAAGTGTCTTTTTGTGTATGTTTATGTGTTTTATTTACTTTCTTCATTTACTCCGCTTTCTGAAAACGGCGGGTTATAAATAAATTACTTACTTACTTACTATAGCACATTCTCTCGGGTAGTAAAACAGCTATGCCGTTTCTAATAATTCACTGATTATTGATTTTGCTCATAGATAGGATTTAAGAATCCCGACGTCGCGGAAGGATATAGAAGACTGAGCAAAGTTGAAAGTGAACCGGAGACTGCAGATAAGTTAAACTCACACCGTGCAACAATTCCCGTATGGAAATAATTGTGACTGTAAACAATTGAAAACAATTGTTTTTTTACAATTGTACTATGGGACCGTAATACAATTGGAAAAAAACAGCTGTTTTTTTACAATTGTATCATTTACAATAAAATACACTTGTAAACCGTTGTAATTCCTACAATTGTATTTTTTACAGTTGTATTTCGGTCCCATAATACAATTGGAGAAAAACAACTGTTTTTTCACAGTTGTATTTTTACTATTGTATTTCGGTCCCATAATACAATTGGAAAAAACAATTGTTTTTTCACAGTTGTACTTTTACAATTGTATTTCGGTCCCATAATACAACTGGAGAAACACAACTGTTATTTCGCAGTTGTATTTTTACAATTGTATTTCGGTCCCATAATACAATCGGAAAACACAATTGTTTTTTCACAGTTGTATTTTTACAATTGTATTTCGGTCCCATAATACAATTGGAGAAAAACAAATGTTTTTTCACAGTTGTATTTTTACAATTGTATTTCGGTCCCATAATACAATTGGAAAAAAAACAACTGTTTTTTCACATTGGTATTTCGGTCCCATAATACAATTGGAAAAAAACAATTGTTTTTCACAGTTGTATGTTTACAATTGTATTTCGGTCCCATAATACAATTGGAAAACACAATTGTTTTTTCACAGTTGTATTTTTCCAATTGTATTTCGGTCCCATAATACAACTGGAGAAACACAACTGTTATTTCGCAGTTGTATTTTCACAATTGTATTTCGGTCCCATAATACAATTGGAAAACACAATTGTTTTTTCACAGTTGTATTTCGGTCCCATAATACAATAGGAGAAAAACAACTGTTTTTTCACAGTTGTATTTTTATAATTGTATTTCGGTCCCATAATACAATTGGAAAAAAAACAATTGTTTTTTCACAGTTGGATTTCGGTCCCATAATACAATTGGAAAGAAAACAATTGTTTTTTCACCGTTATATTTTTACAACTGTATTTCCCCGTTACATTTTTACAACTGTATTTCGGTCCCATAATACAATTGGAAAAATACAATCAGTTTTCACAGTTGTTATTTCACAACTGTATTTTCGGTCCCACATTACAATTGAAAAAATAGTTGTCTTTTACAATAGTATTTTCAGTCGAATAATATAAGTGGAAAATTTGTTTTTATTTTACAATTATATTTTCGTTAATTAATACAATAGGAGAAAGATCAGTTTTTTTTTATAGGTGTACGATTTACAATTACCCCGCCGTAAACGGTAGAAATTTCTAAAAATGTATTTTTGGTGGTTTCATAATCGTGTTGGAAAAAAAATTAAAACAAGTGGAACCACAAACAAGAAGATAGAAGGAACCAGAAACTACAAGTTAGAAAATACCAAGTGGATTGTCACGCTGCATATAAGTTGGTATTCTAAAAATGAAAATAATTATATGATTAGTAATTTGACGTAAATTTCAGTTAAAGCACAGATTAATAATAACAATTTGGAAGTTGGCTTAAGAAAATAACGTCCGATAACCTATCAGACCCGAAGGTTTGGTATTTTCAGTTGAAATGTAATAGTAGCCTATGTAACAAGGTAAGACCTCGGCTGGTACTGATGAAGGGAGGGAAACTAGCACTTTTAGCATGTTAAAGTTGCCAAATTTTAACGCCTCTACGCGTTCTTTTATGGGGTCTTGTCAGTAAATCCATGAAAACACACCCAATAAGTTCCAGAAAATTCGCATCTCTTCTGTTGAAAAAAAAATATATATATAAAAGTTAACTGACTCAAACAAACTTATCAGCTCCGTTTGCTGGTGGTTTGGAAGCTCCCGCTGTCCCTGAATCTTCCAATGGCGTTCTTGCAGCTGGAAGAAAATATTGGAATAAAAGAAATGAATAATGTATGACTCGCGCTGGTTTCTGTCGACTCCGTTGGTCATATCCACAGAAGCAAGTAGGGAAGGAAGAAACAAGTACGCGATCGCTTAGACGTGGAGTGAGAAAGTATGAATTGACTGTAGTTTGATTTACTCAGCTCATATCGCAAATTCGAATAGCCGCTAACAGCTTACCTACTGAGTTCCAGATACACAATTTTGTCCACCTATGTGCCTTCGGTTTCACTCGCTACAAGCAGGCTACTGTGGGTTTAAATACTCCTTCACCCCAAGATGACAGGGAAACAAATATTAAACAATGGCTCAAAACTCAAAGCGAACAAGACCAAAGGTTTCGATGGGATCCCAAAAATCTGGTCCTGTAGTCCCTGTAGATATCTGGTCTTCGGCAGACTACTTGAATGTGTTTAATATTAAGATTTAGAAACAGAAGAAGGTCAATGGCATCGGAGAAAACCAAGTTCGAATATGGATTAAGCATGTGTGTATTTACCCCTAGGCTATAATATCTACTTTGACGGAACTGATCAAATCTTCTGCCTTACTTCTGCCAAATCTCCGGTTTCGCCTGGATTCCGGACGAACTACTTGTCTTGGAAAAAACTAAAGCTCGAAACGAATTCAGCGTATCTCCTTACTTGCAAACATATGTAGCATGTAAGGGTAGCAGCTAAGATTTGTGCTGTCTTGAGGAACAGAAGACGGATCGAGGAAATGACTGCTTCCAAGTCAATTTGATCGGGTCCCAGTACACCTGCCGAATTTCATCGTCCAAGTGCATCTAAGTACTTTAACTCACTATCCCCCCACAGTGCGCCAATACCGTCGTTTCTGTCAAAAATATATTTACAACTTGTCCTTGTTCTTCTCACCAAGCTTCATCCCGGTCCCCCACTCTAAGCCTGTATCGAGATTTCCGGCCCCCCTTCCGATTCTACCCCTCCCCCAGAGTTTTCGGATCCGGTCCCGGAAACGAAACGGGACATCCGCTGCCAGAACTATTTCCAACTTAAAGTTTCATTTCTGTCCGATGCGCTCGAGTTATGCTTGCCTAGCCTTCCTAATCCCGGATTTCTCCTCCCCCCCCCCCCAATGGTCGGATCGAGGTCAATCGTGTCAAGTCAATCTGATCGGGTTCCTGGCAGGCCTGCCAAGTTTCATCCTTTAGCATATCTGGAAGGACCTTAACCGTGATAGCCCGAAATCCGGGACTACCTCACCCCCACACACACGGTGCCCGGATCCAATCCATTTATGTCAACGATGTATCTAGGATCTGTGCTTGTTCTTCCCACCTTCATCCCGATCCCTCAACTATAAGTGTTTCATGATATTTCCGGGACCCCCCCCCCCTCCCACTCCCCCACAGTTGACGGATCTGGTCAGGAAGGCAAGGGCCATAAAAACGAATTCAGCGTATCTCCATACCCCTATATCGAACATCTAATCAACTTCAGATAAAACTTTAGCTTTTAACAAATTTCCCATTTTCAGCCGGATTCAAGGCGAACTATTATGTGCGTGTACAAAAAAAGTTTGTAATCTGACATCTAACCCAACTTCCGATAAAACTTTTAATACTAACATACTTTTCGTTTTTTGCCGGATTCCGGACGAACTACTTGTCCGGAGAGAAAATGGTTTTCATCATCGTGTTCTTACCCAATAATCGACTACCACATTAGCTGTTTAAAAATATTTTGTTCACCCCTTAGTCCGAACCCCCTCCTCCACCCCTAAATATAGGGCTACAGCGTTCATCTATGAACTTGACCTTTCCCCTTGGCCCATAGAATCCACACACCAAGTTTCATCAAAATATCTCGTTCCCTTCGAGAGTTATCGTGCTGACAGACAGACGGACAACTTTTGCGATGTCATATGTATTCCTCCACTCACATTTTGGCATCCCAAAAGCCGAGCAGGCATGAACCGATATACAGGCGAGTGTAATGAAAGAAAATACAACCTCAGTCCCCCTTAACAAAAAAGAACCCAAGATAATCACAAAGCCTTCCCATGTCATCGCCCTAATCGAGGAGCAACAAGGCTAAAGGTTTCGCTGGGATGCCAAACATTTAATATCCGGTCTTCGCCAGACCTCCTTGAGCATTTTTACTAGTAAGGTTTAAAAACAGAAGAAGGCCGCAATGGCTAATCATCTCAGAAAACCAAGTTCAGATATGGATTCAGCATGTGTGTATTTAGCCCTAGAGTATACGTCATATCTACTTTAACGAAATAGATCAAATCTTCCTGCCTGACTTCTGCCAAATCTCCGGTTTCAACTGGATTCCGGGCGAACTACTTGTCTTGCTAAAATTAAAGCTCAACAAGAGCTACGAGCTCATATGGCACTTGTTACGAGTAAGCACGGCTCGGTTATGTCAATGATATATCTAGTGTTTGCTAGGTGTCTTCACACCAAGTTTCATCTCGTTCCCTCCACTCATAGCGTTTTCCAATATTTCCGGTTCTCCCCTCCAGCTCCCCCAAAAGTCACCGGATCCGGTCCGGATTTTAAGTGGGTCGTCTGAGGCATGAGGTCTTTCCAAATATAAAGTTTCATCGAGATCCGGTCACCCGTTCAAAAGTTATAAATACCTCAAGATTCCGGATTCCCAATCCCTCCACTCCCCCCACAGTGCCCGAATTGGCTCGGTTATGTCAATGATGTATCTAGTGTTTGCTAGGTGTCTGCACACCAAGTTTCATCTCGATCCCTCCACTCATAGCGTTTCCCAAGATTTCCGGTTGCCCCCTCCAGCAACCCCCCAAAAGTCACCGGATCCGGTCCGGATTTTAAGTGGGTCGTCTGAGGCATGAGGTCGTTCCAAATATCAAGTTTCATCGAGATCCGGTCACCCGTTCAAAAGTTATAAATACCTCAAGATTCCGGATTCCCCCTCCCTCCACTCCCCCGACAGTGCCCGAATCGGCTCGGTCATGTCAATGATGTACCTAGTGTTTGCTAGGTGTCTTCCCACCAAGTTTCATCTCGACCCCTCCACTCATAGCATTTCCCAAGATTTCCGGTTGCCTCCTCCAGCTCCCCCCAAAAGTCACCGGATCCGGTCCGGATTTTAAGTGGGTCGTCTGAGGTATGAGGTCTTTCCAAATATCAAGTTCCATCGAGATCCGATCACCCGTTCAAAAGTTATAAATACCTCAAGATTCCGGATTCCCCCTCCCTCCACTCCCCCCACAGTACCCGAATCGGCTCGGTTATGTCAATGATGTATCTCGTGTTTGCTAGGTGTCTTCCCACCAAGTTTCATCTCGATCCCTCCACTCATAGTGTTTCCCAAGATTTCCGGTTGCCCCCTCCGGCTCCCCCCAAAAGTCACCAGATCCGGTCCGGATTTTAAGTAGGTCGTCTGAGGCATGAGGTGTTTCCAAATATAAAGTTCCAACGAGATCAGATCACCCGTTCAAAAGTTATAAATACCTCAAGATTCCGGATTCCCCCTCCCTCCACTCCCCCCCACAGTGCCCGAATCGGCTCGGTTATGTCAATGATGTATCTAGTGTTTGCTAGGTGTCTTCCCACCAAGTTTCATCTCGATCCCTCCACTCATAGTCGTTTCCCAAGATTTCCGGTTGCCCCCTCCAGGCTCCCCCCAAAAGTCACCAGATCCGGTTCGGATTTTAAGTAGGTCGTCTGAGGCATGAGGTCGTTTCCAAATATCAAGTTCAACGAGATCCGATCACCCGTTCAAAAGTTATAAATACCTCAAGATTCCGGATTCCCCCTCCCTCCCTCCCACAGTGCCCGAATCGGGATCGGAACTATGTCCAACTGATGTATCTAGTGTTTGCTAGGTGTCTTCCCACCAAGTTTCATCTCGATCCCTCCACTCATAGCGTTTCCCAAGATTTCCGGTTGCCCCCTCCAGCTCCCCCCAAAAGTCACCGGATCCGATTCGGATTTTAAGTGGGTCGTCTGAGGCATGAGGTCGTTCCAAATATCAAGTTTCATCGAGATCCGATAACCCGTTCAAAAGTTAAAAATACCTCAAGATTCCGGATTCCCCCTCCCTCCACGGTGCTCGGATCGGGGAAGTGACTATTTCCAACTTAAT